>CM072817.1:45478725-46078725 GCA_036937905.1 Salvia rosmarinus
CAGTATAGAAGGAAAGATGTCGACCGGACCCTTAAGCGAAGGGTTATAGAGCCAAAGAAGTGTTGGAGCTAATCCATTCGACTGTGTGGACCGATGTCCACACAAGCTCGTGGAGGTACGGTATTTGTCACTTTCATTGCGATTACTCGAGTGCGGATACATATACCACTTCACCGCAAGTCGAGATGCTTTGAGAAATTCAAAGAGTTTAAGGCGGAAGTGGAGACGAAGCTTGGTAAAGTATCAAGTCACTACGGTCTGATCGTGGTGGCGAATACCTCGATGTGAGTTCATGGACTATCTGAGTGAGTGTGGGATTACCTCCCGGTAGACTACACATTGTGCACACCTGGCAAAATGGTGTGTCGAGTGAAGAAATATGACTCTTTTGAAATGGTTAGATCAATGATGAGTTATGCGGCATTGCCTATTTCGGCCTGGGGGTATGCTTTAGAAGCGGTGGCATACTTGCTAAATCTAGTACCATCCAAGTCGGTCAAAAGACCCCTTCGAGTTGTGGTTTGGGCGCAAGCATAGTTTAAACCACATAAGGATATGGGCGATCCGGACACATGTCTTTGAACAAGAAGGTGACAAGTTGGAGGCTAGATCCGGCCGCAATTTGTTTATTGGCTATCCTAGAGGGACGCAAGGTGGTTTATTCTATAGTCTAAGGATCGGAAGGTCGTTATTAGCACTAATGCCCGATTCTTAGAAGAGGATTATATGACAAATCATAAATCAAAGTTGAAATCATTCTTGAGAATTAGAAGATGATCGTATTCACCACCGATTAAGCCGAAAGTGCGAGATGTAAGTATCTAGTAGGAGGATCGACACCAGATACTTCAAGAAATTGAAGTGGGTCGAGGTTCCATTGGAGATCTTGGCCATACAAGTGGCTCCTATCCGGTGAGTTGTGCAGATAGAGAACAAAAGTTCTTGAACCCACCGTTGCCATTGTGCAGTGGCGCCTCGTCGTAGTGGGAGGATTGTTCGTCGGCCCGAGCGATTTATGTTCGTGGGTGAATCTTGGTTTAGTCCGGAAGCGAGCAGCAATAATCGACCCATGGACGTCTGTGACGTCTGAGACATTGATGCAAGATCATGGCACACCGCTATGGACTTAGAAATTGAGTCATGTGACTATGGATGTATACGAAAGACACCTCTACCGGATGGCGAGGAAGCCGTAGGTAGTAAGTGGGTATACTGAGAGGAAGAGATTCGAGATGGAGAGGTTTGGCTTTTAAAGCGGGCTTGTGGCGAAAGGTACACTCGGATTGAGGGCATCGATTTCAATGAGACCTTTTCGCTGTAGCAATGCTCAAGTCCATGAATTCTTCTAGCCATAGCAGCCAGTTGAACCTTGAGGTTTGGCAAATGGATGTGAAAACCGCTTTTCTAGCGGTTACCTTGAGGAAGGTAGAGACATCTATATCACGACAACCGAAGGTTATGTGGTGAAGGGTGAAGAGCATCTAGTATGGAAGCTTAAGAAGTCCATTTATGGGCTTAAGCAAACCTCACGATCCTGGAACTTACGCTTTGGCGAGGTGGTAAAGTCACATGGATTTACCGGTTGCCTAGCGAGTTGTGTATATCGTTTAGATGTCAGCGGTGATGTGGTATTTCTTGCACTTTATGTAGATGACATCCTTCTAGTTGGCAACAATGTGAAGTTGTTATCGGGCGTAAAGAGTTGGTTATCCGATCAGTTTCAAATGAAAGACTTAGGAGATGCGTACATTCTTGGGATCAAGGTTTACCGAGATCGCAAGAGGAAAATGTTGAGCTTATCTCGGGCGTCTTACATTGATCTTGTGATTACTCGTTTTAGTATGTGGACCGCCGAGAAAGGATTGCTACCTTTCGGACATGGCGTTCGCTTTATCTAAGGGCGATCACCTATAGCGCAAGGAGATAGAGGAAATGAGACAAGTTCCTTACGCTTGGCGTAGGAAGTCTCATGTACGCAATGCTATGTCTGAGGCCCTATATACTGCGCTATGCGGTAGGCATAGTAGCTAGATATCGATCTAACCACTGGACAAGCTCATTGGATTGCGATGTAAAGCATATACTCAAGTACACGAAAAGGTCTCAGATTATAAATTTGGTTTACCGTGCGGATAGTCTAATGCCTTTGGGTTATCTGATTCGGTTCAAGTGGCCGTGATGAGAAAAAGTCACCTCGGGCTATGTGTTTACCTTGGGAGGTGGGCCGTATCTGGCGGAGTGCAAGCGGTGATGCATTGCGGACTCTACCATGGAAACCGAATATGTAGCCGCCTCGGAGGCTTCTAAGGAGGCTGTATGGTTCAAGGTACCTCACGGATCTAGGTGTGGTACTGGTTTGCCCAAGAGTATCATAGTTTCTTGTGATAACTTTCGGTGCGATGGCAAACTCGAAGGAACCACGGACCACAAAGCGACCAAACACATAGAGAGAAAGTACCATGTCATACGAGAAATCGTGAGGCGAGGGGATGTCTTGATTGAAAAGATTGATCTGACGGATAACCTAAGCGGATCCATTCACAAAGAGCTGCCGTAAAAGTCTACGAAGCACGTTCGAGGACTTGGATTGCGATTGATGGCACCTACTTAGAAAACTTTTGTATAAGTGGGAGAAGCAAAGTGATGGTTTTGTTTGTAATAGCTAGTAGAGAGACACATTGTATACTAAAAGTTTGCTTTAGTATAAGTGGGAGATTGTTGGATTTGTATACTGAAAGGTTTTGTTGAGCTTGTATACAATGTTTCCTGTTACCACTATTACAATCTCTATCTGAATTGAATACTTGATTGCATATATCGTGTCCCTTATCTCATATATAAGTTAGATCATATAGTGTGTAGAAGATCACGAGTACTGTATGATTGGTCGAAGCTTAATGAGATATAAAAGTTTCTGGTGAGACAACTTGAGGGCGAGTTGTCGGTATAGGCTGCGGTATAGATAAGTGACTTGACTTGGTTGCTTGTCTATCTTTGATGCGTCTCGGCGTATTGAAGGATCACGCGATGAGATGAGTTCTTCTCGGACCGTCGTGAAGAGCTAGATCTCGGTGACTTACGATGATCTAAACCTCGATAAGGTATTAGGTGAGTATGAGTTGCGACCATCACTTTGACTTGTTATGGGTGAGGGTTATATGTTCTAACTTGATATTCTCCATCTTGGGTGGTGGCGGTGCTTGTATGTCATGCTAGTTATACGTAGTCGAGTCACCGTATCCATTTAGGATGATGGCGTCCTTAAGGAGCTCAAAGGTTTATTGTACTAAACCCTGCAGGTTGAGTTAGCTCAAGTACAATAATAAGGTTGAGTGGTACTACTTAAGGAATTAAAGATATTAATTATTTTAAGCGATCGGAATGCTCTAAATAATTAATGGACGTGCGATATCTTAAATACGAGGATTCATAATGTCTAAGTCAAGGCAGACTCGCAGCCGGTAATAAAGGGTAAGTCGACATTTATTCTCTAGTGGCATGAATGAATGTTTATAAATTAATTTATGTTCTAGGATGAATATAAGATAATTAATTTATTTGAGGCCCATCTTTATTCCTTGCATTTGATCCACAGGCTGGCCGTCCAGGCCGTGTACAGGTGAAAATCGGCCCCCTATCCTCTAATGGTAAGGATTTGATCCTCTTTATCCATAAGGATATTATTATATTTATGGGATATGCATGGATCCTTTCCTAACGGGATTATGGTAATCATTATAAATATAAGGTAAGAGATAAGATCAAGCTAATCCTCACAATTATCAAACATATTTTCGAGAATCACCATAGTTACTTGGTGAGATATTTTGAAAATTACTAGAAGGTTAGGGTGATTTTACGTAGCATTCTCCATAGATCATCCTCACTCGGCGTTGGAGATTGAGCAGCGGGATAAGTCAGGAAGATCAAAGCACGAGTCTCGATCCGTTCATCCGTTCATCCCTAAAGATTCAAAGGTAAACACGAGAAAACCCCTACGTGTTGCGATAAATTATATAGGTGCATGCTAGGTATATAATCAATGTATGGTGAATTAAACATCCAAGATAGATCCTCGGGAGAGGGTAAAAATCAGTTTTCCCTACACCCCAAACCCACGTTCTAATTACCCCCCCTCACTTCGCCTACCCACCTTCCCACATTCAAACCTCACCCGTAAACTTCCCCAAACCAAAGCACAAAACCCTAACCTTTCATCCATGGTTCATACACGTCCAAAGAAAAAGCTCCCGAAAATAGCCTCGAAGAAGACCGTCGCTCACCGCATCAAGATCGAGAAAGCACCAGCCGAGCCCGCCGCCAAGGAGAGCCTATCATCCGGCGACGGAGCCCTCCTCACTGACTTCGCCGCGGGAGCAGAAGAAGCGCCCACCCTCCACGACATCCACATGGAGGTGGACACTGACGAAGAGGAGCAGCCCCTGCCCGAGAAGATACCCGAGAAGACGACGGAGAAGAAGAAAGAAGAGCCCTCCTCCACCAGAAAGAAAAAGACAAATGAGACTCTTACCACCTCCTCCTCGAAGAAGACGCTGGCGACCTCCTCTAACACTGAGTCCGTCGGCATGGAAACCAAGGCAGTGGAGGAAAGGAGGTCTCCGAGGAAGGAAGCTACTGACGCTTTCGGAGAAGACAAAGATGAAGGGAACGACCAAGTGGTAGAGATCGAGGAAGACGATATCCTTTTCACCGAAGAACGGCCGACGAAGAAGGCAAAAAGGCGACACGTTAGTCGAAAAGGGAAAAGGCTTACCTTTGTCAACGCCAGGAGCTCGCAAGAAACAAGGAGATGGTGGTGCCCAGCGATTGGAGCACCGCACTCCTCGGCATTGCGTGTCGAGGAGGGCGTCGGGGCTTTCAAAGGAATCGGATGGGAAAGTTTCTTGAGTGGGATAGCACAGTCTACATGCCATTGGTAAAGGAATTTTACGGTGATCTTGACATCGACCACGACAAGGGAGTGCCAGTGGGCATACAATTCACACTCCTCGGGGAGCGAAGAGAGTTCACGGTTGACGAGCTCAACCAAGCTCTAAATATGGTGACATTGATGGAGGCTAAGGGTGCAAGCTACGAAGGAGCAGTCAAGGTGGTGCCGAACTTCACTGATGGAAAATGGTCGGGGATCTGGGCAAAGTTAATCGAAAAGATGGCACACAATTCAAATCTTGTGGCCTTGAAAGGACCGCCCTCAAGGACTCAACCATGCAAGTGTGCCACGGATCCTCTCCTACAACCTCTTTGGCAAGAAGGACAGCGCGATAATGTCAAAAGCGAGTTATACATCCTACAGGCGATGCGAGAAGATAAAGCTCAACTTTGCAGCCTTTGCAATACGCATACATGAAGAGCATCATGGGCGGGGAGCGCAGAGTACATCCTTGCGCCACTTGCCAACCAAATTCGCCAATGAGAGCGATGCGCTTTCGTACGACTTTTCCATGACCCCGAGAGAGGACACCTTTGACTTGAAGGCGCTCGAAGATGCTCAAGATCATGGAAGGCGAGGACGGCAAGCTCACCATACTGCAGGAGCTTGAGAAGCCAGTTGCCAAGCTAGCAAGCTCAAAGACCAAGGCAAGGACAGGACCTTCGGCAACACCGGAGCCTGCCCAAAATGACACTCAAGGCGCCCTCACCAGAATATAAGAGACCTTGAATGAGATCCAGACTACCCAGCTCGCGTTTTTCGCCCACCAAGGATTCGGTATCCAGCGCCGCATCCCCTAAGCTTTCTCCTTGTGTTTGTGTTTTTTGTTTTTGTGTTTTGTTTTTCTTTTTTGTTTGTGTGGGTTTGTTTGTTGTGTGCTTGTGAGTTTATGTTTTTCGGGGACCCTAATTAGTCTAACACTTTGCCACGAGCAAAGTGAATGAGTGGGGAGGGCCCCCTGTTTTTTTGTTGTGTGTGTTGACCAGCACGTTTGAGATGAGCATGATAATTATGATCTTGGCATAGGCTTTGTAATACATGTTTAGCTTGTTTCAATAAGGTTAGTATGACGGAAAAGGGGCATAGCATGCACACCTGTGAGAAATTGAGCCTATATATGCTTTATCATTGCAAGCATGATTTCTATTATGTGTGTTATTCGGTTGCTTGACTTGGTTGTGCTAGAACTTGTCTGCCGTCTTGATCAAAGCCCAACTACTGTAGGTCTAAGTGCTCTAGACGATTTAGGCTTTCTTTTCGTAGCCATGGTCAACAATGAACATAAACTCAGATATATGTATCCTTTGCTAGCCCCCTTTGAGCTGTTCGTTTTCTTTTGAATTACCTTGTGCTCTTCTCTGACCTGGGGATTGAGAGAGGAAGAATAGGGGAGGGATATGTATGTCTTGGGCATCATTTTGAGCAAAACACAAACACTAGATGCCTTGGCCTTCGGTCGGGCATAATGAGCTTAAATTGAGAAAATGGGGTGAATGTATCCCAATTCAAAATGTGTAGGAAAAGAAAAAGGGTGGGGGAACAGCGTTTAAAAATATAAAAAGAAAAAGAAAAAGATGGTTCCCCAAAATAAAGTGTGCTCAGGCCCGTAAGTATCTTGCCAATGAAAATGGAAAAACATTCGGCCCAAGACCTAAGTCAAGACAACCTTACCCCAAGCTTAAATACTCCCTACTTTGCCAAGAAGCCACTCAATACAACCCTAAAAGATCGAAGGATATAGAACTTAGACTAAGCTATAGGGCAGAGATAGTAGACGGTAGGCAAGCCTATGGCACTTCCTTGATCAAGTCATCACTGAGCGTGAACCCCAAAAACACAGAGAGTTTGAGTGCTTGAGAGGAACTTCCACAAACGTGATCTACCCTGATCTTGATTGACCTTGATACATAGCTGTATTAATCGCCTATGTCGGATTATCTTTGTTATGTTTCATCTTATCCTTGCTGGTTTTTGCGTGTGTTGTTTGTGTGTTTAGTTTTTCTTGGACAAGGAATGCTTGCACGCTTGAGGACAACCGTGGTTCAAGTGTGTGAGTGTGACGAGCCCGCTTTCGTGCTCTTTTTGGGTAGTCCTTGCCTAGAAAGAGTGCATTTTGTGTGTTCTTTGTGTGTGTTTGTGTGCGGGAGGACACGCTTTGGGAATCTTCTTGAGGTTGAGGCGGACCTTGGGCAAGATCAGGGCCACCTCCCGAGAGAGGTAAAATCGAAGATTACCTTGGCAAGGCATTCGACATCTTTCCAAGACACGGTACCGCCGGAGGCGAGCACGATCAACGGTGACATGAAGCCAAGAGGATGATCGAGATAAGAAGAAGCGGGAAAAAGGACGAGGAATGGCGTGGGTGTGAGGGTAAAGTCGAATGTAGCCGAGACAAGGTCAAGAACTCTGGCGGACTTGCATGATGGGAAGATTCAGGCAAGGTCATTCTGCGCGCGGGGTGATTTTACCGAAAGGGAAAGGTCAACTGCGGTGGTTGAGATGAGACAAACATGTCAAGGCTGAAGCGAGAAGAGTCTCCATCGGTGTCCAGAGCCCGAGCCAGCTGCTGACCTTACCACCTGCCGTCTTAAGATGCGCGCGCTGACCAAGACAAAGAGGAGTACACTTAGGCTTCCAATAACACAACTTCACAAAACATCAATTGGAGAGTGAAAGCATCAAGTCCCGAATTCTCTCTGCACTTTTCTATTTTATTTCTCTTTGGTTTTCATGAGTGATTGGGGAGGAAGATAAACAAGTCCTACGGGCAAATATTTATTTCATGTATTTTGTTATCTCTGCTCGAGCAACTGCTTGCCAAAGAATGCTTTTCATTTACGTTTGATTTTATATTCAAGTATGGTTTCGTTTATGTTCTTGTTTATTGCTTTTATGTTTATGTCGATTATGCGTGAGTAGTCGGTTTGGTTGGGCTCGGGGGTAAAGCACGTTGAGTCGAGGTCATGAGAGTCGTGAGGTCTAAACGTCCTTAGAACCTTGAGTGGGTATTCCCGAAGCTCTAGGCCTTTATACCCATGTTATTCCTTTCCTTGAGCGTTAACTCGGCCGGGTACTTTGGGAGGAGGGGTAGCTACAAGCAATAGCCGGAGTAAGACATCAAGTGTCTCTTTGTCCCGGGAAGTACGGCTGGAGTGGGTGATTGTAGCCATCGGCCTTGGGTAAAGGGCTGCGAGCCACTCCCTTGGACCGATTGTGGCTAGTTGGGCTGTCTAGTGAGTCAAGCTGTTGGGGCGGGATAACCTAGTTAGGGGGACCGTTTTGTGAGGGACAAGGCGGGGGCCTCAGATTGGTCCTAAAACCTAAGGGCAAGCTGGGGCTGGGGGGCCTGGTGGACGTGACGACCAAAAAGGGCACCTATCTCTTGGTGCCTTTAACCAACGACATACACTCGTGGTGAAAACTCTTGAACCTATGACCGACATCTTGACCAATATCTCAACGTGTTGAACCATTGGTCCAATTGCTTGTTATTTGACTCTTTACCTTGTGTTTACTTTTCAGTTTTACTTTCTGCTCAAGATCTATCTCTCAGTACATCTCTACGGAGACCGTCAGCCTGACTGACACCTTGCCCTCTGGGCAACCTCCTACTCAAACTGTGACAACTCGAGTAACTACACAACCAGCTCTCTTGGGTTCGACCCCTTAACTTGCCAAATACGAAACTATGTGTTCAAGTTGGAGGAGATTATAAATTGTATCTTGACGCGCCTTGGGACCTTTGACGACGGGTTTCAGGTGGTCGTCAGGTGCCTCATGAGCTTCACTCATAATCTTATTGTAGGAAAACTAGGTTTAGCCCTCCCGAGGATCTATCTTGGATGTTTAATTCACCATACATTGATTATATCCCTAGCATGCACCTATAAAATTAATTGCAACACGTAGGGGTTGGCTCGTGTTTACCTTTGAATCTGTCGAGGTGGATCGGATCGAGACTCGTGCTTTGACCTTCTCGACTGTATCCCGGTTGCCCAATCTTCAATATCGAGTGAGGATAATCTATGGAGAATGCCATGAAAATCACCCTATTTCTCTCTAGTATTTTAGAATCACCTTCCCAAGCACTATGGGAATACACGAAAATAATGGTATAGGATAATTAAGCATTAGCCTCGATTTTATCTCTTACCTTATATTTATAATGCATTACCATAATCTCATAAGGAAAGGATCCATGCATATCCCATAAATATAATAATATCCTTATAGGATAAAGTTTGTTCAACAAGACCAGTATCTACTACCCATGAATGAGTAGAACAAGTCGCTAAACATGTTTCCGTTACTAAAGCAAATGGCGTACCTTGAGCCTTGAGCATAGGGCACTGGCCTTCCAATGCCCGATCCACAAGACTGAAGCACTCCGCCTCCTTGGCTTCTTTA
Source organism: Salvia rosmarinus (assembly GCA_036937905.1). Lineage (NCBI taxonomy): Eukaryota > Viridiplantae > Streptophyta > Magnoliopsida > Lamiales > Lamiaceae > Salvia > Salvia rosmarinus. Next base: position 45,488,084 of record CM072817.1, read on the forward strand.
AGCCTCCGGTGGCGAGCATGTTCTTGTTCCATTACTCCCACTATTTCCTTGCCTCTACCACCTTTGGTGCCCTTTTCTTTTCCATTTTGCAACGGAAAATTTGGGCCCCTAGATGTGCTAGCAAGAGCATGTGCCCTTTACCCATAACTCCTTCCGCAGACCCACGAGATCATTAAACAACCGACTAAGTGTATACTCGGTCTTGCTCATGATCGCATTCACGAAAATTCTCAAAAGACTTGGGCGGTGTATTGAGGATGATATCGACCTTGGCTTCGCCCGTCAATACCTCCTCCCAACCGATCAAGACTATCCATGAGACGAGTCATGGGAGACATGTTCATGGACCGAACTTCCTTCTTCCATCTTACACGCTAAGATTTCTCTCATTGTGTGGAAGCGGACTGTCCGATCCGATTTCCCAAACTTACTCTCGAGACTTGACCATATTTCAGTCGCGTCTACCATCGACTGATGCTACAGCTGCAAGCCTTTGGACATAGTAGTCATCATATAGCATTTGGCCATAATGTTTGACTTATGCCAAAGTCTGCTTGACTCTCGCTGCTCATTAGTCGATCGTCGGTAAGGGCATCGGGTTTAGGAGTAGTGAGAACAAACATGTGTTCTTCAATGATAAGAACATATTCCATGTTTCGCTTCCACTCGATAAAATTCGGACGGATATGGATTTTGTGCGAGCATATTGATAATCGGTGTAAGAGACATATCTGAAACGACAATGTAAACACATAAGCATACGATCGCACATAATTCATAACAATAATATTGTAACCTTTTGATAAAACAATATTAATTGAAACCTCCAATCGCCCAAGGAATTCCACATGCAAGCCACGCGTGTGGGCGTATACATGAACCCTCGACCGGACTAAAATATACCTTTTAGTCGTTTAATTTCAATCCATGTCAACTTATCCTTATGACAAATGAAATTAATGATTGAACCTCACTGACCACATCACTATCGCAAGAAGGGACTTCGCGGGAAGTTGTACTCGAGGTGATGTCTAAGCAATGACCACAATTTTAACAAAGAAATGAATTCTTAGAATTGGCATACTCACTAGGACCATACCGCTTCAATCCAAATTCCTTTGTTATCTCATTTTAAATCTATCTCTAGATAACTTATGAAAAATCGCATATGCAAGCCACGCGTGTGGATCGTTTACATGAAACTCCCACTCTCAATAGATTAAAATGTTTTATTTAGAAATCTCATCTAACAAACTTATGACAAGCGGTGCAAGCAAGCCACGCATGTGGACGTTTACTCACAGTGCGTATCACTTTGTTTAGAGAACAAAAAGTGGAGGTCTTGACATTTTAATTTAATATTAATATGTCGGGTTACTTACTTAGTCTTTTTGTTCAAAAGGTTTGTCCATGCAGATCACGTAATCCTAGCATGCTTTTCTATAGAACTCAACATGTAAAACATGCTCGCAGAAATTCTAAAATATGCTTTGAAAACGCGATAAACCTAGCATGCTTACTACGCGCGATCCAATCACGAAAACATATAATATGTTTGTCTCGTAATTTAAACATATATAGCATGCTACGCATATAATTTAAACATCCAAGACATGCTATGAACGATAAAAATAAAATAAAACGTTCATCGCGGCCCACTCGTGGTGAAGGGAAAACTTATTTTAACCTCTCCCGAGGATCTATCTTGGATGTTTAATTCACCATACATTGATTATATTCCTAGCATGCGTCTATATAATTAATTGTAACACGTAGGGGTTTTCTCGTGTTTACCTTTGAATCTGTCGGGGATGAACGAGATGAACGGATCGAGACTCGTGCTTTGACCTTACGGGATCAGATCCGGTTGCCCAATCTCCAACGCCGAGTGAGGGCGATCTATGGAGAATGCTTGAAAATCACCTCCTCTCTCTATTAATTTTGAAAATCTCTCCCAATACACACTAGGAATTTTCGAGAATAATGATAGGATAAAATGAGGACTAGCCTTGATCTTATCTCTTACCTTATATTTATAATGCATTACCATAATCCCATTAGGAAATGATCCATGCATATCCCATAAATATAATAATATCCTTATGGATAAAGAGAATCAAATCATATCCTAGAGAGGTAGGAGGGGCGCCGATTTTCAACGTACTTACGGCCTGGATGGGCCAAATTTGTGGATCAAATGCAAGGAATAAAGATGGGCCTCAAATAAATTAATTATCTTATGTGCCCGAACATAAATTAATTTATAAACATTCATTCATGCCACTAGAGAATAAATGTCGACTTACCCCTTTATTACGAAGTTGAGTCGGGCTTGCAATTAGACATTACGAATCCCGTGATTTACGATATCGCACGTCCATTAATTATTTAGAGCATTACATTGCTTAAAATAATTAATATCTTTAATTCCTTAAGTAGTACCACTCAACCTTATTATTGTACTCGAGCTAACTCAACTCGCAGGGTTTAGTACAATAAACCTTTTGAGCTCCTTAACGGATACGGTGACTCGTCTGTATAACTAGCATGACATACAAGACCTTTGCCACCACCCAAGATGTAGAGAATATTGGTTAGAACATATAACCCTCACCCATAACAAGTCAAAGTGATGGTCAAGAACTCATACTCACCTAATACCTTATCGAGGTTTAGATCATCGTAAATCACCGAGATCTAGGTTCTTCACGACGGTCGGATAGAAGAACTTATCTCACCGTGATCCTTCAATACGTCGAGATGTACCGGCATAGACAAGCAACCAAGTCAAGTCACTTCTTATCTATACATGACTATCTGCATAACTCGTCCTCAAGTTGTCTCGGTGTGAAACTTTTATATCTCATTGCTTCGACCAATCATACAGACTTACGTGATCTTCTACACACTATATGATCTAACTTATATATGAGATAAGGGGACACGGATATATGCAATCAAGTATTCAATTCAGATAGGAGATTGTAATAGTGGTAACGAGGAAACATTGTATAGAAGCTCGACCAAAATTCAAGATACAAATCCAACAATCTCCCACTTATACTAAAGCAAACTTTTAGTATACAATGTGTCTCTACTAACTATTACACACAAAACCATCACTTTGCTTCTCCCACTTATACAAAAGTTTCCTTTCTAAGTGGGTGCCATCAAGCGCAATCCAAGTCCTCTGACGTGTCCGTCGTAGACTTTTTGCGGCAGGCTCTTCGTGAATGGATCCGCTAGGTTATCCGTCGTATCAATCTTTTCAATCAGCACGTCCCCTCGTCTCACGATTTCTCGTATGACATGGTACTTTCTCTCTATGTGTTTGGTCGCCTTGTGGGTCCGTGTGGTTCCTCGAGTTTGCCACTCGCACTCGAGTTATCACGAGAAACTATGATACTCTTGGGCAAACCAGTACCACACCTAGATCCATGAGGTAGTTCTTGAAACATCTGACCTCCTTAGCGACCTCAAGCGGCTACATATTCGGCTTCCATGGTAGAGTCCGCAATGCATCGCCGCTGCGGTCCGCCAGATACGGCTCCACCTCCCAAGATAAACACATAGTCCGAGGTAGACTTTTTCTCATCACGGTCACTGGAAATCCGTGTTCAGATAACCCAAAGGCATTAGACTATCTCGCATTTTAAACCGACCTATAATCTGAGTCCTTTTCGGTACTTGAGTATATGCTTCTATGCGACCAATGTGCTTGTCGAGGTTAGGCGATATCTAGCTACTATGCTCACCGTGATAGAAGATATCGGGCCTCGTACATAGCATTGCGTACATGAGACTTCCTACGGCGGAAGCATAAGGAACTTGTCTCATTTCCTCTATCTCCTTTGCAGTCATAGGTGACTGCTCCTTAGATAAAGGAACGCCATGTCTGAAAGGTAGCAATCCTTTCTTGGCGGTGCGCATACTAAAACGAGTAATCACAAAGATCAATGTAAGGACGTGAGATAAGCTCAACATTTTCCTCTTGCGATCTCGGTAAACCTTGATCCCAAGAATGTACGCTGCATCTCCTAAGTCTTTCATTTGAAACTGATCGGATAACCAACTCTTTACGTCTGATAACAACTTCACATTGTTGCCAACTAGAAGAATGTCATCTACATAAAGTGCAAGAAATACCACATCACCATTGACATCTAAACGATACACACAACTCTCGCTAGGCAACTGGGTAAATCCATAGGACTTTACCACCTCGTCAAAGCGTAAGTTCCAGGATCGTGAGGCTTGCTTAAGACCATAAATGGACTTCTTAAGCTTCCATACTAGATGCTCTTCACCCTTCACCACATAACCTTCGAGTTGCTGCATATAGATGTCTCTACCTTCCTCAAGGTAACCGTTTAGAAAAGCGGTTTTCACATCCATTTGCCAAACCTCAAGGTTCAACTGGGCTGCTATGGCGTAAGAATTCGATGGACTTGAGCATTGCACAGGTAAAAGGTCTCATCGAAATCGATGCCCTCAATATGAGTGTACCCTTTCGCCACAAGCACGGCTTTAAAAGTCGAAACCTCTCCATCCGAATCTCTTCCTCTCAGATACCCACTTACTACCTATGGCTTCTTTGCCATCTAGTAGAGGTTTCTTTTCGTATACATCCATAGTCAGTATGGACTCAATTTCTAAGTCCATAGCGGTGTGCCATGATCTTGCATCAATGTCTTGTATCGCCTCCGTGACGTCCATGGGTCGATTATTGCTGTTCGCTTCCGGGACTAAACCAAGATTCACCCACGAACATAAATCGCTCGGGTCGACGAACAACCCTCCCACTACGACGAGGCGCCATCGCACAATGGCAACGGTGGGTGCATTAACTTGTGGTTCTCTATCTTGCACAACTTGTTGGATAGGAGCCACTCAGACGGCCGGTATCTCAAAGGAACTCGACCCACTTCAATTTCTTGAAGTATCTGATGTCGATCCTCCCACTAGACCCGACATCTCGCACTTTCGCTTAATCGGTGGTGGAATACGATCATCTTCTAATTCTCAAGAATGATTTCAACTTTGGATTTTGGTTTGTCATATAATCCTCTTCTAAGAATCGGGCATTAGTGCTAATAATGACCTTTCGATCCTTAGACTATAGAATAAACCACCTTCGTCCCTCTAGGATAGCCAATAAACGACCTTGCGTCGGATCTAGCCTCCAACTTGTCGCCTTCTTGTTCAAAGACATGGCCGGATCGCCCCATATCCTTATGTGGCTTAAACTAGGCTTCGCCCAAACCACAACTCGAAGGGTCTTTTCGATCGACTTGATGGTACTAGATTTAGCAAGTATGCCGTTTCTAAGGCATACCCCGAATCTAAATAAGCAATGCCGCATAACTCATCATTGATCTAACCATTTCCAAAAGAGTCTTATTTCTTCGCCTCGACACACCATTTCTGTGTGGTGTTCGGTGTAGTCTTGTTTTGGGAGGTAATCCCACACCGCACCAAATAGTCCATAAACTCACATCGAGGTATTCGCCACCGCGATCAGACAGCATGATGACTTGATACTTTTACCAAGCTTTGTCTCCACTTCCACCTTAAACTCTTTGAATTTCTCAAAGCATTCAGACTGCGGTGAAGCGGTATACGTATCCGCACCTTCGAGTAATCGTCAATGAAAGTGACAAAATACTGCATTCTCCACGAGCTTGTGTTGACATAGGTCACACAGTCGAATGGACTAGCTCCAACACTTCTTTTGGCTCTATAACCCTTCGCTTTGAAGGTCCGGTCGACATCTTACCTTCTATATGTGATTCGCAGTGGGACCGAGTAATCTGTTAGATTACCCAACGCCCATTCTTAGTGGGTCTTTGGATCCTATTTAGATTGATGTGACCTAATCTAAGATGCCGAGAAATGTGGTGTCATCTTCTAAGAAAACTTTCTCTTTTAAGGTTTGTAGATGATGCAACATAGTTATAGGTATTATGTTTAGCGTAAATAGTATAAAGCGAATTATATAATGTGCCAACATAGATAACTTCGTTATTTCTTATGATAGAAACATGTCACAGCCCCTCTAATCCAAAGGACAGATTAGAGAGAACTGGAGCTTGGAACAGTGATTACAAAACAATTAATAAGAATAATCGAAAGATTTCAAAATAACATTTTTCAAACTTGGATAATCAAACCTTATTTACAAGGCAAAAGCAATTCAAACCTTATTTACAAGGCAAAAGTCATTTACAGATGTAAAGGCTACAAGTTCCTTTAACAGGAGGTTCGATAATTCAGACAGATTCAACTGTCAACATCAACATACAAAAACATTCAGAATATGCAGCGGAAAGCATGTGAAAGCATATATGACGATATGCACCCAAGGGTATTTTCTTTCAAAACATATAAATACCAAAAGATTCTGACTACTCAACATCTCTCGCCCATCATCATCACTACCAATCGCACATTTAAAACAATATGCGGTGAGTACAAATAATGCACTCGATGGCTCATGCCAAAATAATTTATCAAGTTTAAATTACTCGCTTCATCACAAGAATACACGAGATTTTAATTTGAAATACCCGTGCTTACTAAATATTTTCTGTCATTTTCAATAAATATCGCTTGGCCAAGCATTTTCCACGTATGTATGATCCATATCCACCACAATAATTCATCCAACAATAATTTCCTTGTTGGAGAGGAGGCCTCCTCTCACAGACGCATACGACCGCCGAGCACCCTTCAAAGACACAAATACAAATAATCATGCACAAAATCAAGGCTATCTCAAGATAGGATACGAATTCTCCATCATCCTTGTGGGTACTTACAAGGATACGAATTCAAGCATGTCATAAAGTGGGAGCTACCCAACATTATGCATCAATATCATGGATTGGATACATACATAAAACATAAATATTTTGGGCAGGTAATTAAATAAATCATTTCATAAATATTTGCTTACAATAAAGCATCATAAATAAATCATTTGGTAAATTCTACCAGTTTGAGTACAGTAAGGCCCACCTTGACTTTTAAACTTCGAATCTCGGTATGTGTGTTGTTCTCCTCGTTGCACGTGAGTTTCACGTCCCACCTTTACGCAAAAATTTACGTTTAGCACGTTGGCACGCTTTTTGAGATTTTCAATGTTCGTTCAACTTTGATAAATAAAATAATTTGAAGTTCTAATAAACTCTATACGTAGAAACAACATATTTCAATAAAAATAATTCTCGTATATCGAGAGAGACGTAATATGATCTACAGTCTCATTTTAACCTTTTAGGTTAAAGAATTAACGTATAATAACGTTATTCAATAAAATGATTTCAATTTTGAAATCTTTTCTCACAATCGAGATATTCAGATAAAAGTAATACGTTTTTCACGTATTAGCGTATTTAACGAACGTATTTTGTACGTTAATTTCGAAAGTCAACCATTTTGACTTTTAATTATAAATTCTTAATAAAACATATTTTAATGAATAAAATCAACTTTTCATAAAGCTTTAATCCTCGATTTTTCACGCAAATCGATAAACTTGATTAATATTTTCTTTCAATATTAATCTTTTAATACATTAAGCATTATTTATGCTTTTAACGTTATTTAATATAACGTTTCATCGTAAACATAATATTCTATGTTTAATAAATCTCGAAAATTCAATTATGTCTAATATAATTTTTAGACATATAATAAATTATTATTCTTGATTAAAAAGGAATTAAAATTCCTTATTTAAAACATATAGCTCACGGCTATATCACAATTTTTCCAAACTTTGTTCCAAAAATTCCTCTAAATTCATATAGTGTATTATTTACACTATGATCATTAATATGTATTAATATCACTATAGAAAAATTTGGAACTCACCTATATACACTATAGGCTCACGGTATTTTATAAAAATAATTCAAAATTTTCCAAAATTATAATAATTATACACAAGCCTCCAATATCAATATATAACATAATTATAACCTAAGGTTCAAATAAAATCAAACAATACACCAAGAAATAATTTTAGGTAGCTCACGGCTACATAGGGCTTTTCAAACCAAACAATTTTTATAAAATCCTATAAAACCACATTATGCTTAAATACTACCATATAGCACTAATACATCATAATATCATATAATAACACAATAAAACCATTAAAACCATAGCCCCAGGTCTCGCCATAATTATTAAAAATAGGTATATAAGTTCAAAATTCTAATAAATTCCTATATCACCTAATTAATACCCTAGATCAACAATATGCTATTATATCATGCAAATAAAAATTATACACCATGGTACCAACTTATATCATTCTCGACCATGTTCACAATTACACAAATGGTTTCCAAAATTTCTAAATTAATATCATGCACCCTACAACACTATAGATCAACAATCCAACATCAAAATCCTAGCAAATTTCGAACATCACAAAAATATTTAAATAAATTTGCTTAGATTAAGAAATAATCATCTATGCACATATTAACATATGTAACATAATTTCTAAGTTTATAACATACTAGCATGATTTATTGCATAATTAATACATGCTAAAAATAATAATTTAAACCGATGGATTATTAAAAGTTAGGTTTTATCAAGCTTGTTCGATATCTAACCTCGTTATCGAGTCGATCGGTTGTAGGATAGCTCAAACTCAAACAAATTGAGAAGGAAGGAAGAAGAAATGTTTGGTTTTTTCTTTGGAGAGTTTACTGGCGAGAAGGAAAGAAAGAAAGTGAATGTTCAAGTGTGATATGTTTTGTGTTACAAGACTAAATATATACTTAAGTAATAAAACAATGAAAGAAACAACACACTCACAACTCTCTCTCTCGCTCTCACAATACACAAATGAATTATATTGGTCAAAGTTGATTATGTCATGCAAAATATATCTTACACGTTCATTAACTCTCGTGATAGCTTTAATAAAGCTTTTGGGAGAAACAATTGAAATTTTGTTTCATGCTTACACAATCGTCGACTTCATTGCATGGAGAGAAATATTTTCAGATTTTTCATGTTGTAATACAAGTGTATTTATTACACTCTTCCCTAAATATTTGTGCAATCAAGTATATTAAAATCAAGATCCAATTTTGTATCAATTGTCAAATATTTTCGCTATTACATAAACCAAAAGCTAGTGTATTTTCATCTACACAAATTAATTGGTAAGTGTGTATTAATACTACACTTATGATATATCACAAATTGGATGATCAAAATAAAATAAATCCTATGTTATCTCACATAGTAACTCACAGCATTTTCAACCTTTAATGCCCAAAATTTTATTTTCATGCTATAAGTAGATATATAGCATAATATATATCCTAGATGATAATTTATATCATAGGAAAAATTATTGGAATCAATCCAAAGGTAAAAACCCTAATTTCGATTTAGGGTTTTCGAGAATCTTAAATAATCACAAATATCATTCCAAAAAAAATTCTAGCATTAATTCAATGCTAAAATAATATCCAATTATATAAAATAATCATAGGAATTTAAATATCATAATTCCTTGATCGTTAGACTTGATTCTCAAGTCATCTCAAAACGTTAACGCTTGAAACGCGTCTCAAACGTTAAATATCGACTCATCTCAAATGGTGAAATAAAGTCGATTACGACTTTATCAAATAATTCCAATAATAATGGAATTAAATTCTAAGCTTAAAACTTAGAAAACATCACGAGCATTTAATCATCGATACGTAATCGACGAGAAATACCGTTGAAATACATTACATAATCAGTATTTCTCAATTCACATTCATCGTGAATAAAACATAGGAATTTATTATTCCAAAGATAATCGAAATCATTATTCGATATTTTAATAATCAAATTATCATAATAATACACTAATTTACGAAATTAATATCGTAATTAGGCGTTTAAATAATCGGGGTATTACATTCCACCCCCCTTAAAGAAATTTCATCCCGAAATTTACATACCTCATAAAAGATCGGGGTATTTTTCTTTCATTGCATCCTCAAGCTCCCACGTGGCTTCCTCTTGTCCATGATGCTTCCACAAAGACTTTGACCGATGGAATCGATTTGTTCTCAATTCTTCGAACCTTGTGGTCTAGAATAGCCGAGGTTCTTCATTATAGCTCATATCCGGATTGAGGATCACGTCGCCTTGATGGATCACATGCTTGGATCGCATACGCATTTCTCTACGAGTTGTGATACGTGAAAACATTGTGTACGCTTCCCGGACTTCATGAAGAGCCAACCTATAGGCGATCGGGCCTATTCTTTCTGGATTTCATAAGGTCCAATAAAACGGGGTCTTAACTTTCCCTTACTCCAAACCTTATTATCCCTTTAGATGAGAGACCTTAAAAAGACTTTGTCTCCATTCTCGAAATGCAGCTCGGACCTCCAGCGACGTCAGAAGATTTCTGTATATCTTGACCTTCTTTATTCTTTGCCTAATTTGCGAACGATCTCAATCATTTCGTTTATAGCGCCAGCCCTAAGATTTTTCTTTCACCCACTTCATCCCGAAGAAAGCGTGATCGGCATTTTCTTCCATATAAGGCTTCATACGGGCCATATCGATCGTCGCTGATAACTATTATTGTAGTAAATTCATGAGAGGTAAAACCTCTTCCCATTTTGCACCTCGATCCAACACTACAGTTCTCAACATGTCTTCGAGTGTTTGGATCATCCTTCCGATTGTCCATCGGTTTGAGGGTGAAAAGTCAGGTCGAAATTTAACCGTGCCCAATTCTTTTGCAAGCTAGTCCGTAATCTTCAAGTAAACTTTGAATCTCTATCGATGTGATAGTTTTCGGACTCCATGTAGCGCATACAATTCCTTTACGCATACCGGGCTAGCTTATCGCACCGTGGGTAATCTGAATTGGCAGAAAATGTGCACATTTGGTGAGTCTATCCACTACTACCCATATAGCAGTGTTACCTCTTTTAGACTTTGGTAAACCCGTAACAAAATCCATCGCTATATCTTCCCATTTCCACTCGGGTATTGCCAAAGGTCAGTAACTTTCCGTAAGGACGCGTTGGTGTAATGCTTTTACTTGTTGACAAGCAAGACAGCGCTCTACAAAGGAGGCTATGTCTCTTTTCATACCTTCCCACCAGAACTTTTTCTTCAAATCTTGGTACATTTTTGTACTGCCTGGATGGGCTGTATAAGGTGTGTCATGAGCTTCACTCATGATTTCATTCCGAAGATTGTTGTTATCTGGGATACACAACCTTCCTTCAAATAATAAAGCATTATCTGGTGCTTCTTCAAAATTTTTCAGTCCTTCCGTCCTTACCTTGGCTCTTGCTTTTTCTAACTTTTCCTCCATCCTTTGTCCTTCAAGGATTCTTTTCCTTAAGTCAGACGTCAAAGTGAGTGTAGCAATACAACTCGTGATCGTCTCTGGTTGTTCAATCAATTCGATCTTCATTCTTTCAAACTCTTCAATGAGTTCTTCTTCATTTGTGAAGAGACATCCCAATTTGTTTTGACTCTTACGACTCAAGGCATCGGCTACAACGTTCGCCTTGCCCGGGTGATAGTTTATACCACAGTCGTAGTCTTTTACCAATTCGAGCCATCTTCTTTGTCTCATGTTCAAATCTCTCCGCTCGAAAAGTATTTCAAACTTTGTGATCGGTAAAGATTTCACATCTTACTCCGTAGAGATGATGTCTCCATATCTTTAGGGCATGTACTACTGCTGCTAGTTCCAGATCATGTATTGGGTAATTCAATTCATGCGGTCTCAGTTGTCGAGATGCATAGGCTATCACTTTTTCACTTTGCATTAACACACAGCCTAATCCATTTTTGGAAGCATCTGTATAGACCAATTATTCTTTATCCGCTTCTGGAACTGCTAACACAGGGGCAGTAGTTAACTTTTCCTTGAGCGTCTGGAAATTCGCCTCACACTCATCAGTCCATGTGAATTTTCTGAGTAATTGGGTTATTGGTCTTGCTATCTTTGAGAATCCTTCAATGAATCTCCGATAGTAACCTGCCAATCCCAAGAAACTTCTAATTTCATTTTGTGTCCTCGATTTATTTCCATTCTCGATCGCTTCTACTTTGGCCGAATCAACTTTAATCATTTCGGCTGACACAATGTGTCCAAGGAACATTACTTCCTTCAACCAAAATTCACATTTGCTAAATTTAGCAAAAAAATGTTCATCTCTCAAAGTTTGCAATACTGTCCTGAGGTGTTCCTTGTGTTCTTCTTCATTCTTTGAATAGATGAGGATGTCATCTATGAAGACTAAAACAAATTTGTCTAAGTATGGGTGGAACACCCTATTCATGAGATCCATGAATACCGCCACAAGATTGGTCAATCCGAATGGCACAACTATAAATTCATAGTGGCCGATCTCGCTCGGAAGAAGTTTTGATACATCTTCAGGCCGCACTTTAAGTTGGTGATAGCGACTTGAGGTCGATTTTCGAGAACACGCTAGCTCTTCTTAGCCGATCAAACAAGTCATCTATCCTCGAAGTGGATACTTGTTTTGAGCGCCATTTTGTTCAGTTCTCGGTAATCTATACACATCCTCAAGGAACCATCATTTTCTTTACAAATAACACCGGTGCTCCCCAAGGCGAAACACTAGGTCTGATAAAACCTAGGTCTAACAGCTCTTGGATTTGAATTTTCAACTCTTCCAGTTCTTTTGGAGCCATTCTGTACGGTGCCTTTGACACTGGAGCCGATCCGGGTTCCAAGTCAATGGTAAACTCAGCTTGTTCATCGAGGTAATCTGGTAGATTTTCGTGAAAACATCTGAAAATTCTCGTACAATCTCTACATCTTCAACATTTAACGTTGTTCGATCTTCTCCATTCAAATAAACAAGAAATGCATGGCATCTTTTCTTGTTTATCATACTTCTAGCCTTCAATGCGGATATTATTGGGATCTTCCTTCCCATGTTGATTCCATAAAAGCTTGTAGCTTCTTTTCCAGGAAAATGGAATGAAATTTTCCTTTCTTTACACAGGATCGTAGCATGATTTTCAGCCAACCAGTCCATTCCTAAAATTATATCTACATCACCCATGGGTATTATGTTTAAGTTATTTGTCGAACCTTAAGTGATCCTACGCTCAACTCGGGTTCGAGCAAATGTGAGTAATGATCATAATCCTCCTATGGGTGAAGAGATTCTCATTCTCGATTCGCTGCTCGGTTTAAGTTCCAATAGATCAACGATGTTCTTGCTATGAAAGAATGTGATGCTCCTGTCGAACAAAAGTATAACAGTACGCTGAGAAGTGTTCCATACCGCTGTGTTTCCACGGTTTTGGGATCTTCCTTCCCATGTTGATTCCATAAAAGCTTGTAGCTTCTTTTCCAGGAAAATGGAATGAAATTTTCCTTTCTTTACAGGATCGTAGCATGATTTTCAGCCAACAGTCCATTCCTAAAATTATATCTACATCACCCATGGGTATTATGTTTAAGTTATTTGTCGAACCTTAAGTGATCCTACGCTCAACTCCGGGTTCGAGCAAATGTGAGTATGACCATAATCCCTCCTATGGGTGAAGAGATTCTCATTTCTAATTCGCTCGCTCGTTTAAGTTCCAATAGATCAACGATGTTCTTGCTATGAAAGAATGTGATGCTCCCGTGATCGAACAAAAGTATAACAGTACGCTGAGAAGTGTTCCCATACCGCCAGTTTCCTCGGTTTTGTTCATTTTGCCTCCTGCAGCATATGCTCGCTTGAGCCGGCCGAGGCCGACGGGCGCCTGCCTTGGTTGATCCGCTGCGCCGCCTTTGACGCTCTCGCCGATTACGCCACCGTGGTGGTTGTCGTTGTTGTTGCTGTTGGGCTGCCGCCATCGTTGTTGCGGTGGTTGTTGCCGCGTTGAGGCCGAAACCGATAGCCCCGAGGGTTGGGCATTCCGGCTGATTCGGCCTTCCCACCGTCCCCCGCACGCACTTCGGTAGCTATTTGCGTAATGACCCTTCATTCCGCACTTAAAGCAATTTATCAAATAGCAAACTCCTTGTGAAATTTTTGGCACTTTGGGCAAGGAGTTGTCTTGCTCGCTCTGTGATCCTCCCGTCTGAGGGGTAAAGACTGGTTTCTTCCATCCCTGTCCTTTTGGCGCCATGTTTCCCTGCCAAGGCCGCTTGTTATTGGTATTCTCAAAACTTCCCCGATTGTTGTTACCAAAATTTCCTTCCCATTTTCTCCCTTTGTCCCCTGTATTCGATGTCTGTGTTTGAACTGTTTTTTCTTCCCAAGATAGTCGCTTATGTCCAAAGCTCGTCCAGGAGCTTGTGTAAGTCGATCTCCATGGTGGCTAGAGACATTCTATCTCTCGATCTCAATCCGCACCTAAATTTTTCTCGCCATCTTCATATCCGTATTCACTTGATCGGGGCATATCTCGACATATCGCAGAAAATGCGATCGTAATCGTCACGACATCCTTTCGCTTCGATTATAAAATTCTTGTTCCTTCTTTTCCGATAACTTTTCGAACGTATTTCTCATCTGCCCCTTTAAATTCTTCCTAGGTGAATTCATAAATTTGATCCTGCAGTAAAATCTTTCGTCGGGCTTCCCACCAAAAGTCGGCAGGTCCTGTCAGTTGAAAGGTAATACAGGACAGCCGTTTCGGTGCTGTGCATCGAAGAAAATCAAAGATCCTTTCCATAGCCCTTATCCATTGCTCGGCATCATCCGGGCTTCCTTTCCCATCAAAAGAAGGTGGGTTTTGCCTAAGAAATAATTCCTCGATCCTACGATCGGGTGGAGGTGGTGGTGGTTGGGGTATATTCGTAGGTTCAGGTACAGGAATTCTTCCTCTGCCTCTACCTCTTCCCCTTCCCCTACCTCTTTGTGCAGGATCCCTTCTTGGCGGCATTCTGTTGTTTAAACATACGATAAATATTGAAAATCATTTTCACAATTGACATATATAATATCATCATACAATCCTTTTGTAAAGCAGCTTTAAACCAAGCTATTCATTTTTATCATAATGATCATTTTTGCCGCAAAAGCCCGCTTCGGGGTTATCATATATATACATCAGAAAATTGTGCCTCAAAGAGGACTATTTTGTACAAACAGTTAATACAAGGAAATAATGTACATAAGATGGCATTTCAAAAGCTTAACCCGTATAACAACATACGGGATTACATGATAATACAAAGTACAAATGTTCACTTCCCTTTTCAAAACACAAAGCAACCTACACACATACTGGACTATATACATACGGACTAAACTCTAGCTAGGCTGGTCATCAAGTGTATCACTCATCGCCATACTGATGCTCCTCAGGATCCTCCTCGTCGTCTGAATCATCATCGGAGTCGTCGTCATCCGAATCATCGTCATCCGAGTCGTCCTCACGGTGGAGCACTCTGGATGGTCCCGCGCCATCATCCCCAACCATAGGAATGTCGCGGATCGGACTGAGGTCATCACGAGCATCTGATACCCTCATCCTGGCCGTCTGTCGGTACGGCTCAGCTGGCGGTGCTGGCTCTGTCATGGGCGGCAATATAGGAAGCGGTGGGTGTATGGGGTGTCCAATCGACAAAGGGGGAAACACTGGCATCCCCAAAGCTCTGGGTCGAGACGCCCTCTCTACCTCTGCAAGCCTGCCCTCATCCTCAAGGAATCTGGGTACTACCGGGTCCACTCGCCGCGGTACCTCTGTGTACAGCCACTCTGGTGTCTCATCACGCCACGTGTACTCCCTCGAAGGGAGATAGGGGCCTCTCGGTGCTGCACCGTAGATACTGAAGACGTATGTCAAATGGCTTACAAATCTCGGTAGATCCGCTATCAGATCATAGTCACCACCAGAACGGTAGATATAATCTCCTGACACTTCCCGTGCGTAATCCTCCCAATCTACCGGTAACCGTGTCAGAAGGCGCTTGATGCCATCGAAATCAGTCACTCCATGCTCGTGCGCCTTCCTCCAATGATGAAGGTAGTGCATGAGTGACTCTCCGAGATCATCTTCCGAGCACATCTGGTAATCACGGTACTCATGAATAATCTCCATTGGGATGGCCCTCGGTCCTAGCCTCCGCCTAGTAGTGTGTAGAGTCTCGCCATCCGTCATGCATAACGATCAAAAGTCAAACTAAATAAAGATATCCGATACACAGATAAAAATAAACTTAACGCGTCTGCTAAGCAAAAGGATAAACTGGACAGGTCTATAAAGCAGATAAACAATCCAAACACCTCTGATAACCAGATAAATGTTATACGGAAATTGTTCTCATATACAACGCACGTTGTAGCTTTCCTACAATACTAGGAAACTTGCTATCTAGCAGCATAAGCATAAAAAAAATCTTATCATATAACTAAATTCTAGTTCTATAAAACTATGAGCTAGCTTCTACTGGTTCTCGTGATTTCTGGAGAAGGAAACAGGGGATCTTCCCTTCATAAGAAATATAGTACAGTCCGTTAGGAGTACGTAGGCGAAAACTATGCACAAATCGGAGTCCGAACGAAAGAGAACGGATCCAAACAAAAACTCTGCGCAAAACAGGAAAAATTTCGCGCGTTCGCGCCGAGATCGTAGGCGATGCCGATATTGAGGTCGTGCCTGCCGTTGCCGAGGCCGAGGTGACGAGGTGACGAAGTATTCAGCTGGTCAATCGAAATGAATTGCCGAACTTGAGATAAAAGGTCGAGCTCGTATTAGTCGTAATCGAGGTCGACTTTCCGAAGTGGATTTGCCGAGGCAAAATACGGCGTTGTAAATTGCCGAGATGAAATCTTCGAACTCGAAGTGGATGTCGAGGTTGACACAAAGTAAACGCCCAGGTCGATGCCAGGGTGAATCAATAGAAGTCGCGCAATGCCGAGGCGCTCAACTGGTCAGCCGAGTCGAGGTAAACTCTGGGTTGACTTCAAACGAGGTGGAAAGCCTTAGCTTTTCAATTTGAGCTCGATTCTTTTGTTCTCGAAAGAAGAGGAGAAGAGTTCGTACATTTGTTCGTCTATGTTCTTTTCAAAGAGGGATCATGCAACTTATTTCGTCTATGTTCCATTCGGGATGACATAGGCATTAATCAAAATCAATATTGAGAAATGAGAATAAAATTTCAAATGACGAACATAGTTCGTTTTAAACAAACGCATTTCTTGCAAAAAATTCAATCAATCAATCAATCAATCATGGTTATCTACAACCTTTCTCATTTCATTTGTCGATAATGTTCTATCGACAACAAATCAAATTCATAAATCATTTGTCGATAATGTTCTATTGGCAACAATTCAAATTCATAAATCATTTGTCGATAATGTTCTATCGGCAACAATTCAAATTCATAAATCATTTGTCGATAATGTTCTATCGACAACAAATCAAATTCATAAATCATTTGTCGATAATGTTCTATTGACAACAAATCAAATTCATAAATCTCAAACTTTTCTTTTCAAAGATGACAAAATAATTTACCTTTTTCCCGGTTGAGCTGGATGTGATGGAGTGTTGAGCGTAGTCAGATGATTTCTAGAAGTCTAGTGACTCAATCTAGACTTAACTTTTGAAAGAAAGTTTAGGGTTCAAAGAGCAAACCGCTCTGATACCACTCTGTCACAACCCCTCTAATCCAAATGATGATTAGAGAGAATGGAGCTTGGAGCAGTTGATTACATAATAAGAATAATCGAAAGATTTCAAAATAACATTTTCAAACTTCGATAATCAAACCTTATTTACAAGGCAAAAGCAATTCAAACCTTATTTACAAGGCAAAAGTCATTTATGATGTAAAGGCTACAAGTTCCTTTAACAGAGGTTCGATAATCTGCATGATTCAATCACAACATCAACATACAAAACATTCGAATATGCAATGAAAGCATCTTGAATGCATATATAACGATATACGCACCCAAGAGTATTTTCTTTCAAAACATATAAATACCAAAAGATTCTCGACTACTCAACATCTCGCTCCATCATCATCATCACTCAATCGCACATTTAAAACAATATGCGGTCGAGTACAAATAATGCACTCATGGCTCATGCCAAAATAATTTATCAAGTTTAAATTACTCGTCCCATCACAAGAACACACGAGGTTTTAATTTGAAATACTCGTGCTTACTAAATATTTTCGTCATTTTCAATAAATATCGTTTGCCAAGCATTTTCCACGATGTATGATCCATATCCACCACAATAATTCATCCAACAATAATTCCTTGTTGGAGGAGGCCTCCTCTCACAGACGCCATGACCGCCGAGCACCCTTTCAAAGACACAATACAAATAATCGGTGCACAAAATCAAGGCCATCTCAAAGACGTAATCTTAATTCAAGCATGTCATAAAGTGGAAGCTACCCAACATTATGCATCAATATCATGGATTGAATACATACATAAAACATATACATTTTCAAGGTGTAATTAAATAAATCATTTCATAAATATTTGCTTACAATAAAGCATCATAAATAAATCATTTGGTAAATTCTACGGTTTGAGTATAGTAAAGCCCACCTTGACTTTTAAACTTGAATCTCGGTATCGTGTTCTTCCTCGTTGGCGTGAGTTTCACGTCCCACCTTTACGTAAAAATTTACGCTAGCACGTTGGCACGCTTTTGAGATTTTCAAAGTTCGCTCAACTTTGATAAATAAAATAATTCAAGGTCTAATAAACTCTATCGTAGAAACGACGATTTCAATAAAAATAATTCTCGATATCGAGAGACGTAATATGATCTACGCCTCATTTTAACCTTTTAGGTTAAAGAATTAACGATAATAACGTTATTCAATAAAATGATTTCAATTTTGAAATCTTTTCACAATCGAGATATTCGATAAAAGTAATACATTTTTCACGATTAGCGTATTTAACTAACGATTTAGACGTTAATTTCAAAGTCAACCATTTTGACTTTTAATTATAAATTTTAATAAAACATATTTTAATGAATAAAATCAACTTT
This sequence comes from Salvia rosmarinus, assembly GCA_036937905.1. Taxonomy (NCBI): domain Eukaryota; kingdom Viridiplantae; phylum Streptophyta; class Magnoliopsida; order Lamiales; family Lamiaceae; genus Salvia; species Salvia rosmarinus. Next base: position 45,507,095 of record CM072817.1, read on the forward strand.
TCATAAAGCTTTAATCCTCGATTTTCACGCAAATCGATAAACTTGATTAATATTTTCTTTCAATATTAATCTTTAATACATTAAGCATTATTTATGCTTTTAACGTTATTTAATATAACGCTTCATCGTAAACATAATATTCTATGTTTAATAAATCTCGAAAATTCAATTATGTCTAATATAATTTTTAGACATATAATAAATTATTATTCTTGATTAAAAGGAATTAAAATTCCTTATTTAAAACATATTGCTCACGGCTATATCACAATTTTTCCAAACTTTGTTCCAAAATTCCTCTAAATTCATATAGTGTATTATTTACACTATGATCATTAATATGTATTAATATCACTATAGAAAATTTGGAACTCACCTATATACACTATAGCTCACGGTATTTTATAAAAATAATTCAAAAATTTTCCAAAATTATAATAATTATACACAAGCCTCCAATATCAATATATAACATAATTATAACCTAAGGTTCAAATAAAATCAAACAATACACCAAGAAATAATTTTAGGTAGCTCACGGCTACATAGGGCTTTTCAAACCAAACAATTTTATAAAATCCTATAAACCACATTATGCTTAAATACTACCATATAGCACTAATACATCATAATATCATATAATAACACAATAAAACCATTAAAACCATAGCCCTAGGTCTCGCCATAATTATTAAAAATAGGTATATAAGTTCAAAATTCTAATAAATTCTATATCACCTAATTAATACCTAGATCAACAATATGCTATTATATCATGCAAATAAAATTATACACCATGGTACCAACTTATATCATTCTCGGCCATGTTCACAATTACACAAATGGTTTCCAAAATTTCTAAATTAATATCATGCACCCTACAACACTATAGATCAACAATCCAACATCAAAAATCCTAGCAAATTTCGAACATCACAAAAATATTTAAATAAATTTGCTTAGATTAAGAAATAATCATCTATGCACATATTAACATATGTAACATAATTTCTAAGTTTATAACATACTAGCATGATTTATCGCATAATTAATACATGCTAAAATAATAATTTAAACCGATGGATTATTGAAAAGTTAGGTTTTATCAAGCTTGTTCGATATCTAACCTCGTTATCGGAGTCGATCGGTTGTAGGATAGCTCAAACTCAAACAGATTGAGAAGGAAGGAAGAAGAAATGTTTGGTTTTTTCATCGAGAGTTTACGAAGAAGGAAAGAAAGAAAGCTGAATGTTTGAAGTGTGATATGTTTTTTGTTTCAAGACTAAATATATACTTAAGTAATAAAACAATGAAAGAAACAACACACTCACAACTCTCTCTCTCGGCTCTCACAATACACAAATGAATTATATTGGTCAAAGTTGATTATGTCATGCAAAAATATCCCTTACACATTCATTAACTCTTGCATAGCTTTAATAAAGCTTTTTGGGAGAAACAATTGAAATTTTGTTTCATGCTTACACAACACCGCCGACTTCAAAGGCATGGGAGAGAAATATTTTCAGATTTTCATGTTGTAATACAAGTGTATTTGTTACACTCTTCCCAAATATTTGTGCAATCAAGTATATTAAAAATCAAGATACAATTTTGTATCAATTGTCAAATATTTCGGCTATTACATAAACCAAAAGCTAGTGTATTTTTCATCTACACAAATTAATTTGTAAGTGTGTATTAATTCTACACTTAAGATATATCACAAATTGGATCATCAAAAATAAAATAAATCCTATGTTATCTCACATAGTAACTCACGGCATTTTCAACCTTTTAATGCCAAAAATTTTATTTTCATGCTATAAGTAGATATATAGCATAATATATATCCTAAATGATAATTTATATCATAGGAAAAATTATTGGAATCAATCCAAAGGTAGAAAACCCTAATTCTCGATTTAGGGTTTTTGAGAATCTTAAATAATCACAAATATCATTCCAAAAAAATTTCTAGTATTACTTCAATGCTAAAATAATATCCAATTATATAAAATAATCATAGGAATTTAAATATCATAATTATTGATCGTTAGACTTGATTCTCAAGTCATCTCAAAACGTTAACGCTTGAAACGCCTCAAAACGCTAAATATCGACTCATCTCAAAATGGTGAAATAAAGTCGACACGGCTTTATCAAATAATTCCAATAATAATGGAATTAAATTCTAAGCTTAAAACTTAGAAAATATCACGAGCATTTAATCATCGATACGTAATCGACGAGAAATCTTTGTTGAAATACGTTACATAATCGTATTTCAATTCACATTCATCTCGTGAATAAAACATAGGAATTTATTATTCCAAAGATAATCGAAATCATTATTTGATATTTTAATAATCAAATTATCATAATAATAAACTAATTTACGAAATTAATATCGTAATTAGGCGTTTAAATAATCGGGGTATTACAAAACACCACTATCAAAAATTACAGAATATCCATGAATAAACAATTTCGAATTAGAAACAAGGTTCCGCCGAAAATCCGGCACATATAAAACATCTTTCAAGCGCTGGCTCGCGGTCCCGTGAGCGCTCGCGAGCGCTGCTCTGAGGTTTCGCACTCGCCGCCGAGGCGTGCCGAGGCCTTGAGCAAGGTTCGCGCCCCACACGCCCGGTGCCAAGCTCGCGACCCCACGCACCGTGTCGCCCGACGCTGGTGCGCCAACCGCCGAGACGCGCCCGGCGCTGCCAAGGCTGCCGCCCGCTTCGGCCGAGGCTTGCCGCCGCGCCCACCCCTATTCGCCGACTCGCTCTTCGTGCTTTCGCTCGTTCTTCTTTACGGATAAGATTTACGGGAAAAATCTAATCTAACCACGGATTTTCTCGTGGTGAAAACAAAACCGACAAAAATAAAACGAGCCACGATGAACAGCATGATCCAACTATTAATTTATTGCGCACGTAATAATCAAACGTGAATTAATCCAGCAGAGGCAAGATTCGATCCCGTGCTCGATACCAATTGAAGGAAAATCGATTTTAACCTCTCCCGAGGATCTATCTGGATGTTTAATTCACCATACATCGATTATATTCCTAGCATGCGCCTATATAATTAATTGCAACACGAGGATTTTCTCGTGTTTACCTTTGAATCTGCGGGGATGAACGAGATGAACGGATCGAGACTCGTGCTTTGACCTTCTGGACTGTATCCCGGTTGCCCAATCTCCAACGTCGAGTGAGGACGATCTATGGAGAATGCTACAGAAAATGACCTCCTTCTCTCTATTAATTTTCGAAAATCTCTCCCAATACACACTAGGAATTTTCGAGAATAATGATAGGATAAAATGAGGATTTGCCTTGATCTTATCTCTTACCTTATATTTATAATGCATTACCATAATCCCATTAGGAAAGGATCCATGCATATCCCATAAATATAATAATATCCTTATGGATAAAGAGAATCAAATCATATCCTAGAGAGGTAGGAGGGGCGCCGATTTTCACTGTGCTACGGGCCTGGATGGGCCAGCCCAGGGATCAAATGCAAGGAATAAAGATGGGCCTCAAATAAATTAATTATCTTATGTTCAGCCCATAACATTAATTTATAAACATTCATTCATGCCACTAGAGAATAAATGATGACTTACCCCTTTATTACCGAAGTTGAGTCGGGCTTGCACTTAGACATTACGAATCCCCATATTTAAGATATCGCACGTCCATTAATTATTTAGAGCATTCTCGATCGCTTAAAATAATTAATTTCTTTAATTCTTAAGTAGTACCACTCAACCTTATTATTGTACTTGAGCTAACTCAACCAGCGGGGTTTAGTACAATAAACCTTTGAGCTCCTTAAGGGACGCCATCATCCTAAACGGATACGGTGACTCGTCTGAGATAACTAGCATGACATACAAGCACCGCCACCACCCAAGATGCGAAGAATATTGGGTTAGAACATATAACCCTCACCCATAACAAGTCAAAGTGATGGTCAGCCACTCATACTCACCTAATAATACCTTATCGAGGTTTAGATCATCGTAAGTCACCGAGATCTAGGTTCTTCACGACGGTCAGATAGAAGAACTCATCTCACTGTGATCCATCAATACATCGAGACGCATCAAAGCATAGACAAGCAACCAAGTCAAGTCACTTCTTATCTATACCGCAGCCTATACCCGACAACTCGTCCTCAAGTTGTCTCAGCCGTGATTCTTTTTATATCTTATTAAGCTTGACCAATCATATAGACTTCTGTGATCTTCTACACACTGTGATCGCCTCCCCTTTTCACACGTAAAGGCGTATATATAGAAGGTAGCGAGTATCGTATCCATGAGGATTGTAATGCGAAACACGAAGCTAGCTCAACGATAATTCATCATTATTCAAGCACGTAAAAGGGTGAAAGGTTTAAGGGCTTGAATTTAATCCAAAGCGCGTAACCATGCGTAAAATAAAACAAAACAATAAACACACGAAAGATAAAGCAGATAAGAGAGACTAACCCTAGGGATGCATTAATCCTATCCACAACGATGTTTATCCTATTCCTATTAGCCAATTTTAATCCGCATAAGATGGAAGATCACAAATATAACCAACAACTTCAATTACGACAATTGCGGCAAGAGATTACGAGTTTTCCCTACCATTCTAGGTGAAAACAAGTAACTCCAAAAGGATCACTAAGAATATGCTTCCTACGAATATCCTATCTCGCACGACTCAAGGCTTATTCGTATCATGCATTCAAGATCGATTGACAATTAATACAACTACGTAATTAACCGACAACTAGATATGCATCAAGATTGATCGTAAATCAACACATATAAATAAGCACCAAGAATCATGAATCAATGCACGGAAGGTAAATAGCGATAATGTAAATCACAACATATAGGATCGAATCATGCAAACCCTAGATCAAGACGGAATTTTAGCTACGATAATTAAATTACCAAAGCAATAAATAATTAAATAAAACATAAATTAAGATAGATAGATAAAACCGTAAGAATCCACGAAGAACAATTGTAGCGACTTGAATCAGGAAGAAATTTCAATTCTAATACTAAACTATGAAATTGGAATGAAAATACTTAAAGAAAAAGCTAAACTAAATTAAACGGGAAAAGAACTTGTAAAAGAAAATAAAGAAGAATTTGTGTTCTGCTCTGGAATGATGTTGAATGGTGTTCATAAGCTACTACTCTATCTCCCTATTTATAATAAAACATAAGCTCCTTTTTTTCATAAATTCCCCAATCCTATTCTCGACTCTGATTCAATCCTATTCTGACTCGGATTAGAAGTATACATGGACTAGGTGTCTCAAATTGCTGAAAATTCATGATTTCTCGCGAGTTTTGCCTTGCGACCTTAGGTCGCGAGAAAACTCGCGAATCGTCTTTTCTCGGCTGCACGCCACTCATTGTTTAGCTCCGTTCTCTCTCGTCCGACTCCAAATTACAATCCGCTTGCGCCTACGGACTCCTATTGAGATGCTCTTTAACATAGTAAACTTTGTACATCCATCCTTATCAAATCCATTTCATCATATTCAACGTCGTTTTCAAATAGTTCTTCTTCGCATGAGCTCATGATTGGGCTATTGATTCCTCTTTATCGTGATCCACCTTTTGACATTAAAACCTATGCTAAAATGACATGAAATACACACGCATAATATCTTCCAAGGTAAACATAAATATATCAAAAGACAACTCAAAAGATCACTTATCACTTAGAAACGAAACGAATATAGCCTTATAAATCATGTAAAAATGAGGCTTATCAACTCCCCCAAACTTACCCTTTTGTTTGTCCTCAAACAAATTAAAACAAGAGAGAGACGACCAGAGATAGGTAAAGAGTCGAACGATAAAAGCAATAAGCCTCAGAGCAATGAGCAATAAACGATTCACTCAAATGAATCAAATCACAACATCTTTCGCTCAACTCCACACATCATCATAATCATAAGCACAAGCCTTCTCAAACTGAATCCTCACGACATGGATATATATATACGAAAACTCAAACACTCAAGTGTATCAAGGAGGATATGTATACTCAAAGTTTAAAACACATGGAATCTACCATAGGCTTGCAAATCGTCTAATTCTCCATCGCTCAAATATGTGCTCAAGAACCAAGATCAAAAAGGTCTTATAAAAGGTTATAATGTAGGCTCTTTGGTAAGGTAAGTATATTTAGGCTAAGTGACTCATAATCCCATAGTGAAAAACACCATAAGTATCACAAGACATAATTCCCAAATTTTCACAATTTATTTCAATTTTCCATACCAAGAAGTCATTTTTCTTTAAGAACTTCATAATTATTATAGAAGTGATAAACATCTCAATGCACTAATTACTTACCCACTTATGTTCTTTTCACACACTTGGGTCATTTTTATTTTTTTTTATTGAACTTATATGGGTAAGCAACTATTTTTAATAATCACTTTCATCATTTATTTCCTTTCCTTTCTTTTTCTCAACCCTCAATTTCAAGCAACTAAATATCATACTAACAACATAACCCAACCCATGGCTATATGAACAAAAATAGGTAGGCTCAAACGGCTCATCAAAGGATAATAAAATACGAGGTTAGTGTTTGGATAGTGTATAAGCTAAGAAAAGAATGCCTAATATCATCTCATAATTTTAAGCACATCAATGCAACCTCGAAAAGAACCGAGCAAGTTCTAGAGAAACACATGCTATTTCAAACTATTCACACATAAAGAAACAAGACTGAAAAGATATGACAGTCGAAAGCTCAAGTCTCACAAGTTTCAAAATGTGATCAAGTTCTCAAAGGCTCAATACTCACAATAATCATAACATGCTTCGTCTCACAAAATCAGTTGCAATAAATTTTCTAATAAAAACAATTCTCATCATCATACCGCTCGTTATTCAACTCAACCCACAAAAGACACAAAACCCAAACACGAAAAACAAAACAAACACAAACAAAAAGAAAACAGAACAAAACGAAAAACAAACCAAAACAAAGAAAACATTGGGTTACCTCCCAAAAGTGCTAAATTTAAATGTCTTTAGCTAGACCAATACTAACCTCGATCAATCCGCGATTTGGCAAAGAATCGACTTCCTTCCAAAATTGCGAATTCCTTGTACTGTGATTCACCGATGACCACCATCGAGCGTGGAAGTGGTCCCCCAAACTGGATGATTCACCGAGTTCCATGCCGAGTCCACTTCTTCTTTCGCGTTCTTATCGATGTGTCGATTTTCTAAGTATGCGACGTGTGTAGCAGCAGAGTCGTGATCAAACAGCGATCTATCGGAGGAATGTACGCGTGAATAACGGCTATTGGAGGTTCTTCGCGGTCGACCTCGCGATCACCTGGTCGTCGCTAGCATGTTAGCCGATGTGGCCTTCGTCATCACGGTCGGGCTAGCGGGCGCGATCACAACAAGTCTCGCACTCATTGCTCGATTGCTGCGGTCGAGCTCGCGATAGCGAGCTCGGTCGCAAGTTCCTTTGCAACCCACTTTCGCCTCGCCTCGCCGGATGATTCTCGATCATGCAGCTAGGTGACCAACTGATTCTCCATTACTTTCATGTGTTCGCTCATAGCCGTCACGAGAGACTCCAACTGTAATTTTCGCCAAGATCGCTTATAAACGAATTATGTCAGATCGCCATTTGTTGTATCAGCTTCTTCCACACTCGGTTTCTTCGCCTCTTGAATCATTACATTTCGAACGGCGAAACCTCCCGGATGTTCTTTGAAAAGTAATGGGGTTGGCATACGACGATTATGATGATCTCGTTGTCCGGGTTGTCGCGGATTCCATCCTCCTCGAACTGATTCGGTGGGAGGTGGATACATGTGATTTAACGGCCTGGCCTCTTGAATAGGGACAAGGAGTCCCATGTTCGTCATTCATGCTTCATCTCGTGATACTTGGCCAGAGTCAAGAGAGACTTGCTCGGGGACACTCGTAGTTTGGAAACGCCATAACTTGTCGACCCTTCTCCCGTCTATTCTCCTTTGAGAGCATTCGATCTCGGGATCTAAAAATATTTCATGAGGTCCCTGAGATCTTGTAAACATATACTACCTGAGAAAAGAGAGAATTCAGCTCTTGCAACAATAAATAAATAATATAATATATAACTTGAATTAATAAATCCAAATCGTCAAATTATTCCTATGCAATCTTTACAATCCCGAACGGCGCCAAAATTTGATCATTTCCCTTTTCACACGTAAAAGGCGATATAGAAGGTAAGTAGAGTATCGTATCCACAGGGTGGATTGTAATGCGAAAACACGAAAGCTAGCTCAACGATAATTCATCATTATTCGCCACGTAAAAGGGTGAAAGGTTTAAGGGCTTCGAATTTAATCCAAAGCAGCGTAACCATGCGTAAAATAAAACAAAACAATAAACACACGGAAGATAAAAGCAGATAAGAGAGACTAACCCTAGGGATGCATTAATCCTATCCACAACATATGTTTATCCTATTCCTATTAGCCAATTTTAATCCGCATAAGATGGAAGATCACAAATATAACCAACAACTTCAATTACGACAATTGCGGCAGAGATTACGAGTTTTCCTACCATTCTAGGTGAAAACAAGTAACTCCAAAAGGATCACTAAGAATATGCTTCCTACGAATATCCTATCTCGCCCACGACTCAAGCGCTTATTCGTATCATGCATTCAAGATCGATCGACAATTAATACAACTACGTAATTAACCGACAACTAGATATGCATCAAGATTGATCGAAATCAACACATATAAATAAGCACCAAGAATCATGAATCAATGCCGGAAGGTAAATAGCGATAATGTAAATCACAACATATAGGATCGAATCATGCAAACCCTAGGATCAAGACGAATTTTAGCTACGATAATTAAATTACCAAAGCAATAAATAATTAAATAAAACATAAATTAAGATAGATAGATAAAACCGTAAGAATCCACGAAGAACAATTGTAGCGACTTGAATCCGGAAGAAATTCTGAATTCTAATACTAAACTATGAAATTGGAATGAAAATACTTAAAGAAAAAGCTAAACTAAATTAAACGGGAAAAGAACTTGCAAAAGAAAATAAAGAAGAATTTGTGTTCTGCTCTGGAATGGTGTTGAATGGTGTTCATAAGCTACTGCTCTATCTCCCTATTTATAATAAAACATAAGCTCCTTTTTTTCATAAATTCCCAATCCTATTCTGACTCTGATTCAATCCTATTCTGACTCGGATTAGAAGTATACATGGACTAGGTGTCTCAAATTGCTGAAAATTCATGATTTCATGAGTTTTGCCTTGGACCTTAGGTCGCGAGAAAAACTCATGAATCGTCAAATTACAATCCGCTTGCGCCACGGACTCCTATTGAGATGCTCTTTAACATAGTAAACTTTGTACATCCATCCTTATCAAATCCATTTCATCATATTCAACGCCGTTTTCAAGCATTCTTCTTCGCATGAGCTCGCGATCGGGCTATTGATTCCTCTTTATCGTGATCCACCTTTTGACATTAAAACCTATGCTAAAATGACATGAAATACACACGGCATAATATCTTCCAAGGTAAACATAAATATATCAAAAGACAACTCAAAAGATCACTTATCACTTAGAAACGAAACGAATATAGCCTTATAAATCATGTAAAATGAGGCTTATCACACGCCTTGGCCGCCCTACGTCGCGCCGCCTCACGTGCTCCTCGCGGGCTGCCTCGCGGTCACGAAAGCGACCCCGACCAGCCGAGCTTGCGTGCGCGACCATGATCGCGCTCGCGCCCATCGCCGTTGCCTCGCGGCCGCCCTCACGGTCGCGAGGCTGCTCGCGAGAGGCGCCGGGGATCTCGCGCGACAAACGCGCACCCCATACGCTCGCGTGCGCATTGTGCACGCCGCCTCGCAGACGCGAGGGCGCCTGCGATCCGCGACGAGCTACCGAGAAAATCGTGCCCAGCACCGAGGCGTGCTGAGGCGTCTGCGCGAGAATCGCGCACCCCGCACGCCCAGGGTACCGATGCCGTCGAGACCCGAGCCCCTGTTTGCCTACCTGCCGAGCTGTCGAGAAACGTGCGCCATGGCCGAGGGACGTGCTACGAGTGCCGAGCACGCCACGCGTGCCGTCGCCCGCACGCCCTCGCGCCGTGCGTCCGGTTTCTCCGGCGTACTCCCATCGTTTCGTTCTTCGTGCTTTCGTCTTCGTTGTTCTTTTACAGATAAGATTTACATGGAAAAATCTAATCTAACCACGGATTTTCTCGTGGTGAAAAATAAAATCCGACAAAAATAAAACCGAGCCACGATTAACGACAGATCCAACAATTAATTAATTGTGCAAGTAATAATCAAACGGGAATTAATCCAACAGCGCCAAGATACTGATCCCAGGCTCTGATACCAATTGTAGGGAAAACTAGGTTTAGCCCTCTCCCAAGGATCTATCTTGGATGTTTAATTCACCATACATTGATTATATCCCTAGCATGCACCTATATAATTAATTGCAATTTGCTCGTGTTTACCTTTGAATCTGTCGAGGTGGATCGGATCGAGACTCGTGCTTTGACCTTCTGGACTGTATCCCGGTTGCCCCATCTCCAATATCGAGTGAGGATAATCTATGGAGAATGCTACAGAAAATCACCCTATTTCTCTCTAGTATTTTCGAGAATCACCTTCCCAAGCACTATGGGAATACACGAAAATAATGGTATAGGATAATTAAGGATTAGCCTTGATTTTAGCTCTTACCTTATATTTATAATGCATTACCATAATCCCATAAGGAAAGGATCCATGCATATCCCATAAATATAATAATATCCTTATAGGATAAAGAGAATCAAATCATATCCATAGAGAGAGAGGGGGGCGCCGATTTCCATAAGCTCCGGGCCTGGATGGGCCAGCCCAGGGATCAAATGCAAGGAATAAACATGGGCCTCAAATAAATTAATTATCTTATGTTCAGCCCAGAACATAAATTAATTTATAAACATTAATTCATGCCACTAGAGAATAAATGCTGACTTACCCCTTTATTACCGAAGTTGAGTCGGGCTTGCACTTAGACATTACGAATCCCCGTATTTAAGATATCGCACGTCCATTAATTATTTAGAGCATTCTGACTGCTTGAAATAATTAATATCTTTAATTTTCTTAAGTAGTACCACTCAACCTTATTATTGTACTTGAGCTAACTCAACCGTAGGGTTTAGTACAATAAACCTTTGAGCTCCTTAAGGGACGCCATCATCCTTAACGGATACGGTGACTCGATCTGAGATAACTAGCATGACATACAAGCACCGCCACCACCCAAGATACGGGAATATTGGGTTAGAACATATAACCTCACCCATAACAAGTCAAAGTGATGGTCAAGAACTCATACTCACCTAATACCTTATCGAGGTTTAGATCATCGAAGTCACCGAGATCTAGGTTCTTCACGACGATCGATAGAAAAACTCATCTCATCGTGATCCATCAATACGCCGAGACGCATCAAAGATAGACAAGCAACCAAGTCAAGTCACTTATCTATACCGCGGCTATACCGACAACTCGTCCTCAAGTTGTCTCACCAGTGATTCTTTTATATCTTATTAAGCTTGACCAATCATACGGACTTCGTGATCTTCTACACATCGTATGATCTAACTTATATATGAGATAAGGGACATGATATATGCAATCAAGTAATCAATTCAGATAGGAGATTGTAATAGTGGTAACAGAAACATTGTATACAAGCTCAACCAAAACTGCTTTCAGTATATAAATCCAACACTTATCTCTCAATTCTCTATTGAGTGGCACACATAACCTTCTTCGGAATAATAGCGTGTTGTCCTTCTCTTCCGTGAAACCCTTGCTATCCTCTAGCCTCGCTTTCAAACGCATCTTTTCCAGGAATTCATCTCCTCGCTGCGCGCTCATGATCACTTCTCTCAGGTCCGGTTCAGCTGTCAGAGCTGCAACGAAACCTTGGACTGATTCCGAAGGATGAATCACTTCCAAGCTGAGCTTCTCGAAATCTCGAATAAGCTCTTTCTCTCGCGTAAGAAGATATCCCAACTTCGCTCTCAACTTACGACTAAGGGCATCTGCCATTACATTAGCTTTCCCCGGGTGATAGCTGATAGAACAATCGTAATCCTTCAACAACTCCAGCCATCTTCTTTGCCTCATGTTCAACTCATTTTGTTCAAAGAAGTACTTTAGGCTCTTGTGATCCGTGAAGATCTCACACTTGACCCTGTAGAGATAGTGCCTCCAGATCTTCAACGCATGAACGACTGCTACTAACTCCAGGTCATGAGTTGGGTAGCTCAACTCATGCGGCTTCAACTGACGAGACGCGTAAGCTATAACCTTCCCGTTCTGCATAAGAACATAACCCAAACCAAGCTTGGACGCATCGGTGTAGACCATAAAACCATCGTTTCCTTTCGGCACGGCTAACACTAGAGCAGTTGTTAGCTTCTTCTTCAACTCTTGGAAACTTGCTTCACAAGCTTCTGACCATGAGAACTTGATTCCTTTCCTGAGCTGTTGCGTCATCGGCCTCGCCAACTTTGAAAACCCTTCGATGAAACGTCTATAATACCCTGCCAAGCCTAGAAAGCTTCGAACCTCATTGGCATTAGTCGGAACCTTCCAGTTACTTACTGCTTCAACCTTCACTGGGTCGACTTTGATTTCTTCTGCAGACACGATATGTCCAAGGAACATCACTTCTTTGAGCCAAAACTCGCACTTACGATACTTGGCATACAATCTCTCTGCTTGTAACGTTTCCAAAACGGTACGAAGGTGTTTTCCATACAACTCTGCATTCTTGGAATAGAGAAGAATATCATCGATAAAAACCAAGACGAAGCTATCTAGATACTGATGTAAAACTCTATTCATCAGATCCATGAAGACTGCTGGAGCATTGGTCAAACCAAACGGAATCACGATAAACTCGTAGTGCCCATACCTTGTCCTGAACGTGGTCTTCGCAACATCCTCCTTCCTGATCTTCAGTTGATGGTAGCCTGACCTCAAATCGATCTTAGAGAAGACACTCGCTCTTTGAGCTGGTCAAACAGATCGTCGATCCTTGGAAGAGGGTATCTGTTCTTGATCGTCAGCTTATTCAGCTCTCTGTAGACAATGCACATTCGCATTGACCCATCCTTCTTCCTTGACGAAGATTCCAGAACTCGTTTTGCCTTCGCTGCCTGTAAACGCCAGGCACATACTTTTCCATGAGTTCTTCCTTGAAATTTTCCCACGTGTACCTTCCCCACTGTCCTGGTGTCAGGGTCTTTTTTACGGATTCCCACCAGAAATCAGCCTCATCGGTTAGCTGAAAGATTGCGCAATTCAGCTTTTCTACTTCTTCGTAGCCGATGTATTTGAAGATCCTTTCGATGGATCGTATCCAGTTCTCAGAGTCGATCGGATCGCCGAGATCGTCGAATGTAGGGAGATTCTGCCTACGAAAACTCTCGATCGCATGTCGCTGAACCAAGGGTGGTTCTCGGATTTCTTCCATGTTATTGTTCCTCTAGTTCCTTATTCTTGGCATTCTGTACCGATGTTGAAACATTAGAAACACGTTCGCATAGATAACCAGGTACCATCGCATAACATGTATCATCACCCATATTACATATCATCACATATGTCACATATCACAATCGCACATATCCATGCAATCTCATCGACACATCATCGTTATGCATCTCACATAACATCATCACATATCATCACATAGATCATATGTCATCATAGCATAGCTCATATCACATATAAGCATAAAACATAAACATCCCGCCATAGATGCGTTAGTATCAAGATATCCAAGTGTCCATGAAGGATCACAAAATATAAGATCATAGGTATGTCACCAAAAGGTCGGATATGAGCAAAGAATCGACTGTTATCGCCAAAAGGTGTCGCCTGTTCGCGTGCGATAGCGACTCGCGATCGTCACTATACATACCGACCGCTGGATCTCGATCCATGTCCGCTCATCGCTCCTCGCTCACATCATCCGTTCCATTGTGCCTTTTCTCCTCCTCTCTCTTCCTTCCTATCAGTGCTCGAACTCGGGCTGCTGCCTCGGTGAAGTGATCCCGCATGGTAGCAAGCCTCTCATGAGTATGGTCTCACCCAAGATATGCTCTCATTGCCTAGGTCTCAGGTGAATACTGCTCCTGGGTTCCAGTCTCCAGCGCTTGCCCTTCCTCTACATGCTCAACCCCATTCGAGTAATCCACTATCCGAATTACCAGATCCTCTGAGTCCTCACTGTCCTCCTCATCCTCATCTGGTTCTTCCTCTTCTTCAAAATCTCCTTCCCGGGAGGCCAACCTGATACTGGCCGGTGGCACTGTGATTCTTATCTTGGGCCTCTTCTCTGCCACAGATGGATGGATCATCTCCTTCACTTGGGAGGGTCCTGCCTCGAAATCGTTTCAGGTCCTCCAGAAGGTGAGGGTCGTAGATTGAGGGGTAGTGATCGGCGTTTCCTGACGCACTGGCGATCGTCTGAGCGATGGCTGCTCTCCTAACGGCTCTTCAGGAACATCATCCATGTCATCAATCTGGATCGGTCCTCGAGGATGCCTCACGATCACATCTGCCTCAGAAGGTATGCCTCGATGATCAATCCACTGTCTCCATACTCGAGCAGTGAACTCGGTGAAATCCAGAGTAAGATGCCTGGTAACAGGATCCCAACGGAACATCACGTATCCTTGTCTTCTTTCCCAAGGCTGCCATCCCGTTGGTAGCCTCTCTGTCATCCGGTAATAAGCCTCATACTCAGATACTTTACCACTATCTCGAATCTTCCTCCACAATCCAACAAACCTTCCCAAAAACACTCCCAACGGCTCGTGAACATTCCTGGTACATTCTCAGAATTTTCGGATCTGTTCATCCATTCTGTGAGATCTTAACCAGCGTTGTCTGGGACACTGAATATCCATAAACCTATATGTTAGTTCATCATAAAACAATAACAAATATTCACGTTTCCTTTTCCGCCCCAGTCATCTGGGTAACCATACCTCATACACATGTTCACTTTTAACACATATCAACATCGATATGGATATTCATAACATTAATCACGCAAGCAAATACAATATTCACTTACAAGCACTTGTTTTCAAAATAAAAAGATTTCAATCAACAACATATCGCTATGTAAACACATAGACTCATATCATCCATCCAAGATCATATCAATCACATCCCATCACATCATATCACATCGATGATTTTCATATCATAGTCGCATAGGCTCTTCCCTCCCATCGACAAATCACTTCCACATCCACATCATCATCGAACCATACCACATCCACATCACCTCAACATCCACATCACGTTTACATCACGTAAACTCTTACCATGCCAGAACACATAAAACCAAATCTCATCAAGCTCACATAGCCACATAAATCATCAACAAATAAACACATTCCTCATCCCCTTTTTAAAGGAGGAGGTCTGACGGTGGTGAGGGTAGTCAGACTGATAAATGCTTAGAAGGACAAGTTCTAAACACTCAATTTCAAGAACGTACAGGATATAAAGCAAATGAACTGCCTTGATATCAGACAACTATAGATAAATACACAAAGCCAGGAAAACTGCTCTGATACCACGCTGTCACGCATCAATTCCCGAGGGAAGGCACAGATGCCGAGGTGTGATTAGGGGTGGGGGTTAAGAAGTGGGGAAGAAGGGGGGGATACATAAAACATACATAATAAGAAGATACGACCATAAAATCGGGCAGCATCTCCTCTATAACTAGGACATATCCTGAAGGGGGAGGGGTGAGCAAACTATCCACCAACATAATTATATCGACATCATAACTTCAATGAACGTGATCTAGATTGAATATTAGTAATGCAGGGAAACGAAATTGCATTACATCTTGTTGACTAGACCGGTCAACCACATGGCATGCTCTTGTCGAGACTCACAGCATAATAACATAATAGCGAATCTTGTTCCCAATCATAGAGCAAAATAAAGGGACAAGAATACATCAGCAACAGAATACGTAGATATAACACAACATCGCGGAAGCAGAAAGCACGAAAGGACCGCAGCTCAACCCCTCAGCGTCATCCGTCCAGCCCTCCTCCATCAGTGAAAAATATTTTAAAAGATTTTGGGGTGAGTACTAGCGCACTCAGCTGGGGTTTTTAACATAAAACAAAATCCATGATACCGTGTTTAGAGCACTTACCTTAGAAGGTTTTAAAACGTAAACCCACTTCTAAGTAAGCAAAAAGAGATTTTCCTTTTTGATACCTGACCCGTTATTACTGTTACTCCCATCATAGAACCACGGCTCGGAACGTATCCCGCCAGCCCATCACATCTCTCGGCCCGGAACATATCCAGCCAGCCCACAATATCTCGGCCCGGAACATATCCAGTCGGCCCACGCCTGGAACGTATCCAGCCGGCTAAATCGGTGTGGACTTCAGGGGTCTATCCCCGTCAGAACCATAACCATCTCATTATCATTTCCATGTGGACTTCCAAGGTCTATCCCCTTCAGAATCATAACCACGTGTTCGGGGTCTATACCCTTACGATCAATACTCAAGATGGTGATCAACCCACCGAATAGAGATCCGTGCACAATCACATAGAACCACATCTCGGATCAGAGAACAATAATAACTTCGTTAAAACATTTTCACGGTGCACATGTTTTATTTTGAAATATCAGAGTAAATAACTCAAAATAAGCATATATAACCCAACCTGAACAGTCGAAAACGTCAACTAGGAGATATCCACAGATCCAACAATCTCACCGATCGCACTGGTAGGTACCTGGTAACAAGATGGAACAACTTTTGGGGTCACATCCCACAAAGCAAAGCAACAACGTGATCCAAATGAAGATCAAAGAGAAACGGGGGTTTTCGACTTTCTGAACCCACATTTGGCACCCTCCGGCTTTTCAAATCAACTCGATACAGAAGGGAAATATATTCAGGGCATCAAAACCTATAATAAGGTACCTTCAAAATATGCATGCATGCAAGTTGACACAAATCTTAGCAGCGAAGAAGCTTCAAAAATCGATGCCTATCCTCAAATCCAAGATAAACCATCCAAAACTGATGCATGAAAATGGAAACATAAGCAATATGCATAACGAGAAACATGGAATGACAAACTTTGTTGAAAATGGATAACCCGGGCATGTACTTCCTTTAGAAACTCGAAACAGCGGAAAACATCCCGACATGCAAAAACGCGAAAAATGGAAAAACGGAATCGATACTTTAGTAGAACGCATAGCCCGGAACTCAAAAACATAATGGGCCTGTAGCCAAATGGTGGCCCGGTGGCCACCAAATAGGCGGCCACAAGGGCGACGGCGACGACGTGAGGCGGTGGTGGTCGACGACCAAATAGGCCGGCCTCCGATCGTTTTCTCGTCTCTTCCCTTTAAAAACCCGAGTTCTATGCTATGCTATCTACTAAAAGGTGGAATCACAACAAGAAAATGATAAAAACAGAAAAACGGGGCTACCAAGGAGGGGCTGATCGGCGGTGGTGGCTGGCAGCAGCGCAATGGCGCCGCCGCCGAGCCTCCCTGGTTCGATCACCACTCCTCCAGCGTTTCCGCAGCGTACCTGGAGCTGCTAGGCTCGTCCGTAAACACAAAGAGACGAAGGAAATGAACGTTAAAAATGAACGCCCTAGCTCTCTATTTATAGGAAAAAGTAGGGTCAAATTGATTTGTGTTGGATTTGTATACCGAAAGCGTTTGGTTGAGCTTGTATACAATGTTTCTGTTACCACTATTACAATCTCCTATCCGATTTGAATACTTGATTGCATATATCGTGTCCCCTTATCTCATATATAAGTTAGATCATACAAAGGTGTAGAAGATCACAAAAGTCCGTATGATTGGTCAAGCTTTAATGAGATATAAAAGTTTCACACCGAGACGACTTAAAGACGAGTTGTCGGTTTAGGCTGCAGATAGATAAGAAGTGACTTGACTTAGTTGCTTGTCTATGCTGGTACGTCTCGACGTATTGAAGGATCACGGTGAGATGTGTTCTTCTTCTCGACCGTCGTGAAGAACCAAGATCTCGGTGACTTACGATGATCTAAACCTCGATAAGGTATTAGGTGAGTATGAGTTCTTGACCATCACTTTGACTTGTTATGAGTGAGGGTTATATGTTCTAACCCAAGATTCTCCGCATCTTGGGTGGTGGCGATCTTGTATGTCACGCTAGTTATCTCAGACGAGTCACCGTATCCGTTTAGGATGATGACGCCCCTTAAGGAGCTCAAAGGTTTATTGTACTAAACCCCGCAGTTGAGTTAGCTCAAGTACAATAATAAGGTTGAGTGGTACTACTTAAGGAAATGAAGTTATTAATCGTTTTAAGCAATGATTGCTATAAATGATTAATGGACGCTCGATATCTTAAATACGGGATTCAGAATGTCAAGTGCAAGCCCGACTCAACTTCGTAATAAAGGGTAAGTCAAGATTTATTCTCTAGTGGCATGAATAAATGTTTATAAATTAATTTATGTTCAAATTTGAACATAAGATAATTAATTTATTTGAGGCCCATCTTTATTCCTTGCATTTGATCCCTGGGCTGGCCCATCCAGGCCCGTAGCTCAAGAAAATCGGCGCCCCTAGTAGCTCTCTAAGGCAAGATTTTATTCTCTTTATCCCACAAGGATATAATTATATTTATGGTATATGCATAGATCCTTTCCATATTAGATTATGGAAATAATCCTGAGAGTATGGAAATAATCCTAAGATTATGGTAATATTCCATATAGGATTATGGTAATTTCCATATAGGATTATGGTAATTTCCATATGGGATTAAGGTAGTACATTATAAATATAAGGTATGAGATAAAGTCTAGGTTAATGCTCATATAATTCACACAAGAATTTCGGCCCCCTCTTTGTCCATTGAGAGAGAATTTCGAAAGTTGTGAAGAGAGAGTATTGGGTGATTTTCCGAAGCATTCTCCATAGATCGTCCTCATTCGACGTTGGAGTTTGGGCAACCGGATACAATCCGAAGGTCAAAGCACGAGTCCGATCCGCTCGATCCTTTCATCTCGCTCCATCGACCTCTTCGCATCCAAAGGTAAACACGTGAAAACCCCAACGTGTTGCGATTTTATTATATAGACGATGCTAGGTTTATAATCAATGTATGGTGAATTAAATATCCAAGATGGATCCTCGGGGCGAGGGTTAACATATGTCTTCCCTACAGCTTGCACAAGCGGCCCTTTTTCAAAAACGTAAAAAGCGATGCATCTTTTGCAAACGGACTCCAAATTTAGCAAACTTGGTACCCATGGACTCGAAATAGAATACCGAACACAACGACTATAAACAAGATATGCTTTTAAAAGACCTATGAAAAATTCGATTTTTTGATAACTTCCTCGGAGTGCCAAACCTTCGTGGGTGGTCGAAAACCTGCCTACTTAGTGTCTATGAATTCGTCATAAGACACTCTTCACAATGCCTGAGGTTTCATGACGGTCGCATCACCGAAACAAAAAGTCAATCTTTTTTACCCTTATCGAAAAACATGCCATGCAAACCTAAAGCTTGGGAAGGACGGGGTATTAGACAGCGTACCTGGAGCTGCTCGGCTCGTCCGTAAACACAGAGAGACGACGAAAATGAACGTTGAAAATGAAGGCCCTAGCCCTGTATTTATAGGAAAAGGCAGGGGGCTGCCACTACAAAAATACAGGCGAATAGCGACGAAAAATTCCGTTGCAGATCATGCCGGATCCGTCGTTAAAATCGTTTAACGACGGATCAACGACAGACTTATGCCGTCGTTGGAACGCTGGTTGTGAAACCCCTAACGACGGATTTTGGTCCGTCGTTAAATTTCTACGACGGAATAGCGACGGAAAGTTCAGTCGCTAATTGACGACCTTTTGAACGGTCGTCTGATTTATTGCGACCGATTAGCTACGGATAAGTCCATCGCTAGTTAACGACGGATTCTATCCGTTGTTAGATTCTATTTTTTATGCCTGGTTTCTTGCGGCCGATTAGCTACGGATATATCCATCGCTAGTTAACGACAGATTGTATCCGTCTTTAGATTCTGTTTTTTCTGTTATTTCACGTCGCCAATCCGTAGCTAATCCGTCGATAAATGTTCAGAAACTAGACAGCTTATTTTTGTATTTTGGACGGCCGTTTACAACAAACAACAAGCCTGTTTTCAAACATACCAAATACAAACAAACACAATCCAAACAAAACAATTCCAAACGGTATAATATCAAACAAACAAACCAATTCCAAATGATAAACATTATCATTCTAAATCATAAACATTATCATTCTAAATCGAACATACGATAAGTTTTGTAAATAAAATGTATTTGTCTCTTCATCATACAAACCAAAACATCACGAGGGTGGGGGAAAACGGGAGCTGGCCATGAAGCGCTCCAAGGCCTCTGCCGCGCAAGAATCGAGCCCGAAACTCGCTGAACGTCATCTCGCGCCTCACCGCCTGCATTCGGCCTCAGATGCCTCGCATTGCTGTTGCTTCGCCTAGCAACTGCCTCAATTGCTCGCGCCACCAGCATTCGGCCTCCATCTCCAATAGCTTTTGATGATAAGCTATGGAATCGAGAGGTTGGGCACTCTCACCGAATGAGACAATGCTTCGCTCGCATGTATGTCCGTGATAGAGAACCACCCAAACATCCTATTCTTTTTCTTTGAGGAGCTCCCAAGGATATTTTTAGAATTTGAGCCCTATCAACCTCGTGTCGCCTCATCATCGCCGCCCCAGATTGGCTCATCTGTGTCACCTGCTCCTCAACCCCGCCTGTAATATAATTTCGCATAATTATTATCTAATTAAATGCTCGTTGTTGCGCTAACAAATATACTTACCGCGATACTCCGAACCTTCCCGTCTGTATAGTTCACGTCGTCGGTGGCATGATACTTTTGGAATACTTTCCATTGGACCTCTGATATGTCTACTCCATGCTCTTTTGCCTATAAATAAGTCAAACAAATTAAATAATTAACAAGTATCACGATTCTTAAATCAATTTACTTTATCTAAAACTTCAAAGTACTTACAATATCTCTCACATACTCTAATGCACAGCGTGAGCCACCCCGATGCTTGACTATCCCAGTACCCTCGCCATCCGCTCGGACATTCTGCTGTCGCGGGCTTGACGCCTTCGCTGACGCCCCGTGTCGAGCCCAATAATTCTTCCAATTATCCCAATCTCGATCAGGAATAAATGGAGGTGGGTTGGGCGAGTCCTTCAGCCGCTTGATCTTGTGAACAATATCTTTATAGCGTTCGGTGGCTTTTGCGCACCAGTAGGTGTAGACCCTGGCCTCGTCCAGTCATCCCAATAAAAATATTTCTGCAAAAAATATATGATTACAACATCACTGGTGTTAAAGGTAAAAACATAAATGACTCCGTATAAACAACACGGACCTTGAATTCATCGAAATAAATCTGCTTGTACTCTTGAGGCACCATTTTCCAATTGAAGTCGTTGTGGTTCATGAATTTACGGAATGACTCCGTAATCACGCGTGCTACATCATTTCTTGGACACAAAATGCTGCAATTTATAAGAAATAAAGACATCAAAATATTATGATTTATTTTAACTGAGACATACATTAGATAACATACCCATTCACAGTGGCTATCTTCTTCATCCCCTCCCTCGACGGCACTACACTACTGCTCAAGCTACCAGGGTTGTGAGACAGTGCCTCCATAGATTCTTCGAGCCCGGCAGGTGATGGTGATGGCGACGGCGTATATGAACCTGGATGCCACCGACCTGATGATGAGGTACCTCGTCCACCCTGAGATATCTGCAAACAAAGGTAAAAAATGCTGCATTAAAATTTCACAAATAATACATATCATAACATTTTTTGTGCATACTATAAAATAAAACTTGTTCAGCTTGCATATAATAAATTCAAACCCTATTCATCGTTGTCATCATCATCATCATCCAATGTATGATTGTCTTCTGACTCTGACAATTCAACTTCATCATCCGTATCATCAGATGTCTCTTCAATGTCTATGAGTGTACCGTCAGGATGAACTAGTGTCGTGTCATCATCCACAACGACATTAGTAATCGAACCAAATGCATCATCTTGAAAAGGGGGATGTACTATCGATGCAGAACTATCATCTGAGACTTCCACATTAGATCGAGCTTTAATTTTACATACTTCCCACCACTCTTTCATAGATTGTTTTAAACTTGGATATGCACAATAGTATACTTGAATGGCTTGATTGACGATGATAAACGGTTCGAACTTGTTATATCTTCGAGTATGATTTACCGAAACCAACATGTACTCAGAATGAATTGATAACCCCAATCGTGAAGGATCAAACCACTTGCATCTAAACAATGTTGTGGTCTTCGTTGGTAGCCCAGGATATTCCAACTCACAAACCTCTAATAATCGCCCATAAAAACTAAGCACTAGCAAATTCAATAAAACTTTCAATTCCATCTCGAAATTCAATATTTAATCCACCAACCGAACTAAACGTCTTATACATCCACTCACGATTGTCATTCATTCTTGAAGCTCCTAATTATAAATAATTAATTAAATATATTCACATTATATCATACATTCAATAATTCAACATATCAATAATCCAATAAATCAACCTCAGATTAATTATATTCATATTCATATTCATATTCATATTCATATATTCATACTCAAATACATATATTCATATTCATATTCATACAATTTAACAATTATATCATAATTGAATATAAACAATATAAACCACAATAAATCCGTCGATGAACAATTGAATATATATAATTATCAACAAATCATTTAAACCATAATTTATTTCTATTATATCATCAACAAACAATTATAAACAACAATTATAATTGAATAAACAATTATAAACAACAATGTACAATTGAATAAATTGAATACAATTAAACAATAATTTAATAAGTATAATACAATTATAATACACAATTAAACAATTATAAATAACAATTACAAATAAAATTACACAAAACAATTATAAACAACAATTAAACCAATTGAATATATTTAAAACTTACGGTAGAGGAGGTGGCGGCGACAGCATCAGAGGAGGTGGCGGCGACGGCGGGAGGCACGGCGGCGATGGCGGAGGCGTGGAGGCTGAGGCGGGAGGCACGGCACGACGGGGCGAGGCATAGGCGAGGCGCGGCACGGCTAGCGGCAGGCGGAGACGGCGGTGTAGACGAGGCACGACGGGCAGGCGGCGGTGAGGCGAGGAGAAGGAAATTAGGGTGCTTCTCTGTTATGAAATTTAGGAAAGAAACACATCTGTTATGTCTTTCGTAACAGCGGATTAGCGACGGACTTCTCCGTCATTATAATTAAAAACTGATAACGACGGAGTAACGATGGTTATTTCCATCGTTGAAATATTAACGACGGACTAACGACGTCTATTTCAGTCGTTGAAATTCTCAGCGAAAAAAAAAATAAAAAACTAATATTTACGACGGAATAGATTCCGTCGTTATAATTATTTAGAATAAAAATTTTTAAAATAATATTAACGACGGACACAATCCGTCGTTAAATTAAGTTCAAAATAAAAAACTAAAAAATCCGTTAATTTAACGACGGATTATGTCCGTCGTTAAATTTAACGACGGATCAGCGACGGTTATTACTTAACGACGGACATAATCCGCGTTAAATTAAGTGCAAAATAAAAAAGTAAAAATACGTTAAATTTAACGACGGATATAGTCCGTCGTTAAATTTAACGATAGATCAGCGACGGTTACTACGTCGTTAAAAGTTCGTGCGAGATATTCCCGCCGCACGCCGTCGTTGATCCGTCGTTAATAAAAAATAAATAAATTCATTTGTATTTCATCGCTAGTCCGTCATTAAATCACGACCCGTATTTTGGCCGTCACTAATTTGTCGTTGTTCTGCTGTATTTTTGTAGTGTGCGCAGCTGCTTGCGCAAGCGGCCCTTTTTCGAAAACGCAAAAAACGACGCATCTTTTGCAAACGGACTCCAAATTCAGCAAACTTGGTACCCATGGATTTGAAATAAAATACTGGACACAACGACTATAAACAAGATATGCTTTTAAAAGACCCATGAAAAGTCCAGTTTTTCGATAACTTCCCCGGAGTGCCAAACCTTCGTGGTTGGTCGAAAACCTACATACTTAGTGTCTATGAATTCGTCATAAGATAATCTTCACAACACCTGAGATTTCATGACGGTCGCATCACCGAAACAAAAAGACAAGCTTTTGACCTTTCTCGAAAAACGTGCCATGCAAACCTGAAGCTTAGGAAGGACGGGGTATTACAAATCAAGTAAACAATTCAGATAGGAGATTGTAATAGAGGTAACAGGAATCATTGTATAAAAGCTCAACCAAAACTGCTTCCAGTATACAAATCCAACAATATTCTCCGCATCTTGGGTGGTGGCAATGCTTGTATGTCATGCTAGTTTCCTGTATCAAGTCACCGTATCCGTTTAGGATATGACGACCCCTTAAGGAGCTCAAAAGGTTTATTGTACTAAACCCTGCAGGTTGAGTTATCTCAAGTACAATAATAAGGTTGAGTGGTACTACTTAAGGAATTAAAGAGATTAATTATTTTAAGCAGTCAGAACGCTATAAATAATTAATGGACGTGCAATATCTTAAATACGGGAGGTTCGTGAAATCTAATTGCAAGCCCGATTCAACTTCGGAAATAAAGGGGTAAGTCGGCATTTATTCTCTAGTGGCATGAATAAATGTTTATGAATTAATTTATGTTCTGGGCTAAACATAAGATAATTAATTTATTTGAGGCCCATCTTTATTCCTTGCATTTGATCCCTGGACTGGCCCATCAAGGCATGGAGCTTTCTCAAATTCGCCCACCTCATAGTGAATCCCACTGGGATTCTGTTCTGATCCTCTCTATCTGAAAAGATATTATTATATTTATTAGATATGCAGAGATCCTATCCTAATAGGATTCTAGGGTTGCATTATAAATATAAGGTGAGAGAAAATCAGAGTAATACTAATGCTATTGTGATTTTCGAAAAACATAAGAATATTATTGTGATTTTCGAAAATTCCAAGTGTGAGGAAGAAGGTGAATTTCTGCAGTACTCTCCATAGATTGCTCTCACTCGGCATTGGAGTTTTGGTAAATGGGATACAGTCCAGAAGATCAAAGCACGAGTCTTGATCCAATTCCTTGTCCGACAAATTTGCAGGTGAACACGAGAAAACACCAATGTGTTACAATTAATTATGTAGATGCATGCTAGGTAAATAATCATTGTATGGTGAATTAAACATCCAATATAGATCCTCGGGAGAGGGTTAAGATCATATTTTCCTACATCCTCTTCGTGAAGAAGAATGATGGCACGTTGAGAATATGCGTAGACTATCGAGAGTTAAACAAGATAACTCTCAAGAATAAGTATCCTTTGTCCCAAATTGACGATTTGTTGGATTAGCTTAAGGGTGCAGGAGTCTTTTCGAAGATAGATTTAAAGTCTGGATACCATCAGCTAGGATTAGACCAGAGGATGTACCTAAAACGGCTTTCCGTACAAGGTATGGTCATTACGAATTCATCGTTATGCCCTTTGGACTTACAAATGCCCCAGCAGTATTTATGGAGATCATGAACAAGGTATTTTCACCATACTTAGACAAATTTGTCTTAGTATTCATAGACGATATCCTAATATACTCCAAGAATGACCAAGAACATGAGAAGCACTTGAGAACTGTGCTGCAAACATTAAGGCAAGAGCAACTCTTCGCCAAGTTTAGCAAGTGCAAGTTTTGGTTAGACGAAGTGACATTTTTAGGTCACATCATGTCTGTAGAGGGAATCAAAGTATACCCCTCTAAGATCGATATTGTTCGAGAATGGGAATCACCGAAGAACCCGAATGAAATTCAGAGTTTCTTAGGACTTGCCGGTTATTATCAAAGATTTATCGAAGGATTTTCAACGATAGCCCGTCCCATGACCCAATTGTTAAGAAAATGAATCAAGTACACTTTGACCGTCGAGTGTGAGGCTAATTTCCAGAGATTGAAGGAGTTACTGACGACAGCACCTGTACTCGTAGTACCTGAAGCAGACAAGGAGTACACAACCTACACGGACACTTCGAAGAATGTATTAGGATGTGTTCTGATGCAAGAAGGCAGAGTTGTTGCTTACGCTTCAAGGAAATTACGCCCACATGAGTTGAACTATCCTACGCACGACCTTGAAGTCACCATCTCTATGGAGTCAGATGTGAGATCTATACTGACCACAAAAGCCTGAAGTATTTCTTTGAACAGAAGGATCTTAACATGAGGCAACGTAGATGGTTAGAATTGGTGAAGGATTACGACTGTGGTATCAATTACCAACCAGGCAAGGCTAATGTTGTAGCCGATGCTCTGAGTCGCAAATCCCACTCTAACTTGGGATGCCTCATCAGTCATGAAGAGATGCTTATAAAGGAATTTCAGAGGATGAACATCGAAGTCATAGACCCGTCTCAGACGATAGAAGGCTGTATTGCAACATTAATTCCAATCCCGGATTTAAGAGCTCGAATCTAGGAAGCCCAGAAGAAGAGCGAGAAGCTGGAGAAAGTACGAGCCAAGATCAAGGACAATAACCACAAAAATTTCAGAGAAGCAACAGATGATGTTTTGTTGTATAATGGGAGAGTGTGTATTCCGGAAGACGAAGAACTTAAGAGCGAAATCTTAAAAGAAGCCCATGAGACTTCTTACACTGCACACCCCGGAAGCACCAAAATGTACCAAGATATCAAGGAGAAATTTTGGAGGGATGGAATGAAACGAGACGTAGCTTCATTCGTAGAACGTTGTTTGACTTATCAACAAGTGAAAACACTCCACCAGCGATCGTACGAAACCTTACAACCGCTGGACATACCGGAATGGAAATGGGACGATATAGCTATGGACTTTGTTACCGGGCTACCCAAATCACAGAGAGGAAATACCGCTATTTGGGTCATCATCGATCGTTTGACCAAGAGCGCGTATTTTCTACCGATCCCGATAATACATGAATCAGATAGATTAGCACAGTTGTACGTCGAGAAGTCGTACTTTTACATGGAGTTCCGAAGACTATCACGTGTGATTGAAATTCAAAATTTACATCCAGATTCTGGACGAGCTTACAAAAGGAATTTGGGACTCGACTACATTTCAGTACCGCGTTTCACCCACAAACGGACGGACAATCCTAGAGGACCATTCAAATGCTTGAAGACATGTTGAGGACTATTGTCCTGGATAGAGGAGAAAGTTGAGAACAAGTATTACCGCTTGTGGAATTCGCCTATAACAATAGTTACCAAGCAACTATTGGAATGTCCCCGTACGAAGCTCTTTATGGAAAGAAATATCGATCACCACTTTACTGGGATGAAGTGCGAGAAAGAAAAGTATGAGGACCCGACTCTATGGGAGAGATGATCTAGATTGTGAGACAGATCCGCCAACTGATCAAGGAGGCCCAAGACCGACAGAAGTCGTACGCCGAAAAACGTCGCACAGAGCTACATTTTGAAGTGGGAAACAAAGTTTTCTTGAAGATCTTCCCGTCAAAAGGAATCATGAGATTAGGAATCAAAGAAAAGTTGCGACCACGTTTCATAGGACCCTTTGAAATTTTGGAAAGGATAGGACCAAGAATACAGACTGGCATTGCCGCCAAGTTTTGGAAACGTGCACAATGTGTTCCACGTTTCACAACTAAGAAAGTACATACATGACCTCATCCATGTAATGCCGCCGAGAGATATTATCCTCGATGACAATATGAGTTATGTAGAATTGCCTATAGAAATTTTGGACCGACGTATCTAAAAGCTAAGGAACAATGAGATATCATTAGTAAAAGTTCAATGGCGACACCATGGACAAGAAAAACCAACCTGGGAATTAGAATCAGCTATAAAAGAGAAACACCAAGATCTTTTCCAAGGTTAGCAAATTTCGGGGCGAAAATTATTTTAAGGGGGGTGGTATGTAATAACCCGGAAAATTTAAAACTTTTATTAGTGATGATTAAACCAATTAATTGTGGTGCTAAGACCTTAAATATGTTTAAGATAATCAACGAAACGAATTAGAATCGATTCGGAGATCGAAAACTAGGGGAATCAAAAACTAGTGACTAGTCCAACCGGATTAGGGTTTCCTGAATAACCTGAACATAGAATGAAAGATCTAGAATGAATCTCAACAAAAGGATTTTGTTTCTAGAATTTTCTCACGAAAAAATGTGAGAATCCAAAGAGTTAGAATTTTGGGCATACTTGCCCGGTCAGTCTCAAAAATACTATTCACGAGCCGGATCAAATTTCAGTTCGTGCTTATCATTGAAATTAAAGAAAACAATCAAAATTATGAAGGAATATAATATTATGAATTTATAATTTATAAGAATCAAATTCTGAACGAAATTCCTGAAGAACTTAATCGAACGCCGGGTATATATACCGAAAAAACCCTATACTGGTCCGAACGAACCGAAACTCAAACCAAGGGTCTAAATAAATAATAAATAATTTATAAGACTCAAATTAATTATGAAAGTTCAAGAATTCGATAGAAATTCGAATAAAAATAATTTAATTACCGGACGTCGCTTTTCCGCGATAATTCAGAATTGACTTACCGGATCAAATCCAAACTTCATGAATTTATTATAAACTATGAAATAACTCTTTTTAAGGATTTTTAATATAATTGTTCCGAGAAAACAATCGAAAGCGCGATAAAACTTAAAAACCGGTACTAACGTGCCAAATCGGGAAAGTTTGACTTGTCCTCTCCCAACCACCACAAGGGACTGCCATATAGGCTACCCAATAGCTCTTTTGGCAGACCATTTCGTGCCTATCTCTCTCTCTCTCTCTCTTTGGAACAAAATTCTCTCTTTGTTTTGCAAATTCTACACTTTCCATAAGCCTTAATTCTTCATTTCCAACCATTCCAACCATCCAAATAATTTTCTAAGACCATATAAAGTCAGCAT
Source organism: Salvia rosmarinus (assembly GCA_036937905.1). Classification (NCBI taxonomy): domain Eukaryota; kingdom Viridiplantae; phylum Streptophyta; class Magnoliopsida; order Lamiales; family Lamiaceae; genus Salvia; species Salvia rosmarinus. Next base: position 45,536,352 of record CM072817.1, read on the forward strand.
TCATCATTCTCTTCATTTGTAATGGAGTATAATTTTTTTTAGATTTTTTTTGAAATTCTTTCATGAAGAACCCTAATATTTGTTCTTCATTTTCTTCATAACTTTTGAGCCCTCAAATACTCTCAATCCATGAATGAAATATGCTTAGAAATATGTTTTAAGCTTGTGTTTAAAGTTTGAGAATTTTTGGAGCATGTTTATAATTTTTAAATTTTTGTTAGAATTTGTTTATATAAGATAAAAACATGTTTTTGTAAATGTTATTTCATATTATTGCTTGTTGATGTGTTAGAAATGTATAGAATAAAAATGAGAATTTTTGAATTATTTCTTCTATTTCTTTGAGATGGCCGAAACCTATATGGATTTTTAAGCCATTATTTTGATTTTATTTGTTAAAAATATAGTTGAGATATAGTGTTTAATATATGATATGAACATCATATATTAATCTTGAAATCATTGAAACACTTCTCCTATTTTTCTTCAAAAGGGCCGAAACATGTTCATAAATTTTAAGGTTTATTTTGATTTTATTTGTTGAAAAATAGTTGAGATATAGTGTTTAATATATGATATAAACATCATATATTAATCTTGAAATTATTGAAACACATCTCCTATTTTTCCACAAAAGGACTGAAACATATAAATATATATTAAGGTTTATTTTGATTTTTATTTGTTGAAATTAATATTAAATATGATGTTCGGAAATAATATGAATCTATTATGCTTTGTTGGGAATTTATTAAACACATATACAATATATGTGTAAGGACCAAAAATCTCAAACATTTAGTTCATATTATAAATATTTAGTTGGTGTTTAAAGTTAATATTCCATGTTTATTGCATATTATAAACATGTTGTGAAGTTGATAGAATATATTGAGTATATATATACATATAATGATATTACCGAAAATTATATATAGTTGAATGATATTTCATGTTTAGTATATGATATAAGAATGATATGATTTTGTGGAATTTATTGAACACCAATGTTCAATAAATCCAAATTATCGAAAACTTTAATGCTTTAAACTCATGGTTTAAAATTTTATTTAATGATATTGAGTTGGTAATCCTATAGTATGATAGGAGCATAACATGATTTTATTGGAATTTATTGAATACTTATGCCAATTATTGCTAATTATCAAAAATATAGCAAAATGGTAAGTATGAGGTTGTTTTTAATTGTAAATGATGCTATGATAGTTAATCTATAAGTTTAGAATGAATGGTATGTGATTATGATGAATGAATGAATGGAACACTCATGTACACATACATAGTGGTTATGTATTATGTTAGAAATTAGGGTTTTCTAATGTTTTAGTATGGTATGTGTTGTGTATGGTGTTGTATGGTTATATTTACGTTATGCCGACAAACAAAACCTCAAACGTAAATAACATAGTACTTTATGTACGAGAATCCAAAAGAAATCAAAAAATTCGATAACTTAAGAATGAATTAATGGAATCGAAGTTAGACACAAATTAGGGTTTTCTATTAATAATAAGGTACTCAAACGTGAGTTCCTAAGTTAAAGAAACCAAAAGCCGACTTACAAACGTTAATGCTCAACAACGACAACCTAATACGATATTAGATTGAGCGTTAAGACAACTCGACAACGAATAGCGATTTTATAACTTACACAATCTCCGACGAGCTAAAAGAAACAAACAATATCAAAAAGTGTAAGCTAAGATTCAAACATAAGATGTCGATCCTTATGTCTCAAGGGTCGAGTTAGTATTCACAAAGAACTTCATTTATTTCTAAGTATTTACTTACGTGATAGTATGGGATAACTTGAATCATAAGTCAAGACTCCCATTTATTCGTCGTGTTAATACGACAAGCCGTCAAACATAACCTACTAGGATGTAACTGTAATTGTTAAGTCTAGTTAGTTGCTTGAGAATATCCTAATATATCGATCATAACTTGAGTACCAACAATCTATAACGTAATAACGTTTAGAATAACACTAAGGTTAGAGTCGAGGTTAGACTCGGAGTATATGACTCATAAGTTGAGATTCATCTATAAATGATGAAGGAATATAGTTTAGGAATTGAGAATGTGAGATAATAGGAATTATCTTAAAACTATCACATGGAATCAAAACAAACCTTAATTGGGAACTTTAAGTCGTAATTTATAAACAACCCTCGATCAATAGAAAGAATCTAAGAAAAGCCATTTTCTTATGAAGGACCTGATCGTACGTAGTTGCCGAGGAAGGACAATCACACCCTTCTTCACTTAGAACTTATAACTTCGGACTAGCATGTGGCCTCTCTTGAAACAAAATGATATGCATACCTCAAAGCATGATTTACAAAAGCTTTATGAAATATTATTGCATAAACTGTTATTGACTACCAAATATTTATGTTTTGTTGTGATCCTATCTGAGGTTGGTATATCCAACGTGGTATGAGAATGTGTTGGTCCACCAACGTTAAAAAAAGGGTAACGATCAGATCCAACTTAGTTAAGGACTAACTCGGATTGTGTACACGTGTGACTGTGTGTTAAGGTTAGCTACCTCGATCGGTCACGACGACTATGTGTAGGTGGCCACCTCCATAGTTCGAAAATAAATGAATGATCAGATATGGAACAACGTGGATAAAATAGTCCGGACGGACACTTTGGAAAATGATAAAATATTTTGATAGGCATGAGTCGCTTCAACTAAAATCCTCATACGCTATTGTAGTTTTCCAAAATTCTACATAAATTCATATAAGCATATTTAATACCTAGATCATGATTTCATACTTAAATCGACAATTAAAAATTAAAATCAACAACATATATAACCCTAAGTTTTCGGTCCCAACATTAAATTTAATAGCATGCTTAATTTCATGATATAATTAATATACATGCTTAATAACATCATATAAACATAATATCTAAACATTTTAGCATATGATTGAAAATTTTGAAAATCATATATATAAACTAAGATCATAACATAAATTCTAACAGACGAATTTGAAAATTCTAGCACGTAATCGAAGCTCGTAAAATTTCTAACCTTTTAATCAGTGCAGTTTTGATCGGCAAGGTTTAATTGATCTAAGTTTGGTTTAAAACTTTGGATGAACTCTCTATTTTTCTCTAGAATTTCGATGGTTTGGGGTTCCAAATGAGAGAATGGAGGGCTTATGTTATATTTATAGGATTAGGCAAGTAGCATGTTAATTATTACACTAAAATATCTATTACACACTTGTTAATCTTTAGTCAACAAAATCGGTACTCATCATAACAAGAGACAAAGTTTTAATCTTATCATGTACATTTCACTTTGTATTTTATCCTTTAATCATCAACTTGTATATTAGTTGGCATAAAATAATTAAATATATATATATATATATATATTAAACATGTGTGTGCGTCGGCTATACTTAATAGCCTAGGATTGATTTGTTTTATTCAATTACTACATTATATATCTTATTATACTATATTATAATTAATTAAAATTTATATCACAATTATCAAAATTTAAAGAATTAACACACCAAACCTCCATTATCTAATTCTCGCCATTTTCAAAACATTAGACTAGGGTTTTATTTATTTTTTATTTTATATAATATTATTATCATATTATAATTATAGTATAAAGTGAAGTTTGAAAAGTCAAAATTTGACTCGACATGTGTCTACATTATATAGTATGAAATCAAATATTTTCTACTATTTTTTTCAAGTTTTATTTATAATAAATGAACATAGATGATTTGTTTTATTAGCTAATAAATGCTACTTTACAACTAATACATGATAAGATCTAATCTTAACATCTCATTAATTATAAGATGATATTTATCAAAATCATACTAAAAATCCTCAAATTTTAGTCCATAATGTGCAAGTGTGCTCCCACACTTGTGCAACTTATATTACACCTCATTTAGTCCTTAATGACATCATAATAATATAATATTTATCATATATCATTAATTAGATAAGAATAAAATATTAAATCATACTTAAGATTTCATATTTTCGAAAATTGCTAAGGTATTCCCAAACATTTGATTTTCTTGTATAAAATAGCTACTACATATTTATGTGACATATTATATGCCTTAGATAATAAATTTAATCATAGGAAAGTATTTAAAATAATTTAGGTCTTAAAAACCCTAATTTAAATATTTAGGGTTTTCGAAACCCATAAAATAAGGTACATTGCATTCTTAAGTTTTCTAGAATTATTTAATGATAAATAATGCTCTTATATAATAATATAATCATAGGAATTTGAATTTTATAATTCCGAGATCATATGCTAAAGTTATCGCATTATCTCTAGCGTGAGCGTTTGAAGCGTCTCTAATTTCTCATAGCTTAATTATCTCCAAAATGTTCAAAATAAAGTTTGTTACAACTTTATTTATTCCTATAATAATAGAATTTGAAATTAAGCAAGCGCTTAATATCTTGTAAGGCGTAAGCGTCGAATTTATTGACGTTGAAAATTACGTTCGAATGAATATTGAAAATTATATTCCTTAATTCACTAAGGCTCGTGAATCTCATACAGAAATTATCCAATTATGCTTGGTCAAAGTCGAGTTGACTAATTAAGATTTTAATTATTGAATTAATAATGCTAATTACGTAATTAATTATCGTAATCTAGTATTAAAACTACGGGATATTACGGGAAGGGTAGTGACAATGGTGTAGTGACCATTTATCTCGTCTTGAGTCCCTTTGTTTTACCTGCACAAGAGAGTCTTCTTGAGTCTTATCCTTTTGAGCATGCTTTGGAAATCGATTCATCGCCTTGGTATCTTGATATTGTTAATTACTTGGTTTGTGGCTCCATGAGACTGATTTAACTTCTAAGAAAGGAAGAGATTTTTAGTGTACGAGGAATTACTTTTGGGATGATCCATACCTTTTCAAACTCGGGAAGGGCGAGGTGGTTAGAAGATCATCCACGATGAGGAGCAAAGTCAAGTCCTTAAGTTGTGTCGTGAAGCCCGCTGCGGGGACATTTTGGTGGGCGAAAGGCGACTTTCAAGTCTTTGCCAGTGGTCTCTTACGGCCGACTCTTTTCAGGGCGCCCACCTTCTACCTTTCATGTGGCCGGATGCCAACGAGTTGGGAATGTGGGGAGGAGAAATGAGATGCCACGAACAATATCACGGTAGTTGAAATTTTCGACGTTTGGGGTATTGATTTCATGGGGCCTTTTCCCAAGTCTAATGGTTTTGAATATATCTTGCTTGCTGTAGATTATGTGTCCAGTGGGTGAAGCAATTCCACACGGGACTAGTGATGCTAATGTTGTCTTGAAGTTTGTGAGGAGAACATTCTGCGCGGTTTGGGTTTCCCAAGGCGATCATAAGTGATGGGGAGCACATTTTTGTAATAAGTTGTTCAAAAGCTCATGGAGAAGAATGGCATCACCCTGAGGTTTCACGCCATATCGTCCACGAGACTTGAGACGGTGAGACAAGCGACAAGCGGATCGAGGGTGTTCTTGAGAAGGCGGTCCAACCATCCGGAAGGGCGGTCGATGAAGTGAATCTTTGCACTTTGGGCATACGAGCTGCTTTCAAGAGCATTTTGGGGATGAGTCCCTATCGGCTTGTATATGGGCGTGCCATCTACCGTTGAGATCGAGCACGAGCATTACAGGCGATTAAGGCCGTGAATCTTGACATCACAAAAGCGAGCAAGGGAGAGCTCTCCGGATCACCGAACTCGAAGAACTTTGGGACGAAGCATATGAGCGCCCGCATTTACAAGGACAAAGTCGAGAGGATTCATGATCGGAGAATAGTCCGAAAAGAGTTAAGGCAGGAATGAAGGTCTTTGTTATTTCGGTCTCGTGAAACTTTTCCGACTCGACTCCGGTGGGTGGCCCTTTTTCGTTGAGGAGGTGTTTTCCCATGGAGGCGGTTTCTTTGCGACCCAACAAGCGGATCATTCTTGTGAGCGGTCGTGAGTCGAGCCGTACTTTGATCGTGAGGAGTCGGAAGAAGTGGAGGCGTTGTGCTCGTCGGTCCCCAATATCTTTGACGGATTATGTCGGGCTCCTGACGTTAAGCGAGTACTACGTGGGAGTTTACCCGGATTTTCGATGTTTTCGTTTTCTTTTCTTTTCCTTTGATTTATGCGGTTTGATTATCTTGATCTTTCTACATACATTTATGCAGCTTTTTAGTGGAGATTGGCGTTTTAAAAGAGGTATTTTTGCCCTTCAAAGATGGCGTTCAAAGTTGTCCAGCGTTCAAGTGTCTGAGCCGTTCACGGTTGGCGCTCAATCGAACCGCGTTGAAGAATCTGAAACCATTTTCGGTGGCTCAATCGAACAGCGTTGAATTTGGTCGAGCTTTTTCTCCGGCGTTCGCTTGTGAGCAGGCGTTCATAAATGAGAATGATTTTGCGGTGGCGCTCAAACCAAACGGCGCTCAACCATCGCGAAGAGGCCCTCAAACCGTGCAAAGAGAGCCGGCGTTGAATCACATCACAAAAAAAAAAAAAGGAAAAAGTGGTGAGCCGGCGCTCGGTGAACGGTCGTAAATGAAATTTGCCCTATTTTTCGTTCCATTCAGTTACGAAGCTCGGCGCCGTGCCCCTCAGTTAACAATTTCGGCAGACTGCCGACGCCCTGCCGGCGTTCTTCGTGCCCTTGACGGGCGCTGCTCGTTCGCGGCGCCTTTCTCCTCGCCCGTCCCCGGTGCGCGCCGTCTTCGCGACCCGCGCCTCGCCTCCCGTCTCTCGACTGGCCTCCACGGCGCCGTTCCCTTCGCGCGTCCCCGCGCCGCGCCGTCTCCTGCGCTTCGCTGGCGTTCACTACTCCTCGGCCGGTAGCGTATCCGCGCCGCTCGGCTCGAGCCCTTTGAGCACAACCGGCGCTCGCCAAGTCGGCGTTCACCGTCCGCCCGCCTTGCAGCGCGCGCGCGTTACATTCGCGCCACAACTCGCCACCGTCCCTTTTAACGGCGGCGCATTCCAGCGCCGGCTCGCTTCTTGAGCTCGCGCCCTCTCTCGGCGCGCGCCCGCGCCTCAGCGCCAGCGCGCCTCGAACAGCGAGCACGCTCGCCCGCCCAGCCCCTCACCTGCACCCGGCCGCTCGCTAGCTCAGAGCTCCTTCCGGGCTTTTGAAGCATGGTTCGCACAAAAACCCTCTCGCCTCTTTGGCGGAAAGAGCAAGCGGCGAAGGTGCTTGGGATCGGGTGAACAACCCGAAGATCTCTAGGCGAACTCTGATGCCCGTTCGCGATTTTCGCCCCGAAGGTATCTTTTACTCCGTTATTCGTTCGAAGATATCGTCACCCGTTCATTTGATTGGAATATTTTAGCTTCATTGGGTGTTGATGGATCTGTTAAAAGATATTTGAAATTGTGGGATGCCTTGGTTTGGCAACTAGGGAACCGAAGATGGTTTAAGCCTTTGCTTAGGGAATTTTGTGTGTCACTCGAGACCGGTGAAGATTTCAGTCTGCGTTACGTCGGTTGGGGAGAATAGATTTGCCGTTACACCTAAGGTTCGCGTGAGATTTTGGGTTTTCATAGTAGTGGTTTTTCGATGTACCAGGATTTCCCTTTGGGTGAGACATGGAAAATTTTAGCTGGTTTGACAATTGGTCATCGGCGAGCACTTCTAGTGCCTTTATTCAGAGACCTGCTTTGGTTATCGCTCATAAGTTCTAGCATTCAACCTAACAGGAAAGAGCAAGCCAATAAAGTGAGTGCTATAGAGCTTTTCTTCTTGTGGTGTCTTTGTGAATAATAAGAAGATGCATGCGACACCGTTCTTATGGCGGCGATTTGAGTATATGAGGCGGGCAAGTAAGGCAAACTCTCCTTGAGCCAATACCCTTTATACTTGCCAAATACTTTGTGGGAGTGACTAGAGATGATATACCTTTTTCGGGCTCCGCCGTTATTGAGCATCTCCCATCACTTTCGGTGATTTCGGTTGATTGCCGACCGAGAACATTGCTTCCTTATGAAGCCTGCGTCTTGTTCAGTATATCACATTCAACGAACCGACCATCGGGTCTATTGTCGGGATGACTACCCCAATGGATGAAGATTCCCGATGATCGAGCCACGAAGAAGGACAAGCGGCACCCAATATCACGCCCTCCTTGCTTACCCCTACTCCCATCAGTCCAGTCGGCGGCGCTTTCGGTGGTCTTAGGGCTCATTTGATTCAGTTTGGCAGTTTATTGAGCCACTTCCGCGATTTGGGACTTTAGCTCCTCACGGAATCGAGAACTTTGAGAGGTATCGGCGGCAGATGGGTCGACAATTCACGAGTTCACCAATCTTGACCCGGGGTTTCGGAGAGTTCCGTCTTGAGGTATATCGGTGTCTTGGCGCTCAAAATCACCCATGAGCAGCATTTGGGCGACCTTCAAGCCAGTGGGGCCTTTGGTCCCTATCCCACAGCCTCTCCACCACCACCACCGCGGACCAACGGTGAAGCTTCCTTTGTTGGAAGTATATATATTTCCTTATTTCTTTTGCTCTCGTCCTTTTCGGTGGTTCGTTGTTTTCCTTTTGTGGTGTGTTTGTTTTCCTTGTCTTTTACGGTGCTAACTGCGGGACTATCCTTGGAACTTCGATGTCATGACCGACCTCCTTTTCTCATTTGTTATCGTGGAAGTCTCGTTCTCTTTTGGATTTATTTTGTTGTTCATGTTTTGAGCTCAGGGGCAGGTGCTCGTCTATGTGTGGGGGAGTTGTTGATGATATGTTGTATAAGTTGTGCTCGGGATATGTGCATGATTGACCCCATGGATCTATGCTTACTTTGGTTTCTTGAGCTCAAGTTTTTGTCTATCTGAATAAGTTAGGATTGTGATTTGTGCACCGAACTACGTGGTATTGGTCGAACCTTGATGTGTTCCGTTTATCTTGTTGTTACGTTTTGAAGAGCAATGTGAATTAGCGGGGTTGTGAAATTGATCTTAAATCAAGGGTTATTGATGTGATTTGTCCGACTAATGTTAGGGGAGTGTTAACAATGTGGTTACCTATATGCTTGTTTCTTTATTAAAAAAAAAAAACTATATTTTATGTGAGATTGTTGAAATGGAGGATGGGATTACGCCTCTTTCTCGTAAATTGAGAAATGGGCATGGGAAACCACGATAGGAGACTCGAGTTCATCGAAATTCACCTTTGACCATTGTTCCAAAATCTGTTAAGACTTTCCATGTTTATTGTTGAGATTATATAAATGGAGGATGGAATTACGCCCTCTTCTCGTAAATTGAGAAATGGGCATGGGAAACCACGATAGGAGACTCGAGTTTATTGAGACTTCACCTTTGAACATTGTTCCAAAATCATTAATATTTTCTTTGTGTTCTCAAAAGAAACTTGTTGCTAAAGGTAACCATTTAGTTAATTCACCTCGGCGGAGAAGTGCGAGCAAAAATGATCCTATGTTTATTTGACTTTCTCACAATCTTAGAGCATTAACTTGATTACGTATTCATCATGTTGGGGAATTTCAATAAGCTTTATGAAATATTAGTTGCGTGAGTTATAAACTTGTTATCGACTTTGCTTGAGGACCAAATATTTATGTTTTGTTGTGATCCTATCCCGCCCTGCCGCCTCGCCCGCGCCCGCCCGCGTGCCTCGCCCGCAGCCTCGCCGGCTCACCCGCGATCGACGGCGGTTTCTCGGCGTTCCCAATTACTCGCGCTCGGGTGGCGCTTCGCTCGCCCGCGCCTCGCCCGCACACCCAACGCGCCTCGCCCTCTCTGCGCGTTCTTTTCAACCGGCGCTCGGTTGCCTTCCTATATATAGAGGTTGGTATATCCAACGTGGTACGAGAACGTGTTGGTCCACCAACGTTAAAAAGGGTAACGATCGATCCAACTTAGTTAAGGACTAACTCGGATTGTGTACACGCGGATTGCGCGCGAACACATTCTTCAATTTTCTTGATTCGAACTTTGATTCACGTTACGTAATCGGTATTCATTTACTTTAACTATGATTCTTGGTACTATCTGTGATATTTGGATTCGGATTGGAAGTGTTCATTGAAGGTTAGCTACCGAGTTAATTGCTTCGATCGGTCACGACGACTATGACTACAAATATTTATGTTTTGTTGTGATCTATCGAGGTTGGTATATCGGCGTGGTATGAGAATGTGTTGGTCCTAGCGTTAAAAAAGATGTATGATCGGATCGACTTAGTTAAGGACTAACTTTCGGATTGTGTACGTGTGTTGTGTGTTAAGGTTAGCTACCTCGATCATGTGTAGCCACTCCATGGTCGAAAATAAATGAATGATCGATATGGAACAACGTGGATAAAATAGTCCGGACGGACACTTTGGAAAATGATAAAATATTTTGATAGGCATGAGTCGTTTCAACTAAAATCCTCATACGCTATTGTGGGCAGTTCAATATCTTTACAAAGAAAATATTTTCGGCAATGTATCCACTGAGTACTTTTGTACTTAGCCCTGCATTTCGTTTTTGATGTGCAGGTTGAGAAGGGATTGGCGATGAGTGCGGGGTGGTGTAGAGTGGCAGGTGTTTTGTTGCTAAAATAGAAAGGTTTCTAGAACCTTGGGCATGCATCGTCATATGCATGTCCACACGTTTATTGCTGCCAAACTCTGATGATATTTGGTGTCTGTTGGTTATAACTGTTATGCATTCCCATATTGAACTTGAGGTCGTACCTCACTCCTTGAATTGCGCCCTGATTGGGTTATATTTGGATATTGAATGTTTTGATAAGTCCTTCTGTGACTTGGGTTGTATGAAATAGCCTATTCCCTTCAATCCATGCATTTATGAGTAGTTGATAGTTGATTATATTGATTTAGTTATGTATGTATCCGCTTCATTATCATACTAGTGGCGATCCGTTTAATCCGTATTTCCTCGAGAAGTCGGGTCGTCACACTCTGTGACTATACTGTATTTTTCAGTTTTTTCCCTTTCTCTATTCCCCCACTCGCGATTGATTATGGACAATTAATTGATTTGAACTAAAATGTTTGTTGGAATTGAAAATGAGAGGATTAGGTTCCTTTAGAAAACTATTGAATAGTGTAAATAGGTTTTAAGATTGTTTTCTTGAACTAACCTCTTTGTTTAAGGGGTGGTCTCTTGTGCGCACCGCTCGCACAGTGAGACCACTAATTAATTATTTATTTATTTAATTAATTATTATTAAATTAATTTTAATTAAAATTAATTAATTTAATAAATCTTAATTGTAAATTAATAAATAATAATTTTGAATTAATAAACTCTAATCATGAATTAATAAGTTTTAATTTTAAATTAATAAAATTTAATTGGAATTAATAAACCTCAATCGTGAATTAATAAATCTTAATTTTGAAATAATAAACCCTAATTGGAATTAATAATAATTATGAATTAATAATCCTAATTTTGAATAATAAACCGTAATTTTGAATTAATAAACCCTAATGAATTAATAAATCCTAATTTGAATAATAAGCTCTAATTTTGAATTAATAAACCCTAATTGTGAATTAATAAACCCTAATTATAAATTAATAAACCCTAATAATGAATTAAGAAACCCTAATTTTGAATAATAAACCCTAATTTTGAATTAATAAACTTTCATTATGAATTAATAAACCTTAATTGTGAATTAATAAACCATAATTATGAATTAATAAATTCTAATTTTGAATTAAAAATAAAAAATTAATAAAATCTAATTATCCTTACTCACCATAATTAATATATAACAAAAAACAAGTCTGAACTCATGGTGAAGCGGAGCCCACCCAAGTTTTTGTCTTGTTTAAGGGAACTGTTCGTTTTTAGCATCTATTGTGAAAACCTTAGCTTTTGAAGCATTCAACAATTCAGTTCTTGTAGCACATTTCTGAACAATATGGCACATTTTTGTTCTCAAATTTTGTATTAGCTTTCCCCACTCTTAGCCATTGTGTTCGTTTATGGTAGAGCATTTACTTTTAGGTGATAGGATGGAGAGATAAAAATAATCTAAACTAATATATCATTTATTTTGATAGGTTGATTAATTTTGAATTTTTTTGACTATTTTATCCTTCAAATATTCAATTCTATATTTTAATGATCTATTTATTAACTTGACAGGGCTTTATCATCTGTAAGAGCTAGCGACGAAGAACTAGCTGCTAGTGCTGCCGAGGCCAATGCTGATAGTGGGGCGCCAACAGTGTTCGTACCTTTGCTGATCATCTCTTCTTTTACCAAATTAGTTTCTAATTCTCCCTACATATTTTGACCAAATTTTACCTATGAAGAAAGTTTATATTGAGTTTGATCAATTGCCTGCCTCTGCATCTCTTTTCCTTTTTTTCGCTCGTTTCTTTTAGTTTGGCACAGTCATGTTTCCCAGATATTTGGACTCATCTAATCAATTTCTAGTATGATGTTTAATCAAAATGTGCTAGGACGAACTGTTTTAATGTCATTTATTGGGAGAAAGATCTAGTATGATGTTTAATCAATTTCTTTTATAGATTCGACAAGATTATTTCGAAGGAGATCCCTTCTTGAATTGTGTACGAGGATGAATCGGTTCTTGCTTTTCGAGACATTAGTCCACAGGCTCCCGGTTCATGTTCTAGTCATTCCAAAGCTGCACGATGGTTTTAACCCAGCTCGGGAAGGTAGTGTTTTCTTTTTGCAATGGTTGATTGTACTTGTCATGAAACTTAAGAGGGTGTTCAGTTGAGCTTTACAAGCTCTTTAAAATAGTTTATAAGTTGTTTAGGAGCTTATAAACTGTTGCAAAGTATTTGACAAAATAAACTCTTAAACATCTTATAAGTTGTGAAAATAAGCTCCGACAGCTTATAAGTTGCCCCAAAAATAAGTTGTTCAACTCCAACTTATTTTTTCATAAGTTTATAAACAACCATGAATTTATTAAAATAATCTTATTATATTTCTTTATTTCCTACATATACACTACCAACTTCACCTCTCGTCAATTTTATTTCTCTAACTATGATTTTCTCTCTCTAACTCACGATTCTTTCTCTAACTTATAAGATCAATTATACAAACACTTTAACAATTTATAAGCTCTTAAGACATTATCTCTTATAAGCTCTTGAAATATCTTATAAGTTCTTGGCTCTCTAAAATAAGCTTAGCCAAACACCCCCTTAAATTGCACTTTTGATGTTTGATAGGCTGAAAAAAGGCATGAAGAGGGTCAGCTTCTTCATGCTGCTAAAATAGTGGCAGAGAAAGAAGGCATCAGTGATGGTTTTCGCGTCGTTATTAACAGTGGCGCATCTGCCTGTAAGTCTCTCTTTCCCCCTCTCAAATGGTTGTTCGATATTAACAACTGAAGTGAATAATACCTCTCTTTCTATATATGTCAATCTGTTTACCATCTTCACCTACATGTCCTTGGAGGGAGACGGATGAAATGGCCACCAGGTTAAATAAAGCAAAAGAGAATGGTGTTTCATTACAACGTTCTTTCTTTTTTCTTTTTCCTTTTTTGCTAGTGTTGTTGTATGAATAATACCATGGATTTTAGTTCAGATATCAGCAGCATTAACTAGCTACCTTCTCCAATGCAAATAAGTAAAAAAGCAGCAGCTAAGAGTCGCTAATAAAATTCACCAAAAATGGGAAGGGACTTTTAGTATATAGGCGGCTGTGGTCTTCTGAGTGGTAATGTACAAACTGATCACTTCTAGTGCCGTCACAAGATCAAGGACAACAACCTCGTGTTTGCGTCCTTAATAATACTCGAATTCTAGGTTGCTCATCAAGAATAAATGAATGCCGAATGACTACAGAACTAACTGCACCTGTAGCACGAGCAACTCTCCTCTCCACCCTGTGTAAAATGGCATTTGTCAATCATGTGTATATTAAAGTTGCGTACCAGTTGACACCAAGTTTGAATTTTAGTCTGCAAAATGGAATATCATAGTGTTGTGTGTACGCCCGTCTGGTTTGAGCAGATACACGAACAGTCTGGCTCTGCCAAGTCACGCAGCACAATCCGATGGTCACGGTTACTCATAAGTTTGATAAGAGGTAGCTTGTGAGAAACCTGCCGCCAGATTTCTTTCACAGTCCCATTTGGATCTTCATACTCGAAGTACTTCTTCGCCTGAGTAGCATTAAAGAGCTTAGTGAAGATCCATGGAAACTAGACTGAGCAAATTCAGCCTCTAGACTATTCGTCAACCAATTTTGAATCTTAATGTATTACTTGGATCAAGAAGAAAAGGAACTGTAAAAGCTTGCTTGTGAGGATAAGAATCCAACTACCATGACAAATTTCCATAACTGAGAAAAATTAATATGCATCCTTAAGCTCCACCTACAAGTGAACCACGAGTTCGATTGATGTTGGAACCATGTTCAAAGATCTTGGTTTAGAAGAAATTATTTCAAGCTGAAAATCCAGCTTAGAAAAATAATCACAAGGGATGAGCAGCATTCAATTCACTAAACTTAGTCCAGACTCTCCCTCTACTGCTACTAATTAATTGTAGTAAGCACCGTTTTCTAATATTTCAACTCGTGCTTTATGACTCTAGTTAAAGCCCTGCAAATAATCTTACTCATTTCTCCACTCATATCAATTAATTCTAAGCTGGAATTCATAATGGGAAGGGACTTATTTAGCATGCAAGGGCTAATCTATTGAAAGATACCTTTAGCAATTCCTTTTGGAACTTCAAAATCTTCTCAGGACTGACTTTTCTCAGCAACTTCACCAAGTGTCCAGGTCTAGTTGCAGTGGTGGAATCAACGAAAATGGCAATCTTTCTATAGTCTATGACATCTTCAAAAGGCAGCTCAATGTAGTCGCTGACAATAACAGGAACACATAAACTCACTATGGCATCAAATAGTCGGCAAGCTGATGGGGTATCACCAGCTGGATGCAAACAAAACTTTGATGCATGCATTCCTTGTGTTGCTGCACGGCGACTCTCCCTGGACTGTGCTCCATGTTTGATTATAACTTCCTTCTCATTCTCAAGCAGTTGGAAAAGCAGATCTCGAATCTTACCACCCTACAATCCACAATGAAACCAACTTAAGTGTAAATGTGCATACACAAGTTACCATACGGGTTAAGCATACATCATAAACAGTTATATGAGAAGTATCTGTAACAATTGAAACATATTGACAATGAAGATAATCTATACTTGTGTAACAAAAAAAAAGGAGCAAACAAACAAAATAATCATTGAAAACTCACCACTTATTCTCATACTGATTGTTAATTTACAATATACATTATACATTATACATTATACATCATACATCATACATCATAAGAGTATAAAATTTGGAGATCAAGTGCATAGCAATAAAGAAGGCATCTTATTACCTCTTTTCGATACCGATTCCCCATAAAGAATAGCAGAGACTTGCGGTTCTCAAGCCCAGCATCTCCTTTGTATGTATTAATCCTATGTGAATAAGGCAGAATCACATCCTTGAGCAGAGATGCTTGATTGCGAGCCAACCTCCCAAAATCTGAAACTAATAGCACCCCATTTTTCACTCTATCGATGACCTTATACAGAGCATTGGGATCCTGACATATGAATACATGATCCCACCCATTATTTCTTTTCCAATATATTTGTTCCTCCAAACAATCCATCAAAGCCTCCTGCATCAGTCAAGTATATCATCACTCTACCACCTAACTAGCTGTTTAGATATATATCAAATGCTGGAACACTTTGCTTCTTTCCACTGAATGTATGCTGGTTTCCCATTATAGTATGAATAGTAATCAAATCAACTTATAGAGTGCGGCACAAAACATTCAAGTACGAATTAAAATGCTATGAATTGACCCCAAACAAGATGAATTCGACATGAATCCGAACCTGAGTTTGCTCGTCACTATAGGCAGTCTTATCAGGAGCAACGTTCGCGGCGGCTGATCGGACGGGATTAGCGACAAGACTTAATGAAGAGAAGAAGGGGACGTAGAAGAGATCAGCTTTTTCGGGGTCCATCACGCGAGTTACAGCCGAGTCAATTCGCTCTTCACTCGGACGATTCAGATCGGCAAACAGGTACCACTCGGCGGAGTGCTGATTCCCAGGGTACTTGAGCAGCGCGTCGTCGGCGACGGGCTCCCCGCCGCGCGCCGCTGCGTAGCTCTCGATCACCCCGTAAGTGAACCTCCTCGGCAAATCGTACATATATATCTTCACCTTGTTACCAACGGCATTACCACGATCGAGAGAGAGAGCGTTGCGATTGTCGACGGCATCGGTTGAATTGGCAGTTCTGTAGTTGGGAGGAGAGTGGAGGACGAAGGAGTAGAAGGCAAGAAGGGAGAGGAGAGAGGCGAGGACAAGCGTGGGTCGTAGGAGAGACTTGCGGGACATTTTCGATAGAGTGTTTTTAGTGCTGTTTGGCGGAGAGGCGGCGGGAGGCGGCGGCGATCTGAATTTCGGCCGGAGATTCATTTGCGGCGGAGGGCGCAACCATCACTGTTGCGTTGCGATTAGAATTCAAACAGCCGATCTGGATAATTGAATTTCCAGATGCCGGAGGTCTCAGATTCTGTTCCGTTGCAGAGTTTTACAAGCGGCCAGCCGGAATGGCACTATATAAATATGGGATTGGAATCAAGAGAATTTTGATTTTTAAATTTGGGGTATTACCCAACAATATCCCATTTTCCTATCTTCTCTATCCTCTATATCAATTTCTAAAAAACATCTACACTTTATACTCATTCACTATTTAAATTATATTATTATAATTCATTTACTATCAAAACCCCATAATTTTGACTTTTATACATTGTTAAGCTATTTTTACTCCAATTGTTGTTATTCCAAGAAAATAGTTTAACTATATATATATATATATATATATATATATATATATATTCTTTATGTAGTATTTTGCTAAGGTAAATAAATTCTCATGAATGGTACACGTTGTATATCAACTGAAAACCTCTATCGTATCAATGCTAACTTTGTTAAGGGTATGAGAGGTGTAACAACGGCACGTACAAGTATATAATTTGGAGATTTTTTACTGTTGATCCTACGCTTCTAAAATTGTATTAGAGCATAGGTTTTATTGAGGAATTATTTAATATTTAGCATATTCTGTGTTATCCTAACAGAGGAGACTCCAAGAATTTTATGGATTTGGACGTGTGTCCGAGATACGAAGCATACAGGATGTGTTTCCAAGAATTGTAAACTAAACAGGATAGTCTAAGCGGTTTGCTTAGACCTTATGAAATGATTTAACAAAGTGTTCAGACCAACCAGAGGCTCGGAGTCATACGTATGCACTATTATGATGTGCGGGAAACACATGAGAGAATGCTCCTCAACGCCCATCTCCAGGAGGCCTTGAGAATTATAGAAGTATCCATCCATCACACAGTTGATAGAGACAAGAAACAAACGAGCAACATCCGCTCCTAGTTATAAAGAAATTTCACCGGATTCTTCAAATTCGGCGGAATTAAGGGAGATCCAGAAGACAGTATTCCACAAGAGCTAAGCAGGGTATTTATGCAACAAGAGGAGATTCTCACTCTACTGCGAAGTATCCAGAAAAAGATCGAAGGCTTGAGCGAGAAGCAGGCCCGAGATTGGTCAAGAAATCCCCGGGTGAACTCAAATTTAAACCCATCGGGATGATCGAGGATAAAGCTCGAACCGAAAGAATAAACCAACTCAATAGAAAATGAATAATCTTGAGAGAGTAGGATTGAACGAGTTGTAGGAGTTAGCGGAATCATTCGCTAACCATAATATGGTGGATCTGAAGATGAACCAGAACATCTCAAAGAACGAGACACCAATTCCACCTCAAGGAATACCAAGAGTTGATCTTATGGGATCAACAGATCAATATGAGTTTGGCCAAGGACCTGATGCAGAATATGCAGCAGAACAAGCCAGAATCAGAACAAGAGAAAGAAGAAGGAGGCAAAGAGTACAGGAAATCCCTATCGAAAAAGCTACCTTGGAGCCTATCCATCCCTATGGACTGACACTCGACATCGATGAAGTTAACTTCAATGATCTAGAGAATATCATACATGAATGGGCATCATTAATGGTTGTTGCAACTGCAACATTGGAACTTCACAATCTTAATATGGTCAAGGTCCTTGAAGGAAGTTTAGCAGATGTTGTTAAATAATATTGGGAAATTGCCCAGTGGAAAGAAAGCAAACAATACTGACGTTCAACTTCATGGAGGACGCGGTAAAAGGAATGGCTGATACATTCAAAGGTCATTTCCTCGGAGATGGATATTTTGACGGCTACAACGATGAGAAGAGAAAGTAATATTTGTTGGCTTTGTACAACCTAAGACTGGTGGTCTTAGAGCAAAGATCTCTCAACAAATTTACATTGGTTGTATCTCGAAAGCGTTTTGATTGAGCTTGTATACAATGTTTCTGTTACCACTATTACAATCTCCTATCTGAATTGAATACTTGATTGCATATATCGTGTCCCTTATCTCATATATAAGTTAGATCATACGATGTGTGAAGATCACAAAAGTGCGTATGATTGGTCAAGCTTAATGAGATATAAAAGTTTCTGGTGAGACAACTTGAGGACGAGTTGTCGGTATAGGTTCTGCGGTATAGATAAGAAGTGACTTGACTTGGTTGCTTGTCTATCTTTGATGCGTCTCGGCGTATTGAAGGATCACGATGAGATGAGTTCTTCTATATCGACCATCGTGAAGAACCTAGATCTCGGTGACTTACGATGATCTAAACCTCGATAAGGTATTGGGTGAGTATGAGTTCTTGACCATCACTTTAACTTGTTATGGGTGAGGTTATATGTTCTAACCCAATATTCTCGCATCTTGGGTGGTGGCGGTGCTTGTATGTCATGCTAGTTATCAGATCAGTCACCGTATCCGTTTAGGATGATGGCGTCCCTTAAGGAGCTCAAAGGTTTATTGTACTAAACCCCGCAGTTGAGTTAGCTCAAGTACAATAATAAGGTTGAGTGGTACTACTCGAGGAATTAAAGATATTAATTATTTTAAGCAATCGAGAATGCTCTAAATAATTAATGGACGTCGATATCTTAAATACGGGATTCGTAATGTCTAAGTGCAAGCCCGACTCAACTTGGTAATAAAGGGTAAGTCAAGATTTATTCTCTAGTGGCATGAATGAATGTTTATAAATTAATTTATGTTTTGGGTGAACATAAGATAATTAATTTATTTGAGGCCCATCTTTATTCCTTGCATTTGATCCACAATTTGGCCCATCCAGGCCCGTAGCACAGTGAAAATCGGTGCCCCTCCTACCTCTAGGATATGATTTGATTCTCTTTATCCATAAGGATATTATTATATTTATGGGATATGCATGGATCATTTCCTAATGGGATTATGGTAATGCATTATAAATATAAGGTAAGAGATAAGATCAAGGTTAATCCTCATTTTATCCTATCATTATTCTCGAAAATTCCTAGTGTGTATTGGGAGAGATTTTCGAAAATTAATAGAGAGAAGGAGGTGATTTTACGTAGCATTCTCCATAGATCGTCCTCACTCGGCGTTGGAGATTGGGCAACGGGATACGACCCGAGAATGTCAAAGCACGAGTCTCGATCCGTTCATCTCGTTCATCCCCGAGATTCAAAGGTAAACACGAGAAAACCCCTACGTGTTGCAATTAATTATATAGGTGCATGCTAGGTATATAATCAATGTATGTGGAATTAAACATCCAAGATAGATCCCGGGGAGGTAAAATCCGTTTTCCTACAATTGGTATCGAGCACAGGATCGATATCTTGGCTCTGTTGGATTAATTCACGTTTGATTATTACGTGCAATTAATTAATTGTTGGATCCGTCGTTCATCGTGGCTCGTTTTATTTTTGTCGGATTTTGTTTTCACCACGAGAAAATCCGTGGTTAGATTAGATTTTTCCTGTAAATCTTATCCGTAAAATAAAACGAAGACAAAAGCACGAAGAACGAGTCGACGAACAGGCGGCGGCGGGCGGCAAGCCTCGGTCGGACGGGCGGCGGCAGCCGGTAGTGCCGGCGCGTCTCGGCGGTTGGCGCGCGGCGTCGGGCGACACGGCGCGTGGGGTCGCGAGCTCGGCGGTGGGCGTGCGGGCGCGCGAACCTGCGCAAGGACTCGGCATGCCTCGGCCGAGGTGCGGAAACCTCGAGAAGCGCTCACGCGACCATGACCGAGCCGCAAGCGGCTGGCAGGCGGCGGCAGCGCATTACGACGTGCGGGTTGCGCTCGGCGGTTCTGCAGAACGCGCGAGGAAACCTCAGAGCGTGCTTGGCAGCGCGCGCGCGGCGACGCGAAAGGAAACCTCAACGAGGTTTGCGGCCAGACACGGGCGACGCGAGGCACGCGAATCTCGCGCGAGGCCTCGGCGGCGCTCGGCAGCCTCAGCGCGAGATTCGCGCAGGAAACCTCAAGGTCGCGGTTTTCTCGATGCCTCGGGCGTGCGTTTCTCGGCAAGGCGGTGCGGTGGGCGGTCGGCGGGCGGGCGCGCATGGGCTGTGCCCTAGCGCGCGGCCCAGCCCATTTTGGGCCAACCCGGCCCAGACCCGATTTTTCGACCCGAACCCGTTTTTCCGGCCCGAATCCAGTTTTGACGAATCCGGTCCGTGCCCGTGCACGCGAGGCCCATTTTTCAAAGTTGATGAAGATCTGTACTTTGCAATTCTATGTAATAGATTAGGCAGGAAAGTGCAAGTTCCACGAGTGGGCCACGATGAACGTTTTATTTAATTTTAATCGTTCATTGCATGTCGTGGATGTTTATATTATGCAGAAGCATGCTATGTATGTTTAAATTACGTAGACAAACATATTATATGTTTTCGTGATTGGATGCGCATAGTAAGCATGCTAGGTTTATCGCGTTTTTCAAGCATATTTTAGAATTCTGCGAGCATGTTTTACATGTTGAGTTCTATAGAAAAGCATGCTAGGTGTTTGGTTTGATTTTGTGATGATTCTTGGTATTGTTTTACGTGTCATTTTCTATGGTTTATCCTATTTATGTCGTTGGTTTGATTAATGTTTATTGATTCGGACTTACTTCGTTCGTTTCGATGTTTTGTAGGAAAATGGCAGAAAATAGGATGAATTAGATCTACCAAGTATCGAGATATTATTGAAAACATTTCGATAGGAGTTCGTGAGGTGCAAGCGGTTCAGAATCAAGTTCGACGAAGGAGAACGGTCGAACGACCAAAGTCACGCACGGCGCCCGTCGCATGGCAGCGCGCCGCCGCGCGCGCCCGCGCACCAGCGCGCCCCCAGCCAGCGCGCTAACCGAGCGCGTTCATGAATTTCGCGCGTTCAATCGTGGCGGCGTTCGCTCGTTGCCCTCGCCCGCCTGGCGCCTCACGCCCGCCGCGCTCGCCTCGCCGCCGCCCAGCGCCGCATGCGCTGGCCGCATCGCCAGCGTGTCCGTCCCGGCCGAGTATCGATGCCGCTCCACCTTCCAGCCTCGGCGGCGCTCGATGACGGCGCTCATTCTAATTCAGTAGCGTTCTTCCTCACCCGGCGCTCAACTCGTCGCCCACCTCCCGTCTCCATGCGCCTCCAGCAAGCGCCGAGCCCCTGGCCAACATCTCTCGCCGACGCCCTAGCGCCAGACGCAGCTGGGCGACGCCTGCGCGCCGCGGAGGTCGGCGCCAGCGCCGCGCCCGTCCTCGCCCCATCTCCGCACGCCTCGCTCAGCCACGTCCGGCGCTGGGAGCCAGCGCCAAGCTCAGCGCCCGCTGCCCCAGCGCCTAGCCCGCATGCGCGCTCACCCGGCGCTAGCAACCCATCCGGCGCTCGATCCGGCGCTCAACCTGAACGCCAGTTCACCAATTTACCTCGCGCGCTCAATTTGAGCCAGCGCTCATTTGTGAAGAAAGAATTCTTCCTCAGCCGGCGTTCATCCACAGCCGGCGTTCATATTGAAGGCAGAATGTATTTTGAGCTTGCGCTCATTCTCATCCAGCGCTCACATTCATTTAATATAAATTTACGCGCTTAGGGTTAGTGAGAGGTCCGCATTTTTAGTTCCTCAGTTCTTATTTCTCGGTAGCGACCTTTGGTCGCTCTTCACCATTTTCTTCCGTTTGTCGGGCAACATAATGATACAATTCTTATTTCAATTTCTGCTTTATTGTTTTATCATCGAATAATCTTGTTATCAATTTAAGCTTTGGATTATCAGTTCTTGTGGATCAATTTCATAGTATTTTTGTGTGATGGTATTGTTGGATTCAATTCATAGTGACAGTGGATTGGATTCTCATGTTCCGTTGATTTATATTACGTAATGATTTCCTGCCTTCGTTTATTTGCAATTATATTTAGATTAGGGATTGACAAACCCTATGAACAATAGAATTGCATATGCTTTTATTTATCGCTTTTGATTTATCGCTTTCGTAGTTCAACTAGGGATTGACAACCCCTGGTTTAGATTTATCGCTTTATTAGTTTAGCTCGGGATTGACAACCCCTGGCTTAGGATGCTGTTTGATTCTCCGTATTTAAATTCCTGCATGTTCAAACCCCCGTTGGCATTAGAATGTTTAGGTTTTAATCGCTTTCTGTGTATGACATGAACAATCGCCCTGTTAAGTTTTCCTTGAGAGACGACTCGTGTTAACTTACCACGCTACGATTACCTCGTACGATTGCGAGTGAATTTGAGTGTGTTTTTAGCTCGATCACTAGGATTACGTGATCCGCATGGACAAACCTTTTGAACAAAAAGACTAAGCAAGCAACCCGACAAATTAATTTTAAAATTAAAATGTCAAGACCTCCACTTTTGATCTCTAAACAAAGTGAGGCGATCGTGAGTGGCGCCCACACGCAGCGTGGCTTGCTTGCCTTGTTTATCATAAGTTTATTAGATGAGATTTCTAAATAAAACATTTTAAATCTATTGAGAAGTGGGAGTTTCATGTGGCGCCCACACGCGTGGGCTTGCATGTGCGATTTTCATAAGTTCTCTAGAGATATTTTTAAAATGAGATAACAAAAAATTTGGATTGGGCGGTATGGTCTAGTGAGTATGCCAATTCTAAGAATTCATTTTCTCTTTGTTAAAATTGTGGTCATTGCTTAGACATCACCTCAGTACAACTTCCCATGAAGTCCCTTCTTGCGATAGTGATGTGGTCTAGTAAGGTCAATCATTAATTTCATTTGTCATAAGGATAAGTTGACATTGATTGAAATTAAGCGACTAAAAGGTATATTTTAGTGCGGGTCGGGGGTTCATGTGTAAGCGCCCACACGCGTGGCTTGCTTGCATGGGATTCCTTGGGCGATTGGAGGTTTCAATCAATATTGTTTTATCAAAAGGTTACAATATTGTTGTTACGAATTATGTGTGATCGTATGCTTATGTGTTTACATTATCTTTTCAGATATGTCTCTTACACCGATTATTAATATGCTCGCACAAAATCCCTTATCCGATCCGAATTTTATCGAGTGGAAACGAAACATTGAGAATGTTCTTACTACGGAAGAAAATCTATTTGTACTCACTAACCCCGTCCCAAGCCTCTAGGCGATTCATCTATCGATGAGGGCGCAGGAGCACGAGAAATGGGACAAATAAAATAGAATGGCAAAGTGCCTTCTTTTGGTCACCATGTGCGAGTCCCGCAACTCCAAAGATCAAGAGATGGAAGATGCACCATGATATGGCTAAGTCTTATGAAATCGTATGAGAGTCGGACGAGTAATCGCTTGTCATAATTTGAAAAATCAATAATGTCAAGTTCAATGAAGGAAAGCGATTCGGTGCATGACCATGTAGAGCAAATGATCAATCTCTTGGAGAGCTCGAGTTGGTTGGAGGATATATTGATGGCGTAGTCGAGAATCGATATGATCCTCAACACTTTGCCCAAGTCTTTGATGACTTCCGTTATAAAGCGATCCTTTATGATAAGAGTTATACTCTAGATTCATTGCAAGAGGATCTAGTAACGGAAGAAGCATAAAATGGGTAAAGGTGCACGATCTTTAATACGCACCTCAAAGAAAACCAACGCTTTATCGAAGATGAAAAGGAAAAGTGGAATTCAAGAGATGCTAAGGCTAAAGAAAAGAGGGAGTAATACAAAGGGCTCTACCGGCGGTTTGAAAAGCGAAGGAGAAGGGCAAGTGCTTCAAGTGCGGTGAGGCCGGGCATTGGAGGCTAAGTGCCCCAAGCTCAAGGCTCAAGGTACGCCATTTGCTTTAGTAACGGAAACGTGTTTAGCGACTTGTTCTACCCATTCTTGGGTAGTAGACACGGGTGCGACTGATCATGTTTGTTACACCTTGCAGGGGTTCCTGCGGATAAGGGAGCTGCATGATGGCGAGATAACGATCTCCATGGGCAACGCGGCGAAAGTCGAGGCCGTTGCAGTCGGAGATGTTACTTTATGTTTTGATAGAACATTTTTAGTATTGAAAGATGTTTTATATGTGCCGGATTTTCGGCGGAACCTTGTTTCTGTTTCGAAATTGTTTATTCATGGATATTCTCTTATTTTTGATAGTTGTGTTTCTATCATAAGAAATAACGAAGTTATCTGTGTTGGCACATTATATAATTCGCTTTATACTATTTACGCTAAACATAATACCTATAACTATGTTGCATCATCTACAAACCTTAAAAAGAAAGTTTTCTTAGAAGATGACACCACATTTCTCGGCATCTTAGATTAGGTCACATCAATCTAAATAGGATCCAAAGGCGGCTAAGAATGGGCGTTGGGTAATCTAACGTTACTCCGCTCCCGATCTGCGAATCATGTATAGAAGGTAAGATGTCGACCGGACCTTCAAAGAGAAGGGTTATAGAGCCAAAGAAGTGTTGGAGCTAGTCCATTCGACTGTGTAGACCTATGTCAACACAAGCTCGTGGAGGTATGAGTATTTTGTCACTTTCATTGGCGATTACTCAAGTGCGGATACGTATACCGCTTCGCGCAAGTCCGAATGCTTTGAGAAATTCAAAGAGTTTAAGGCGGAAGTGGAGACGAAGCTTGGTAAAGTATCAATTCATGCGGTCCGATCGTTGTGGCGAATACCTCGATGTGAGTTTATGGACTATTTGGTGCGGTGTGGGATTACCTCCCAACAAGACTACACCGTGCACACCACAAACAAAATGGTGTGTCGGAGCGAAGAAATATGACTCTTTTGGAAATGGTTAGATCAATGATGAGTTATGCAAGCATTGCTATTTAGATTACGGGGTATGCCTTAGAAACAGCGGCATACTTGCAAAATCTAGTACCATCCAAGTCGGTCGAAAAGACCCCTTCGAGTTGTGGTTTGGCAAGCTCAGTTTAAACCACATAAGGATATGGGGCGATCCGGCACGTGTCTTTGAACAAGAAGGGCGACAAGTTGGAGGCTAGATCCGGCGCAAGGCTTTTATTGGCTATCCTAGAGGGACGAAGGTGGTTTATTCTATAGTCCTAAGGATCGAAGGTCATTATTAGCACTAATGCCCGATTCTTAGAAGAGGATTATATGACAAACCATAAATCCAAAGTTGAAATCATTCTTGAGAATTAGAAGATGATCGTATTCCACCACCGATTAAGCCAAAGGTGCGAGATGTCGGTGTCAGTGGGAGGATCGACACGAGATACTTCAAGAAATTGAAGTGGATCGAGTTCCTTTGGAGATACCGGTCATACAAGTGGCTCCTATCCGATGAAGTTGTGCAAGATAGAGAACCACAAGTTATCGCACCCACCGTTGCCATTGTGCGATGGCGCCTCGTCGTAGTGGGAGGTTGTTCGTCAACCCGGCGATTTATGTTCGTGGGTGAATCTTGGTTTAGTCCAGGAAGCGAGCAGCAATAATCGACCCATGGATGACAATGACGATACAAGACATTGATGCAAGATCATGGCACACCGCTATGGACTTAGAAATTGAGTCCATAACAGCTATGGATGTATACGAAAGACACCTCTACCGGATGGCAGGAAGCCATAGGTAGTAAGTGGGTATCAAGAGGAAGAGATTGAGATGGAGAGGTTTCGGTTTTAAAGCCGGGCTTGTGGCGAAAGGGTACACTCAGATTGAGGGCATCGATTTCAATGAGACCTTTTCGCTGTAGCATTGCTCAAGTCCATCGAATTCTTCCGGCCATAGCAGACCCAGCGAACCTTGAGGTTTGGCAAATGGATGTGAAAACCGCTTTTCTAAGCGGTTACCTTGAGGAAGTTAGAGACATCTATATGCAGAACCGAAGGTTATGTGGTGAAGGTGAAGAGCATCTAGTATGGAAGCTTAAGAAGTCCATTTTGGTCTTAAGCAAGCCTCACGATCTGGAACTTACGCTTTGGCGAGGTGGTAAAGTCCCATGGATTTAACAGGTTGCCTAGCGAGAGTTGTGTGTATCGTTTAGATGTCGATGGTGATGTGGTATTTCTTGCACTTTATCTAGATGACATTCTTCTAGTTGGCAACAATGTGAAGTTGTTATCGGGGCGTAAAGAGTTGGTTATCCGATCGGTTTCAAATGAAAGCCTTATGAGATGCAGCGTACATTCTTGGGATCAAGGTTTACCGAGATCGCAAGAGGAAAATATTGAGCTTATCTTAGGCGTCTTACATTGATCTTGTGATTACTCGTTTTAGTATGCGGACCGCCAAGAAAGGATTGCTACCTTTACCTGTCGACATATGTCAAGCCCTCGCCCGAGGATCTATTGGATATTTAATTCAGGGATGATTATATTATGCGTCTATATAATTAATTGCAACACGTAGGGGTTTCTCGTGTTTACCTTTGGATCCGAAGAGGTCGATGGAGCGAGATGAATGGATCGAACGGATCGGACTCGTGCTTTGACCTTCTGGACTGTATCCCGGTTGCCCAATCTCCAACGTCGAGTGAGGACGATCTATGGAGAATGCTTCGGAAAAATCACCCAATGCTCTTGGCACAATTTTCGAGAGCCTCTCTTGCACTAGGAGGGGACGAAAATTTCTTGTGTAATAATGAGCATTAACCTAGACTTTATCTCTTACCATATATTTATAATGCATTACCATAATCCCATAAGGAAAGGATCCATGCATATCCCATAAATATAATAATATCCTTATAGGATAAAGAGAATAAAATCTTGCTATAGAGAGCAACATGGGGACCGATTTTTCTCAAGCTAAAGGGCCTGGATGGGCCAGCCCAGGGATCAAATGCAAGGAATAAAGATGGGCCTCAAATAAATTAATTATCTTATGTTCAGCCCAGAACATAAATTAATTTATAAACATTTATTCATGCCACTAGAGAATAAATGTTGACTTACCCTTTATTACCGAAGTTGAGGCAGGCTTGCACTTAGACATTACGAATCCCGTATTTAAGATATCGAGCGTCCATTAATTATTTATAGCAATCATTGCTTAAAATAATTAATATCTTTAATTCCTTAAGTAGTACCACTCAACCTTATTATTGTACTTGAGCTAACTCGACTGCGGGGTTTAGTACAATAAACCTTTTGAGCTCCTTAAGGGGCGTCATCATCCTAAGCGGATACGATGACTCGTCTGAGATAACTAGCGTGACATACAAGACGCCACCACCCAAGACGCGGAGAATCTTGGGTTAGAACATATAACCTCACCCATGACAAGTCAAAGTGATGGTCGAGAACTCATACTCACCTAATACCTTATCGAGGTTTAGATCATCGTGACGTCACCGAGATCTTGGTTCTTCACGACGGTCGGATAGAAGAACACATCTCCTTTGTGATCCTTCAATACGTCGAGGCGCATACCAGCATAAACAAGTAACCAAGTCAAGTCACTTCTTATCTATACCGCATGACTATACCGACAACTCGTCCTCAAGTTATCTCGGTTGTGAAACTTTTATATCTCATTAAGCTTGACCAATCATACAGACTTCTGTGATCTTCTACACACTGTATGATCTAACTTATATATGAGATAAGGGGACACAGATATATGCAATCAAGTATTCAATTCAGATAGGGGATTGTAATAGTGGTAACAGGAAACATTGTATACAAGCTCAACCAAACTGCTTTCAGTATACAAATCCAACACCTTTATCTAAGGAGCAGTCACCTATGACTGCAAAGGAGATAGAGGAAATGAGACAAGTTCCTTACGCTTCCGCCGTAGGAAGTCTCATGTACGCAATGCTATGTACGAGGCCCGATATCTTATATGCGGTAGGCATAGTAGCTATATATCAGTCTAACCCTGGACAAGCACATTGGACTGCAGTAAAGCATATACTCAAGTACCTGAAAAGGACTCGAGATTATAGGTTGGTTTACAATGCGAGATAGTCTAATGCCTTTGGGTTATCTGAGACTCGGTTCCAAGTCGACGGTGATGAGAAAAAGTCTACCTCGGCTATGTGTTTACCTTGGGAGGTGGAGCCGTATCTGGCGGAGGCAAAGCGGCGATGCATTGCGGACTCTACCATGGAAGACGAATATGTAGCCGCTTCGGAGGCTGCTAAGGAGGCTGTATGGTTCAAGAACTACCTCATGGATCTAGGTGTGGTACCTGGTTTGCCCAAGAGTATCATAGTTTACTGTGATAACTTTCGTGCGATGCAAACTCGAAGGAACCACGGACCCACAAGGCGACCAAACACATAGAGAGAAAGTACCATGTCATACGAGAAATCGTGAGACGAGGGGACGTGCTGATTGAAAAGATTGATACGATGGATAACCTAGCGGATCCATTCACGAAGAGCCTGCCGCAAAAAGTCTACGACGGACACGTCAGAGGACTTGGATTGCGCTTGATGGCACCCACTTAGAAATGAAACTTTTGTATAAGTGGGAGAAGCAAAGTGGTGGTTTGTTTGTAATAGCTAGTAGAGACACATTGTATACTAACGGTTTGCTTTAGTATAAGTGGGAGATTGTTGGATTTGTATCTTGAAAGCGGTTTTGGTTGAGCTTGTATCTGATGTTTCTGTTACCACTATTACAATCTCTATCTGAATTGAATATTTGATTGCATATATCGTGTCCCCTTATCTCATATATAAGTTAGATCATACGATTGTGTAGAAGATCAAGAAGTCCGTATGATTGGTCAAGCTTAATGAGATATAAAAGTTTCACGATTGAGATAACTTGAGGACGAGTTGTCGGTATAGGTTGCATGTATAGATAAGAAGTGACTTGACTTGGTTGCTTGTCTATCCGGTGCGTCTACGGCGTATTGAAGGATCACGGTGAGATGAGTTCTTCTATCTCGACCGTCGTGAAGAACCCAGATCTCGGTGACTTACGATGATCTAAACCTCGATAAGGTATTAGGTGAGTATGAGTTCTCGACCATCACTTTGACTTGTTATGGGTGAGGGTTATATGTTCTAACCCAATATTCTCCGCGTCTTGGGTGGTGGCGGTGCTTGTATGTCATGCTAGTTATCAGACGAGTCACCGTATCCGTTTAGGATGATGACGCCCCTTAAGGAGCTCAAAGGTTTATTGTACTAAACCCTGCAGTTGAGTTAGCTCAAGTACAATAATAAGGTTGAGTGGTACTACTTAAGGAATTAAAGATATTAATTTTTTTAAGCGATCGTAATGCTCTAAATAATTAATGGACGCGCGATCTTAAATACGGGATTCGTAATGTCTAAGTGCAAGCCGACTCAACTTCGATAATAAAGGGTAAGTCGGCATTTATTCTCTAGTGGCATGAATGAATGTTTATAAATTAATTTATGTTCTGGGCTGAACATAAGATAATTAATTTATTTGAGCCCATCTTTATTCCTTGCATTTGATCCCTGGGCTGGCCCATCCAGGCCCGTAGCACAGTGAAAATCGGTGCCCCTCCTACCTCTCTAGGATATGATTTGATTCTCTTTATCCATAAGGATATTATTATATTTATGGGATATGCATGGATCATTTCCTAATGGGATTATGGTAATGCATTATAAATATAAGGTAAGAGATAAGATCAAGGTTAATCCTCATTTTATCCTATCATTATTCTCGAAAAGTCCTAGTGTGTATTGGGAGAGATTTTTGAAAATTAATAGAGAGAAGGAGGTGATTTTCTTTAGCATTCTCCATAGATCGTCCTCACTCGACGTTGGAGATTGGGCAACCGGGATACAGTCCAGAATGTCAAAGCACGAGTCTCGATCCGTTCATCTCGTTCATCCCCGACAGATTCAAAGGTAAACACGAGAAAACTCCTACGTGTTGCAATTAATTATATAGGTGCATGCTAGGTATATAATCAATGTATGGTGAATTAAACATCCAAGATAGATCATCGGGAGAGGGTAAAAATCAGTTTTCCCTACAATTTCTCCAACTCTTTACAAAGTACCAACATCGTAGCACAGTCAACGAAGATTTTGTAAGAGAACTATTTTTTCTGAAGTTCCCAAGTCCATGGAGGGAAATGTTCATCAGGGATTACCAACCAAAAGCTTATGTGGACAGTGTCTCAAGAAGAATGTCCTATGTCCACAAGAAGTTGTCCGAGTGGTGTCTGATAAACGCGCATTTTACACGTTTATAGTTGATTTTTGAAGATGAGTTTAGCTCGTTTAATGTGCGTTTATGTATCGATTCTTAATGTTTTATCTATTTCTAGAAGATACTGCTCTTGGGTGTTCCTTTTACGTTTTGTAGGTTTATATGTTGATAATCGAAGCAAGGAACGACGCACGAGAAAGTATTATAATCTGACCTGTTTCTAGCGACCAGCCTAGCGGTCGCTAGGCTGGCCGCTAGGAAACCCGCGAGAACCCCGAGACGCGACCGCAACCTCGTGCCCGCGAGCGAAGCCCGGCGAGAAAGCTCTTCGGGCGATTTCGCGACCGGTTCATAATTGCTAGCGACCGCTAGCCGGGTCATGAGGTACAACGCGAGCAAGAAGCGGCGGCGGCGAAGAAGAGCGCGCGAGACATGCCTAGCGATCGCCCTAGCGATCGCGAAGGGTGGTCGCGAGTCGTGGCGGCGAGACGCAAATTAGGGTTTCCACCCTTTTCTATAAATAGGGCAAAGCCCCTTGCGCCCCCATCAGACCCATTACGCCCCAGAGCTCTTTTACTTCAGTTTTTCCTCAATTTTATCTTTGTTTTAGCTTTAGTTTAGTTCTAGATTCAATTCTTGCATTGTTCTTGTTTAGTTCTTCAATTCGTTATCGATCGGAACGTTGTGTCCGATCGCTTTCCGTTGTTTTCCGTTCTTTCGATTGGGATTGGATTCAAGACCAACCATTGTTCATCCAACGCTTCATCACGGGTTTTATATATTTAATTTCCGTTTTTATGGTTAAATCGTATTTTATTCCGTTTATTATGTCTGGCTAGTTTTCGTTCTAATCCTAGGGTTTGCATGATTCGATCCTATATGTTGTGATTCCTGTTATCGCTATTTACCGTCCAGGCATTGATTCATGATTCGATTGTGCTTATTTATATGTGTTGATTTCTGATCAATCTTGATGCATATCTAGTTGTCGGTTAATTACGTAGTTGTATTAATTGTCAATCGATCTCGAATGCATGATACGAATGAGCCTTGAGTCGTAGCTGAGATAGGATATTCGTAGGAAGCATATTCTTAGTGATCCTTTTGGAGTTACTTGTTTTCACCTAGAATGGTAGGGAAAACTCGTAATCAACTGCCGCAATTGTCGTAATTGAAGTTGTTGGTTATATTTGTGATCTTCCATCTTGTCTGGATTAAAAATTAGCTAATAGGAACAGGATAAACATACGTTGTGGATAGGATTAATGCATCCCTAGGGTTAGCCTTTATTATCTGTTTTATCATCCGTGAGTTTATTGCTTTATTTTATATTTCTGCTTGGTTACCTTTGCTTTGGATTAAATTCCGAAGCCCTTAAACCTTTCACCCTTATTCTGTGCTTGGATAATGATGAATTGTCGTTGAGCTAGCTTCTGTGTTTTCGGATTGCAATCCCTGTGGATACGATACTCGACTTACCTTCTATATACGCCTTTACGTGTGGAAAAGAGAGCGATCAGTGTCCACTAGCAACCACTCAAAGGAATCTCAAGAAATTGAAAAAGATCAACAAAGGAGCCCCGTTGATCTATGATATGATTGATCTTCCAAAGAAAATCGGAGGAACATTTATATCAATCCAAGAGGAAGAAAAACAGGTTCTAATCCTACAACAAGAGAATGAGAGATATGAAGAGTTCTTGGAGGCCAAGAACCATGTGGTCACGATAGAAAACCAGATACTATAAATCTAGACAAAGAAGCGGTCCTACAATAAGACTATATCAAGCTCAAGGATTCAGTTCTCATGAGCAAACACTGATGAAAAGACTTTCAGACGAGCTCACACTAGAGCTAATGAAAGTTTCAAGGATTGCAACTGCTGGACGTGTGGTGCAAATGGGCATATCTCAACAAATTACCCAGAGAACGAGCAAAAGGGAATGTTGAGATTCGAGTCTACACCAGACATCGAAGATAGCGTATACTACCAAGAATTGGTACAAGTATACCAGTTCGAAGATATACCCTCAGACGAGAGTATATATGAACAAGAAGAGATCTTCAGTGGAGAAGAAGAAACAGATGAATCCTCAGAATCAGGATCCGACTGAAGGTGATGCGTGCCATCAGGAGCGTTAAGATGAGCTATGACATACTAGCCGAACTATCATGTCACAAAAAATGATGAATATGATAATGAACAAAACTCTGAGTTTACAAAAGTATCAAGGGTTTTCAACAGAATGAAAGATAGACCATGTTGTAAGGAACCTGAGTCTAGTCAAAAGGAGGCACAACGTCGTCTATGGAGTTACCAGGCGAGAGATGTCGCTTCATCATAGTTTACTGGAAATCAAGTGGAGATGTAACTGATACCAACCAGTGATATCAAGGAAGATCTTCAAAGTATGAAGCCAGAAATCACTAATACGGTGGAAAGGATTCATATCGGAGTAATCTAGTTGGTGATCAAATCGGCACTCTATTTGGGATCAGATTCACCAATTGATATCGCAATATACGATGAAAGGATACTGAATCACACTGATTCGGTGATGGGAACCATCTCAGGAAATCTATGTGCAAAAAAAATTATAGTGATCTTCTACCCGAAGATTTTGTATAATATCAAATATTTCGGATTCAGTAGAGCCCTGATGCTATATCAGGACTTCAAGAAGCAAGAATTGATGGATAAATGGAACATACCTTATTTCATCACTAATCAGGTGTCTTATGCTCTTTCTAACTCCTATCATACAGAGTTATATTGGGGGAATGAGTTTATCGAGATAATAGATATTTTCAAGAAGGTAGCTAAAGCTAGCTGTCCAGATCGGGTGGAACTTCCACCTTTAAGAGAGACTAATATCCAAATCAATAACAAGCCGATACTTCAGTACTGTGATAGTTAAAGATTTGAAGCCCCAAGATTATCCTTCCAAGGAGATAGAGTTATCTCTAAACCATACGGAATGAGTTTTTCTCAATCGTATGAAAGAAGATCCATTAGAGACGTTCAACTACAGGCGATCAAAGTTGCAGCCAAGATTGGATGTCCACAAGGATTGCGAGAAATTACCATAAGATTTGACACGGCAGGCGAATAAATATATTTTCCTTGCACGTTGTTATGTGATCTAAAGAATTTGGGGGCCAACGTTTATGAGGGAACCCTAGATTTCGGAGGCTTTCAAATGATCATTATAGGGAAGACCTATTGAGAAATGAAAATCCTAATCCTGGGATGCAAATTCCTTGATAAGTGCAAACCATGGGGAATAACAACCGAATGAAAGGAGATGACAATTAGCATGAGAAAACTGCTGATTGAATGACAAGTCCATTCTCAATATACATCTCAATAGGGATGTTATACGAGAAGTACAAGGTAGAGTATTTTGTTGCCTATGTCGATTCAGGTGTAGGAATCTGCACAACCAAGAAGGGAGTTTTTCCGACAGAAGCGGAGGAAAATTTACCTCAGGTTGCTGGAAGAGATTTATCAAAGAAAATCTTGCTCTTATCCAAATGAGTAAGACAGACGGAAATCTTTATAGACGGAACAGGTCAAACACCTTGGTATAAGGTCCAAACTCCACCAATCTATTTTCACGATACCGGAGTTTATATTCTGTTGGGAAATGATTTCCTTCAGATGTTCAAGAAATTCATGCAGGACAATGAAAGGAGGCAATTAGTGTTCACAACAAATTGTGATCACAAAATCATTGTTCAGCTATTGCAATAGGCATTTAATAGACAAATGCCTATCAGATTTTGCAGCAAGCGTGGTGATCAAGGAAAACTTCGACACCCAAAGATGAAAGATTAAAGGTCGTTCAACGAAGCACTGCTTAGTTGTAGGATTTCAGAACTATACGAAGATCTTGATGATGATGAGATCCAAATCCTCAAAGCATCTCTAATATCCAGCCAAGATATTGGGGAGTACAGGTTGCTCTGGAGGATGTCAAGAGGAAAATTCGTTTGGTGTTACAACGAGGATACTTTGGCATGGTGGAATAGGAACTAACTCGAAGCTAGTCTAAAGGTTAAGCCAGCCAAAGAATTCGAGTTGTCAGATTCAGATTCATCCTGATGAACCCCGTGGATCAGAAGAATATGAGGCAGATAATCAAGGAACACCTTAATTTGAAGTTGATCGAACCAGGGAACTCGCCCAACAACAGTCCCAGATTTCTAGTAAGGAATCATGGTGAGGTCAAAAGAGGTAAACCCATATTGGTTATTAATTATAAAGGTATTAATGATATTCTAGAGTTTGACAGATATTTTATCCCAAATAGAGAACACCTTATCAACTGTATTAGGAATGCTAAGGTTTTCTCCAAGTTTGATTGCAAGTCAGGTTTCTACTAGATTCACATGGATGAAGGAAGTAAGAAGTTTACAGCTTTCTCTACTCCATAAGGACATTACGCGTGGAATATGATACCTATGGGTTGGCCAATGTACCCCAGATATTCCAAAGAAAGATGGATAATCTTTTCAAAGATTATTTCTCATTCATGTTTGTCTATATTGATGATATTGTAATAACGTCAAAAAATATGGATGAACATGTCAGACATTTGGAGATTTTTACAGATGTCTACCAAAAGGAAGGATTGGTAATGTCTGAGAAGAAGGTACTTGATTAACGTGTTTTTTACTCGTTTATTGATTATATATTAAGATGAAATAGATCTATTAAGTGCGTTTATATAGTCGATCTTTATGCTTTTAGTTATTTTTGGAAGATACTGCTCTTGGGGTTTCTCTTTGGTGTTTTGTAGGCTTTTCAGGTGATAATCGATGCACAAGGAAAAAGATGTAACCAAAGATGATGAAATGGATATGAAAAATATGGATGTGAAAAGTTTACAATATTAAAGAGTATCTCGATAGGAGTCCATAGTCGCAAACGGATCGTAATTTGGAGTTCGGACGCGAGAGAACGGAGCGAAACAACGAAGTCGCGCATTCTGCGCAGAAGCCCGCGACCGAGCTCGCGGTCGCGAGAAAGTGCCCAGAACGTATTGGACAGAGCTCGCAACCGAGCTCACGGCCGTGAGCTTGGCCCGAGGAGGCAGGCTGGGCGCGGTGGGGTTCACCTGCGCCTATATATACCCCTAGGCTTGCCCATGCGTCTCCAACACACAACACACTTATTTTTGCACGATTTCCTTCAGTTTTTACTAGTTTTTCACATACTCTCCTTCCAGTATTGATTTATATTCATTTAGTCTTTAGTTTATCATTGTTCTACGTATTGTAATCGCTTGGGAACGATTTCATCCGGGCTAATTCATTATTTTCCAGTTTTCTTCTTGGGTTTGGATACGAACCCAACCATTGTTCTTCCGACGCTACACTACGGGTTTTATCTATTTAATTATTATTTCTATGCTTAAATAGTATTTTATTTCAATTCATATGTCTAGCTAATTTCTTGTTCTAATCCTAGGGTTTGTATGATTCTATCCTAAGTATTGCGATTCCTGCTATCTGTTGTTTACCTTCCAGGCATTGATTTGTGATTCTTGGTGCTTAATAATATGTGTTAATTTTTGATCAATCTTGATGCATATCTAGTTGCCAGTTAAATACTTAACAATTTTAATTATCAATCGATCTTGAATGCGCAATACGAATAAGCCTTGAGTCGTAGCTGAGATAGGAACATTCGAGGAAACTATTCTTTGTGATATTTTTGGAGTTGCTAATTTTCACCTAGAGGCGTATGATGAATAGGAAAAATTAGTAATCTCTCGCCACAATTATCGTGAGCTGAAATTGTTGGTTACATATGTGATCTTCCATCTTATGCGGATTAAAATTGGTTAATAGGAAGCGGGATAAACATATCGCAAGGCGGGATTAATACATCCCTAGGGTTACTCTTTCTGTCTTATTATCTCTTTGAGTATTTGTTTATTTGCTTTATTGTTTAATTTGCTCTTGACTTTGAATTTAATATTCGAAGTCCCAAAACCTTTTCAAAACCAAATTTGTCCTTGGATAATGATGAATTATTGTTGAGTTAGCTTCTGTATTTTCGTGTTACAATCCACGTGGATACGATACACGACTACCATATCTACTTGCACGTTTTCGTGTTAGAAAAAGTAGCGATCAGTACTCATTACTACCCGAAAGATAAAGTTTTTGGGTATTGAGATCGATAAGACGAGAATTATTCTGCAAGATTATATTGTGCAGAAGGTGCAGAACTTCCCTGAAGATTTCAAAGAAAAGAAGAAACTTCAAAGTTTTTTGGGAGTTGTTAACTTTGCAGGAATGGTCATCAAAGATCTTGCAAAGCATAGAAAAGTATTTATCCCAGTGATAAATAAAGGTGTTCCCTTCATATGGACGGATGAACATCGAGAAGGGATGAAGAGGTTGAAGGAGGTCTGCAAAACTCTCCCTAAACTTTCGATACCTCAAGACGAAGATGACTTAGTCATGTACACGGATGCGAGTGATCATTGGTGGGCAGCAGTAATTACAAAGATTACCCCACTTGGAGATTAACCATGTAGATATTGTAACGGCCTCTTTCCCGAAAAATATAT
This sequence comes from Salvia rosmarinus, assembly GCA_036937905.1. Lineage (NCBI taxonomy): Eukaryota > Viridiplantae > Streptophyta > Magnoliopsida > Lamiales > Lamiaceae > Salvia > Salvia rosmarinus. The sequence continues at coordinate 45,573,523 of CM072817.1, forward strand.
TGTGCGTTGGCACATCAATGAAAAAGAGTTCTTTGCAGTTCGACAAGCATTTAAGAAATGGCCTATATTCTTACTTGCAAAGAAATTTACTTTAAAAGTTGATAACACTCAAGCTAAAGCTTTTTAGTAAATAAAATTGAATCAAAACCCTAAAAGGCTAGGTTATTAAGATGACAAGCTGAATACCAATACTATATTTATGATATTGTCGTTCTTAAATCTCATGAAAATATTCTTGTAGATTTTATGACGATAGATGGATCCGAATGAAATTAACTCCAATATCATCGCCCAAAGGCAACTCTAGAAAAACCTGGAAATGCTCCTGAGGGATTGGGATAACTCTGTCCTTCATGCCAAACAGATAGGGAGGCTTCAAGATGGGGATGTTGTAGGGAAATCTGATTTTAATCCTCTCCCAAGGATCTATCTTTGATGTTTAATTCGCCATACATTGATTATATTCCTAGCATGCACCTATATAATTAATTGCAACACGTTGGTGTTTTCTTGTGTTTACCTGCGAATTTGTCGGACAAAGAATAGGATCAAGACTCGTGCTTTGATCTTCTGGACTGTATCCCGTTTGCCAAAACTCCAATGTCGAGTGAGAGCAATCTATGGAGAATACTGCAAATTTCTCTTACTCACACACACTATGAAATTATCCAGAATTTCAATAATAGGAATAGTGATAATCTGATCTTCTCTCACCTTGTATTTATAATGCAACCCTAGAAACCTATTAGGATCGAATATCTGCATATCAAATAAATACAATCACATCTTATCAGATAGAGAGAATCAGAACAAAGTCCCAGTGGGACTCTATCATATGGTGGATGAAAATTAGCAGCTTCAGGCCTTGATGGGCTAGCCCAGGGATCAAATGCAATGAATAAAGATGGGACTCAAATAAATTAATTATCTTATGTTCAGCCCATAACATAAATTAATTCAGAAACATTTATTCATGCCACTAGAGAATAAATGCTTACTTACCCCTTTATTTTTGAAGTTGAGTCGGGTTGCACTAAGACTTCACGAATCCACGTATTTAAGATATCGCACGTCCATTAATTATTTATAGCATTTTGACTGCTTAAAATAATTAATCTATTTAATTCCTTAAGTAGTACCACTCAACCTTATTATTGTCTTGAGATAACTCGACCTACGGGGTTTAGCACAATAAATATTTTGAGCTCCCTTAAGGGGCGTCATCATCCTAGCGGATACGGTGACTCGTCACAGTGGCGGCATGACATACAAACACTTGCCACCACAAGATGCGGAGAATATTGCGTTATCTCATGTAACCCTCACCATGACAAGTCAGTGATGGTCGACAACTCATAATCACCTAATACCTTATCGAGGTTCGGATCAGCGTAAAGTCACCAAGATCTGGGTTATTCTGACGATCGAGATAGAAGAACTCATCTCCTTGTGATCCATCAATACGTCGAGGCGTATCGGTATAGATAAACAACCAAGTCACTTCTTATCTATACATGCCTATCTGAAACAACTCGTCCTAAAGTTGTATGGTGTGATCCTTTTATATCTCATTAAGCTTGACCAATCATAGAGACTTTTGTGATCTTCTACACACTATATGATCTAACTTATATATAGGAGATAAAGGGATATACATATACAATCAAGTAAACAATTCGAGATATGAGATTTTAATAGTGGTAACAGAATCATTGTATCAAGCTCAACCAAAACGCTTCCGGTATACAAATCAACAATCTCTCACTTATACTAAAGCAAACTTTTAGTATGTTGGTTTGTATCTTGAATCGGTTTGGTTGAGCTTACAATGTTTCTGCTACCACTATTACAATCTCCTATCCGAAGTGTTTACTGATTGCATATGTATGTCCCTTTATCTCATATAAAGTTAGATCATGCGATGTGTTGTGAATCGTAGATGTATAATTGGTCAAGCTTAATGAGATATAAAAAGTATCACACCCGAGATAACTTGAGGGCGGGTTGTCGATATAGCTGCGGTATGATAAAGAGTTATGACTTAGTTGCTTGTCTATGCCGGTGCGCCTCGACGATGATGGATCACAAAGGAGATGAGTTCTTCTATCGACCGTCGTGAAGAACCTAGATCTCGATGACTTTACATTGATCTAAACCCGATAAGGTACTAGGTGGTATGAGTTGGCGACCATCACTGACTTGTTATGGTGTAGGTTAGATGAGATAACCCAAGATTCTCTACATCTTGGTGATGGCAATTTTGTATGTCATGCTAGTTACCCGTGTCGAGTCACCGTATCCGCTAGGATGATGACATCCCCAGGAGCTCAAAGGTTTATTGTACTAAACCCCGGAGGTTGAGTTATCTCAAGTACAATAATAAGGTCGAGTGGTACTACTTAAGGAATTAGAGTAATTAATTATTTTAAGCAGTCAGAACGCTGTAAATAATTAATGGACGTACGATATCTTAAATACGGGGATTCGTTAAATCTAAATGCGAGCCCGACTCAACTTCGGAAATAAAGGGGTAAGTCAACATTTATTCTCTAGTGGCATGAATAAATGTTTATGAATTAATTTATGTTCGGGTGAACATAAGATAATTAATTTATTTGAGGCCCATCTTTATTCCTGCATTTGATCACTGGCTGGCACATCGAACTGAGCTAAGTGAAAATCATCCACCTCCTTATAGAGTCCCTATGGGACTCTGTTTTGATCCTCTCTATCTTAAGAGATATTATTATATTTATTAGATATGCATAAATCCTATCATGATAGGATTTAAGGTTGCATTATAAATATAAGGTGAGAGAGAAAATCAAAGGCTAATGCTAAGTGAAATTTTCGAGAATCACACTTCTCCATATTGAGATTTTTGAAAACTTTTCAAGGAAGAAGGAAGACGAATTTTCATAGCACTCTCCATAGATTGTCCTCACTCGACATTGGAGTTTAGACAATAGGGATACAGTCCTGAAGATCAAAGCATGAGTATTGATCTAATCCTTGCCTGACAAATTCACAGGTAAACACGAGAAAACACCAACGTGTTGCAATTAATTATATAGGTGCATGCTAGGTATATAATCTATATATGGTGAATTAAACATCCAAGATAGATCCTCGGGAGAGGGTTAAAATCAGATTTCCCTACAATTGGTATCAGAGCTTGGGATCAGAATCTTGGCTCTGTTGGATTAATTCACGTTTGATTATTACGTGTGCAATTAATTAATTGTGGATCTGTCGTTTATCATGACACGTTTTATTTTTTGTCGGATTTTATTTTTCACCACGAGAAAATCCGTGGTTAGATTAGAATTTTTCTTGTAAATCTAATCTGTAAAAGAGGAACGAAGAAGAAGAAAACGAAGAACGAGACGACGAAGTCCCGTCGCACGGCGTCAAAACCAGCGCACGGCGAGGCACGACGTGGTGCAGCACTAGCGAACAGAAGCGTCGGCAGCTCGCGTGCGGGTCTCGGCGGCTTCGGACAACACGGGCGGGTAGCCTTCGGCAGCGCCCAGACACGTCTCGATAGATGGCGCGTAAACATCGGTGGCCTTGCGCGGGACCAAAGCTCTCGGCGAGACCAGGCGGAGTAGACAGCACGGCTCGGCAGCCGGCTAAACGGGGTGCTCGATTCTCGCACGGAAGCCGGCATGCCTCGGCGCTGAGCGTGAGCGCTCGGCGGGTCTCGACGTGCGACGTCGGCAGGTTACGAGAAGCCTCGGTAGGTTTTCTTGGCAGATCGCGTGCAGCAGGCTTCGGCAGCCTCGATGAGTCGTGCACTCGTCAACGCTCGATGCTCTCGGCAGCAGCGCGTAAATCACGCGCAGATCGATCGGCCAGGCACGACATCAGCGCCCTCGCATGCGGGTGCCCGTCGTGCGAAGCGCGCGGGCAGGCCTAGCACGTGAGGCGCGCGATACGCGTAAGCTCTTTCGGCAGGGCTCGGCGATGTCGACACTCGGCCAGGTCTCGGCTGATCGAGCCAAAAAACACACTCAAATTTACTAGCAATCGTATGAGGTAATTGTAGCGTGATAAGTTAACCCAAGTCGTCTCTCAAGGAAAACTTAACAGGGCTATTGTTCGTGTTGCGCACAGAAAGCAATTAAATTCTAAACATTCTAATAACAACAAGGGTTTTGAAGCATATACGGGAATTGAAATACGGAAAATAAACAACATTCCTAAGCTAGGGGTTGTCAATCCCGAGCTATACTAATAAAGCATTAAATCTAAACCAGAGGTTGTCAATCCCTAGTTGAACTATGAAAGCAGTATAAATCAAAGCAATAAATAAAAGCAATATAAATTAAAGAAACATGAAAACAATCCATTGTCACTATGGAATTGAATCCACAAAATACCAATTGCATGAAATGTAATTTAATGACGAAACAAAAAATCGTAAAACAATATAAATCAACGGAATGAAGATGCAATAACATAAATCGATAAATCGAACAGCATAAATCCAATAGTATAAAACAAATAATCAAACTAAATTATTCAATCGATTACATGAGAACAGAAATTAAAACTAAGATTGTATCTGTTTTGTTGCCTGAAGAATTCCCGGAAGAAAATGTGAAGAAACGAGTGCATGGCGGAAAAAGAAGGCGAGAACTCCTCCTCCATTATTTTGACCTAGCGCGTATATTTATATAAAGTGAGAGTGAGTGCCGGTTTAGAGGTGAGCGCCGGCTCGAGCGTTCGCGCTTGAACTTGAACGCCGGTACGGGTGCGAACGCCGGTTGGGAAATAGTTACGCCTCGAGCGGCGTTGGCTCAAGGTGGCGAGCGAGGAAAATGGTGAGCAGCGCATTTAGCGCGGCGCGGATGCCGCTGGATGGCGCACACGTCAGCGCCGGAGGAGAGGTGGCGGGCGCAGGTGGGATGGCGCGGTGGAGACATGGCGCGAAATTGTAGAAGCGCGCTGGTGGCAGATGGCGTTGCGGGTGAGCAGGCGTTCAAGAGGGCTGATGGAGAGTGAACGCTGGATGGAAAAGGTGGAGCAGCGCTGGGGAGGGGCTGAAGAGGCTGAGCGCTGGGTGCTGAACCGGCGCTGGGCGTGCGTTCTTGTGGCGTGGCGCAGGGCTTGCTAGACTGACTCGCTTGCGCATGTTTTGTTTTGGCCCGTTTTCCTTCGTCTGAACTCCGATTTGCACACGTTTTTTGCCTACGGACTCCTATCGAAATATACTTTACTTCTTATGAATGAAAAAAATCCTTGATTCCTTCTCCACTATTCATGAAAATCATTAAAAGTGTTCAGCGCCGGAGCGCGAGCGGGCGTGCGGAGTACACGTGCGCGACTTTGAAGAAATGATCCGTTCTCCCTCGTCCGAGCTCCGAATTGCGATACGTTTGCGCCTATGAACTCCTATCGAGACCTAATTTTCAATATACTTGATCTTTGGCAGATCCATTTTATCCTATTTAATGCCGTTTTTCTACAAAATATCAAAACAAACTAAATAAGTTCGAATCGATAAATAATAATCAAACCAACGGAAAAAAGAGAACAAATCATGAGAAACAACATGCACAAAGATATGAATAATAAGCACAAATTCATACCAAACAACTCCCCCACACTTATCCATTTGCTTGTCCTCAAGCAAACTCTATACCAATAAGAATAGGGAAGATAATTCATGCAACTTCACTCTTAGTCTAATCAATCAAACCTTATTGCATTTCCCCCACACTTGGTGTTTACGTATTCAAAGATAATGTGAAATAAATCTAGGATGACAATTGATTTCCAATAAACAAAAGGGTAAACTCTGCTCAGACCTAACTCTCCGTTAGGGGTGAACTAACTAATGTGGTCACCTTTAGCAACAAGTTCCTTTTTAAAGCACAAAGAATGTTTTAACAGATTTTGGAACAATATTCAAAAGGTAAACTCTCGATGAACTCGAGTCTCCTATCGTGGTTTTCCATGTCCATTTCTCAATTTACGAGAAAGAGGGACAAAATCGCATCCTCCATTTCAACAATCTCAACAAATAACTGGAGTTTTCATTCTCCTCATTTTCATACCTTTTTTTTTATTTATTTATTAAGGAAAACAAGTATATAGGTAACCACAATGTTAACACTACCCCTAACATTAGCCGGACAAATCACATCAATTTCCCCCTATTCATTTTCTATCAAACACAATCTCGTCAATTCACATTACACTCAAATCATATATCATCAAAAGTCTCGGAAATTCAAAATCAGTTTGACCAATACCACAGAGTTTAGATGCAACAATCAAAATCCAAACCTTACGAGCACAGAATAAAACTTGATTCCAAAATCATCATCACAAAAATTTTATCACCATAAAAAGCCCACAATATTGCAACTGGATAAAACAACACACCAACAATCATCACAAAACAAACTCATCCCCACACTTAATTTGAGCACCGCCCCTCGATTTCAAACAATAAAAGCAAAAATAATAGGAGGACGAGAACTTCCCTGAAGTTTGGTGAACCAATGGCTTGCCCATTCTCAACACATCAAATCCCAGAAGACAACGCCTGCACATAGATAAAGACGAAACACAAATAAAGACAGGACACAAAAATAAAATATAAAAGGGAAAAAGAACAAAATCAAAACCTGGGTTGCTTCCCACGGAGCGCTTGTTTAACGTCATTAGCTCGACGTGTTTATTAGAGCAATGGTGGTGGTCAATATGGCGGTCCGCCATAATCAGGATGCCATGAGCTCCACTGGTGCCCCAGAGGACTAAACCATGTGCTGCTCCAGATAGGGCATAGACATCCCTTAATTAGAAGCTTCAGAAAAACAGACTTCACCACCTCTATAAGCATCGAGGTCAACTCCATTTCTTTAAAAATTAGAAGTTCGGCTGAGATGATCACCGGCTTCCCTTGCTCATCCTCCAAGAACACATATTTCATCTGTAGTTCCTTCAATACCATTGTGGGTCTGGGCATGCTAACAAGTTCCCTTTCCCAGTCCTCTTCATCAACTGAAACCGCATGAATTACTTCGATAGTATTCTCAAAGGACGGCTCATACTCATCGAAGTCTAACTCGGAGACTACCACATCTTCCTCCTTTTCTTGTAGTGGCAGAAAAATTTCAGATGGCTCTTCCACTATACAGTCATCTGCTCGATCATCGTGAAGGACAATGACTGCTTGAGCCTCACAGGGGTGGCTCGGAAGTTCCCTCGCTGCACATTGCTGTAACAGCTCATTAAGCATGCTATTAACATGTCCCACTTGCGTCTCTAAATGCAGAGATGAGGCGTTTGCAGCATCCAATCTGTGAATTAACAGATCCATTCGTTGGGCGAACGAATCCTCAAAAGATGACCTCTGAGGTGGTGGTGGGTGTGGTGGTGAATAATACTCCTGCTGCGGGTCATACCACTGTTGTTGTGGAGGCTGTGGCTGCTGTGGATCACACCATCCATAATCAGGTTGTGGGTTCCAATGTTCCGGGTCGGGTTGTGGTTCCCACCATTCCGAATAGGACTGAGGAGGAGGCAGCTGCTGCTGTGGATCCCAACACCCCAAATCGGGTTGTGGATCCCAATATTATGGGCCGGGTTGAGTCCACAACTCTGAGTTGGGTTGGTTATTCCACCCGAACCATATTGTTGCTCATAAATAGGCGGATATCCTCAACATGGTCGGGCGGGCTCCTTCTTCAGAAGAAGAATTTGCCCATCTGACGAACTTTCCTCCCCCACTGTTTGACCATATTCGTACTGCTGGTAACCCTGCATTAACAGACACCAACAACAAAAACAAGATCACACGCACCGGTCCTCGCTAGCAAGTCCATGGAAGGTAGGCATCAGCGAGAAGTGATTCAGCTTAAGCTCATAGTCTCGGGCTGCCGGTCCAAGAACAATTGGGGAAGTAGCGGCCCCAATCACCAGCCTGTAGAAATCACGCAATGCACGTGCATTTTCCCCCATCTCTCTCAACGGGGGAGTATTATCAACAACAGGTTCATCTCTGATTATCGGCACTGATTGTTCACCACTAACAGAAGTGGCACCAAACTCCTCCAGTTGCGGAAGAAGCGATCTTTTAGATCTTCGAGTACGGTCCAACGGGGTAGCAAGCAGTCTATTTAGACTGCGGCGACCTAGCATACACAACACTCAAACAAGAAAAGATCACGCAACTGGAGAAAAACAAAATAAAAAGAAAAGAAACACGAAAAATAATCAACACAAACAATATGCCTAAAGTTTTCCCCGGCAATGGCGCCAAAATTGATCGAGCCAAAAAACACACTCAAATTTACTCGCAATCGTACGAGGTAATTGTAGCGTGATAAGTTAACCCAAGTCGTCTCTCAAGGAAAACTTAACAGGGCTATTGTTCGTGTCGCGCACAAAAAGCAATTAAATCCTAAACATTCTAATACCAACAAGGGTTTTGAAGCATACGGGAATTGAAATACGGAAAATAAACAGTATTCCTAAGCTAGGGGTTGTCAATCCCGAGCTATACTAATAAAGCATTAAATCTAAACCAGGGGTTGTCAATCCCTAGTTGAACTATGAAAGCAGTATAAATCAAAGCAATAAACAAAAGCAATATAAATTAAAGAAACATGAAAACAATCCATTGTCACTATGGAATTGAATCCACAAAATACAATTGAATGAAATGTAATTTAATGACGAAACAAAAAATCGCAAAGCAATATAAATCAACGGAATGAAGATGCAATAACATAAATCGATAAATCGAACAGCATAAATCCAATAGTATAAAACAAATAATAATACTAAATTATTCAATCGATTACATGAGAACAAAATTAAAACTAAGATTGTATCTGTTTTGTTGCCTGAAGAATTCCCGGAAGAAAATCTGAAGAACAATAGCCGCGGCCAGAAAAATAAGAACTGAGAACTCCTCCTCCATTATTTTGACCTAGCGCGTATATTTATATAAAGTGAAAGTGAGCGCCGGTTTAGAGGTGAGCGTCGGCTCAGAAAATGTTCTGCCTTGAACTTGAACGCCGGCTGGGGTGCGAACGCCGGTTGGGAAATAGTTCTGCCTATGAAGCGAGCGCTGGCTCAAGGTGAGCGCGCGAGGGAAAATGGTGAACGCGCGTTTGGCAGCGAGTGTCGGATGCACGCTGGATGGCGCACACGTCGAGCGCCGGAGGAGAGCTAAGCCGGCACTGGAGTAGGATGAGCACCGGTGGAGACATGAGCGCGCGCGAAATTGTAGAACGCGCGCTTGGTCGGCAGATGGCGTTGCGGGTGAACGGGCGTTCAAGAGGCTGGTGGAGAGTGAGCAGGGATGGAAAAGGTGGAGCAGCGGGAGGGGGTGAAGAGGCTGAACGCTACTGGTGTCTTGAACTCGTAGGGAAATCGATTTAACCCTCTCCCGAGGATCTATCTTGGATGTTTAATTCACCATACATTGATTATATACCTAGCATGCACCTATATAATTAATTACAACACGTAGGGGTTTTCTCGTGTTTACCTTTGAATCTGTCGGGGAACGGATCAAGACTCGTGCTTTGATCTTACGGGTGTATCCCGGTTGCCCAATCTCCAGCGTCGAGTGAGGACGATCTATGCAGAATCTTCGTAAAATCACCCTCTATCCCTCTACACTTTTTCGAAAAAATTCTCCCAAGAACAATGGGAGTCTCGAAAATTATGATGATGATTATAAATCATTGACATAGATTTAATCTCTTACCTCATATTTATAATGCATTACCATAATCCTATATGGAAATTACCATAATCCCATATGGAAATTACCATAATCCTATATGGAAATGATTATTACCATAATCCTATATGGAAAGGATCTATGCATATCCCATAAATATAATAATATCCTTTTAGGATAAAGAGAATCAAATCATTACCTTGTAGAGAGAGAGGGGCGCCGATTTCCATACTTAGCTACGGGCACGGATGGGCCGACCGAGGATCAAATGCAAGGAATAAAGATGGGCCTCAAATAAATTAATTATCTTATGTTCAGCCCAGAACATAAATTAATTTATAAACATTTATTCATGCCACTAGAGAATAAATGTTGACTTACCCCTTTATTACCGAAGTTGAGTCAGGCTTGAACTTAGACATTACGAATCCACGTATTTAAGATATCGAACATCCATTAATTATTTATAGCATTCTGACTGCTTAAAATAATTAATATCTTTAATTCCTTAAGGAGTACCACTCAACCTTATTATTGTACTTGAGCTAACTCAACTGCGGGGTTTAGTACAATAAACCTTTGAGCTCCTTAAGGGGCGTCATCATCATAACGGATACGGTGACTCGATCTGAGATAACTAGCATGACATACAAGCACCGCCACCACCCAAGATGCGGAGAATATTGGGTTAGAACATATAACCCTCACCCATAACAAGTCAAAGTGATGGTCAGCAACTCATACTCATCTAATACCTTATCGAGATTTAGATCATCATAAGTCACCGAGATCTAGGTTCTTCACTACGGTCGATAGAAGAACTCATCTCACCGTGATCCTTCAATACGTCAAAGTCGCATCAAAGCATAGACAAGCAACTAAGTCAAGTCACTTCTTATCTATATCGCGGCTACACCGACAACTCGTCCTCAAGTTGTCTCGGTTGTGAAACTTTTATATCTCATTAAGCGACCAATCATACGAGACTTACGTGATCTTCACAAATCGTATGATCTAACTTATATATGAGATAAGGGGACACAGATATATGCAATCAAGTATTCAATTCAGATAGGAGATTGTAATAGTGGTAACAGGAAACATTGTATACAAGTTCAACCAAAACTGCTTTCAGTATACAAATCCAACAATCTCCCACTTATACTAAAGCAAACTTTTAGTATACAATGTCTCTCTACTAGCTATTACAAACAAAACCATCACTTTGCTTCTCCCACTTATACAAAAGTTTCCTTTACGTGGTGCCATCAAGCGCAATTCAAGTCCTCTAACGCCCCGACGTAGACTTATTGCGGCGAGACTTTAGAGGTGCCATCTAGCGCAATTCAAGTCCTCTAACGTGCCCAACGTAGACTTTTCGGCGGAGCTTGATGAATGGATCCTCTAGGTTATCCTTCAGATCAATCTTTGCATTCAAGACGCCCCTCGTCTAACGATTTCTCGTATGACATGGTACTTTCTCTCTATGTGTTTGGTTTCCTAGTGGATCCGTGGTTCCTTCGAGTTTGCCATCGCACCGAGTTATCACGATAAACTATGATATTCTTGGGCAAACCGGTACCACACCTAGATCCATGAGGTAGTTCATGAACCATCTGACCTCCTTAGCGACCTCAAAGCGGCTACATATTAAGCTTCCATGGTAGAGTCCACAATGCATCGCCTTTGCACTCCGCCAGATACGGCTCCACCTCCCAAGATAAACGCATAGTCCGAGATAGACTTATTCTTATCACGGTCACTTGGAAACCGAGTGCGAATAACCCAAAGGCATTAGACTATCTCGCATAGTAAATTAGCCTATAATTTCAAGTCTTTTCGGTACTTGAGTATATGCTTTATCGCAGTCCAATAAGTTTGTCGAGGTTAGGCGATATCTAGCTACTATGCCTACCGTGATAGAAGATATCGGGCCTCGTGCATAAGATTGCGCACATGAGACTTCCTACGGCGGAAACGTAAGGAACTTGTCTCATTTCCTCTATCTCCTTTGCAGTCATAGGTGACTGCTACTTAGATAAAGGAAAGCCATGTCTGAAAGGTAGCAATCCTTTCTTGGCGGTCTGCATACTAAAACGAGTAAAGATAGTATCAATGTTAGGCGCCTGAGATAAGCTCAACATTTTCTTCTTGCGATCTCGTAAACCTTGATCCCAAGAATGTACGCTGCATCTCCTAAGTCTTTCATTTGAAACTGATCGGATAACAAACTTTTTACGTCTGATAACAACTTCACATTGTTGCCAAATAGAAGAATATCATCTACATAAAGTGCAAGAAATACCACATCACCGTTGACATCTAAGCGATACACACAACTTTCGCTAGGCAACTGGGTAAATCCATAGGACTTTACCACTCGTCAAAGCGTAAGTTCCATGATCGAAGCTTTCTTGAGTCCATAAATGGACTTCTTAAGCTTCCACACTAGATGCTCTTCACCCTTCACCACATAACCTTCTGTTCTTGCATATAGATGTCTCTACCTTCCTCAAGGTAACCGTTTAGAAAAGCGGTTTTCACATCCATTTGCCAAACCTCTAGGTTCGAGTGGGCTGCTATGGCAAGAATAATTACGATGGACTTGAGCATTGCTCGGTGAAAAGGTCTCATCGAAATCGATGCCCTCAACTGAGTGTACCCTTTCGCACAAGCACGGCTTTAAAAGCGAAACCTCTCCATCGAATCTCTCTTCCTCTTGTATATCCACTTACTACCTATGGCTTCCTTGCCATCCGGTAGAGGTGTCTTTTCATATACATCCATAGCCGTTATGAACTCCATTTCTAAGTCCATAGCGGTGTGCCATGATCTTGCATCAATGTTCAGATCGCCTCCTTGTATGTCCATGGGTCGATTATTGCTGTTCGTTTCACTCGACTAAACCAAGATTCTACCACGAACATAAATAGCTCGGGTTGACGAACAACCTCCCACTACTACGAGGTTCTACAGCACAATGGCAGCGGTGGGTGCAAGTAATTTGTGGTTCTCTATTTTGCACAACTTGTTTGGTAGGTACCACTTGTACGGTCGGTATCTCCAGTGGAACTCGACCCACTTCAATTTCTTGAAGTATCTGGTGTCGATCCCTCCCACTAGACTCGACATCTCGTACCTTTGGTCTAATCGGTGGTGGAATACGATCATCTTCTAATTCTTGAAGAATGATTTCAACTTTGGATTTATGATTTTTCATGTAGTCCTCTTCTAAGAATCGGGCATTAGTGCTAATAATGACCTTCTGATCCTTAGGACTATAGAATAAACCACCTTTCGTTCCTCTAGGATAGCCAATAAACAGCCTTGCGTCGGATCTAGCCTCCAACTTGTCAGCCTTCTTGTTCAGCACATGTGCTGGACTGCCCCATATCCTTATGTGGCTTAAACTAGGCTTGCGCCCAAACCACAACTCGAAAGGGTCTCTTCGACTGACTTGGATGGTACTAGATTTAGCAAGTATGCCGCCGTTTCTAAGGCATACCCCCAGAACGAAATAGGCAAAGTTGCATAACTCGTCATTGATCTAACCATTTCCAAAAGAGTCATATTTCTTCGCTCTGACACACCATTTTGCGGTGGTGTGCCCGGTGAAGTGCGCTGGGAGGTAATCCCACACTTTACTAGATAGTCCATGAACTCGTTGTTGAGGTATTCGCCACCGCGATCGTAACCTTGATGACTTGATACTCTTACCTAGCTTCGTCTCCACTTCCGCCTAAAATTCTTTGAATTCTCAAAGCATTCAGACTTGCGGTGAAGCGGTATACGATCCGTACCTTGAGTAATCGTCAATGAAAGTGACAAAATACCGCCCTCCACGAGCTTGTGTGGACATCGGTCCACACAGTCGAATGGACTAGCTCTAACATTTCTTTGGCTCTTTGACCCTTTGATTTGAAGCGGTCCGGGTCAACATCTTATCTTCTATACGTGATTCGCAGACCGAAGCGAGTAATCGTGAGATTACCCAACGCCTATTCTTAGCCGTCTTTGGATCCTATTTAGATTGATGTGACCTAATCTAAGATGCCAGAGAAAAGAGGTGTCATCTTCAAGAAAACTTTCTCTTTTAAGGTTTGATGTAGATGCAACATAGTTATAGGTATTATGTATTGCGAAAAAGTATAAAGCGAATTATAATATGTTCCTACACGATAACTTCGTCATTTCTTATGATAGAAACACCACTATAAAAACAACCGAATATCCATGAATAAACAATTTCAAAGCGAAACAAGGTTCCACTGAAAATCCAAAGACATATAAAACGTCTTTTAAAACTAAACTGTTTTCTCAAAACATAAAGTAACATCTCCGATCGCAACGGCCTCGACTTTCGCCGTGTTGCCCATGGAGATCGTTATCTCGCCATCATTCGACTCCTTGTCATGGGAACCCCTCGCAGTGTAACAAACATGTTCAACGCACCCATGTCTACTACCCAAGAAAGGGTAGAACAAGTCGCTAAACATGTTTCCGCCACTAAAGCAAATGGTGTACCTAGAGCCTCGAGCTTGGGGCACTTAGCCTTCCAATGCCGGCCTCACCGCACTCAAGCATTTGCCCTTCTCCTTGGCTTTTTCAAACCATTTGGTAGAGCCTTTCAGATTACTCCCACTCTTTTCTTTAGCCTTAGCATCTCTTGAATTCCGTTTTCCTTTTCATCTTCGATAAAGCGGTTGGTTTTCTTTGAGGTGCGTACTAAAGATCCCGCACCTTGCCCATTTTATGCTTCTTCCGTTACTAGATCCTCTTGCAATGAATCTAGAGTATAATCTTATCATAAAGGACTGCTTATAATGGAAGTCATCAAAAGACTTTGGCAAAGTGTTGAGGATCATATCGATTCTCGACCACGCCATCAATATATCCTCCAACCAATTCGAGCTCTCCGAAAGAGATAATCATTTGCTCTACATGGTTATGCACCGAATCGCTTTCCTTCATTGAACTTTGACATTATTGATTTTGTCAAATTATGACAAGCGATTCTGTCCGACTCCTCATACAATTTCATAAGACTTAGCCATATCGTGGCTGCATCTTCCATCTCTTGATGCTGGAGTTGCAGGGACTCGCACATGGTGACCAAAAGAAGGCACTTTGCCATTCTATTTGATTTGTCCCATTTCTCGTGCTCCTTGCGCTCCTCATCAGTAGATGAATTGTCTAGAGGCTTGGGACGAGGTAGTGAGTACAAATAGATTTTCTTCCGCAAAGAAGAACATTCTCAATATTTCGCTTCCACTTGATAAAATTTGGACCGGATAAGGGATTTTGTGCGAGCATATTGTTAATCGGTGTAAGAGACATATCTGAAATCGATAAAGTAAACACATAAGCATACGATCGCACATAATTCGTAACAATAATATTGTAACCTTTGATAAAACAATATTAATTGAAACCTCCAATCGCCCAAGGAATCCCACACGCAAGCCACGCGTGTGGACGTACACATGAAACCCCGACTGCACTAAAATATACCTTTTAGTCATTTAATTTCAATCCATGTCAACTTATCCTTATGACAAATGAAATTAAAGATTGGACCTTTCTGACCACATCACTATCGCAAGAAGGGACTTCTTGGCGGGAAGTTGTACTTGAGGTGATGTCTAGCAATGACCACAATTTTAACAAACAGAAAATGAATTCTTAGAATTGGCATACTCACTCTGACCATACCGCCCAATTCAAATTCTTTGTTATCTCATTTTATATCTATCTCTAGAGAACTTATGAAAATCGCACATGCAAGCCACGCGTGTGGGCGTTTACATGAAACTCTCACTTCTCAATAGATTTAAAATGTTTTATTTAGAAATCTCATCTAACAAACTTATGATAAACATTGCAAGAAAGCCACGGCGTGTGGCGTTTACTCAAAGTGCGTCTCACTTTGTTTAGAGATAAAAAAGTGGAGGTCTTGACATTTTAATTTTAAAAATTAATTTGTCGGGTTGCTTGGTTAGTCTTTTTGTTCAAAAGGTTTGTCCATGCAGATCACGTAATCCTAGCATGCTTGTCTATAGAACTCAACATGTAAAACATGCTCGCAGAATTCTAAAAAATATGCTTGAAAACGCGATAAACCTAGCATGCTTACTATGCGCATCCAATTTACGAAAACACGTAAAGGTTTGTCAACGTAATTTAAACATACATAGCATGCTACTGCATTATTTAAACATCCACGACATGCAATGAACGATAAAAATAAAATAAAATGTTCATCGTGGCTCACTCGTGGAATGCACTTTCTCGCCTAATCTTTACATAGGCCTTGCGTGCGCGCATCACGGATAATCTTCGAAAACGGGCCTCGCGGCACGTGCACGGACCGGACTCATCAAAACATGATTCGGCCGAAAACGGATCCGGCTCGGCCCCATCACGCGGCGCATCCGCGAAGCGCCATGCACGCCATGCGTGCCGCCGCCCGCCGCGTGCGCACCCGTTTTCCGTCGTCTCGATCCGGCTGCTTTCGTCTTCGTTTTACTTTTACAGATAAGATTTACAGAAAAATAAATCTAATCTAACCACGGATTTTCTTGTGATGAAAAACAAAATCCGACAAAAATTAAACGAGCCACGATGAACGACAGATCCATCAATTAATTAAGCGCACGTAATAATCAAACGTGAATTAATCCAACAGAGCCAAGATACTGATCCCAGGCTCTGATACCAATTGTAGGGAAAACTTATTTAACCCTCTCCCGAGGATCTATCTTGGATGTTTAATTCACCATACATTGATTATATACCTAGCATGCACCTATATAATTAATTATAACACGTAGGGGTTTTCTCTAGTTTACCTTTGAATCAGTCGAGGCGGAACGGATCAAGACTCGTGCTTTGATCTTCTGGACTGTATCCCGGTTGCCCAATCTCCAACGTCGAGTGAGGACGATCTATGGAGAATGCTACAGAAAATCACCCTCTATCCTCTCTACACTTTTTCGAAAATTCTCTCCCAAGAACAATGGGAGTCTCGAAAATTATGATGATGATTATAAATCATTGACATAGATTTAATCTCTTACCTCATATTTAGAATGTATTACCATAATCCTATAGGGAAATTACCATAATCCCATATGGAAATTACCATAATCCCATATGGAAAGGATTATTACCATAATCCTATATGGAAAGGATCTATGCATATCCCATAAATATAATAATATCCTTTTAGGATAAAGAGAATCAAATCATTACCTTGTAGAGAGAGAGGGGCGCCGATTTCCATGCTTAGCTACGGGCGTGGATGGGCCAGCCCAGGGATCAAATGCAAGGAATAAAGATGGGCCTCAAATAAATTAATTATCTTATGTTCAGCCCAGAACATAAATTAATTTATAAACATTTATTCATGCCACTAGAGAATAAATCTCGACTTACCCTTTATTACCGAAGTTGAGTCGGGCTTGCACTTAGACATTACGAATCCGCATATTTAAGATATCGAACGTCCATTAATTATTTATAGCATTCGATCGCATAAAATAATTAATATCTTTAATTCTTAAGTAGTACCACTCAACCTTATTATTGTGCTTGAGCTAACTCAACTGCGGGGTTTAGTACAATAAACCTTTTGAGCTCCTTAAGGGACGCCATCATCCTTAACGGATACGGTGACTCGACTGAGATAACTAGCATGACATACAAGCATTGCCACCACCCAAGATGCGGAGAATATTGGGTTAGATCATATAACCTCACCCATAACAAGTCAAAGTGATGGTCGAGAACTCATACTCATCTAATACATTATCGAGATTTAGATCATCGTAAGTCACCGAGATCTAGGTTCTTCACTACGGTCAGATAGAAGAACTCATCTCACTGTGATCCTTCAATACGTCAAAGACGTACCAGCATAGACAAGCAACTAAGTAAAGTCACTTCTTATCTATACTGCAGCCTACACCAACAACTCGTCCTCAAGTTGTCTCAGCTATGAAACTTTTTATATCTCATTAAGCTTGACCAATCATACAGACTTCTGTGATCTTCTACACACTGTATGATCTAACGTATATATGAGATAAGGGATCACAGATATATGCAATCAAGTATTCAATTCAGATAGTAGATTATAATAGTGGTAACAGGAAACATTGTATACAAGCTCAACCAAAACTGCTTTCAGTATACAAATCCAACAATCTCCCACTTATACTAAAGCAAACTTTTAGTATACAATGTGTCTCTCTACTAGCTATTACAAACAAAACCATCACTTTGCTTCTCCCACTTATACAAAAGTTTCCTTTCTACGTGGGTGCCATCAAGCGCAATTCAAGTCCTCTAACCTCCCCGACGTAGACTTATTGCGGCAGACTTTAGAGGGTGCCATCTAGCGCAATTCAAGTCCTCTAACGTGCCCAATGTAGACTTTTTGCGGCAGGCTTTAGTGAATGGATCCGCTAGGTTATCCTTCGTATCAATCTTTGCATTCAAGACGCCCCTCGTCTAACGATTTCTCGTATGACATGATACTTTCTCTATGTGTTTGGTTGCTAGTGGATCCGTGGTTCCTTCCGAGTTTGCCATCGCATCCGAAAGTTATCACAATAAACTATGATACTCTTGGGAAAACCGGTACCACACCTAGATCCATGAGGTAGTTCATGAACCATCTGACCTCCTTAGCGACCTCCGAGTGGCTACATATTAAGCTTCCATGGTAGAGTCCGCAATGCATCGCCGCTTTGCACTCCGCCAGATACGGCTCCACCTCCCAAGATAAACACATGGTGCGAGGTAGACTTATTCTTATCACGGTCGACTTGGAAACCGAGTCTGAATAACCCAAGGCATTAGACTATCGCATAGTAAATTAGCCTATAATTTCAAGTCTTTTTCGGTACTTGAGTATATGCCATGCAATCCAATGAGCTTGTCCAGGGTTAGACTGATATCTAGCTACTATGCCTACCGCATAGAAGATATCGGACCTCGTGCATAGCATTGCGTACATGAGACTTCCTACGGTGGAAACGTAAGGAACTTGTCTCATTTCCTCTATCTCCTTTGCAGTCATAGGTGACTGCTCCTTAGATAACGGAACGCCATGTCTGAAAGGTAGCAATCCTTTCTTGGCGGTCTGCATACTAAAACGAGTAATCACAGTATCAATGTAAGACGCCTGAGATAAGCTCAACATTTTATTCTTGCGATCTCGTAAACCTTGATCCCAATAATGTACGCTGCATCTCCTAAGTCTTTCATTTGAAACTGATCGGATAACCAACTTTTTACGTCTGATAACAACTTCACATTGTTGCCAAATAGAAGAATGTCATCTACATAAAGTGCAAGAAATACCACATCACCGTTGACATCTAAACGATACACACAACTTTCGCTAGGCAACTGGGTAAATCCATAGGACTTTACCACCTCGTCAAAGCGTAAGTTCCATGATCGGGAAGCTTGCTTGAGTCCATAAATGGACTTCTTAAGCTTCCACACTAGATGCTCTTCACCCTTCACCACATAACCTTCGGGTTCTGCGATATAGATGTCTCTACCTTCCTCAAGGTAACCTGCTTAGAAAAGCGGTTTTCACATCCATTTGCCAAACCTCTCAGTTCAAGTGGCTGCTATGGCGAAGAATTCGATGGACTTGAGCATTGCTCTTGGCGAAAAGGTCTCATCGAAATCGATGCCCTCAACTGAGTGTACCCTTTCGCCACAAGCCCTCGGCTTTAAAAGCGAAACCCTCCATCGGAATCTCTTCCTCTCAGATATCCACTTACTACCTATGGCTTCCTTGCCATATGGTAGAGGTGTCTTTCATATACATCCATAGTCGTTATGGACTTCATTTCTAAGTCCATAGCGGTGTGCCATGATCTTGCATCAATGTCTTGTATCGCCTCCTTGTATGTCCATGGGTCGATTATTGCTGCTCGCTTCACGGGACTAAATCAAGATTCTCCCACGAACATAAATCGCTCGGGTTGACGAACAACCTCCCACTACTACGAGGTTCTCACAATGGCAGGCACAATGGCAATCCTCCCACTAGACTCGACATCTCGCACCTTTGGGTGGGTGCGGTAATTTGTGGTTCACTATTTTGCACAACTTCTTTGGGTAGGTACCACTATATAAACCACCTCGCTCCTCGGTCGGTATCTCGGTGGAACTCGGCTTGTTCGCCCGGAAACCACAACTCGAAAGGGTCTCTTGACCGACTTGGATGGTACTAGATTTTGCAAGTATGTCACTGCGTTTCTAAGGCATACCCCGTAACTAAATAAGCAAAGTTGCATAACTCATCATTGATCTAACCATTTCAAAAGAGTCCTATTTCTTCGCTCTGACACACCATTTTGTTGTGGTGTGCCCTGTGAAGTGCGCTGGGAGGTAATCCCACACTTCACTAGATAGTCCATGAACTCGTTGTTGAGGTATTCGCCACCGCGATCAGAACGCAGTGACTTGATACTCTTACCTAGCTTCGTCTCCACTTCCGCCTAAAATTCTTTGAATTTCTCAAAGCATTCAGACTTGCGGTGAAGCAGGTATACGATCCGAACCTTCGAGTAATCGTCAATGAAAGTGACAAAATACTGCACCCTCCACGAGCTTGTGTGGACATCGGTCCCACAGTCGAATGGACTAGCTCTAACATTTCTTTCGCTCTATGACCCTTTGCTTTGAAGGGTCCGGGTCAACATCTTACCTTCTATACAGATTCGCAGATCGGAACGGAGAATGGCGTGAGATTACCCAACGCCCATTCTTAGCCGGCCTTTGGATCCTATTTAGATTGATGTGACCTAATCTAAGATTCCAGAAAAGAGGTGTCATCTTGCTAAGAAAACTTTCTCTTTTAAGGTTTGATGTAGATGCAACATAGTTATAGGTATTATGTATTGCGTAAAAGTATAAAGCTTAATTATATAATGTGCCTACACGTATAACTTCGTCATTTCTTATGATAGAAACACCACTATCAAAACAACGAATATCCATGAATAAACAATTTCAAAGCGAAACAAGGTTCGCCGAAAATCCGCACATATAAAACGCCTTTTAAAACTAAAACTGTTTTTCAAACATAAAGTAACATCTCCGATCGCAACGGCCTCGACTTTCGCCGTTGCCCATGGAGATCGTTATCTCGCCATCATTCGGCCCCTTGTCCGCAAGAACCCCCGCAAGGTGTAACAAACATGATCATCGACTCGTGTCTACTACCCAAGAATGGGTAGAACAAGTCGCTAAACATGTTTCGTCACTAAAGCAAATGGCGCACCAGAGCCTTGAGCTTGGGGCACTTAGCCTTCCAATGCCCGCCTCACCGCACTTCAAGCATTGCCCTTCTCCTTTCGCTTTTTCAAACCGCCTGGTAGAGCCCTTTGTATTACTCCCACTCTTTTCTTTAGCCTTAGCATCTCTTGAATTCCACTTTTCCTTTTCATCTTCGATAAAGCAGTGGTTTTTTTGAGGTGCGTACTAAAGATCGTGCACATTTGCCCATTTTATGCTCTTCCGTTACTAGATCCTCTTGCAATGAATCTAGAGTATAACTCTTATCATAAAGGACCGCTTTATAACGGAAGTCATCAAAAGAATTGGGCAAAGTGTTGAGGATCATATCGATTCTCGACTACGCCATCAATATATCCTCTAACCAATTCGAGCTCTCCAAGAGATTAATCATTTGCTCTACATGGTTATGCACCGAATCGCTTTCCTTCATTGAACTTGACATTATTGATTTTGTCAAATTATGATAAGCGATTTTGTCCGACTCCATCTACAATTTCATAAGACTTAGCCATATCATGGTCAGATCTTCCTCTCTTGATCTTTGGAGTTGCAGTGGACTCGCACATGGTGACCAAAAGCAAGGCACTTTGCCATTCTATTTGATTTGTCCATTTCTCGTGCTCCTTGCGCCCTCATCGAGAGATGAATTGTCTAGAGGCTTGGGACGGGGTGTAGTGAGTACAAATAGATTTTCTTCCGCAGAAGAACATTCTCAATGTTTCGCTTCCAATTGATAAAATTTGGATCGGATAAGGGATTTTGTGCGAGCATATTGATAATCGGTGTAAAAGACATATCTGAAATCGATAAAGTAAACACATAAGCATACGATCGCACATAATTCGTAACAATAATATTGTAACCTTTTGATAAAACAATATTAATTGAAACCTCCAATCGCCCAAGGAATCTCACATGCAAGCCACGCGTGTGATCGTTTACACATGAACCCCCGACTGCACTAAAATATACCTTTTAGTGATTTAATTTCAATCCATGTCAACTTATCCTTATGACAAATTAAATTAACGATTGGACCTTTCTGACCACATCACTATCTTAAGAAGGACTTCGGGAAGTTGTACTTGAGGTGATGTCTAAGCAATGACCAAATTTTAACAAAGAGAAATGAATTCTTAGAATTGGCATACTCACTCGGACCATACCGCCCAATTCAAATTCTTTTGTTATGTCATTTTATATCTATCTCTAGAGAACTTATGAAAATCGCACATGCAAGCCAAGCGTGTGGCGTTTACATGAAACTCTCACTCTCAATAGATTTAAAATGTTTTATTTAGAAATCTCATCTAACAAACTTATGATAAGCGGTGCAAGCAAGCAACGCGTGTGGCGTTTACTCACAAATGCGCCTCACTTTGTTTAGAGATCAAAAGTGGAGGTATTGACATTTTAATTTTAAAAATTAATTTGTCGGGTTGCTTGTTAGTCTTTTGTTCAAAAGGTTTGTACATGCGGATCACGTAATCCTAGCATGCTTGTTCATAGAACTCAACATGTAAAACATGCTCGCAGTAATTCTAAAAAATATGCTTGAAAACGCGATAAACCTAGCATGCTTACTATGCGCATCCAATTTACGAAAACACGTAAATGTTTGTCAACGTAATTTAAACATACATAGCATGCTACTGCATTATTTAAACATCCACGACATGCAATGAACGATAAAAATAAAATAAAACGCTCATCGTGGCTCACTCGTGGAATCTGCACTTTCCGCCTAATCTATTACATAGAATTGCAGCACATGATCTAAATAATCTTCGAAAACGGGCCTCGCGTGCACGGGCACGGACCGGATTCGAAAACGGGCCTCGCGTTCACGGACACGGACCGGACTCATCAAAACAGGATTCGGGCGGGAAAACGGATGCGGGCTCGGCCCCGTCACGCTGCCGCGCCCGCGGCGTCGTGCACGCCTTGCGTGCCGCCGCCCGCACGCCGTGCCACCCGCTTTTCCCGCCGCCTCGATCTGGCCGCTCGTCTTCGCTTTACTTTTACGTATAAGATTTACGTAAAATAAATCTAATCTAACCACGGATTTTTCGTGGTGAAAACAAAATCGACAAAAATTAAACGAGCCACGATGAACAGATGATCCATCAATTAATTGCGCACGTAATAATCAAACGTGAATTAATCCAATGAGCCAAGATACCGATCCCGCACTCGATACCAATTGTAGAAAACGATTTAACCTCTCCGAGGATCTATCTTCGATGTTTAATTCACCATACATTGATTATATACCTAGCATGCACCTATATAATTAATTGCAACACGTAGGGTTTTCTCGTGTTTACCTTTGAATCTATCGAGGCGGAACGGATCAAGACTCGTGCTTTGATCTTCTGGACTGTATCCCGGTTGTCCAATCTCCAACGTCGAGTGAGGACGATCTATGGAGAATGCTACTGTAAAATCACCTCTATCCTCTCTACACTTTTTTGAAAATTCTCTCCCAAGAACAACGGGAGTCTCGAAAATTATGATGATGATTATAAATCATTGACATAGATTTAATCTCTTACCTCATATTTATAATGTATTACCATAATCCCATAGGAAATTAGCATAATCCCATATGGAAATTACCATAATCCCATATGGAAAGGATTGTTACCATAATCCTATATGGAAAGGATCTATGCATATCCCATAAATATAATAATATCCTTTTAGGATAGAGAATCAAATCATTACCTTGTAGAGAGAGTGGCCGATTTCCATACTTAGCTACGGGCCTGGATGGGCCGGCCTGTGGATCAAATGCAAGGAATAAAGATGGGCCTCAAATAAATTAATTATCTTATGTTCATTGAAACATAAATTAATTTATAAACATTTATTCATGCCACTAGAGAATAAATCGACTTACCCCTTTATTACCGAAGTTGAGTCGGGCTTGCACTTAGACATTACGAATCCGCTGTATTTAAGATATCGAACGTCCATAGTTATAGGTATTATGTTTAGCGAAATAGTATAAAGCTTAATTATATAATGTGCCAACACGGATAACCGTCATTTCTTATGATAGAAACATCACTATCAAAACAACCGAATATCCATGAATAAACAATTTCAAAAGCGAAACAAGGTTCACGCAGAAAATCCGGCACATATAAACGTCTTTTAAAACTAAAACTGCTTTCTCAAAACATAAAGTAACATCTCCATTTAGCGGCCTCGACTTTCGCCGCGTTGCCCATGGAGATCGTTATCTCGCCATCATTCGACTCCCTTGTCGCAAGAACCCCGCAAGGTGTAAACATGATCGATCGGCAGACACGTGTCTACTACCCAAGAATGGGTAGAACAAGTCGCTAAACATGTTTCCGTCACTAAAGCAAATGGCGTACCTAGAGCCTTGAGCTAGGGGCACTTAGCCCTCCAATGCCCAGCCTCACCGCACTGAAGCATTTGCCCTTCTCCTTCGCTTTTTCAAACCGGTTGGTAGAGCCCTTCAGTATTACTCCCACTTTTCTTTAGCCTTAGCATCTCTTGAATTCCACTTTTCCTTTTCATCTTTCGATAAAGCGTTGGTTTTCTTTGAGGTGCGTACTAAAGACCGTGCACCTTGCCCATTTTGCGTTCTTCCGTTACTAGATCCTCTCAGAATGAATCTAGAGTATTGTTGGATTTGTATCTTGAAAGCAGTTTGGTTGAGCTTGTATACAATGTTTCTCGCTACCACTATTACAATCTCCTATCCGGTTTGAATACTTGATTGCATATATCGTGTCCCTTATCTCATATATAAGTTAGATCATACGGTGTGTGAAGATCACGTAAGTCCGTATGATTGGTCAAGCTTAATGAGATATAAAAAGTTTCCACGGTGAGGCGACTTAAGGACGAGTTGTCGGTTTAGGCCGCAGTATAGATAAGAAGTGACTTGACTTAGTTGCTTGTCTATGCCGATGCGCCTCCCGACGTATTGAAGGATCACAAGTGAGATGAGTTCTTCTTCTCGACCGTCGTGAAGAACCAAGATCTCGGTGACTTACGATGATCTAAACCTCGATAAGGTATTAGGTGAGTATGAGTTGTTGTCCATCACTTTGACTTGTTATGGGTGAGGGTTATATGTTCTAACCCAAGATTCTCCGCATCTTGGGTGGTGGCGATCTTGTATGTCACGCTAGTTATCTCAGACGAGTCACCGTATCCGTTAAGGATGATGACGTCCCTTAAGGAGCTCAAAAGGTTTATTGTACTAAACCCTCGCAGTTGAGTTAACTCAAGTACAATAATAAGGTTGAGTGGTACTACTTAAGGAAATAAAGTTGTTAATCGTTTTAAGCGATCGATTGCTATAAATGATTAATGGACGTTCGATATCTTAAATACGGGATTCTGAATGTCTAAGTGCAAGCCCGACTCAACTTCTAATAAAGGGTAAGTCAACATTCTTTCTCTAGTGGCATGATCGAATGTTTATAAATTAATTTATGTTCGGGTGAACATAAGATAATTAATTTATTTGAGGCCCATCTTTATTCCTTGCATTTGATCCTCGGTGGCCCATCCGGCCCGTAGCCAAGGAAAATCGCGCCTCATGCTCTCAATTGGCAAGATTTTATTCTCTTTATCCCACAAGGATATAATTATATTTATGGTATATGCATAGATCCTTTCCATATAAGATTATGGTAATAATCTTGAGAGTATGGAAATAATCCTAAGAGTATGGAAATAATCCTAAGAGTATGGTAATATTCCATATAGGATTATGGTAATATTCCATATAGGATTATGGTAACATTCCATATAGGATTAAGGTAGTGCATTATAAATATAAGGTATGAGATAAAGTCTAGGTTAATGCTCACATATTGAAAGCAAGAATTTCGGCCATCTCATATTGTGAGAGAGAATTATCGAAAATTCTAGTGAGAGCAAAGGGTGATTTTCCGAAGCATTCTCCATAGATCGTCCTCACTCGACGTTGGAGATTGGGCAATCGGGATACAGTCCAGAAGGTCAAAGCACGAGTCCGATCCGTCCGATCCGTTCGATCCGTTCATCTCGTTCCGTCGACCTCTTCAGATCCAAAGGTAAACACGTGAAAACCCCAACGTGTTGCGATTTAATTATATAGATGCATGCTAGGTTTATAATCAATGTATGGTGAATTAAACACCCAAGATGGATCCTCGGGGCGAGGGTTAACATTCGTTTTTCCCTACAAGTATAACTCTTATCATAAAGGACTGCTTTATAACGGAAGTCATCAAAAGACTTGGGCAAAGTGTTGAGGATCATATCGATTTCGACTCACGCCATCAATATATCCTCCAACCAATTCGAGCTCTCCAAGAGATTAATCATTTGCTCTACATGGTTATGCACCGAATCGCTTTCCTTCATTGAACTTGACATTATTGATTTTGTCAAATTATGACAAGCGATTCTCGTCCGACTCCATCTACAATTTCATAAGACTTAGCCATATCGTGGTTGCATCTTCCATCTCTTGATCTTTGGAGTTGAGGACTCGCATGGTGACCAAAAGAAGGCACTTTGCATTCTATTTGATTTGTCCCATTTCTCGTGCTCCTCGCTCCTCATCAAGAGATGAATTGTCTAGAGGCTTGGGACGAGGTGTAGTGAGTACAAATAGATTTTCTTCCATGAGAAGAACATTCTCAATGTTTCGTTTCCACTTGATAAAATTTGGACGGATAAGGGATTTTGTGCGAGCATATTGATAATCTGTAAAGAGACATATCTGAAATCGATAAAGTAAACACATAAACATACGATCGCACATAATTAGTAACAATAATATTGTAACCTTTTGATAAAACAATATTAATTGAAACCTCCAATCGCCCAAGGAATCCAACATGCAAGCCATGCGTGTGGGCGTTTACATGAACCCTCGACTGGACTAAAATATACCTTTTAGTGATTTAATTTCAATCCATGTCAACTTATCCTTATGACAAATGAAATTAACGAATGGACCTTTCTAGACCACATCACTATCGCAAGAAGGGACTTGGCATGAAGTTGTACTTGAGGTGATGTATAGCAATGACCACAATTTTAATAAAGAAAATGAATTCTTAGAATTGGCATACCACTCGGACCATACCGCTTCAATTCAAATTCTTTTGTTATCTCATTTTATATCTATCTCTAGAGAACTTATGAAAATCGCACATGCAAGCCACGCGTGTGGGCGTTTACATGAAACTCTCACTTCTCGATAGATTTAAAATGTTTTATTTAGAAATCTCATCTAACAAACTTATGATAAGCAGTGCAAGCAACTGCAGCGTGTGGCGTTTACTCTGATCGTCTCACTTTGTTTAGAGATCAAAAGTGGAGGTCTTGACATTTTAATTTTAAAATTAATTTGTCGGGTTGCTTGGTTAGTCTTTTGTTCAAAAGGTTTGTCCATGCAGATCACGTAATCCTAGCATGCTTGTCGATAGAACTCAATATGTAAAACATGCTGCAGAAATTGTAAAAAATATGCTTGAAAACGCGATAAACTTAGCATGCTTACTATGCGCTTCCAATTCTTAAAACACGAAGGTTTGTCAACGTAATTTAAACATACATAGCATGCTCTTGCATTATTTAAACATCCACGATACATGCAATGAACGATAAAAATAAAATAAAAACGTTCATCGTGGCTCACTGTGGAATCTGCACTTTCTCGCCTAATCTATTACATAGAATTGCAAAGCACAGATCTTTATAATCTTCAGAACGGGCCTCGTGCAAGGGCACGGACCGGATTCGAAGGCCTCGCGCGCACAGGCACGGACGAGACTCATCAAAACAGATTCGGCCGAAAATGGATCAGGCTCGGCCCGTCACGCGGCGGCGTCCGCGGAAGGCCTGCACGCCTTGCGCCGCCGCACGCCTGCGCCCCCGCTTTTTCCGTCGTCTCGATCCGCTTCGTCTTCGTTTTACTTTTACGATAAGATTTACGTAAAAATAAATCTAATCTAACCACGATTTTCTCGTGGTGAAAACAAAATCCGACAAAAATTAAACGAGCCACGATGAACAGCGGATCCATCAATTAATTAAGCGCACGTAATAATCAAACGTGAATTAATCCAGCGAGCCAAGATCTTGATCCGTGCTCGATACCAATTGTAGGGAAAACTGATTTAACCCTCTCCCGAGGATCTATCTTGGATGTTTAATTCACCATACATTGATTATATACCTAGCATGCACCTATATAATTAATTGCAACACGTAGGGGTTTTCTCGTGTTTACCTTTGAATCTGTCGAGGTGGAACGGATCAAGACTCGTGCTTTGATCTTCTGGACTGTATCCCGGTTGCCCAATCTCCAACGTCGAGTGAGGACGATCTATGGAGAATGCTACAGAAAATCACCCTCTATCCTCTCTACACTTTTTCGAAAATTCTCTCCCAAGAACAATGGGAGTCTCGAAAATTATGATGATGATTATAAATCATTGACATAGATTTAATCTCTTACCTCATATTTATAATGCATTACCATAATCCTATATGGAAATTACCATAATCCCATATGGAAATTACCATAATCCTATATGGAAAGGATTATTACCATAATCCTATATGGAAAGGATCTATGCATATCCCATAAATATAATAATATCCTTTAGGATAAAGAGAATCAAATCATTACCTTGTAGAGAGAGAGGGCCGATTCCATACTTAGCTACGGGCCCTGGATGGGCAAACTTAGGGATCAAATGCGAGGAATAAAGATGGGCCTCAAATAAATTAATTATCTTATGTTCAACCCGAACATAAATTAATTTATAAACATTTATTCATGCCACTAGAGAATAAATGCCGACTTACCCTTTATTACCGAAGTTGAGTCTCTGCTTGCACTTAGACATTACGAATCCGCGATTTAAGATATCGAACGTCCATTAATTATTTATAAGATTCGATCGCTTAAAATAATTAATATCTTTAATTCCCAAGTAGTACCACTCAACCTTATTATTGTACTTGAGCTAACTCAACCTCGGTGGTTTAGTACAATAAACCTTTGAGCTCCTTAAGGGACGCCATCATCCTTAACGGATACGGTGACTGATCTGTATAACTAGCATGACATACAAGCACCGCCACCACCCAAGACGCGGAGAATATTGGGTTAGAACATATAACCCTCACCCATAACAAGTCAAAGTGATGGTCAAGAACTCATACTCATCTAATACCTTATCGAGATTTAGATCATCGTGAAGTCACCGAGATCTGGGTTCTTCACTACGGTCCGAGAAGAACTCATCTCACCGTGATCCTTCAATACGTCAAAGACGCACAAAGCACAGACAAGCAACTAAGTCAAGTCACTTCTTATCTATCTGCAGCTCAGACCGACAACTCGTCCTCAAGTTGTCTCGGTTGTGAAACTTTTATTTCTCATTAAGCTCGACCAATCATACGGACTTACGTGATCTTCTACACACTAAATGATCTAACTTATATATGAGATAAGGGGACACAGATAGGAGATTGTAATAGTCGTAACAGGAAACATTGTATACAAGCTCAACCAAAACCGCTTTGAATATAAATCCAATGTAATCCGCGCTGGGCGTGCGTTATGCTGCGAAGGCGGCGGCGCGAGCGACACCGCTTATGCAGTGTTTTGTTTTGCCTGCTCTCCTTCGTCTGAACTCCGATTTGGACAAGTTTTTCTCCTACGGACTCCTATCGAAACATAATTTACTTCTTATCAAGGAAAAAATCCTTGATTCCTTCTACACTATTCATGAAAATCATTAAAAGTGTTCAGCGCCGGTGCGCGAGCTGGCGCGCGGAGTACACGTGCGCGACTTTGAAGAAATGATCCGTTCTCCCTCGTCCGAACTCCGAATTACGATCCGTTTGCGCCTACCGACTCCTATCGAGACGTAATTTTCAATATACTGGATCTTTGGCAGATCCATTTCATCTTATTTAATGCCATTTTTCTACAAAATATCAAAACAAACTAAATAAGTTCAAATCGATAAATAATAATCAAACCAACGGCAAAAAGAGAACAAATCATGAGAAACAACATGCACAAAGATATGAATAATAAGCACAAATTCATACCAAACATCGTCCATGACGGGCGATGTCTTCTTGGTCTCGGGTGATGCTCGGCGGGACGGGCGCCCGAGCGCCATGATCCTGCGGGCTCGACGGCGATTCCTCGGCAGGGCTCGGTAGTTGCGACACGAGATAGGGCGACGGGGAAGTCAATGTGCGGCTGGGTGTGCGCATGGGCTATGCCCTAGCGCACACCCGGCCAGATTGGCCGACCGGCCTTTCACCCAAACCCGATTTTTCGCCCAGATCCAATTTCGACCGGTTCCGATTTTGACTGCACCGGTCCGATCCAATCGCTCCGCCCATTTTCCAATTTTCGGCCCAAATCTAGTTTTGACGAATCCGGTCCATGCCCGTGCACGCGAGGCCCGTATTTTGAGATTTTTGAAGATTTGTACTTTACAAATTTATGTAATAAATTAGGCAGGGAAGTACAGGATCCACGAGTGGCTGCGATGAATGAATTTATTTTATTTTTATCGTTCAAAGCATATCGTGGTTGTTTAAATTATGTACATGCTATGTATGTTTAATTACGTAGATAAACATATTATATGTTTTCGAGATTGACGCGCATAGTAAGCATGCTAGGTTTATCGCTTTTCAAGCATATTTTAGAATTCTGCGAGCATGTTTTACATGTCGAGTTCTATAGAAAAGCATGCTAGGATTACGTGATCTCGCATGGATAAACCTTTTCAAATGTAAGAAGACTAAACAAGTAACCCGACATATTAATTTCTAAAATTAAAATGTCAAGACCTCCACTTTTAATCTCTAAACAAAGTGATACGCATTATGAGTAAACGTCCACACACGTGGCTTGCTTGCACTGTTTGTCATAAGTTTGTTAGATGAGATTTCTAAATAAAACATTTTAATCTATTGAGAAGTGGGAGTTTCATGTGTAAACGTCCACATGCGTGGCTTGCATATGCGATTTTCATAAGTTCTCTAGAGATAGATTTAAAATGAGAAGACAAAAGAATTTGGATTGGAAGCGGTATGGTCCTAGTGAGTATGCCAATTCTAAGAATTCATTTTCTGCTGTTAAAATTGTGGTCATTGCTTAGACATCACCTCAAGTACAACTTCCCGCGAAGTCCCTTCTTGTGATAGTGATGTGGTCTAGTAAGATCCAATCATTAATTTCATTTGTCATAAGGATAAGTTGACATGGATTGAAATTAAACGACTAAAAGGTATATTTTGGTCTGGTCGAGGGGTTCATGTGTAAACGTCCACACGTGTGGCATGCATGTGGAATCCCTTGGGCGATTGGAGGTTTCAATTAATATTGTTTTATCAAAAGGTTACAATATTATTGTTACGAATTATGTGCGATCGTATGCTTATGTGTTTACATTATCTTTTCAGATATGTCTCTTACACCGATTATCAATATGCTCGCACAAAATCCTCTATCATGTCCAAATTTTATCGAGTGGAAACGAAACATAGAATATGTTCTTATCGCTGAAGAACACATATTTGTTCTCACTACTCCCAAACCCCGATGCCTTCTTGTCGACGATCGACTAATGAGCAACGAGAGTCGGCGGCACTTTGGCATAAGTCAAACAATATGGCCAAATGCTATATGATGACTACTATGTCCAAAGGCTTGCACCATAAAGATCATCGATGGTCGATTTACCGAAATATGGTCAAGTCTCGAGAGTAAGTTTGGGGAGTCAGATCGGACAGTCCGCTTCCACAAAATGAGAGAAATCTTGGCGTGTAGGATGGATAGTCTTGATCAGTTGGGAGGAGGTATTGACGGCGAAGCCAAGGTCGATATCATCCTCAACACACTGCCCAAGTCTTTTGAGAATTTTCGCATGAACGCGATCATGAGCAAGACCGGGTATACACTTAGTCAGTTGCTTAATGATCTCGTGGCCGCGGAAGGAGTCATGGGTAAAGGAGCACATGCCCTTGCTAGCACATCTAAGGACTCAAATTTTCCGTTGAAAAATGGAAGAAGAAAAAGGGGCACCAAAGATGGTTAAGGCAAAAGAACCAGTGAGAGCAGTGGGAGCAAGAACATGGTTGCCACCGGAGGCTTGAAAAAGCCAAAGGAGATGGGAAAGTGTTTCAAGTGCGGCAAGACTGGGCATTGGAAGACCAAGTGCCCTATGCTCAAGGCTCAAGGTATGCCATTTGCTTTAGTAACGGAAACATGTTTAGCGACTTGTTCTACTCATTCATGGGTAGTAGATACAAAAGCGGATCGATTATATTTGTTACACCTTGCAAGGGTTCCTCGCGGACAAGGAGTCGCATGATGGCGAGATAACGATATCCATGGGCAACGCATGAAAGTCGAGGCCGCTGCGATGGAGATGTTTCTTTATGTTTTGATAGAACAGCTTTTAGTATCGAAAGACGCTTTATATGTGCGGACTTTCGACTAAACCTTATTTCCGCTTCCAAACTATTTATTCATGGATATTCGAGTTGTTTTTATAGTGGTTTTTCTATCATGAGAAATAACGGTTATCTGTTGAGGCACTTTATATAATTCGCTTTATACTATTTACGCCAAACATAATACATTTAATTATGTCAGATCTACTTCAAACCTTAAGAGAAAGTTTCTTCAAGAAGATGACACCACATTTCTCCGGCATCTTAGATTAGGTCACATCAATCTAAATAGTATCCAAAGACCTGCTAAGAATGGAGCTGCCAGTGATATCATCGCATCTGCTCCCGGCCGCTAATTCTCAGATAGAAGGAAAGATGTCGACCGCACCTTCAAAGCGTCAAAGGTTATAGAGCCAAAGAAGTGTTGGAGCTAGTCCATTCTGACCTGTGTGGACCTATGTCATACAAGCTCGTGGAAGGTATGAGTATTCTGTCACTTTCATTGACGATTACTCAAAGTACGGATACATACACCTGCTTCACCGCAAGTCTGAATGCTTTGAGAAATTCAAAGAATTTAAGGCGGAAGTGGAGACGAAGCTTGGTAAAAGTATCAAGTCACTGCAGTCTGATCGCGGTGACTAATACCTCAGTAACGAGTTTATGGACTATTTGGTGAAGTGTGGGATTACCTCCCAGCTCACTACACCGGACACACCACAGCAAAATGGTGTGTCAGAGCGAAGAAATAAGACTCTCTTAGAAATGGTTAGATCAATGATGAGTTATGCTACATTGCCTATTTTGTTCTAGGGTATGCCTTAGAAACAGCGGCATACTTGCTAAATCTAGTACCGTCCAAGTCAGTCGATAAGACCCCTTTCGAGTTGTGGTTTGGGCGCAAGCCTAGTTTAAACCACATAAGGATATGGGGTAGTCAAGCACATGTGCTGAACAAGAAGGCTGACAAGATGGAGGCTAGATCTAAAGCAAAGCTATTTATTGGCTATCCTAGAGGAACGAATGGTGGTTATTTCTATAGTCCTAAGGATCAGAAAGTCGTTATTAGCACTAATGCCCGATTCTTAGAAGAGGATTATATGAAAAACCATAAATCCAAAGTTGAAATCATTCTTCAAGAATTAGAAGATGATCGTATTCCGCCACCGATTAAACCAAAGGTACGAGATATCGTGTCTAGTGGAAGGGATCGACACCAAATACTTCAAGAAATTGAAGTGGGTCGAGTTCCACTGGAGATACCGACCGTACAAGTGGCACCTATTCAGCAAGTTGTGCAAGATAGAGAACCACGTGTTACCGCACCCACCGCCATTGTGCCGATGGCGCCCGTCAGTGGGATGGTTGTTCATCAACCCAGTGATTTATGTTCGTGGGTGAATCTTCTGATTTAGTCCGACATCGATGCAAGATCATGGCACACCGCTATGGACTTAGAAATCGAGTCTATAACAGCTATGGATGTATACGAAAGATACCTCTACCGGATGGCAAGGAAGCCATAGGTAGTAAGTGGGTATACAAGAGGAAGAGATTGGATGAGAGGTTTCACTTTTAAAGCCGTGCTTATGGCGAAAGGGTACACTCAGATTGAGGGCATCGATTTCGATGAGACCTTTTCAGTAGCAATGCTCAAGTCCATCGTAATTCTTCCAAGCCATAGTGACCACTTAAACCTTGAGGTTTGGCAATGGATATGAAAACCGCTTTTTAAACGGTTACCTTGAAGAAGGTAGAGACATCTATATGCAAAGAACCAAGGTTATGTGGTGAAGAGTGAAGAGATCTAGTATGGAAGCTTAAGAGGTCCATTTATGGACTTAAGCAAGCTTCCGATCATGGAACTTACGTTTGACGAGGTGATAAAGTCCTATGGATTTACCCAGTTGCTCAGCGAAAGTTGTGTGTATCGTTTGGATGTCAACGGTGACGTGGTATTTCTTGCACTTTACGTAGATGACATCATTCTACTTGGAAACAATGTGAAGTTGTTATCAGACGTAAAGAGTTGGTTATCCGATCGGTTTCAAATGAAAGACTTAGGGAGACACAGACATTCTCGGGATCAAGGTTTACCGAGATCGCAAGAGAAAAATGTTGAGCTTATCTCAAGCGTCTTACATTGATACTGTGATTACTCGTTTTAGTATGCAGACCGCCAAGAAAGGATTGATACCTTTCAGGCATGGTGTTCCTTTATCTAATGAGCAGTCACCTATGACTGCAAAGGAGATAGAGAAAATGAGATAAGTTCCTTACGTTTCCGCCGTAGGAAGTCTCATGTATGTGATGCTATGTACAAGACCCGATATACGCATGCGGTAGACATAGTAGCAAGATATCGCCTAACCTCGACAAGCTCATTGGATCAAGATAGAAGCATATACTCAAGTACCTAAAAGGACTCGAGATTATAGGCTGGTTTACCATGCAGATAGTCTAATGCCTTTGGGTTATTCAGACTGGATTTGGTGAGTCGACCGTGATGAGAAAAGTCTACCTCGTGCTATGTGTTTACCTTGGGAGCGAGAGCCAGATCCGGCAGAGTGCAAAGCAATGATGCATTGCGGACTCTACCATGGAAGTCTGAATATGTAGCCGCCTTGAGGTCGCTAAAAGGATGTATGGTTCAAGAACTACATCACGGATCTAGACGTGGTACCGGTTTGCCTAAGAGTATCATAGTTTATTGTGATAACTCGTGCAAGTGGCAAACTCGAAGGAACCACGGACCCACAAGGCAACCAAACACATAGAGAGAAAGTACCATGTCATACGAGAAATCGTTAGACTATGGAGACGGCCGATTGAAAAGATTGGCATCATGGATAACCTAGCTGACCCATTCACGAAGAGCACTGCCGCAAAAAGTCTACGAAGAGCATATTCGAGGACTGGATTACAAGAAGATGGCACCCACTTAGAAAGGAACCTTTGTATAAGTGGGAGAAGCAAAGTGATGGTGTTGTTTGTAATAGCTAGTAGAGACACATCAGATACTAAAAGTTTTGCTTTAGTATAAGTGGGAAATTATCGATTCAGATAATCGAAGCAGCTTTGGATGAGCTTGTATATAATGTTTCGCTACCACTATTACAATCTCCTATCTCAATTTTTTACTTGATTGCATATATATGTCCATTTATCTCATATATAAGTTAGATCATACAAGGTGTTGTAGATCACACAAGTCCGTATGATTGGTCAAGCTTAATGAGATATAAAAAGTATCACACCGAGACAACTTGAGGACGAGTTGTCGATATATAGGCCATGTATAGATAAGAAGTGACTTGACTTAGTTGCTTGTCTATGTGCACGCCTCGACGTATTGATGGATCACGGTGAGATGAGTTCTTCTATCTCGACCGCCGTGAAGAACCTAGATCTCGGTGACTTTATGTCGATCTAAACCTTGATAAGGTATTAGGTGAGTATGAGTTGTTGACCATCACTGACTTGTTATGGGTGAGGGTTACATGAGATAACCCAAGATTCTCTCGATCTTGGGTGATGGCGGTCTTGATGTCATGCTAGTTACCGTGTCGAGTCACCGTATCCGCTAGGACGATGATGTCCCTTAATGAACTCAAAAGGTTTATTGTACTAAACCCCGCAGTGTTGAATTATCTTAAGTACAATAATAAGGTTGAGTGGTACTACTTAAGGAATTAAAGTAATTAATTATTTTAAGCAGTCAGAACGCTGTAAATAATTAATGGACTTACGATATCTTAAATACGGGGATTCGTTAAGTCTAAAAGTGAGCCCGACTCAACTTCAAAAATAAAGGGGTAAGTCAGCATTTATTCTCTAGTGGCATGAATAAATGTTTATGAATTAATTTATGTTCTGGGCTGAACATAAGATAATTAATTTATTTGAGGCTCATCTTTATTCTTTGCATTTGATCCCTTGGTTGGCACATCCAGGCCTGGAGCTAAGTGAAAATCGTCCACCTCCTTATAGAGTCCCTATGGGACTCTGTTCTGATCCTCTCTATCTTACGAGATATTATTATATTTATTAGATATGCATAAATCCTATCATGATAGGATTTAGGGTTGCATTATAAATATAAGGTGAGAGAGAAAATCAAAGGCTAATGCTAAGTGAAATTTTTAGAATCACACTTCTCCATATTGAGATTTTCGAAAACTTTTCGAGGATGAAGGAAGACAATTTTCGTAGCACTCTCCATAGATTATCCTCACTCAACATCGAGTTTAAGCAATCGGATACGCCTATAAGATCAAAGCACCAGTCTTCGATCCAACTTGCTCGAAAATTTGCGGTGTAAACACGAGAAAACACCAACGTGTTGCAATTAATTATATAGGTGCATGCTAGGTATATAATCAATGTATGGTGAATTAAACATCCAAGATAGATCATCGGGAGAGGGTTAAAATCAGATTTCCCTACATAGTATACAATGTGTCTCTCTACTAGCTATTACAAACAACCATCACTTTGCTTCTCCCACTTCTACAAAAGTTTCATTTCTAAGTGGGGGCCATCTTGTGCAATCCAAGTCCTCAAACATGCTCGTCGTAGACTTTTTGGGGCAGCCTTTTCGTGAATGGGTCAGCTATATTATCCACAGCACCAATCTTCTCAATTAGCACGTCTAATCATCCAACGATTTCTCATATGACATGGTACTTTATGTTTTTGGTCGTCTTGTGGGTCCATGTTTTCTTCGAGTTTGCCACTGCACCTGAGTTATCACAGTACACTATAGTACTCTTGGGCAAACGAGGTACCACATCTAGATCCATGAGGTAGTTCTTGAACCATACCGCCTCTTTAGCAGCCTCTGAAGCGGCTACATATTCGGCTTCCATGGTAGAGTCCGCAATGCATCGCTGCTTTGCACTCCGCCAATATACGGCTCCTCCTCCCAAGGTAAACACATAGCCCGAGGTAGACTTTTCTCATCACGGCCACTTGAAACCGAAGTCTCGAATAACCCAAAGGCATCAGATTATCTGCTTGGTAAACTAGCTTATAATCTCGAGTCCTTTTCAGGTACTTGAGTATCCAATGTGCTTGTCCAGGGTTAGACTGATATCTAGCTACTATACCTACAGCATAGCAGATATCGATTCTCGTACATAGCATTGCATACATGAGACTTCCTATGGCGGAAGCGTAAGGATCTTGTCTCATTTTCTCTATCTCATTTGAAGTCTTAAGGTGAATGCTCCTTAGATAAAAGAACACCATGCCTGAAGGGTAGCAATCCCTTCTTGGCGGTCTGCATGCTAAAACGAGTAATCACAGTATCAATGTAAGACGTATAAGCTCAACATTTTTCTCTTGCGATCTCGGTAAACCTTGATCCCAAGAATGTACGCTGCATCTCCTAAGTCTTTCATTTGAAACTGATCGGATAACCAACTCTTTATGTCTGATAACAACTTCACATTGTTGCTAAGTAGAAGGATGTCATCTACGTAAATTGCAAGAAACACCACGTCACCGTTGACATCCAAACGATACACACAACTCTCGCTAGGCAACTGGGTGAATCCATAGGATTTTACCACCTCGTCAAATCGTAAGTTCCATGATCGGGAAGCTTGCTTAAGTCCACTAATGGACTTCTAAAGCTTCCATACTAGATGCTTTTCACCCTTGACCACATAACCTTTGGGTTTCTGTATATAGATGTCTGTACCTTCTTCAAGGTAACCGTTTAGAAAACGGTTTTAACATCCATTTGCCAAACCTCAAGGTTTAGGTGAGCTTCTATGGCCATAATAATTCTGATGGACTTGAGCATTGCTACAAGTGAAAAGGTCTTATCGAAATCGATGCCCTCAATCTGAGAGTACCCTTTCTTCACAAGCCTGGCTTTAAATGTCGAAACCTCTCCATCTGAATCTCTCTTCCTCTTATATACCCACTTACTACTTATGGCTTCCTTGCCATCTGGTAGAGGTGTTTTCTCGTATACGTACATAGTTGTTATGGACTCAATTTCTAAGTCCATAGCGGTGTGCCATGATCTTGCATCTGTGTCTTATATCGTCTCGTTGTATGTCCATGAGTTGATTACAGCCTGCTCGTTTCCTAGACTAAATCCGAAGACTCGTCCATGAACATAAATCGCTCGGGTTGACGAACAATCCTTCCACTACGACGAGGCGCTACTGGCATAATGGAAACGGTGGGTGCAATAACTTATGGTTCTCTATCTTGCACAACTTGTTGGGTAGGTGCCACTTGTACGGTCAGTATCTCTAGTGAAACTCGACCCACTTCAATTTCTTGAAGTTTGGTGTCGATCCCTCCTCTGACATGACATCCCGCACTTCGCCTAATCGGTGGTGGAATACAATCATCTTCTCGATTCTCAAGTATGATTTCAACTTTGAATTTATGGTTTTCATGTAGTCCTCTAAGAATCGGTGTTAGTGCTAATAACGACCTTCCGATCCTTAGACTATAGAAATAACCATCTTCGCTCCTCTAGATAACCATAAAAATGCTGTTTCCGATCTAACCTCCAACTTGTCGGCTTTTCTTGTTCAAAGACATGTGCCGGATCGCCCCATATCCTTATATGGTTTAAACCAGGCTTGCGCCCAAACCATAACTCGAAAGGGGTCTTGTCGACTGACTTGGACAGTACTAGATTGAGGAAATATGCCGTTGTTTCTAAGGCATACCCCTAGAACAAAATAGGCAATGTTGCATAACTCATCATAGATCTAACCATTTCTAAGAGAGTCCTATTTCTTCGCTC
The DNA here is from genome assembly GCA_036937905.1 of Salvia rosmarinus. Lineage (NCBI taxonomy): Eukaryota > Viridiplantae > Streptophyta > Magnoliopsida > Lamiales > Lamiaceae > Salvia > Salvia rosmarinus. The sequence continues at coordinate 45,612,813 of CM072817.1, forward strand.
TGATACACCATTTATTGTGGTGTGCCTAGTGTAGTGAGCTGAGAGGTAATCCCACACTGCACCAAATAGTCAATGAACTCGCTACTGAGGTATTCACCACCATGATCGATCGCAAAGGAATCGATACTCTTACCTAGCTTCGCTTCCACTTCGCCTTTAAATTTTGAATTTCTCAAAGCATCTGGACTTGCAAAGGAAGGTATACGATCCGCACTCTTGAGTAATCGTCAATGAAAGTGACAAAATACTCGTACCCTCCACGAGCTTGTGTGGACATGGATCCACACTAGCTCTGACACTTCTTTGGCTCTATACCCCTTCGCTTTGAAGTGTCTGGTCGACATCTTTCCTTCTATATAGGATTCGCTGACTGGGAACGGAATGACTGTAATTTTACCCAACGCTCCATTCTTAGCTAGTCTTTGGATCCTATTTAGATTGATGTGACCTAATCTAAGATGCCAAAGAAATGTGGTGTCATTTAGCGAAGATAACTTATTCTTCTTAAGGTTTGATGTAGATGCAACATAATTAAAGGTATTAAGTTTAGCAGAAATAGTATAAAGCGAATTATATAAAGTGCCACCACAGATAACTTCATCATTTCTTATGATAGAAACACCACTATCAAAAACAGAATATCCATGTATAAATAGTTTGGAAATCGAAATAAGGTTTTGCCTAAACTCCGGCACTATAAAACGTCTTTCAATACTAAAATTATCCTAGCAAAACATAAAGAAACATCTCTTACTGCAACGGTCTCGACTTTCGCCACGTTGCCTATGGAGATCGTTATCTCGTCATCAAACAACTTCCTTGTCCGTAGGAACCCCTCAAGAAGGTGTAATAAACATGATCAACACACCCGTATCTATTACCCATGAATGAGTAGAACAAGTTACTAAACATGTTTCACATTAAAGCAACGGCGCACTGAGCCTCGAGCACGGGGCACTTAGCCTTCCAATGCCGCCTCGCAAGACTTGAAGCATTTGTCCTTCTCCTTCGCTTTTTCAAACCGCTGGTAGAGCCCTCAGATTACTCCCACTTTTCTTTAGCCTTAGCTTCTCGAATTTCACTTTACATTTTATCTTTCGATAAAGTAGTGGTCTTCCTGACGTGCGCATTTAAAGACTGTGCACCTTTTCCCATTTTGCGTTCCTCCGTTACTAAATCATCTTACAATAAATGTAGAGTATAACTCTTTTCATAAAGGACTACTCCATAACGGAAGTTGTCAAAAGACTTGGGCAAAGTGTTGAGGATTATATCGATTCTGACTATGTCATCAATATATCCTAGGGCTGGCAATTTTCGACACTACACGAAAACACGACACGAACACGCACGAAATTAACGGGTTAGTGTTTAGCCTTATCGTGTTCGTGTCCTTATCGTGTCGACACGATAAGGACACGATAATTTCGCATCGTGTTCGTGTCGGATCCGTGTCGTGTTCGTGCAACCCGATAATTTTTGTGTTGCATTCGTGTTCGTGTCGTTTTCGTATAATTCGATAATATATTTATATATTTAATATTAATTTAATTATATTTTTTATATTTTTATTTATTTATTTTCTAATTTTTATTTAAATTTATCGTTTCGTGTCGTGTCGTTATCGTGTCGTGTCAACACGAAAAAAATCGTGTCATATTCGTGTTCGTGTCGCGGTCCGTGTCAAGTACATTTCGTCGTGTTCGTGTTCGTGGTCGGATGATCCTTAACGGGTCGTGTTCGTGTTTGGCCTTATCGTCGTGTCGCTATCGTGTCGACACGATAACGACCCGACACGCACGAATTGCCAGCCCTAATATATCCTCCAACCAACTCGAGCTCTCCGAGGAGATTGATCATTTGCTTTACATGGCCATTCACTGAATCGCCTTCCATCATTGAACTTGACACAATTAATTTTGTCAAAATATGACTAGCGATTCTGTCCGACTCCCTATACGATTTCATGAGATTTGGCCATATAGTGGCTGCATCATCCATCTCTTGATGTTGGAGTTGCAAGGACTCGCACATGGTGAACAAAAGAAGGCACTTTGCCACTCTATTTGATTTGTCCCATTTCCCGTGCTCCTTGCGCTCCTCAGCGGTAGATGAATCGTCTAAGGGGGTTGGACGGGATGTACTGGGTACAAATAAATTTTCTTCGACAGTAAGAACAATCTTAATGTTTCGTTTCCACTCGATAAAATTTGGACCAGATAGAGGATTTTATGCGAGCATATTGATAATCGGTGTAAGAGACATATCTGAAAAGTAATGTAAACACATAAGCATACGATCGCACATAATTCATAACAATAATTAATATTGTAACCTTTTGATAAAACAATATTAATTAAAACCTCCAATCGCCCAAAGAATTTCACATGCAAGCCATGCGTGTGGACGTTTACACATGAACCCCTCGATCAGACTAAAATATATCTTTTAGTCTTTTAATTTCAATACATGTCAACATATCCTTATGACAAATGAAATTAATGATTTGACCTTACTAGGCCATATCACTATCACAAGAAGGACTTCATGAAGTTGTACTTAAGGTGATGCCTAAGCAATGACCACAATTTCGACAAATAGATAATGAATTTTAGAATCGCATACCACTCTTGACCATACAGCCTTCCAATTCAAAATCTTTTGTCATCTCATTTTAAATCTATCCCTAGAGAACTTATGAAAATCGCATATGCAAGCGACGCGAGTGGACATTTACACATGAAACTTCCACTTCTTAATAGATTAAAAATGTTTTATTTAGAAATTTCATCTAACAACCTTATGATAAACAGTGTAAGCAAGCCACGCGTGTGGACTTTTACTCACAGTGTGTACCACTTTGTTTAGAGATCAAAAAGAGGAGGTCTTGACATCTTTAATTTAAAAATTAATATATCGGGTTTTTTTCTTAGTCTTTTGTTTCAAAAGGTTTGTCCATGCAGATCACGTAATCCTAACATGCTTTCTATAGAACTCAACATGTAAAACATGCTCGCAGAATTCTAAAACATGCTTCAAAACGCGATAACCTAGCATGCTTGCTATATACATCCAATCACAAAAACATATTACATGTTAATCTATGTAATTAAACATACATAGCTTGCTCCTGCATAATTTAAACATCCACAACATTCTTTGAACGATAAAAATAAAATAAATTCGTTCATCGCGGCCCACTCATAGATCATTTACTTCCCTGCCTAATTTATTACATGAATTTGCAAAGTACAGATCTTCAAAAAATCTCAAACGGTCTCAAGGCACGGCACGGACCAACTCACAAACCGATTTGGGCTAAAATTTGAAAACGGGCCAGAACAGTGGATCGGGCCGGGTCGGGTTAGAAAACAAGAATCGGGTCAAAAATTTGGGTCTAAAAATCGGGTCAGACCAAGATGGGCTGGGCCGTGCACACAAAGGCACAGCCCACAGCGCATGCCAAGCACACCTCCGCCGCCCACAGCCTCATCACGTGCCGTCGCCCCACCTGGCCGAGGGATGCTACCAACGCTGTTGTCGAGTCACCAAGAGCTGTCGAGGACACCTGCCAGAGCGTCCAGCACCGAGGCGTCCGTATGAAAATCGTGCACCCCGTACGCCCAGCCACTGACGCTCGTCGAGAGGTCCCGTACGCCCATCTGTGCATCGTCTGGCCAAAGCTATCGAGGCCTACCGAGAAGCCCTGCGCGTCCAGTCGCCCATCTCGCCCAGCCTGCTCATCGAGAAGCCCACACGCGTGCTACCGAGAGATCTGCGTGCATAGCGCACCTCGCGCGCTAGGCCTACCCACGCGCTTCGCGCAACGGGCACCCACGTGCGAGGGGCGCTGATGTCGCGCCTTATCGTGCGTCGCATATTGCCTAGCCGACGAGACTCCAAGCCATGCGTCCGTCTTCTGGCGTGCTTCCCATCGCCACGTGACGAGACTCCGTCGTCTTGTTTTTCATGTTCTTCGTGTTCGTTCCTCTTTTACAGATTATATTTACAAAAAAAATCCTAATCTAACCACAAATTTTCTCGTGGTGAAAAATAAAATCCGACGAAAAATAAAAACGAGCCATGATGAATGCCATATCCACAATAAATTAATTGTGCACGTAATAATCAAACGTGAAATAATCCAACAGAGCCAAGATACTGATCTCAGGCTTTGATATCAACTGTAGGGAAATATGATTTTAACCCTCCCCTGAGGATATATCTTGGATGTTTAATTCACTATACATAGATTATATTCCTATCATGCACCTATATAATTAATTGCAACACGTTGGTGTTTTCTCGTGTTTACCTGCGAATTTTTCGGACAAAGAATAGGATCAAGACTCGTGCTTTAATCTTCTGGACTGTATCTCGTTTGCCAAAACTCCAATGCCGAGTGAGAGCAATCTATGGAGAATACTGCAAACTTCACTTTCTCACACACACTATGAAATTTTTGAGAATTTCAATAATAGGAATAGTGATAATCTGATCTTCTCTCACCATGTATTTATAATGCAACCCTATAAACCTATTAGGATAGGATCTCTGCATATCTAATAAATACAATCATATCTTATCGACAGAGAATTAGAATGAGTCCGAGTGGGACTCTATCATGTGGTGGACTTAAAATTAGCAACCCACGGGTCAGCTTTAGATCAATGCAAGGAATAAAGATGGTCCTCAACAAATTAATTATCATATGTTCAGTTTAGAACATAAATTAATTCATAAACATTTGTTCATGCCACCAGAGAATAAATGTCGACCGACCCTTTATTTCGGGTTGAGTGGCTTGCACTTAGACTTTCAGAACTCGTATTTAAGATATCGCGACGCTCAATAATTATTTATATGCTCGACCGCTAAAATAATTAATCTCTTTAATTCCTTAAGTAGTACCACTCAACCTTATTATTGTACTTGAGATAACTCAATCTGCAGTGTTTAGTACAATAAACCTTTGAGCCCTGGGGACGCCATCATCATAAACGGATACGGTGACCGACAGAAATTAGCATGACATACACGCCACCACCCAAGATGCGAAGAATATTGGGTTATTCATAACCCTCACCACGACAAGTCAAAGCGATGTTCAACAACTCATACTCACCCAATACCTTATCGAGGTTCGATCAACGTAAAGTCATCGAATCTAGGTTCTTCACGATGGTCAAATTGAAGAACTCATCTCCCTATGATCCCATCACGCCGAGACGACGCGATAGACAAGAAACTGTCGTCACTTCATGTATGTCGCAGTTGTCATCGACAACTGCCCTAAAGTTGTTCACCTGTGATCATTTTATATCTTATTGCTTGACCAATCATACGGACTGCGTGATTTTCACACATCGCATGATCTTACTTTATACGAGATAGCGATATGCAATCAGTAAACAACCAAATAGCAGATTATAATAGTGGTAACGAATCATCAGATACAAGCTCAACCAAAACCGCCCAAAGATCAAATCCAATCGATGTGACTAATGTCATAAACCGAATCCAAGTATGTATACGGAACGCGAGTTCGCTCCATTCCGTTATACACCAACCACTGCTCCGGTCTACCAGTTCTAGACTGAAAAATGAGTCATTTCCCGTAAAGGGTGGTATACCTATAGCAAGTGATTCTAGTACCCTTAGCACGAGTTCTAAGTTGGTGGTGTGGGATTCGTATATTGAAAGCAGAATGGTTGAGCTTGTATACAATATTTCCTGTTACCACTATTATAATCTCATATCTGAATTATTTACTTGATTGCATATGTATGTCCCATTTTCTCAAACAAAAGTTAGATCATACAGTGTGTAGAATATCATAGAAGTCTGTATGATTGGTTAAACTTATTGAGATATAAAATGATCACAACCGAGACAACTTGAGGACGAGTTGCCTGTGATAAAGCTACAAGATAGATAAGAAGTGACTTGACTCTGGTTGTTTGTCATGCCGGTACGCCTCGACGTATTGATGGATTACGCGAGATGAGTTCTTCTATCCGACCGTTGTAAAGAACCTAGATCTCAAAGGACTTTATATCGATCTAAACTTCCATAAGGTTTTAAGTAGTATGAGTTACCACCATCACTTGACTTGTTACAAGTAGGGTTAGATGAGATAACCCAAGATTCTCCACATCTCGGGCGGTGGCAAGGTTTCAGATGTCATGCTAGTTATCTCAGACGGGTTAACGCATCTGCTAGATGATGACGTCTCCTTAAAGAGCTCAAAAGGTTTATTGTACTAAACCCTACAGGTTGAGTTAGCTCAAGTAAAATAATAAGGATGAGTGGTTCTACTTAAGGAATTAAAGATTAAATATTTTAAGCAGTGAGAAAGGTATAAATAATTAATGGATATGCGATATCTTAAATGCGGGGATTCGTAAAGTCTAAGTGCGAGTCTGATTCAACTTAGGTAATAAAGGGATAAGTCAGCATTTTTTCTCTAGTGAAATGAATTAATGATTATGAATTAATTTATGTTTTGGGCTGAGCATAAGATATTTAATTCATTTTAGGCCTATCTTTATTACTTGCATTTGATCTGTGGCTGGCCCATCAGAGCCTGAAGCTGCTAACAAATTCGACCACCTTGTAGAGTCCCACTAGGACTCTGGTCTTATTCTCCAGTATCAAGATAGATATTATCTGATATTCTTAGATATCAATAGATATTATCTAAAATCATTTGATATCAAAATATATTATCTGATATTATAAGATATCAAAAAATAATTATTCTAGATAGGTTTTATCTGCAAAGATATGATTGTATCTATTAGATATGTAGGGATCATATCTTAATAGGTGTCACGACCCGACTACTCAATTAAATAATTAATCAAGTAATCAGGCTATGACTAGGTAGGATTAAGAACATATTAATGTCTAATTTAAAATGTCTCCAAAAATCAAAAGAGTTAAACTAACTAATTGACAACCAACATAAAGATCAAGGTTATACAACTTTAACATACAAAAGAGATTGTCATAAGTTCTTAACAAGATCATATGAATTTGACAACTGAGGATGGATTTAACGCCATGTGTGAAGACATGACGCTCAGTGGCATAATAATTACAAAAACAAAAGAGCTCAACCCTAACTCAGGCGACTTCCTATTCCATCGCCATCTCCGAGCTCAAACTAGACTTTATGCAATATAAAAGAAATGATCATAAATATGTCAGATATCTTCCGTGTTGGAGGTACCAACAAGTACTTAGTGGATTATCGCAAACTTTAAACTCAAACGACTTATGGTTTTGGGATTTTAGGCTTTTCTCAACGTAAACAGAGTTTTCAATTAAATAATACCGAATATATTTTCATAAAATGAAAGACAATAGACTTTATGCAACTATAACAATGAAATCTCATATAATATTAAGCTATGTCGTAAACAAAACGTGAAACTAACGAAGAACGATATACGAAACAAATCTAGAATGTATTATCTTCCGACCACCCTTAGCGGTCGTTGGTCCCAAGGTTACCAATCATAAACGAGCTAAACTCATCTTCAAATATCAACTAAAACGTAAAATGCTGCTTATCAAACCCCCAACTTAAATCATTGTTTGTCCTCAAACAAAACCAAAACAGAAGACATAACGAACGATCAACGAGCGAGCAAAGATGATAACCATTCTAGCCCTTAAACGCATGTGTGTAAAATATAGGATACACTCAACTCATAAAGAAATATAGACGGTATACACTCAACGATCAATGCAATGCAACATCTTACCATAGGCTTGCCGCTTTTCTAATATCTCCACCACGCTATCAGTGTTCAAATTAGATCAAAGAGGTCTTTTCATAGGTTGTAATGTAGGCACATTGGTTAAGGTAGGATAAAATATGGCTAAGGACTCAAAACATTCCAAACACCCCATTTATACTATTCGACACATATGGACTTCTGCCCATTTTCCTCTTCTTTCCCAACGTATAAATCAACGCTTCAATTCCACGAAGGTACCTATACTTTGATTAGACCCTTTATGCTCAACACTCACAAGGAACTTCTTTTCTAGAGCTTATAGGGTTTATCTTATACAACAAAGGTATCTTCACCATGTATGTGTTTTTCTAAACGAAACTTTTCTCATCATCACTACATCAAAATTTCACCCTTTTGATTCCCATATCCATCCTCACCTCCTATCATCCGTTAATCGAAGAAAAGTCTAATAAAGGCTCAAAGAAGCGCACAAATGGTATATATCATCGGGTTAGTGTTTGGGTGATAAGTGGTTAACAACGATGGCCTTTATCCTTTCCAAATTCAAACACATATCAGTAATCTTGTAAACACGGCAAGTTCTAGAAGACAATCACATGCACGATATCACACAATTAATGTAAATCAGATCAAGATATGTATATGAAGCTCAAGTCTCACAGATAAGCAAATGGTAAAAACAATGTGCCTAAGCCATCTCATGTCATTTATGCGTTATTTTCTAACATATCATGCACTATCATCAAACTTCACCAAAAATTTCTATCACATCGCACACATGGATTAACATACTCACTTAACTCGCTGATCGATGTATACCTAAAACGAAAACAAAACAAAACCAACAACAAACGACAAAAGACCCCAAAGCATAACAACTAAACCTATAAAGCATAGAAAACATAACCGTGATTCTCAACCAACTAAACTCGTTTACTCCCCAAACTTATTGTGAACATGTGAAACAATAAGGTTTGCATAAGAGTAGTTGGAGAGAAACTTACCTTAAAACCGCCACTCGGTGGCGGATAAAATCCACGCCACTCATTCCATTGTCGCATCATCTCCATCATCTTCGTTGTTGCTCGAGACGTGCTCGTTGTTGGGCGATGGCTTGGTCTGCTCCATAATCGATGTCGTCTTCGTCAATATGGTCGAGACGACCATCTATGATCCAATCGATCATAAATCCCGGTCGCTCAACGGGCAAGGGTGCATGTCACCGCTTCGTGGAGCAACTCGGCTCGGCTTGCTCGGCTTGCTCCTCATGTCACACACCGCCTCGCCTTGGCGCGCTTGCCAGCCGCCCATGCATATGTGCAGCTCCGCTCATATTCCCGCTACATCCGGAGTAAAGTATCGGCTATGTCATGAGCTCTGGATTGGGCGCGGAAGATGATCGCCGCTCGATCATATAACAGCCACAAGTAACGCTTTGGTGCTCTTCAGAACGCTCGACATATAGGCACTTTGTCCAGAAGATGTCGCGAGAGATCCGACTTTCTCGAATCGTGATCCCAAAGAAATCAAAGAATCGGGTAACGAATCCCCTATACAAATCTTCAATCGCCTCGAAACTGGATCGCATATGGAAATGCCGAGCTAAGAACATGCCGCATGCATCTTCCGTTGAACACGGCCCAATCGTAATGCTCATATCTTGTGAAAGGACAAAGGCATGCTCGAACGCCATGCAAGGTGAATGTGAGTAGCCGGTGGAAGTAACGGACCGGATTCCGAATCGAGCTAGCCCGATCTCGAGGCATCATAATACGGAGTGTGCTCGAGTCCGCGCCCATGAACTTCGCCATACGCTTGACCGTGGTACCGACGCCCCTATGTAATTTCCGTCCGGATCTCCATTGATGATTCCATTGAGTTCGCTCACGAGAGTCGACGGGCTCATTGTCGAGTAAACACGATGTAGTCCCAAGATGCCGCTTTGTCTTGTGAACATGGAGAGTCGACAAGAATTCGAGAGTGAGGATCCCAGATGTGAGATAATTGGTCGCGGATAATCGAGTACAACCCGACCTCGCTAACCACGCCACATCATTGGTGATGCCCATCTTCGACACGCAGGTAGGCACATGAACGTGAGGCCTATGCCGTAGTCTCACCAATCTATCCCAACGGCTTCTCGACGAGTCACTTGGGCCCTAACCCCAAAATTTTCGGATCGAATTCATCCGTGGTGCCATGCTGGTTCGCCGTGATGCTCATCATGATGATGCATCTTGGAAATCATCCTGTGTCTCGTCAGAGGAGGTGAGACAATGCTTCGCTTTTCGCCATGGATCGTGAGTACGGCATATTTGTACCTAAAAAGAATTTCAAAGTTAGCCCGTATGAATGAAACAATCAAAACAACGACAACCCAAAATGATCAATATGGATCCCCAAACTTCAACTTAATCAAATTATTTCCATATCGCCATATGATCTCTGCAAGATAACATACAATGGGAAAACACACACATAGCCAAAAATTCAAATTCGACGCCTGGCGAAAACTAGCGATCACCCTTCGAGACCCAGCGGTCGCTAGGAGATCGCGGGCACGGCAATGTCGCCGACGGGCGCAAGGACGAATACATGAAGCCAACAAGCCAGACAAGGCTGGCACCGCCGTCATGAAAGTGCGGTCATGCCGCGCCAGACGAAAACTTTTCAAGGCTATTTTCACAATTTATAAACCCAAATCAACAATGTAGGTAATATTCGACTTAATAATATACGGTATAAACGTGAATAAACCTATCATTGGACAAATCATGCTCAATCACCACACAAATCTAGCAAAATAAACCCTAGTCTCTCCAAGTTAATTAAACCCACCTCAAGAGGATAAATGGAACAAATCCTTCCTAATCATGCTCAATAAATGTAAACCCATGAAGAATTAAACGAATATAACATACCTGGGTGGATTTGACGAGAAATGCAAGAAAATCAAAATAGGTGTTTGTGTTGAGATGGAGAGGGCTACCGCTTTTGATGCAAAAACGTGTGTGTGTGTGTAGGTTAGAATTTGGGGAAAATAAGGATAAAACGCGGTCACAACGGGCGCTGGTCGAGGAGTGCTGGTCGACGGATTCATGGTCGAGCTCGCGATCGCGAGCTTGGGCAGCGAGCTCCGCCGCCGACAACAAAACGTTTCTCACCACTCGCCACCCCTTGAGACTCATGCGGCTAGGGTGGTCGCTAGGTACTTCTTTTTTTCTTTTTTTTTTCTAAAGAAAGCTATTAAACTGGGATCTAACAAAACAACGAAACACCACATAAACAAAGAAACACAACCAAAACAAAAATGAAAAACAACAAAACAAAAAGAGTAAACTGCTGGGTTACCTCCCAACCGGTGTTAGAATTATCGTCGCAGCTCGACGGTACTGTGATCATGGCTCGCTTTAGTCTGGTCACCGACTTCTGTCAAGGTGACTGAAATATGCTTGAGGTAATCGGGCCGCTCACTTTAAAGACGCTGTCTCCCAGTCTGGAGCTCATAACTTCCATTGGCAAACGACGGTAAAAAAGCAGTACGCCCCACCATCTTGACTTTAGCTTTCCCTGAATAGACGGTCGAGCATTGTAAAGTAGGACTTCATTACCCGACTAAAATCCTTTCGACGAATGTGGAGGTCGTGAAATTCTCGGCCTGCTCCTCAGATATCCGAGAGTTCTCGAACGCTCATTCCTCCACCGTCGAGCTCTAACAGCTTGGTCACCTCATCATACCGCCTCCTGAAGTCCATGTTGATTCTCCTAGTCGCCTAACACGCTTTTCCAATTCAACCGTAAATGGCGTGATTTACCAAATACCATTTGATATGGAGATAGCCCTGGGAGCTTTGTACGCAATCCAGAAGCCCAAAGAGCCGTCCAACCCGCTTCAGCCCAATCTTTCACGAACAACCGATTTCTAGAATCGCTGATCTCTTTAGCCCGGTCGCCCGCTTGATTGTGGATGGTGGGGAAGTGACTCATGCTCACACCATATTTGGCTAGAATAGCCACTTATTATCAAGGCGATCCCCATCACCGATCAACGCCCCTGTATTCCAAATCGAGTCGTAATGTTCTTTGAAGGAACTTGATTACAACCTTCGAGTCGCTCGTGATAAATGGAATGGCCTCTACCCAACGGAGACGACTCCACAAAGAAGAAGGATATACGGTAACCACAAGACATCGAACGGACCCATGAAGTCGATCCCATACGCCAAATAGTTCCACCTCCATGATGGTTTTCTCGTGGCATCTCGCTTAGTGACATTCCCCAGCCTTTGCCACGCAAAATGGCCGCCACCAACGAACTATGGCACTAAAGCATGACCAGCAAAGTAATTCCTTCTCAGTGGTGTAATTCATTTGAGCAGAGTCGAGTCTTACTTGCATAATAGATGACTCGGAAAAGCTTGTCTCGCTTTCGCCCCCAAAACAAAGACCAATCGCCCAATCACTGCATCACACATCACCGAACGGTTGACCCAATCAGTGAGATCAAAACCGAGTCTAGATCGTGCCAACTTCAATTTCTAACGCCCAAACACTCCTTCGTGAACACGAATCTCATATCTTTCTCGAGCAATCCACACAATGGTTTCTGATCGCCGAGAAATCCTTGACGAACCGCCTATAAAAACCCGCGTGACCGAGAAAACTCCTCACCGATTTGACATTTGTAGGCGGAGGCAGCTCGACAGCGACAATCTTGCTCGATCCACTTCCAAACCTTGGCCGAGACTTTGTGACCAAGCACGATACCTTCCTTCACCATGAAATGGCACTTCTCCCAATTGAGAACAAGATTCGCCTCACATCTTTGGCAAAGACTTGTGACAAATTATGGAGACAATGGTCGAACCAAGAGCCAAACACGGAAAAATCGTCCATAAAGACTTCCATAATATTCTCGATCAACCCATGGAAGATGGACATCACGCACCTTGAACGTACGGAGCATTGCACAACCAAACTAAGATTCGCTTATAGGCGAAAAACTCCATACCTGACAAGTGAACGCTGCTCAGGCCGATCTTCTGCGATGGCAACTGATTGTACCTCAATATCCATCGAGAAAACAAGAGAACTCATACCCCGCTAGTCCGTCCAACATCCGATCAATAAAAGTGGTGAAAATGGTCTTTCCTCGCGGCCGTGTTCGTAGCACGATAGTCGATGCAAACTCGCCATCCCGTTATGAGTCTTGTCCACAAGCTCGCTCGCCTCGCCTCTCGATCACCGTGATACCCCTTTCGATACCACTCGAGTGGCTAACCCACTCGGCCGCTCGGATATGGCATAGATCATGCCCCTGCCTAAGAGCTTCAACACTTCCTTTCTCGACGACCTCTCGCATTGCCGGATTCAATCGGCGCTGAGGTTGCACCTTCGCTTATATTCATTCTCCAACAGATCCGTGCATGCAAATCGAGGGTGACCCCTCGATATCTCGAAATCGCCCACCCAATCGCAGACTTGTACCGCTTCAATACGACCATCGCTTCGTGTCTCCTCATCACCAAAGCCAAGATATTATCACCGGCACGCCCTCATCGCCGCCAAGAAGGCATACCGCAGTGGTCCGCAACTCTTCAATTCCATCTTCGTGTAGTCTCTTCCTTCTTCACCACTCTGCCTTCTCCTCCAATCGGCTTCCTCACATCCAAATAAGGCACCGACCTTCGGGAGGGCCTCGATTTCATCGATGGACTCAGATACTCTAAAATCTCGCCACACGCCTCATCAAGGTCTCATGATGAGAAAATCGAGTTTTGCATACAAAACTCCACCGATCAACCGATTGAAAGTGAGCGGGCATACCGCCTATAACTCGACAATCTTCCATGGTCTTCTCAGTCGCTTCATAGCATCATATATAGAGATTTCATCTCCGCCGTTGACTCGGAAGGCGAGATTCCATCTTGCACATCTATCAATGCTCACGGTAGCTGTGGAATGGTCGCCCGAGAATAAGAGGTGTATTCCCATCCTCCGCATGTCGAGAACGATTTAAATCACCGAAGATGAAATTCAACTTTCATGAGCACGCCCTCCACTATCCCTTTCGGATAAGTCACCGACGTGTTCGCCATCCGAAGAGCTATGGTGGTCGGCTTGATCTCCCAATTCCAATCGTTAAAATGGACAACGGCATCGATTGATGCTTGCCCCAAATCACACGTAACCTTGAGAATGTCTCGCCTCCGATGACACATGCTATGCTGAAGCTCGCCCGATCTTTCTCGCTTGAGCGGCAACTTTTTGCAAGACAAAGATCGCACTCTCGAGACGATTTATCGCCTCGAATTTTCCAAGCTTCTTATTGGCAACGCATCCTTCAAAAACTTCACATAGCCCAAGATATCTCGGCGCATCAAGTAAAGGAATATTGATGTGCACCTTTGAAACATCTCCATGAATCTGGTCAACTTCGCCGATTTGGCTTGGCAAACGGCTTGAAACGGAATTGAGGCACGACGCCGGAAATCTCTTCAAAGTCGGGCTCTTCATGATTGACTCATGACCGCTCAAGCGCGTCGCTAGTACATGAAAAAGTCTTCTTTCGTTTCATGACGACAAGGCTGGCGCTTGCTCGGGCGCTAGGTGCGCTCAAGCTTCAGATGATTTTCGCGCCTCTCCAACGACTCATGACCGCCAGGTCGCCGCAGGTCTCTGGATGTCGCGGCGCTGCTGACTTGTTGCGCTCACGAGCCGCCGCGAACTCCGCCGCCATTTTCCTCGCGTCGGGCTCATGGTCATGAGCTCGATCGCAGATTTTCTCTTCGCCTGCTTGCCCCTGCTCGCCTCCTCGTGACTTTGATAAGCTCGCCCACCTCAAATGAATGGCATTACAAATGATTTTTAGGTTTACCCAGACACTCTGAAATCGTCCGACTTCAGGCCGCCCATCTCATGTGCGGCTATCTCGACTTATTCGATTCTCCATCATCTTCATGTGCTTTCCCATAGCCGCCACAAAGGACTCCAAATGATTGATCTTCCGCCTGTTGCTTATAAACGACTCGATTCATACAATTGTTGGTTGCTTACAACCAACCGCCGCATCATATCCTCTAGACTCGGCTTCTTCGCCTCGAATCACGCCTGCTCGAATCGAGAAACCCCAGCGAGGTCGCTGAAAATTATTGGGGTCATGCATTTAGAAATTTGGGTGATTGTTAGGATTGTACCGGATTCCCCTGTGACGGTTGTTCCTCCGATTGATGTAGTTCACGCCCTCACCTCGATTATCTCTCGACTGCAAAGATTTATCCGAGCCACGCCTTTTCCTTTCCTTTCTTTCTCAAATCGCTTCTAACAAGGTGAATCGCCCATAATATTGTCGCATTTGAGTCACCTTCAATCTGCAGCCTTCACCACCGTGTTCTCCATCGCCATCGATAATCGTTAGCCGCCATTTCTTCGGCGATGCGGCCGGCCTCGCTCTACACGCCCTGCTCAAAAGGCAACCCTCGCCGATGCATCAACAATACCTCGTGAGGTGTCACCATCAGAAACCGGGTAATCACGCTCTCGAAAATCCATGTCTGGCACCTTCTCAATAGGCCCCCGAATCTTTCCCACGACTCAACAAAGATTCATCTCCTAACTGGGAGGTGGGAAATCTCGCTATGATCTTCTCGGCTCGCCGAGGAAAGTACGAAAGGAATTTTCACACGTAATCGCCCAACCCTGATGCCCCATTTATCTAAGGTCTCAACCGCCCTTCGCTTGATTTCGCAGAGAGAATCCAACATACGATCCGGATTGTGTCTGTGGCACCCCATTCTGCTTGATGGTGTCACAAATGTCGAGATAGGTCTCGAGACGGGCATTCGATCCTCTCGTGACTCCTCCTCCGAACTGCTCCTCGAACCATGCCGACAGGGCCGGCCACTGAAATTGTTAGCATTTACTGGGCCCCATCCGCCTCCTTGAAATTGCTCTGTAGGAGGTCTCAGACATGTAATCCGCCTGCCTCTTCTCCCGAGCAGGGACAACGAGTCCCATAGTCGCCAATCAAGGCCAGATTTGCGGAACTAACAAAGCGCAAGGGCTACTTTGATGAACGCCTGCTATTCCGATTGCCATTCCTTTCTTCTTGCCCTTCTCCTTCTCCTTTGTGAATTTTCGATTTCCTGATCAAAGAGTAGTTCAGAGGTCCCGGACCCTGTGAACATAAACCACCCGAGAAAAGAAGTAAATCGATTGGCAAGGAATAAAAATAAAATTAAAAGTACAACTCAATTAATAATTCCAAATCGACAAGTTATTCCTATATGATCTTAACAACTTCTCAAGAACGGCGCCTAAAATTTGATCGCCTTTTCACACGTAAAAATGTAATGATAGGGTAAGCTAAGTATCGTATCCATGTGATTGTAATACGAAAATACGTAAGTTAACTCAACAAGAATTCATCATTATCCAAGTAACAAATATGGTTTTATAGTATTTAGTGGCTTCTAACTCAATCCAAAGCAAAGGTAACAAAATGTAAAGTAAATTAAAGCAATAAACACTGGATGTTTAAAAATGAGAAAGACGACTAACCCTGTGGCTGCATTAATCCAATCCACAACGATGTTTATCCCGCTCTTATTAACCAATTTTAATCCGCATAAAATGAAAGATCACATATATAACCGATAATTTCTATTACTTTTAAAGGCGGTCGAGATTACTAGTTTTCCTATTATCATACGCTCTAGGTGAAAACAAGTAACTCCAAACGGATCACAAAGAATATGCTTCCTACGAATATCCTATCTCGCCCACGACTCAAGCGCTCATTCAGATCATGCATTCGATATCGATCGACACTAACACAATTACGAATTAACCGACAACCAAATATGCATCGAGATTGATCGAAACCAACACATATAAATAAGCACAATCGAATCATGAATCAATGCATGGACGGTAAATAACGATAACAGAATCACAACATATGATCGAATCATGCAAACCCCAGGATTAGAACGAAAAACTAGCCTGACATCATAAACGAAATGAAATACGATTTAATCATAAAGACTAAAATTAAATATATAAAACCCGTGATGAAGCGTTGATGAACACGCTGGGCTTCAATCCCAACCTCGCCGAAAACGGAAACTTGCGTAAATCGTCTGATTTAAACGCTCCTGATCGTAAACAAAACGTGAACTAACGAAGAACGATACGTGAAACAAATCTAGAATGAAACTATATGGAACCCAAAGCTAAAACTCGAAAACTGATGTAAAACCGAGAAAAGAGGCTCGAAACGAAGCGTGAAGTTAGCGCGAGGTGCTGCCATATATACAGCACACCCCAAAACCCTAATTTTCCTTCGCTGCTGCCTCGCGACCACCCTTAGCGGTCGCTAGCGTGGTCGCGAGGTAATCCTCGCCTGCGTTTCTCGCCCGCTGACGCTTCGCGCGCCGCTGTTGGTTCACACCACACCTAGCGGTCGCTAGAAGTTCGATCCGTCATGAAATCGCCCAGCGGCTTTCTCGCCAGCCGTCATGGCGCTGCTCGCCGGGTCGCGGGTCTCGGGTTCTCGCTGTTTTAGTAGGCCGCCCAGCGACCGCTAGGCTGGTCGCCAGAACACGCCTTTATTGTGTGTTTTGGTCTCGCATCGCTCCTTGCTTCGATTTTCAACATATGACCCACACAACACCAAAAGAACACCCAAGAGCAGATCTTCTAAAAATAGATAAAACATTAGAATCGACACGAACGCACATTAAACGAGCTAAACTCATCTTCAAATATCAACTAAAACGGTAAAATGCGCTTATCACCTATTCACGTTTCTTCCAGAATGAGAAGAGCCTCCTTCTCAATACCCGACCGGTATACACTTTTATAAACTTCCCGGTCATTGTCGGTCTATACAACTATAACTTCTCGGTCATCAACATAATTCTTACGTAGATAGGTAACATGAACTATTTCAATAAATAACATGATATTATGCTCAACAAACAACATGATCTTATGTTCAATAAATTACATGATTTTATTACCAACCTATCGAAAATCAATATTTCTCAATAATATGCAAAATATAAATGAAATATTCAACATCAAACACACTTTAGTGAAAAAAAACCCACCTGGACGTCGTCACTCTATGATGTCCTCCTTCTCGCCCTTAGATGCCCTCGTCTTACTTGATCCTTCTTCGAATGATTTTCACTTAATTAAGCACTTAAAATTGGATTAAAAGTGAAGAAAAATTTTTGTGTGTGTTTAGTTTGTGTGTCTAAAATAGAGGGAGGAAGAAAGCTTGAAGATGATCTTAATTGAATATGATTCTCGAAGTTGTATATATATCTATATGGATTTATTCATTTATTTATTCATTTTCTATTTATTTCTTACAATTTTCGAAAATTGCATAAGTATTTTTCTAAAATTACTAATGTTGCACATTAATATTCTTTAATAGTAAGACTTAGTTTTCTCATTAATATAAAGATCCAAAATAATTAAATCCATTATTGGAACACATATCATATAAATATATAGATTTAATGCTTTCATATGCAAAAATTCAAATAATTACTCTATAAATTCATAAATTTCGAAACTTGTAGAAAATAATTTCCTTCCCACTAGATTTTAATAAAATAAATTTATTTAAGTCATTTAATAGCTTAAACATTATTTCATTTCATTTTATAAATAAATCTCACATAAACAATAATTAATGCATTTCTTTAGAATATTTTCTATTTAATGAAATTTTTCATCCAAACACACAACATTAACCATATATCTCCTATTTTATCATAATAAAACTTGTTTCTAAATAATCTCTACTTCTTCTAAATTCTATTCATTCGATTAACAATTAATCGAATTTCTATCGCTTACTAATTTATTATGCACTTCTTTATAAATTTTTAAGGATGCATTGCCTTTAAGTCCCTAATTAAGGCTTAGTTAGGCTCTAATTAAGACTAAGAGATTTTCGGGTTACTACATTCCCTCCTCCTCAAAATAAATTTCGTCCCCGAAATTTGATACCTGGTAAATAACTCCGGATATTTCTCTTTCATCTGATCTTCTAATTCCCAAGTCACTTCTTCTAGACCATGGTGTCTCCACTGAACTTTGACTAAAAGAATAACCTTATTCCTTAGTTTTGCTCCTTTCA
The DNA here is from genome assembly GCA_036937905.1 of Salvia rosmarinus. Classification (NCBI taxonomy): domain Eukaryota; kingdom Viridiplantae; phylum Streptophyta; class Magnoliopsida; order Lamiales; family Lamiaceae; genus Salvia; species Salvia rosmarinus. The sequence goes on from CM072817.1 coordinate 45,631,740, forward strand.
GTCTAGAATACATTCTGGTTTCTCTTCGTAGCTCAAATCAGGCTCAGGAACTATTTCTTCATAGTGAAGAATGTGTTTAGGGTCATACACATACTTCCTAAGTTGGGAGACATGGAACACATTATGAACATTAGCGAAGTTGGGTGGCAACGCTAATTTGTATGCTACTGGCCCGATTCTTTCCAATATTTCATAAGGTCCGATAAATCGCTGCTTAAGTTTCCCTTTAATTCCAAAATGATGAACTCCTTTGGTAGGGGAAACTTTCAGAAAGACTTTATCTCCTACTTCAAAATTTAACTCTGTTAGACGATTTTCCGCATAGGATTTTTGTCTATCTTGAGCTTCTTGCATTCTTTTCTTAATCTGTCGCACTATCTGAATCACCTCTCTACCGCTTAGGGCCAAGGACCTTTCTTTCTCCAACCTCATCCCAATAAAGAGGCGACCTACATTTCTTACCATATAATGCTTCGAGGGAGCCATGTTTATCGTCGCTTAATAGTTGTTGTTATAGGCGAATTCGATCAACGGTAGAACTTGTTCCCATTGGTCTCATCTATCTAACACCACGATTCTGATCATGTCCTCAAGCGTTTGTATGGTTCTTTCAGTCTGGCCGTCGGTTTGTGGGTGAAATGTTTGTAGGGAAATCTTATTTTAACCCTCTCCCGAGGATCTATCTTCGATGTTTAATTCACCATACATTGATTATATTCCTAGATGCGCCTATATAATTAATTGCAACACGAGGGTTTTCTCGTGTTTACCTTTCAATCTGCTTGGGATGAACGGGATGAACGGATCGAGACTCGTGCTTTGATCTTCCGGATCGTATCCGGTTGCCCAATATCCAACGCCGAGTGAGGACGATCTATGGAGAATGCTATGTAAAATCACCCTAATCCTTCTCGGGAATTTTCGAAAATCCTCTCTAAGAACTATAGAGATTCTAAAATATGCTAAGGATAAATTGAGGATTAGCCTTGATCTTATCTCTTACCTTATATTTATAATGCATTACCATAATCCTATTAGAAAGGATCCATGCATATCCCATAAATATAATAATATCCTTATGGATAAAGAGGATCAAATCCTCGCTATTAGAGGACAGGGGCGCCGATTTTCATTGTGTTACGGCCCGACGGGCCACCTGTGGATCAAATGTAAGGAATAAAGATGGGCCTCAAATAAATTAATTATCTTATGTTCAAAGCCGTAACATAAATTAATTTATAAACATTCATTCATGCCACTAGAGAATAAATGCCGACTTACCTCTTTATTACCGAAGATGAGTCGGGCTTGCACTTAGACATTACGAATCCCCATATTTAAGATATCGAACGTCCATTAATTATTTATAAGATTCGATCGCTAAAATAATTAATATCTTTAATTCCTTAAGTAGTACCACTCAACCTTATTATTGTACTCGAGCTAACTCAACCTCGTAGGGTTTAGTACAATAAACCTTTGAGCTCCTTAAGGGACGCCATCATCCTAAACGGATACATGACTGATATGTATAACTAGCATGACATACAAGCACCGCCACCACCCAAGAAGCGGAGAATATGGGTTAGAACATATAACCCTCACCCATAACAAGTCAAAGTGATGGTCAACCACCATACTCACCTAATACCTTATCGAGGTTTAGATCTTCGTAAGTCACCGAGATCTTGGTTCTTCACGACGGTCGATAGAAGAACTCATCTCATCGTGATCCATCAATACGCCGTAGACGCATCAAGATAGACAAGCAACCAAGTCAAGTCACTTCTTATCTACATCGCAGCTTATACCGACAACTCGTCCTCAAGTTGTCTCAATGTGATCATTTTATATCTCATTAAGCTTCGACCAATCATACGCACTCGTGATCTTCTATACATCGTATGATCTAACTTATATATGAGATAAGGGGACTCGATATATGCAATCAAGTATTCAATTCAGATAGAGATTGTAATAGTGGTAACAGAAACATTGTATACAAGCTCAACCATACCGCTTTCAAGATACAAATCCAACAATCTCCCACTTATACTAAAGCAAACTTTTAGTATACAATGTGTCTCTACTAGCTATTACAAACAAAACCATCACTTTGCTTCTCCCACTTATACAAAAGTTTTATTTCTAAGTGGGTGCCATCAAGCTTAACCAAGTCCTCGAACGTGCTTCGTAGACTTTTGCGGCATGTGCTCTTGTGAATGGATCCGCTAGTTATCCGTCAGATCAATCTTTTCAATCATCACGCCCCTCGCCTCACGATTTCTCGTATGACATGGTACTTTCTCTCTATGTGTTTGGTCGCCTTAGGGTCCGTGGTTCCTTCGAAGTTTACATCGCACCGAAAGTTATCACAAGAAACTATGATACTCTTGGGCAAACCAGCACCACACCTAGATCCATGAGGTAGTTCTTCAACCATACAGACCTCCTTAGCAGACCTCCAAGCCGCTACATATTCGGCTTCCATGGTGGAGTCCGCAATGCATCGCCGCTTGCACTCCGCCAGATACGGCTCCACCTCCCAAGGTAAACACATAGCCCGAGGTAGACTTTTTCTCATCACGGCCACTGGAAACCGAGTCTCAATAACCCAAAGGCATTAGACTATCGCATGGTAAACCAAACCCATAATCTCGAGTCCTTTTCGTGTACTTGAGTATATGCTTATCGCAGCCCAATGAGCTTGTCTGTGGTTAGATCGATATCTAGCTACTATGCCTACCGCATAGCGTATATCGGGCCTCGTACATAAGATTACGTACATGAGCCTTCCCACGGCGAAGCGTAAAGAACTTGTCTCATTTCCTCTATCTCCTTTGCGTCATAGGTGATCGCTTCCTTAGATAAAGGAACGCCATGTCCGAAAGGTAGCAATCCTTTCTTGGCGGTCCGCATACTAAAACGAGTAATCACAAGATCAATGTAAGACGCCCGAGATAAGCTCAATATTTTCCTCTCGCGATCTCGGTAAACCTCGATCCCAAGAATGTACGCTGATCTCCTAAGTCTTTCATTTGAAACCGATCGGATAACCAACTCTTTACGCCCCGATAACAACTTCACATTGTTTCCAACTAGAAGAATGTCATCTACATAAAGTGCAAGAAATACCACATCACCGCTGACATCTAAACGATACACACAACTCTCGCTAGGCAACCTGGTAAATCCATAGGATTTCACCACCGCCAAAGCGTAAGTTCCGTGATCGTGAGGTTTGCTTAAGCCCATAAATGGACTTCTTAAGCTTCCATACTAGATGCTCTTCACCCTTCACCACATAACCTTCTGTTGTCGCATATAGATGTCTCTACCTTCCTCAAGGTAACCGCTTAGAAAAGCGGTTTTCACATCCATTTGCCAAACCTCTAGTTCAAGTGGTCGCTATGGCCGTAAGAATTCGATGGACTTGAGATTGCTACAAAGCGAAAAGGTCTCATCGAAATCGATGCCCTCAACTGAGTGTACCTTTCGCCACAAGCCCGGCTTTAAAAGCCGAAACCCTCCATCCGAATCTCTTCCTCTCAGATACCCACTTACTACCTATGGCTTCTTCGCCATCCGGAAGAGGTGTCTTTCATATACATCCATAGTCAGTATGGACTCAACTTCTAAGTCCATAGCGTGTGCCATGATCTTGCATCAATGTCTTCAGATCGCCTCACAGATGTCCATGGGTCGATTATTGCACCGCTCGCTTCCCGCGACTAAATCCTAAGATTCACCCACTAACATAAATCGCCGGGTCGACGAACAACCTCCCACTACGACGAGGCGCCATCGAACAATGGCACGGTGGGTGCGTAAACTTGTAGTTCTCTATCTTGCACAACTTGTCGGGTAGGTACCACTTGTACGGTCGGTTTCTCCAGTGGAACTCGACCCACTTCAATTTCTTGAAGTATATGGTGTCGATCCCTCCCACTAGACTCGACATCTCGCACCTTTCGCCTAATCGGTGGTGGAATACGACATCTTCTAATTCTCAAGAATGATTTCAACTTTGGATTTATGGTTTGTCATATAACCCTCTTCTAAGAATCGGCATTAGTGCTAATAATGACCTTTTCGATCCTTAGACTATAGAATAAACCACCTTCGTCCCTCTAGGATAGCCAATAAATGCCTTGCGCCGGATCTAGCCTCCAACTTGTCGCCTTCTTGTTCAAAGACACGTGCCGGATCGCCCCATATCCTTATGTGGCTTAAACTAGATCGCGCCCAAACCACAACTCGAAAGGGTCTCTTTCGATCGACTTGATGGTACTAGATTCAGCAAGTATGTCATGTTTCTAAGGCATACCCCATAACTAAATAGGCAATGCCGCATAACTCATCATTGATCTAACAATTTCTAAAAGAGTCATATTTCTTCGCCCGACACACCATTTTGTTGTGGTGTGTCCGGTGTAATGAAATGAGGTAATCCCACACCGCACCAAATAGTCCATAAACTCGTTATCGAGGTATTCGCCACCGCGATCGCATCACAGATGACTTGATACTTTTACCAAGCTTCGCCTCCACTTTCGCCTTTAAACTCTTTGAATTTCTCAAAGCATTCGACTTACGAAGCGGTATATGTATCCGCACTCTGAGTAATCGCCAATGAAAGTGACAAAATACTGCATTCTCCACGAGCTGTGTGGACATCGGTCCACACAGTCGAATGGACTAGCTCCAATATTTCTTTGGCTCTATAACCCTTCGCCTTGAAGGGTCCTGGTCGACATCTTTCCTTCTATACAGATTCGCAGATCGAACGAGTAACCGTGAGATTACCCAACGCCCATTCTTAGCCGCCTTTGGATCCTATTTAGATTAATGTGACCTAATCTAAGATGCCAGAGAAATGTGGTGTCATCTTCAAGAAAACTTTCTCTTTTAAGGTTCGACGTAGATGCAACATAATTATAGGTATTATGTTCGATGTAAATAGTATAAAGCTTAATTATATAATGTGCCAACACGTATAACTTCGTCATTTCTTATGATAGAAACACTACTATCAAAAACAATGTAATATCCATGAATAAATAATTTCAAATGTAAACAAGGTTCCACCGAAAATCCGCACATATAAAACGCCTTTAAAACTAAAACTGTTTTCTCAAAATATAAAGTAACATCTCCGATCGCAACGGCCTCGACTTTCGCCTGCTGCCCATGGAGATCGTTATCTCGCCATCACACGCCTCCCTTGTCCGCAGAACCTCGCAAGGTGTAACAAACATGATCATCGCACCTGTCTACTACCCAAGAATGGGTAGAACAAGTCGCTAAACATGTTTCACATTAAAGCAAATGGCGACTGAGCCTTCGAGCATAGGGCACTGGCCTTCCAATGCCCGCCTGCACAAGACTCAAGCACTTGCCCTCTCCTTCGCTTCTTTAAGCCTCCGTGGCATGCATATTCTTGTTCCCATTACTCCCAATATTTCCTCGCTTCTACCACCTTTGGTGCCCTTTTCTTTTCCATTTTCAACGGAAAATTTGGGCCCCTAGATGTGCTAGCAAGAGCATGTGCTCCTTTACCCATGACCCCTTCCGCGGCCACGAGATCATTAAGCAACTGACTAAGTGTATACTCGGTCTTGCTCATGATCGCATTCACGCGAAAGTTCTCAAAAGACTTGGGCAGTCTGTTGAGGATGATATCGACCTTGGCTTCGCCGTCAATACCTCCTCCCAACTGATCAAGACTATCCATGAGATGAGTCATGTGAGAGACATGTTCATGGACCGAACTTCCTTCTTCCATCTTACACGCCAAGATTTCTCTCATTGTGTGGAAGCGGACTGTCCGATCCGACTGTCCAAACTTACTCTCGAGACATGACCATATTTCAGTCGCGTCTACCATCGATCGATGTCGCAATGCAAGCCTTCGATATTGTAGTCATCATATAGCATTTGGCCATATTATTCGACTTATGCCAAAGTCCGCTTGACTCATCGCTCATTAGTCGATGCGCCAAGAAGGGCATCGGGTTTAGGAGAGTGAGAACAAACATATGTTCTTCAAATGATAAGAACATATTCCATGTTTCGCTTCCACTGATAAAATTCGGACCGGATATGGATTTTGTGCGAGCATATCGATAATCTGTAAGAGACATATCCGAAAAACAATGTAAACACATAAGCATACGATCGCACATAATTCGTGAACAACAATATTGTAACCTTTGATAAAACAATATTGATTGAAACCTCCAATCGCCCAAGGAATCCCACATGCAAGCCACGCGTGTGGACGCTACACGAACCCCCACTGCACTAAAATATACCTTTTAGTCGCTTAATTTCAATCCATGTCAACTTATCCTTATGACAAATGAAATTAATGATTGGACCTTACTAGACCACATCACTATCGCAAGAAGGGACTTTGCGGGAAGTTGTACTCGAGGTGATGTCTAAGCAATGACCACAATTTTAACAAATAGAAATGAATTTTAGAATCGCATACCACTCTGACCATACCGCTCCAATTCAAAATCTTTGTTATCTCATTTTAAAACTATCTCTAGAGAACTTATGAAAATCGCACATGCAAGCCACGCTGTGGACGCCATACATGAAACTCCCACTTCTCAATAGATTTTAAAAGGTTTTATTTAGAAATCTCATCTAACAAACTTATGATAAACAGTGCAAGCAAGCCACGCTGTGATCGATCGCCACTCACAAAGCAAGGCCTCACTTTGTATAGAGATCAAAAGTGGAGGTCTTGACATTTTAATCCTAGCATGCTTTTCTATAGAACTCAACATGTAAAACATGCTCGCAGTAATTCTAAAATATGCTTGAAAACGCGATAAACCTAGCATGCTTACTATGCGATCCAATCACGAAAACATATAATATGTTTGTTCACGTAATTTAAACATACATAGCATGTTATCGCATAATTTAAACATCCACCACATGCAATGAACGAAAAAAATAAAATAAAACGCTCATCGTGGGCCCACTGTGGAACCTCAGATTTTCCCGCCAAATCTATTACATAGAATTGCAAAGCATGATCTTCAACTTGAAAAACGGGCCTCGCGCACGGGCACGGACCGGATTCACAAACCGGATTCAGCCGAATGATTGAAACGGGCCGAACCGGTCGAAAAACTCAACCGGTCAAAAATAGGATTTGGCTGAAACGGTCGTGGTCGAAACCAGGTCGGTCGACCCCAACAAACGGGCCGGGTCGATGGCTGGCTGGGCGCTAGGCACAGCCCATGCGCACGCCAAAGACCGCCGCCGCCCCACCCCGCCGAGAAAAATCCATGACCTGAGGTTTCCTACCGAGTCTAGCCGAGGCCGCCGAGGCCGCCGAGGCCTCACGCGAGATTCGCAGCACTGTCGCCTGTGCTCGCGCTGCCGCCGAGCCACTGAGGTTTCTGCCAGCGGCGCCGAGCGCTCCCGAGACGAGCCTTGCAGCATCGCCAAGCGCCGCCGGGCATCCGCGCAAAAATCGCGCGCGCGCGCCACCACGCCGCCGCCACGCTGCATTATTGAGGTTTCACACGCACCGCGCCGCGGGCCGAGCGATGCCGAGAACGCCGCGCGCGCTGTCTCGCGGCGCTACCGAAGCGCCGCAGTACGCCGCGCGGCACGCCCACACCGCCTGTAACACGCTGAGGTTTCCGCCAGCCCGCGAGAAGCGCGAGCGCCGCCGCCGAGCGGCCGCCGAGGCCCGCGGCAAGCGCGCGCACGCCGCATACTGGCCGCCGAGCCACGCGCGCCAGCCCACCGCCCTATGCGCCCGCGACGCCTGCTCGCCGATGCCGCCGAGAACGCCAAGACGACGCCGAGCACCGCTGCATTCGGTTTCTCCCCTGCAGTCTTCGCTGCCTCGCTCTTCGTGTTGCTTCGTTCTTCTTTACGATAAGATTTACACGAAAAATCTAATCTAACCACGGATTTTCTCGTGGTGAAAAACAAAACCGACAAAAATAAAACGAGCCACGATGAACGATGATTCACAATTAATTAATGTGCACGTTATAATCAAACGTGAATTAATCCAACAGAGCCAAGATATCGATCCTGTGCTCGATACCAATTGTAGGCATCTCTTATTTTAACCCTATCCCGAGGATCTATCTTGGATGTTTAATTCACCATACATTGATTATATTCCTAGCATGCGTCTATATAATTAATTGCAACACGTAGGGGTTTTCTCATGTTTACCTTGAACTGCTGGGGATGAACGGATCGAGACTCGTGCTTTGATCTTCTAGATCAGATCCCGCCGCCCAATCTCCAACGCCGAGTGAGGACAATCTATGGAGAATGCTACGTAAAATCACCCTAATCCTTCTATTGGAATTTTCGAAAATCCTCTCTAAGAACTATAGAGATTCTCGAAAATATGCTAAGGATAATTGTGAGGATTAGCCTTGATCTTATCTCTTACCTTATATTTATAATGCATTACCATAATCCTATTAGAAAGGATCCATGCATATCCCATAAATATAATAATATCCTTATGGATAAAGAGGATCAAATCCTTGCCATTAGAGGATAGGGGCGATTTTCATCGTACTACGGGCCCTGGACGGGCCACCTGTGGATCAAATGCAAGGAATAAAGATGGGCCTCAAATAAATTAATTATCTTATGTTCACCTTTAACATAAATTAATTTATAAATATTTATTCATGCCACTAGAGAATAAATGCCGACTTACCCTTTATTACCGAAGGTGAGTCTGCTTGCACTTAGACATTACGAATCCATGTATTTAAGATATCACACGTCCATTAATTATTTAGAGCATTCTCGATCGCTTAAAATAATTAATATCTTTAATTCCTTAAGTAGTACCACTCAACCTCATTATTGTACTTGAGCTAACTCAACTGCAGGTTTAGTACAATAAACCTTTGAGCTCCTTAAGGGGACGCCATCATCCTAAACGGATACGGTGACTGATACGTATAACTAGCATGACATACAAGCACCGCCACCACCCAAGACGCGGAGAATATCAAGTTAGAACATATAACCCTCACCCATAACAAGTCAAAGTAATGGTCACCACCATACTCACCTAATACCTTATCGAGGTTTAGATCTTCGTAAGTCACCGAGATCTTGGTTCTTCACGACGGTCGATAGAAGAACTCATTTCACCGTGATCCATCAATACGCCGAGACGCATCAAAGATAGACAAGCAACCAAGTCAAGTCACTTTATCTACACCGCAGCCTATACCAACAACTCGTCCTCAAGTTGTCTCACCGTGATCCTTTTATATCTCATTAAGCTTGACCAATCATACGTACTTCGTGATCTTGTACACACTGTATGATCTAACTTATATATGAGATAAGGGACCTTTATATATGCAATCAAGTATTCAATTCAGATAGGAGATTGTAATAGTGGTAACAGGAAACATTGTATACAAGCTCAACCATACTGCTTTCAGTATACAAATGCAACAATGTTGTGCTGAAGTTCAGCTGAGTACCTAATTCCTTTTGGAAGCTTGTCCAAAATCAAGATGTAAACTTAGAATCTCTGTCCGAAGTAATTGAGATTGGCACTCCATGTAACCGAACAATTTCATGAACATAAATTTTTGCTAATTTATCCGCTCCATATGTCACCGGAATCGGAATGAAATGAGCACTCTTTGTTAGCCTATCAACTATTACCCATATTACTGTGTTTTCCCGTTTCGATCTAGGTAATCCCATTACGAAATCCATAGCTACGTGGTCCCACTTCCATTCAGGAATTTCCAAGGGTTGCAGCTTTCCATACGGCCTTTGATGCAATGCTTTAACTTGTTGAGAAGCCAAGCATCGTTCAACATATGACGCTATTTCTTGTTTCATTCATGTCCATACAAACCTTTGCTTGAGATCTTGATACATTTTCGTACTCCCCGGGTGCACGACGTACGGAACATTGTGAGCTTCACTCAGAATTTCATTTTTCAGCTTTTCATCATTGGGCACGAATATACGATTACCTAACATAATCGCATTATCTCCAGCTTCATGATATCCTTGATGGTCTCCAATTCTAATCCACTCTCTCAATTTTTCAAGTTGTGCATTTTGTCGTTGCACCTCAATTATCCGAGCTCTTAAATCTGGTGTCACCACTAATGCTGCTACAATTTCTTGAGTAGTTTCAGGTGGTACTACCACTTCTAGCTTCATTCTCTCAAATTCTTTCAGCAGTTCTTCTTTCTCAGTTAGCAAAAATCCTAACCTTTCTTGACTTTTCCTGCTCAAAGCATCAACAACAACATTTGCCTTTCCCGGATGGTATTCAATTTCACAATCATAGTCTTTGACTAACTCGAGCCACCTTCATTGCCGCATATTTAAATCTCTCTGCTCGAAGAAGTATTTCAGACTTTTATGATCAATGAAGATTTCACAATTTGATCCATGTAAATAATGTCTCCATATCTTCAATGCGTGGACCACTGCGGCTAACTCCAAGTCATGGGTAGGATAATTGAGTTCATGGGGTCTTAATTGTCGTGAAGCATAAGCGATCACCTTCCCCTCTTGCATAAGAACACATCATATCCCATTTCTCGACGCATTAGTATAAATGGTATATCCTTTCTCTGGATCAGGTACTATCAAAATAGAAGCGATGGTTAATTTACTTTTGAGCTCTTGAAAATTGTCTTCACATTCCTGAGTCCATTGAAATTTCACTCATTTTTTCAACAACTGCGTCATCGGCCTAGCTATTTTTGAAAACCCTTCGATGAATCTTCTATAATAACCTGCTAAGCCTAGAAAACTTTGAATTTCGTTTGGAGATGTAGGCGATTTCCACTCTTGAACAGCTTGCACTTTTATAGGATCAACTTTAATTCCTTCTGCCGAGACAATATGCCCAAGGAAATTTACTTCTCTTAACCAGAATTCACATTTATTGAATTTAGCATATAGCTTTTCGGTCCTTAACTTCTCCAGAATGGTTCTTAAATGCATTTCATGCTCCTGTTCGCTCCTCGAATATATCAAAATATCATCGATAAACACTAGTACGAATTTGTCGAGATATTCATGGAAAACACTATTCATAAGATCCATAAACACCTCATGAGCATTGGCCAATCCAAACGGCATCACTACAAACTCGTAGTGTCTGTATCTTGTTCGGAAGGAAGTTTTGGGTATATCTTCTGTTTTAATCTTCACTTGATGTTATCCCGACCTTAGATCGATCTTTGAAAATACACTCACTCCTCTTAACCGGTCAAACAAATCATCTATCCGGGGTAGCAGATACTTGTTCTTTAGAGTCAACTTATTCAGCTTTCGATAATCGATACACATTCTCAATGTACCATCTTTCTTTTTAACAAAAAGAACAGGCGCTCCCCAAGGTGACGCACTCGGTCGAATGAATCCTAAGTCCAAAAGTTCTTGCAATTGAATTTTCAATTCTTGCAACTCCTTAGGAGCCATTCTATATGGTGCCTTTGAAATTGGTGCTGAACCAGGTTCAAGATCAATGGCAAAGTCCAACTGTCGATCTGGCGGCAATCCTGGCAACTTTTCTGAGAAACCATCCTGATATTCTCGCACAATCGGTATATCTTCTATTTTTCTTTCTGTCTTGCCCCCATCATTTAGCTATACAAGATAAGCATGATTCTCTTCACCTATCATCAATTTATCTACTTGAAGAGCCGAAATTACGTGAACTCGCCTTTTTCTTTCATCAATTCCGTAGAAACAAGTAGGTTCTTCCCCTGATGGTTGGAACGCTATTTCTCGTTGTTCACAACGGATTGTTGCAAAATTCTTAGTTAACCAATCCATTCCTAAAATAATATCTACATCTCTCATACATAAAAGACGTAACGATTCAGCTCTCAATCTGAGTGACCCTAACTCAAATTCTAAGTTAGGACACACTTGGTTAACTACTGTCGTCTCACCTAAAGGGGTAAGCACTTTAAAACTCATATCAGCTTGTTTTACAGGAAGATCAAGATTGGCTACGCATATGGTAGAAATAAAGGAATGTGATGCTCCATTATCAAATAGAAAAATGATAGGTACACCTTTTAGTCGAGCCATACCTGTAAGATTGCCAAGACTCTTCTCAAGTTTTTTCTATTTCAGAGCATATGCTTTCTGATGTTGAGCTTGTGGTTGGGAAGATTGAGTCTGCATTTGTGAAAAATAAGTATTTGGACTATGTAACAGAGGTGGCTGAGGAAACTCATACTGGAATTGCTGAGGATATCCATTAATAGCTTTCATTGGTTGCATTGGCCTGGAGGATCTTGGCCGTTCACCACGCCCGGAAAGTTTCGGTTTGTAGGGACAAGTGGACGGGAAATTACCAAACTGTCCACAAGTACAACAATTATTGCTTCAAACCTACAAATGCCTGAATGAACTTTATTACATTGCGGATAGGTTGGTGGTCTTGCTGGATTCGTGGAAGGCTGGAATTGTCAAGGAAATGAAGGCCGAAATGGTTTCGGCGGAGTCGGTCCTTGCTTCAGAAACGGTTTCTTATTCGGGAATCCTTTACTTTCCCATTTTCGTTTACCTTTGAACTTCTGCTCTGCTTGAGAAAATTTTGGTGGAACAAAACTCTGAGATAAACTGGGATTAGCTTCCATAATAGTTTTCTCAGATTGCATCTTCATTTCCATATCAAGCACCCGATTTAGGGTTTCAGCATACGACATCGGTGGTTGAGCAGCCAATATGATTCGAATTTCTGGTCGTAGTCCAGAACGAAACATCTCTGCCATTTTCTCGTCGGTCTCCACCTTATAGGGTGCATATCGTGACAAAATATAAAATTCTCGGTAGTATTCTGCTACACTCCTGCTGCATTGCTTCAAATTCATAAACTCCATTTCTTTTTGCTTCCGATAACTTCGTGGGATAAATTTCGCATATAATTCCTCCTTGAATTGTTCCCAAGTGAAATTGACTAACTGTTCAGGAGCAAGAGTCTTTTGTCACGTTTCCCACCAGAAGTCTGCGGGTCCTTTCAGCAAAAAGGATATGCATAGCAGACATTCTTGATCATTGCATTCCAAAAACTTGAATATCCTTTCTATTACTCGTACCCGCTCTTCAGCTTCTGCATGACTACCAGCCCTAGTAATGGTGGGTTTTGTCGGAGGAAAAGTTCAGCTATTTTGCAACTGGGTTGAGGAGATGTAGCATCAGGTATGTTTTGAGGAGTTGTTTCATTCCCTTGACCTTCAGAGATTGGGATTCTTCTTCGGGGCGGCATACTGGATTCAAAAGAAGAATATAATATTTGCAATAATTGGTTGTACATCAATGCAAACGAATAAAGGTTCATTTTATAATTAAATTCATGTGTAGGGAAGTTTAGCATAGAAATCATTCAATCACAACAGAAGCAAACAATAGTGCAGAATAATTCACATTTTATATCAAAGAAAATTGCCTCCCCCGAAGACTTTTACAAAAACAAAATATGCATCAATGATACTTGGGGTTGATAGTGCTGCTTCCCTGAGTACTTTATAGCTTACATAACTTTTATATACACCATGCTACACTTTTCTACTTACACTTATTACTATATGTACATATCCTACCACTATTCTCTTACTTAGCTAACTTTTACCCAGTCTTAATAACTAAAATCTTAACTCGCATCGTCATCATCATCTGACTTCTTTTGTTCTTCAGGTGTCTCTGGTTCAGATTCCTCTGGTGCATGGTGGCAGACAGTGGATGAACCAGCGGGCTCTCCAGGAGTGAGAAGAGATGGATCAGTAATAAAGGGCATCTCACTGATGGGCAAAGGCTGCAAACTAGAAGTACCAATGGAAAACTGACACTCAGATTCAATGGTTGTATTAACTAAAGGGGGTGATAAAATACTTTCTGGAGAAGGGATAAAGGGAGTGACTGGGGATGATGGAGATTTCAAAGCAAAAGGCTGACCATACAGGTCTAGGTCAATGGAATTCAGTTCAGATTCTATACGATGTTCATAATCAAAATGATAGTTTGATACAATGATCGAATCCAAATCAGGACTATGCTCATTAGGTTCATCAGTATCATGTTCATTTCTACTCATATCTGGGGCTAGGATGTCATCCATAATTTGATGGACTGTATGGATAAAACAATCTAAGGAAGGATACTGACCAGGAGGAGGATTCTCAGTCAAACTGAACTGTTCTTTAATAAGGTCAACAAAACTAACAAGGTTACCAGTAACTCTGGCTTCCATGTCAGGATGTACAAAATCTAAGGCAGCCACAGAAGCTCATCCACGCCAATTAGGAGGTAAATTTTGCACTAACTGGAGTACCCCATCTAGCTCTGTAAACACCGTGCTGCCTTACCAATGCCCATAATTGCATTTATTGATTGAGAAAGCGGAACATGTTCTAATGCTCACCCATTCTAAAGGAATAGAACCAATTCCTTCTTTCTCTAGCAGTCGGCCTAACCGTTGTGCTTTTCCTTGAAGTAGTTCTTGTTCTTGACATCCTATAACAAAATATAACTTATATAATAACCAAAGGTGCATATATTATAACTATCCATTTGTTCGACCGAAACTTCTCACTTTTTCTTACAACACATTCATCTTTCATCATACTTTTTCAAACATATCACATCACATAATTTACATCATGCTCATCAAACTTTTTTCCATACATGCACATTCAATGATTCTCATAATAAATCATAACTTATCTTACCTGGTTGAGCTGGAGAGATGGATTTAGAATGCTGAGCTACTATCAAATTCTTTCTAGTTTAAGACTCAAGGTTTGCAATGAAAGGTTGGCTCAAGAAAGAAAGATTCACAGGTCCAGAGCAAAAACTGCTCTGATACCACTTTATTACGACCCGACTACTTAATTAAATAATTAACCAAGTAATCAGGCTATGACTAGGTAGGATTAAGAACATATTAATTTATAATTTGAAATGTCTCCAAAAATCAAAAGAGTTAAACTAACTAATTGACAACCAACATAAAGATCAAGGTTATACAACTTTAACATACAAAAGAGATTGTCATAAGTTCTCAACAAGATCATATGAATTTGACAACGGAAGGATGGATGAACGTCATGTGTGAAGACATGACGTTCAGGGCATAATAATTACAACAAAAGAGCCCTAACTCAGCTTTCTCTTCCATCGCCATCTCCGAGCTCAACCTGCATATAAAAGACAAACAAATACAGGGCGTGAGTACCAACAAGTACTCAGTGGATTATCACAAACTTTAAACTTAAATGACTTACCGGACTTTCTCAACGTAAGAGTTGAATTAAATAATACCTGAATATATTTTCAGTGACAATAGACTTTATGCAACTATAACAATGCAATCTCATATAATATTAAGCTATGCTGGTATTATCTTCCTGTGTTGGTCCCAATGGTTATCAATCACAGTCCTGCCCTATCTACGATCTTCGGTAATGAGAAGTAGGCCTCCTTCTCAATACCCTGACCGGTATACACTTTTATAAACTTCCCGGTAATTGCCGGTCTATACAACTATAACTTCCCGGTCATCAACATAATTCTTACATAGATAGGTAACATGAACTTATATTCAATAAATAACATGATATTATGCTCAACAAACAACATGATCTTATGTTCAACAAGTAACATAATCTTATACTCAACAAATCATACGATCTTATACTCAACAAATAACATGATATTATTTTCAATAAATTACATGATTTTATTACCAACCTATCGAAAATCAATATTTCTCAATAATATGCAAAATATAAATGAAATATTCAACATCAAACCCACTTTAGTGATAAGAAAACCACCTGGACGTCGTCACTCTATGATGTCCTCCTTCTCGTCCTTTAGGATGCCCTTGTCCTTACTCGATCCTTCTTTGGAAAGATTTTCACTTAATTAAGCACTTAAAATTTGGATTAAAAGTGAAGAAAAATTTTGTGTGTGTGTTTAGTTTGTGTGTCGAAAATAGGAGGGAGGAAGAAAGCTTGAAGATGATCTTAATTGAATATGATTCTAGAAGTTGTATATATATCTATATGGATTTATTCATTTTCTATTTATTTCCTACAATTTTAGAAAATTGCATAAGTATTTTTCTAAAATTACTAATGTTGCACATTAATATTCTTTAATAGTAAAACTTAATTTTCTCATTAATATAAAGATCCAAAATAATTAAATCCATTATTGGAACACATATCATATAAATATAGATTAATGCTTTCATATGCAAAAATTCAAATAATTATTATATAAATTTATAAATTTCGAAACTTATCGAAAATAATTTCCTTCCCACAAAATTTTAATAAAATAAATCTATTTAAGCCATTTAATAGCTTAAACATTATTTCATTTCATTTTATAAATAAATCTCACATAAACAATAATTAATGCATTTCTTTAGAACATTTTCTATTTAATGAAATTTTCATCCAAACACACAATATTAACCATATATC
Source organism: Salvia rosmarinus (assembly GCA_036937905.1). Taxonomy (NCBI): domain Eukaryota; kingdom Viridiplantae; phylum Streptophyta; class Magnoliopsida; order Lamiales; family Lamiaceae; genus Salvia; species Salvia rosmarinus. Next base: position 45,648,248 of record CM072817.1, read on the forward strand.
TCATATTTTATCATAATAAAACTTGTTTCTAAATAATCTCTACTTCTTCTAAATTCTATTCCTTCGATTAGCAATTAATCGAATTTCTATCGCTTGCTAATTTATTATTACTTTCTGTATAAATTTTTAAGGATGCATTGTCTTTAAGTCCCTAATTAATGCTTAATTAGGCTCTAATTATGACTAAGAGATTTTTGGGTTACTACAATAGGATTCTAGGAATGCATTGTAAATACAAGGTGAGAGAAAATAAGAAATTACCTATTCCATACATGTGATTTTCGAAAGTTACAAAAAAAAAGTAGGAGGCAAATTTTTGCAGTATTCTCTATTGATTGCTCTCACTCAGCATTGGAGTTTTGGCAATCGGGATACAGTCCAGAAGATCAAAGCAGAAGTCTTCTATTGATCTTTATCCAAGAAACACGAGAAAACACCAACATGTTATAATTAATTATATATATGCATACTAGGTATATCATCAATGTATTGTGAACTAAACATCCAAGATAGATCATTGGAAAAGGATAAAATCAGATTTCTCTACAATTGGTATTAAAGCCTGGGATCAAAATCTGGGCTTAGTTAGATTAATTCACGTTTGATTATTATATGCGTAATAATTAATTGTAGATCTGTCGTTCGTCGTGGCTCGAATATTTTTATCTTTTGTTGGATTCGTTTTTCCACCACGAGAAAATCTATGGTTAGATTAGGATTTATTTTTTAAATCAAATATGTAAAAACGAAGAACGAAGATGAAGAATGAGATGAGACGACGGAGACCCATCGCACGACGTGATGGGAGGCACGTCAGAAGTCGCCGCACGGCCATTCGCTTGTAGACAGGCGGACGTGCGAATAGAGGCAACACACAGATCGCGACGAGGCACAACATTAGTGCCCTCGTACGCGAGTGCCCATCGCGTGAAACGCACGGGCAGGCCCAACGTGTAGGGCGTACGATGCGCGTAGGTACGTCGGCAACACATCGAAAATAGCACATGGTCTCTACGCGCGGGTGCCCGTCACGCGTAGCGCACGGCCAGACCCAGCGCACGGTGTTTATTCGATAGCTCGATGGGGCGCTTGGCACCTCGACAGGAAACGGCACACGTACGCGAGGTGTGTAGGCCTCGGTGCATGAGTGCTCGATGCTCGATGCTCGATGCTCGATGACATCGGTAGCTTGCTGGCGATGTCGGTAGAAGACTGCTGGGCAACGCTCGGTGAGACAAGCCTCGGTAAGGCGTAACACGACAGGACGACGGGCGGCGGATGCTGGCTGGGCGTGCACATGGGTTGTGCCCTAGCGTACGGCCCAGTCCATCTGGGCCGACATGGCCCATTTTCGACCCAGGCCTGTTTTTCATGACCCGATCTAGTTTTTCGACCCGACCCGACCCAAATCATTGTTCCGGCCCAGTTTTTTATTTTGGCCCAAATATAGTTTTGACGAATCTGGTCCGCGCTCGTGCATGTGAGGCCCGTTTTGAGATTTTTTAAGATCTGTACTTGCAAATTTATGTAATAAATTAGGCAGTGAAGTACAGGATCCACGAATGGGCCGCGATGAACGAGTTTTATTTTATTTTTATCATTCAAAGCATGTCGTGGATGTTTAAATTATGCAGTAGCATGCTATGTATGTTTAATTACGTGGATAAACAAGATATATGTTTTCCTGATTGACTGCGTTAAGCAAGCATGCTATGTTTGTCGCGTTTTGAAGCATGTTTTAGAATTATGCGAGCATGTTTTACATGTTGAGTTCTATATAAAGCATGTTAGAACTATGTGATCAGCATCGACAAACCTTTTGAAATAAAAGACTAAGCAAGAAACCCGACGTATCAATTCTTAAATTAAAAACGTCAAGACCTCCATATTTTGATCTCTAAACAAAATGGTACGCACTGTGAGTAAACTTCAACACGCCTGGCATGCTCGCACTGTTTATCATAAATTTGTTGGATGAGATTTCTAAATAAAACATTTTAATATATTGAGAAGTGGAAGTTTCAGGTGTAAACGTCCACACGCGTGGCTTGCATATACAATTTCATAAGTTCTATAGAGATAGATTTAAAATGAGATGATAAACGAAATTGAATTGGAAGCAGTATTTTTCGAGTGAGTGTGCTAATTCTAAGAATTCATTTTCTTTTGTCAAAACTGTGATCACTGCTTAGGCATCACCTCAAATACAACTTCTCGCGAAGTCCCTTCTTACGATAGTGATGTGGTGTAGTTAAGTTCCAATCATTAGTTTCATTTGTCATAAGGATAAGTTGACATGGTTGAAATTAAACGACTAAAAGGTTTATATTAGTCTGGTCGAGGGGTTCATGTGTAAACGTCCACACGCGTGGCTTGCATGTGAGATTCCTTGGCGATTGGAGGTTTCAACTAATATTGTTTTATCAAAAGGTTACAATATTGTTGTTGCAAATTATGTGCTATCGTATGCTTATGTGTTTACATTACTTTTCATATATGTATCTTACACCCATTATCAATATGCTCGCACAAAACCCCTTATCCGATCTGAATTTTATCGAGTGAAAATGAAACATGGAGTGTGTTCTTATCGCAGAAGAACACATGTTTGTTCTCACTACTCCCAAACCCGATGCCTTTACTGATGCATCGACTAATGAGCAGCGAGAGTTAAGCAAACTTTGGCATAAATCAAACAATATGACCAAATGTTATATGATGACAACAATGTCAAAAGGCTTGCAGCTGCAGCATCAATCGATGGTAGACGCGACTAAAACATGGTCAAGTCTTGAGAATAAGTTTGGGCAGTCGGATCGAACAGTCCGCTTCCACACAATGAGAGAAATCTTAACGTGTAGGATGGAAGAAGGAAGTTTCATTCCATGAACATTTCTCCCACATGACTCATCTCATGGATTGTCTTTATGAGTTGGGTAGAGGTATCGACAGCAAAGCCAAGGTCGATATCATCCTCAACACACTGGCCAAGTCTTTTGAGAACTTTCGCGTGAATGCAATCATGAGCAAGACCGAGTATACACTCAGTCAGTTGCTCAACGATCTCGTGGCCACGGAAGGCGTCATGGGAAAAGGAGCACATGCCCTTGCTAGCACATCTAAGGGCCCCAATTTTCCATCAAAAGGTAGAAGAAGAAAAAGGGGTGCCAAGAGTGGTAGAGGCAAAGAGAAGATTGGGAGCAGTGGGAGCAAAAACATGAATGCCACCGGAGGCATGAAAAAGCCGAAGGCGAGAGGTAGGTGCTTCAAGTACGGTAAAACTGGGCATTTGAAGGTCAAGTGCCCTATGCTCAAAGCTCAAGGTACTGTTGGATTTGTATACTGAAAGCAGTTTTGGTTGAGCTTGTATACAATGTTTCCTGTTACCACTATTACAATCTCCTATCTGAATTGATTACTTGATTGCATATATCGTGTCCCTTATCTCATATATAAGTTAGATCATACGGTGTGTAGAAGATCACGTAAGTCCGTATGATTGGTCAAGCTTAATGAGATATAAAAGAATCACGGTGAGACAACTTGAGGACGAGTTGTCGGTATAGGCTATGTATAGATAAGAAGTGACTTGACTTGGTTGCTTGTCTATGCTTTGGCACGCCTCGACGTATTGATGGATCACGATGAGATGAGTTCTTCTACCGACCGTCGTGAAGAACATAGATCTCGGTGACTTACGATGATCTAAACCTCGATAAGGTATTAGGTGAGTATGAGTGGTGACCATCACTTTGACTTGTTATGTGTGAGGGTTATATGTTCTAACCCAATATTCTCCGATCTTGGGTGGTGGCAAGGCTTGTATGTCATGCTAGTTATCTCAGACGAGTCACCGTATCCGTTTAGGATGATGACGCCCCTTAAGGAGCTCAAAAGGTTTATTGTACTAAACCCCGCAGTTGAGTTAGCTCAAGTACAATAATAAGGTTGAGTGGTACTACTTATGAATTAAAGATATTAATTATTTTAAGCGGTCATAATGCTCTAAATAATTAATGGACGCGATATCTTAAATACGGGATTCAGAATGTCTAAGTGCAAGCCCGACTCACCTTGGTAATAAAGGGGTAAGTCAAGATTTATTCTCTAGTGGCATGAATAAATGTTTATAAATTAATTTATGTTCTGGGCTGAACATAAGATGATTAATTTATTTGAGGCCCATCTTTATTTCTTGCATTTGATCCCTGGGCTGGCCCATCCAGGCCCGTAAGCTAGGTAAAATCGGCGCCCCATGTGTCTCTATGGAAAGGATTTTATTCTCTTTATCCTATAAGGATATTATTATATTTTTGGGATATGCATGGATCCTTTCCTAATGGGATTATGGTAATGCATTATAAATATAAGGTAAGAGATAAGATCAAGGCTAATACTCACTTTTAACCTAGCAATTTTCGTCCACCTCATAGTGATTGAGAGTGAGTTTCGAAAATATCATAGAGAGATTGGGTGATTTTTCCAAGCATTCTCCATAGATCGCCCTCACTCGACGCGTTGGAGATTGGGCAACCGGATACGCCCGTAAGATCAAAGCACGAGTCTCGATCCGTTCATCCCGTTCATCCCCGACAGATTCAAAGGTAAACACGAGAAAACCCCTACGTGTTGCAATTAATTATGTAGACGCATGCTAGGAATATAATCAATGTATGGTGAATTAAACATCCAAGATAGATCCTCGGAAGAGGGCTAAACCTAGTTTTCCCTACAATTGGTATCAGAACCTGGGATCAGTATCTTGGCTCTGTTGGATTAATTCACGTTTGATTATTACGTGCGCAATTAATTAATTGTTGAATCTGTCGTTCATCGTGGCTCGGTTTTATTTTTTGTCGGATTTTGTTTTTCACCACGAGAAAATCCGTGGTTAGATTAGATTTTTCCCTGTAAATCTTATCTGTAAAAGAAGAACGAAAACGAAAGCATGAAGAACGAGACGACGGGAGTACACCGGAGAAACCGGACGCACGGCATGACGGCGTGCGGGCGACGGCACGCGTGGCGTGCTCGGCGCCGCAAAGACGCCTTCGCCAGCGCGCGTTTCTCGGCAGTCGGCATCGATGGATTGGGCGACGTGGGCGCACGGCTCGGCGAAGAGCGGTGCGGGCACGCTTTACGTGCGGATGCCTCGGCACCGCCGACCTGGCGTGCACTCGCGGCGCCGTCGCGGTTCACGGGCTCGCCCGCGTCCGCGGGATGCGCGCTTGTCGGCGAGATTCCCGATGCGGGCGACGGGCGCGTGTTTGTCGCGCGAGATCCCCGACGCCATGAAGCGGGCTCACGGTCGCGAGGTCGACGCGGTAGCAAGGCGCCGAGCGGCGCGCTGGGCTCAGCGCGAGCATGGCGCGCGCGGCGCTCGCTGGGTCGCGGTCGCTCTTCGCGGCGCGAGGCAGCGTGCTCGATGGGTCGATCGCTTCGCGGCGCGGCGAAAGCGGCGGCGGTGGCGGGCGCGCGCATGGGCGTGGGCTTCTGCCAGCTGCCGGCCATTCGGCCCAAACCCGCCTGCACCGTTTTCCACCGAACCGATTTTCCGGCCCGAATCCAGTTTTGATGAATCCGGTCCGTGCCCGCGCACGCGAGGCCCGTTTTCGAAGATTATGAAGATCTGTACTTTGCAATTATATGTAATAGATTAGGCAAGAAAGTGCAGGTTCCACGAGTGGGCCACGATGAATGTTTTATTTTATTTTAATCGTTCATAGCATGTCGTGGATGTTTAAATTATGCAGAAGCATGCTATGTATGTTTAAATTACGTAGACAAACATAGTATATGTTTTCGTGATTGGATGCGCATAGTAAGCATGCTAGGTTTATCGCGTTTTCAAGCATATTTTAGAATTACTGCGAGCATGTTTTACATGTTGAGTTCTATAGAAAAGCATGCTAGGATTACGTGATCTCGCATGGACAAACCTTTTGAACAAAAGACTAAGCAAGCAACCCGACAAATTAATTTTTAAATTAAAATGTCAAGACCTCCACTTTTGATCTCTAAACAAAGTGAGACGACCGTGAGTAAACGCCCACACGCGTGGCTTGCTTGCCTTGTTTATCATAAGTTTGTTAGATGAGATTTTAAATAAAACTTTTTAAATCTATTGAGAAGTGGGAGTTTCATGTGTAAACGTCCACACGCGTGGCTTGCATGTGCGATTTTCATAAGTTCTCTAGAGATAGTTTTAAAATGAGATAACAAAGGAATTTGGATTGGAAGCGGTATGGTCCTAGTGAGTATGTCAATTCTAAGAATTCATTTTCTACTGTTAAAATTGTGGTCATTGCTTAGACATCACCTCGAGTACAACTTCCCGCGAAGTCCCTTCTTACGATAGTGACGTGGTCTAGTAAGGTCCAATCAATAATTTCATTTGTCATAAGGATAAGTTGACATGGATTGAAATTAAACGACTAAAAGGTATATTTTAGTCTGGTCGAGGGGTTCATGTGTAAATGTCCACACGCGTGGCTTGCATGTGGAATTCCTTGGGCGATTGGAGGTTTCAATTAATATTGTTTTATCAAAAGGTTACAATATTATTGTAACGAATTATGTGCGATCGTATGCTTATGTGTTTACATTGTCTTTTCAGATATGTCTCTTACACCGATTATCAATATGCTCGCACAAAATCCCTTATCCGATCCGAATTTTATCTAGTGGAAGCGAAACATGGAATATGTTCTTATTCTTTGAAGAACACATGTTTGTTCTCACTACTCCTAAACCCGATGCCCTCATCGGCGATCGACTAATGAGCAGCGAGAGTCAAGCAGACTTTGGCATAAGTCGAACAATATTGCCAAGTGCTATATGATGACTACAATGTCCAAAGGCTTGCGGCAAACATCGATCGATGGTGAGACGCGATCGAAATATGGTCAAGTCTCGAGAGTAAGTTTGGGCAATCGGATCGGACAGTCCGCTTTCACACAATGAGAGAAATCTTGGCGTGTAAGATGGAAGAAGGAAGTTCGGGACAGTCCGCTTCCACACAATGAGAGAAATCTTGGCGTGTAAGATGGAAGAAGGAAGTTCGGCTCATGAACATGTCTCCCACATGACTCATCTCATGGATAGTCTTGATCTGTTGGGAGGAGGTATTGACGGTGAAACCAAGGTCGATATCATCCTCAATACACTGCCCAAGTCTTTTGAGAATTTTCGCGTGAACGCGATCATGAGCAAGACCGAGTATACGCTTAGTCAGTTACTTAATGATCTCGTGGCCGCGGAAGGAGTCATGGGTAAAGGAGCACATGCTCTTGCTAGCACATCTAGGGGCCCAAATTTTCCGTTGCCAAATGGAAAAAGAAAAGGGCACCAAAGGTGGCGAGGCAAGGAAATAGTGGGAGTAATGGGAGCAAGAACATGCACGCCACGGAGGCTTAAAGCGAAGGAGAGGCAAGTGCTTGAGTGTGGCAAGGCGGGCATTGGAAGGCAAGTGCCCTATGCTCGAGGCTCAAGTACGCCATTTGCTTTAAGTAACGGAAACATGTTTAGCGACTTGTTCTACCCATTCTTGGGTAGTAGACACAGTGCGACCGATCATGTTTGTTACACCTGCGTGGGTTCCTCAGGAAAAGGAGCTGCATGATGGCGAGATAACGATCTCCATGGGCAGCGGTGAAAGTCGAGGCCGTTGCGGTCGGAGATGTTACTTTATGTTTTGATAGAAACAGTTTAGTATTAAAAGGCGTTTTGTATGTGCGATTCGGTGAACCTTGTTTCTGCTTTGAAATTGTTTATTCATGGATATTACGTTATTTTTGGTAGTGGTGTTTCTATCATAAGAAATCACGAAGTTATACGTGTTGGCACATTATATAATTCGCTTTATACTATTTACGCTAAACATAATACCTATAACTATGTTGCATCATCTACTAACCTTAAAAAGAAAGTTTTCTTCAGAAGATGACACCACATTTCTCGGCATCTTAGATTAGGTCACATCATCTAAATAGGATCCAAAGGCGGCTAAGAATGGGCGTTGGGTAATCTATGATTACTCTGGTCCCGATCGTGAATCTGTATAAGGTAAGATGTCGACCGGACCCTTCAAAGCGAAGGGTTATAGAGCCAAAGAAGTGTTGGAGCTAGTCCATTCGACTGTGTGGACCGATGTCCACACAAGCTCGTGGAGTATGCAGTATTTTGTCACTTTCATTGGCGATTACTCGAGGTGCGGATACGTATACCGCTTCACCGCAGTGCAGAATGCTTTGAGAAATTCAAAGAGTTTAAGGCGGAAGTGGAGGCGAAGCTTGGTAAAAGTATCAAGTCGCTGTGATGCGATCACGGTGGCGAATACCTCGAGAACGAGTTTATGGACTATCTAGTGAAGTGTGGGATTACTCCCGCAAGCACTACACCGGCACACCACAAAAAATGGTGTGTCGGGCGAAGAAATAAGACTCTTTTGGAAATGGTTAGATCAATGATGAGTTATGCATCGGCAATACCTATTTCGATTACGGGGTATGCCTTAGAAGCGGCGGCATACTTGCTAAATCTAATACCATCAAGTCATCGAAAAGACCCCTTCGAGTTGTGGTTTGGTAAGCCTAGTTTAAACCACATAAGGATATGGGCGATCCAAAGACATGTGCTAAACAAGAAGGGCGACAAGTTGGAGGCTAGATCCGATGCAAGGCTGTTTATTGGCTATCCTAGAGGGACGAAGGTCGTTTATTCTATTGTCTAAGGATCGGAAGGTCATTATTAGCACTAATGCCCGATTCTTAGAAGAGGATTATATGACAAACCATAAATCCAAAGTTGAAATCATTCTTGAGAATTAGAAGATGTTCGTATTCCACCACCGATTAAGCCAAAGTACGAGATGTGGGTGTCAGTGGGAGGATCGACACGAGATACTTCAAGAAATTGAAGTGGGTCGAGTTCCTTTGGAGATACCGCCGTCAAGTGGCTCATATCCGATAAGTTGTGCAAGATAGAGAACCACAAGTTCCGCACCCACCGTTGCCATTGTGCGATGGCGCCTCGTCGTAGTGGGAGGTTGTTCGTCAACCCGAGCGATTTATGTTAGTGGGTGAATCTTGAATTTAGTCCCGGAAGCGAGCAGGCAATAATCGACCCATGGACATACAAATGAGGCGATACAAGACATTGATGCAAGATCATGGCACACCGCTATGGACTTAGAAATTGAGTCCATAACGACTATGGATGTATCTGAAAGACACTCTACCGGATGGCAAGGAAGCCATAGGTAGTAAGTGGGTATACAAGAGGAAGAGATTCGAGATGGAGAGGTTTCGCTTTTAAAGCCGGGCTTGGCGAAAGGGTACACCTGCATTGAGGGCATCGATTTCGATGAGGCCTTTTCGCTGTAGCAATACTCAAGTCCATCGTAATTCTTACGCCATAGCAGCCCACTGAACCTTGAGGTTTAGCAAATGGATGTGAAAACCGCTTTTCTAAGCGGTTACCTTGAGGAAGGTAGAGACATCTATGTGCGAGAACCCGAAGGTTATGTGGTGAAGGGTGAAGAGCATCTAGTGCGGAAGCTTAAGAAGTCCATTTATGGGCTTAAGCAAGCCTCACAATCACGGAACTTACGCTTTGACAAGGTGGTAAAGTCCTATGGATTTACCAGTTGCCTAGCGAGAGTGTGTGTATCGTTTAGATGTCAGCGGTGATGTGGTATTTCTTGCACTTTATGTAGATGACATTCTTCTAGTTGGCAACAATGTGAAGTTGTTATCGGCGTAAAGAGTTGGTTATCGATCGGTTTCAAATGAAAGACTTAGGAGATGCACGTACATTCTTGGGATCAAGGTTTACCGAGATCGCAAGAGGAAAATATTGAGCTTATCTCGGGCGCCTTACATTGATCTTGTGATTACTCGTTTTAGTATCACGAGACCACCAAGAAATGATTGCTACCTTTCGGACATGGCGTTCCTTTATCTAAGTAGCAGTCACCTATGACCGCAAAGGAGATAGAGAAATGAGACAAGTTCCTTACGCTTCGCGTGGGAAGTCTCATGTACTGTGATGCTATGTATGAGGCCGATATATGCTATGTGGTAGGCATAGTAGCAAGATATCGATCTAACCACGACAAGCTCATTGGATGCGATAAAGCATATACTCAAGTACTTGAAAAGGACTCGAGATTATAGGTGGTTTACCATGCGAGATAGTCTAATGCCTTTGGGTTACAGACTCGGTTTCAAGTCGACCGTGATGAGAAAAAGTCTACCTCGGGCTATGGTTTACCTTGGGAGGTGGAGCCGTATCTGGCGGAGTGCAAAGCGGCGATGCATTGCGGACTCTACCATGGAAGCGAATATGTAGCCGCTTGAGGCGCTAAGGAGGTGTATGGTTCAAGAACTACCTCATGGATCTAGGTGTGGTACTGGTTTGCCCAAGAGTATCATAGTTTCTTGTGATAACTCGGTGCGATGTGCAAACTCGAATGAACCACGGACCCACAAGGCGACCAAACACAGAGAGAAAGTACCATGTCATACGAGAAATCGTTAGACTAGGGGCGTCTTGATTGAAAAGATTGATCTGACGGATAACCTAGCGGATCCATTCACAAAGAGCACTGTCGCAAAAGTCTACGAAGTGCGTTCGAGGACTTGGATTGCGCTTGATGGCACCCACTTAGAAAGGAAACTTTTGTATAAGTGGGAGAAGCAAAGTAATGGTTTTGTTTGTAATAGCTAGTAGAGACACATTGTATACTAAAGTTTGCTTTAGTATAAGTGGGATATTGTTGGATTGGTATCTTGGCGAAGTTTTGGTTGAGCTTGTATACAATGTTTCTCGTTACCACTATTACAATCTCTATCTGAATTGATTACTTGATTGCATATATCCGTGTCCCTTATCTCATATATAAGTTAGATCATACAGTGTGTAGAAGATCACAGAAGTCTGTATGATTGGTCAAGCTTAATGAGATATAAAAAGAATCACAGTTGAGACAACTTGAGGACGAGTTGTCGGTATAGGCTGCGATATAGATAAGAAGTGACTTGACTTGGTTGCTTGTCTATCTTTGATGCGTCTCGGCGTATTGATGGATCACAGTGAGATGAGTTCTTCTATCTGACCGTCATGAAGAACCTAGATCTCGGTGACTTACGATGATCTAAACCTCGATAAGGTATTAGGTGAGTATGAGTTGCTGACCATCACTTTGACTTGTTATGGGTGAGGGTTATATGTTCTAACCTAATATTCTCCGCATCTTGGGTGGTGGCGGTGCTTGTATGCCATGCTAGTTATCATGTCAGTCACCATATCCGTTTAGGATGATGACGTCCCTTAAGGAGCTCAAAAGGTTTATTGTACTAAACCCTGCAGGTTGAGTTAGCTCAAGTACAATAATAAGGTTGAGTGGTACTACTTAAGGAATTAAAGATATTAATTATTTTAAGTAGTCAGAATGCTCTAAATAATTAATGGACGTGCGATATCTTAAATACGGGATTCAGTAATGTCTAAGTGCAAGCCCGACTCACCTTCAAGATAATAAAGGGTAAGTCGGCATTTATTCTCTAGTGGGTGAATAAATGTTTATAAATTAATTTATGTTAAAATTTGAACATAAGATGATTAATTTATTTGAGGCCCATCTTTATTCCTTACATTTGATCCACAATTTGGCCCATCGGGCCCGTAAGCTAGGTAAAATCGGCGCCCCATGTGTCTCTATGGAAAGGATTTTATTCTCTTTATCCTATAAGGATATTATTATATTTATGGGATATGCATGGATCCTTTCTAATGGGATTATGGTAATGCATTATAAATATAAGGTAAGAGATAAGATCAAGGCTAATACTCACTTTTAACCTAGCAATTTTAGTCCACCTCATAGTGATTGAGAGTGAGTTTCAAAATATCATAGAGATTGGGTGATTTTTCGAAGCATTCTCCATAGATCGTCCTCACTCGACGCGTTGGAGATTGGGCAACGGGATACGATCCGGAAGATCAAAGCACGAGTCTCGATCCATTCATCCCGATCCACCTCGGCAGTTCAAAGGTAAACACGAGAAAACCCCTACGTGTTACAATTAATTATATAGGTGCATGCTAGGAATATAATCAATGTATGGTGAATTAAACATCCAAGATAGATCCTCGGGAGATGGCTAAACCTAGTTTTCCCTACGGGTACGTCATTGGCTCTAGTAACGGAAACATGTTTAGCAACTTGTTCTACTCATCATGGGTAGTAGATATAGGTGCGACTGATCATGTTTGTTACACCTTGCAAGGGTTTCTACGGATAAGGGAGTTGAGTGATGGTGAGATAACGATCTCCTGGGCAACGTGGCGAAAGTCAAGATCGTTGCAGATGGAGATGTTTATTTGTGCTTTGATAGGACAGTTTTTAAGAGACGTTTTATATGTGTCGGGGTTTCGATGAGACCTTGTTTTGGTTTCTAGACTATTTATGCATGAATATTCAGTTATTTTTTATAGTGGTGTCTCTATCATGAGAAATGCCGAGTTTATCTGTGGTGGCACATTATATAATTCTCTTTATACTATTTCTGCTAAGCATAATACCTATAATTATGTTGCATCTACTTCATCAAACCATAAGAAGAGAAAGTTTCTTCGCAAGATGACACCACATATCTTTGGCATATTAGATTAGGTCACATCAATCTAAATAGAATCCAAAGACTGGCTAAGAATGGAGTGTTGGGTAATATTTCGATTACTCTATTCCCAGCCTGCGAATCCTGTATAGAAGAAAAGATATTGACCAGACCCTTCAAAGCGAAGGGGTATAGAGCCAAAGAAGTGTTGGAGTAAATCCATTTTGATCTGTGTGGACCGATGTCCACACTAGCTCGTGGAGGGTACAAGTATTTTGTCACTTTCATTGACGATTACTCAAGGTACGGATACGTATACTTGCTTCATCGTAAGTCTGAATGCTTTAAGAAATTCAAAGAATTTAAGGCGGAAATGGAGATGAAGCTAGATAAGATTATCAAGTCACTGCGGTCTGATCGCGATGGCGAATACATCAGTAACAAGTTTATGGACTATCTGGTGCAGTTTAGGATCACATCCTAGCTCACTAAACCGGGCACACCACAGGAAATGGTGTGTCAGAGCGAAGAAATAGGACTTTCTTAGAGATGGTTAGATCAATGATGAGTTATACAACTTTGCCTATTTCATTATGAGGGTATGCCTTAGAAACAGCGGCATATCTGTTCAATCTAGTATCGTCCAAGTCAGTCGACAAGACCCCTTTCATATTATGGTTTGGGCGCAAGCCTAGTTTAAGTCATATAAGGATATGGGTTGTCCAGCACATGTGCTGAATAAGATGGCTGACAAGTTGGAGCTAGATCTGATGCAAGACTATTTATTGGACATCCTAGGAGAACGAAAGGTAGTTATTATAGTCCCAAGGATCAGAAGGCCGTTATTAGCATCAACACCCGATTCTTAGAGGATGACTACAAGAAAAACCACAAATCCAAAGTTGAAATCATTCTTCAAGAATTAGAAAATGATCGTATTCCACCACCGATCCTGCCAAAGGTACAGGATGTCGAGTCTAGTGAGAGAGATCGACACCAGATACTTAAAGAAATTGAAGTGGGTCGAATTTCACTAGGGATACAGACTGTACAAGTGGTTTTACCCAACAAGTTGTGAAAGATAGAGAACCACAAGTTACTACACCCACCGTTGCCATTGTGCCAGTAGCGTCTCGTCATAGTGGGAGGGTTGTTCGACAGCCTGAGCGATTTATGTTTGTGTATGAATCTTCGGATTTAGTCCCAGTCAACGAACAAGCTATAATCGACCCATGGACATACAGTGAGGTGATACAAGATATAGATGCAGGAGCATGGCACACCGCTATGGACTTAGAAATTGAGTTCATAATAGCTATAGATGTATACAAGAAAATACATCTACCAGATGACAAGGAAACCATAGGTAGTAAGTGGGTATACAAGAGGAAGAGAGATTCTGATGGAGAGGTTTCAGTTTTTAAAGCCATGCTTGTGGCGAAAGGGTACACTCAGATTGAGGGCATCGATTGCGAAATACCTTTTCGTCTGTAGCAATGCTCAAGTCCATCAAAATTCTTCTGGCCATAGCAGCTCACCTGAACCTAGAGGTTTGGCAAATGGATGTGAAAACCGTTTTCTTAAACGGTTACCTTGAGGAAGGTAGAGACATCTATATGCAGCAACTCGAAGGTTATGTGGTGAAAAGTGAGGAGCATCCCGATCATGGAACTTACGCTTTGACGAGGTGGTAAAATCCTATGGTTTTACCCAGTTTCCTAACGAGAGTTGCGTGTATCATTTAGATATCAACGGTGACGTGGTATTTATTTCACTTTACGTAGATGGTATCATTTTACTTGGCAACAACGTGACGCTGTTATCAGACGTAAAGAGTTGGTTATCTGATAGTTTCAGATGAAAGACTTAGGTGATGCAGCATACATTCTTGGGATCAAGGTTTACCGAGCTCGCAAGAGAAAAATATTGAGCTTATCTCAGGCGTCTTACATTGATATTATTATTACTGTTTTAGCATGCAAACCGCCAAGAATGGATTGCTAACTTCAGACATGGTGTTCCTTTATCTAATGAGCAATCACCGATTACTGCAAAAGAGATAAAGAAAATGAAACATGTACCCTATGCTTCCGCCGTAGGAAGTCTCATGTATGCAATGTTGTGTACGCGGCCCAATATCTGTTATGCAGTAGGCATAGTATAACCCTGGACAAGCGTATTAGATTGCGGTAAAGCATATACTCAAGTACATGAGAAGGGCACGAGATTATAGGCTAGTTTACCAGGCAGACAGTCTAATGTCTTTGGGTTATTCAGACTCAGATTTCCAAGCTAACGATGATGAGAAAAATTCTACCTCAAGCTATGTGTTTAACTTGGGAGGTGGAGCCATATATAGGCAAAGTGCAAAGCAGCGATGCATTGCAGACTCCACCATGGAAGCAGAATATGTAGCCGCATCGGAAGCTGCTAAGGAGGCGGTATGGTTCAAGAATTCCCTCATGGATCTAGATGTGGTACCTCATTTTCCCAAGAGTATCATAGTGTACTGTGATAACTCTAGTACAGTAGCAAACTCGAAGGAACCACGGACCCATAAGGTGACGAAACACATAGAGAGAAAGTACCATATCATACGAAAAATTGTACGACAATGTGACATGCTTATAGATAAGATTGGTACTATGGATAACCTAGCTGATCCATTCACGAAGAGCTTGCCACAAAAAGTCTACGACGAATATGTTCGAGGACTTGGATTGCGCAAGATGGCCCCCACTTAGAAATGAAATTTTGTATAAGTGGGAGAAGCAAAGTGATGGTGTTGTTTGTAATAGCTAGTAGAGAGACACATTGTATACTAAAAGTTTACTTTAGTATAAGTGGGGGATTGTTGGATTTGTATACTAAAAGCAGAATGGTTGAGTTTGTATACAATATTTCCTGTTACCACTATTACAATCTCTTATCTGAATTATTTATTTGATTGCATATGTATGTCCAATTATCTCATACAAAAGTTAGATCATACAGTGTGTAGAAGATCACAAAAGTTTATATGATTGGTTAATCTTATTGAGATATAAAAAAGATCACAGCTGAGACAACTTGAGGACAAGTTATCGATATAGGCTACAGTATAGATACAAAGTGATTTGACTTGGTTGTTTGTCTAGGCTGGTATATCTTGACGTATTGATGGATCACAGTGAGTTGAGTTCTTCTATTTGACCGTCGTGAAGAACCTAGATCTCGGTGGCTTTATATTGATCTAAACCTCGATAAGGTTTTAGGTGAGTATGGGTTACTGACCATCACTTTGACTTGTTATGGGTGAGGGTTACATGAGATAACCCAAGATTCTCCATATCCTAGGTGGTGGCAGCGCTTGTTTGTCATGCTAGTTACCTGTATCGAGTCACCGTATCCGTTTAAGATGATGACGTCCTCTTAAAGATCTCAAAATGTTTATTGTACTAAACCATGCAGGTTGAGTTAGCTCAAATACAATAATAAGGTTGAATGGTACTTAAGGAATTAAAGAGATTAATTATTTTAAGCAGTGAGAAAACTATAAATAATTAATGGACGTACGATATCTTAAATACGGGTATTTGTGAAGTCTATGAGATTCGTAAAGTCTAAGTGCAAACCCAACTCAACTTTTGTAATAAAGGGGCAAGTCAGCATTTATTCTCTAGTGGAATGGATAAATGTTTATGTATTAATTTATGTTCTGGCTGAGCATATGATAATTAATTCATTTTAGGCTCATCTTTATTCCTTGCATTTGATCTCTAGGCTGACCAATCAAGGCCTAGATATAATACCCCGCATTCCTGTAGCAGAGATTAGCTCCTGATTAAGAGCTTATGAGAATGGCATTGCATCCTTAAGAAAGAGTTGTTTAAGCTAGAAGCTTTTATGTTAAGCTTCGCATCGAGAAGATAGAATTTGAGATAGATTCGAGATAGAACCTGAGCCAAGATTCTTAGGTCTTGTTAAGAATAAGAAGACTTAGATTTCAAGAGTTTTGAGATGATAAGTATGTGTTTATAGGAGTTTTGAACCTAAAGTCTTGATTTCAAAGTTTTTGTTCTTTGTTACATAAGTGTTAGCCGTATAAACCTGAATCGTCGGCAGAATACCCAAAATGGTTTTTGAGGCCAAAAATGTTTTTAATAATCAAATTTTGATGTTTATAATATGTTATTTGAGTTTTAAAAGAGAATTTCAAGCAAAGAATGTTTTATTAGAAATTGAGTTTTGAAATCAGAACGGTATGGATTAATGGTATGTATTTGTAAAGTTAGTATTAATTTCTAGCAAGAAAGAATGAGAATTCTCTAGAAACATAATTATTCATCATGTTTTAAAGTAAATGAAAAATTGAAAAGAAAAGGGAAGGATCTAGAATTTTGGTGAATAATCACCACATTGAAGAAAATGAAAAATAAAACAAAATTTGTGGCTTATATATATATACATTACTATGCATTTTCTTCTTTATTTTTCTCCAAAATTTCGTGCCTCACACACACTACACACACTAAAATTTTTGAAATTTCAAGCGCCAAATTTTCAAGATCCAACCGTTGAATTTCTGATCCGTCTTCGAATTAAGGTATAATTCTATCTCGAGAACACATTTATGGTTTGAAAAATATGAACCTTTAGGCATGTTGTAATTTTTGGTCATATTGAGATTTATTAAGAGGATATGTTGTTGTTTGATTATTTCTTGATATTATGTTAGATTAATCGCCGACGAGTTGTTTAACGTTGAAATTTTAAGCATATGTTTATTCTTGGAATTTTGTTGATTTTCGAAAATCATGAGGGCTTTGATCTTGAATATATGATGTTGATATAATTGAATTTCCTTCATATATGTGTTATTGGATAGATATAAACATGTTTTGAACAAGAAAAACGTTTAAAATCGAAACTATGTGAAAAGCCCTAAATGACCGAAAACCCTAGCCTTTGTAATGTTGGATTTTTGATTTTATTTGATCATTTTGACTTCATATTTGGATTCTATGATATGAATAAAGCTTAAAATGATTTATTCGGATTTTTCGGCCGACGTATTCAAAAGTTGCAAAATTTTAGTTTGTCGGCTAAAATGGGTTTTCAATGCTAAAGCTTTGATCTTTGGGTTTTGATGATAGATTAGTGATATTTGATGATAGTTGAGCATCCATAGAATTTCGTTGGTGTTAGATGACGTCTCACGTGATTTTTGACATCGGACATAAGCTATGTCTTAAGGGGTTGTTAGGTTTTTAGCTAAGATTAGATGGTTTAAGCTTTTTGTTGAGTTTTCCATGCTCGTTTAGACATATGAGGCTTCGTGATGTCTTGTTATATGTATTATGTTAGAGGATGCAATGACCCAAGTGTTTATAGACCATAGTGTCTTGATATCGAGAAGATACAGTCGTATCGACGACTAAAATAAAAGTTATGTTCTTGTTTGGTTCTTGATAGGCTTATATGCCGTTTTGTGTAGATTGATGGACCAAATGAGAAGAAGAAAGAAGTGAAAGACAGAAAGTACAGTCCTCGAGTGACTGTCGCCAGGTGGGTATATAAATATTTTCTATAAATGATATGATATGCATTTATATATTTTCAAAATGATATGAAATGCATTTATGTGCAAAGTTGCAAAGTTGACTAACTTGCCTGTTTTTGAGCATGAGTATGAGCATGATGCATTGCATATCCACGGAAATGAAAGAAATGAAAGAAAGAATGTACCAACGTCGGAAAACGACCTTCGGGTCATAGCGTGTTTGAGAAGGAGGCCTACTTCTCAACACATATAAAGAATCCGTGGATATGGGAAGAGAAAGTTGTCGGCCGACATAGACATGCATATGCATATTTTTATGATGCTATGAATATGAAAGCAAGTAAGTGTTTATTTACGATGCATGCAAAGGTTATTTCACTAAAACCCCTGTGTGTTGCTAATGTTATGGCAAGTCAATCCTATAGCCCTAAGAGCAATATTTTTATGTTTTCGGCGTATACCCACTGAGTGCACTTTTGTACCCACGCCCTACATGTATTTCTAAACGTGCAGGTTGAGCTCGAGAGGATGCTGGAATCGATGTTGTGCAAAGGAGTTTCTCTAAATGTTTCAACTTATGATAATAATGTTCAATTATTGATGTTGTTCATTTGATGTTAACATGTTTCGTTGCCCAGAGAGTTATGTCATCATACATAATTCTCAACCACACTTCTCATTGCCGAACTTTGGCCTTTACCTGCTGTTGTGTTTTGTTATGCCGATTCGATTGAAATAATCTTGACGACAGTCTTATTTTATTGATACGATCTTAGCATTGTTAATATGATGTCGACTTGATTCTGAGAACATGAATTATTGAAATTCTATATGAACAAGGATTTACGGGAATGTCCAGAATTGTTTTTGATGAATCCAACATTTTATATAATGCCTTGGAATCATTGTCAAATTATGCTTTGAACCGTTGATAAATCTTTATTATTGTCAAAGCATACTTGAATAAGTATATCCTTGGTATTGGTTATTCCATTGTGATTGTTTGTCCTCGACGGTAGTTCTTTTCACTCGATTCTTCATTGTGATTGAAAACCTAAAATCATCATTTGTCAAACTCCATTTTACCTCTTTGAATAATAAATGTTTGATTCTTTCATGATGAAAGTTGAGGTCACACATTGCTATTGATATGTATTATTGGTCACAATTGTTGTTATCGATTATCAAAAGTTCTTTCTTAACCCACGTCACGGCCTAATTACTTGATTAAGTAGTCGGGCTGTGACACTAGAGCTTCTAACAAATTCTCCCACCTTGTAGAGTCCCACTAGCTCTCTGCTCGATTCTCCAGTATCTAGATAGATATTATCTAATATTCTTAGATATCAAAAGATATTATCTAATATCATTAGATATAAAAAGATATTATATGATATTATAATATATCAAAAGATAATTATTCTAGATAGGTTTTATCTACAAAGATATGATTGTATCTATTAGATATGCAAGGATCTTATCTTAATAGGATTCTAGAAATGTATTATAAATATAAGGTGAGAGAAAATCAAAAATTAACTATTCCATACATGTGATTTTTGAAAATTACAAAGAAAAAGAAGAATGCGAATTTTTGCAGTATTCTCCATAGATTGCTCTCACTCAGCATTGGAGTTTTGACAATCGGGAAACAGTCCAGAAGATCAAAGCAAGAATCTTCTATCGATCTTTATCCGAGAATTCACAGGTAAACACAAGAAAACACCAACGTGTTGCAATTAATTATATGGATGCATGCTAGGTATATAATCAATGTATGGTAAATTAAATATCCAAGATAGATCATCGGGAGAGGGTAAATTCAAATTTCCCAATAGGTGGATTCTTCGGAATCATCGGGCCAAGAAAAAGACGATGACCAGTTGTCACAACCTGAATCATCGTGTCAACCCAGCACCTCTGGTTTAAAAGAAAGATAGATCAGTCTTAGTCCCATGACATGCAAATCTAAGGCTGATACTAACGTTTGAGATATTTCTCCTACATGGCAGGCATACCAGTCCAGTTGAGAGAAGTTTCAGAAAAGAAAATGTATTCACCCTAATCACAGCAGGGTTGATATCTCGAGAAAATATCCCTGAGTATGGATGTCCACCGGAGCCAATCCACAGGATGTCAAGCAATGATATGACTTTGGGGCACTCGCCTCAGTTTATACTATCACTCAGTTTTCACCGAGATCAAAGGTCTACCAAAATGGATCCAAGAAGCGGTGCACGATTCTTGGGTAAATAATCCAGGACTCAGCAGAGGAGACGTTTTGGAACTGTATTTCATCAGTGCAGCTCCGAAACCAGCCGGAAAAGGAAGTCACGAAGTCTTCCACTACATTAGGCTTCGACAACCCGATACAAGGGCCCTGAACAACATTAAGGCCCCGTTATCAGAAATCTCATTGGTCGCCACTTTTTCAGAAGACCAGATCACTACACGACGAGCATGGGGTCTATGGGTCTGTCTAACAAAGATGGACAAAGTCAAGTTTCCATTCAAGTTCTTCCAGAATTCGACGAATTGAACTTTCCTATTAAACACCATGACAGGAAAAACAACAAGCTTCGCAGAGAGTTTCTTCGATAAGAAGAGGACATTACTCTGGGAAAACAAGGTTGCGGCGAGCAAGGAGACTCATCGCAAATTTTGCAATATAGCTCATTTTGGGCATTGGACTTCAAGGATCTGTTCAGATTGTCCGAACCAGAAGGAGCCTGAGTTCGGAAAATGATTCTTGTCGAAACAAGATAAGAAGAAATTCTGGGCAGACGAGCATGATGAGCATAGGGTTTCTCAGAAAAGGACACCTCGGGCACCTCCAAAAAAGTAAGGTCGCAGAACGCGGACGCTAATGTCGCGCGAAGGTGCGCGAGGCGAGGCGAGGCGAGGCGAGGCGCACGCGCACTCGTGTGCGCGATTTTGATGATTCGCTCCGTTCTCCTTCGTTTGAACTCCGAATTACAATCCGTTTGCGCCTACGGACTCCTATAGAGATGCTCTTCAATATAGGATAACTCTTGGTAGATCTATTTCGTCCTATTTAATGTTTTTTCTACAAAATATCGAAACAAACCAAATAAGTCTGAATCGATAAATACTAATCAAAACAACTGCATAAATAGGACAAACCACTGGAAACGGCATGCATAAAAATACCAAGAATAAGCACAAAATCATACTGAACAACTCCTCCACACTTAAACATTTGCTTGTCCTCAAGCAAACATTATCACCACGACACGAGAAAAGAAATTGAGAAAACATGTATTCAAGTGGATCATACCACGACATCATGTCTTCCTAGAATTTCTAAACCGATACACTTCTCAACATGGTAATGAATCAACAATTGTTGAGCATGCGACTTAATCCAAGCAAATCACAATTTTGATCCACATGTATTTATTAATCGAATAGCCAACTCATATAGACCCCTTGCATAAAACATCTCATTTTCAACATAACACACAACCATCAATACCAGATGTGACGACTCAAGGAGGATTATAGGAAAATATTCACTAAGTCAAATCTTCGAGTTGAAAACCCGAGTATCCTAATGTGGTTTCCCATACTCATCACTTTTGAGCTTCCATTCGAGAAGCAACATGGAGCGAGAGGAGTAGAGCCCATTTTCCAACCTTAAGCTCACTTATTCAACCATCAACAAATTATTCCAACTCTTTTATTTTTATTTTTATTTTTATTTTTATTTTTATTTTTATAACAACTTTTTCATATTTTCATAAAAAAAAAATCAAGATAAGATACGCAAGGAGACCATACAAGTAGCAACGACAATCAACCACACATATCACTTCATCATAATTTACTTTGACGTGCCCCACGGCTAGACCAATCATCAACAGTTATCAAGTCAAGTCATGCATCGACAAGAATTAATAGAAATCAGTTCGGACGTGCATACCCAATCAAATCATGCTCACTCAACTCTACTCGTATACTAGACGATAAAGTACTCAAATCCAAAAAAAGGTATAAAAGGAATGACGTCATACCCAAACAAACACAAGTCACATGCAAACACACAAAGAAGGCAAGCACACTTCTACACTTTAGATAAAAACAAAAAAAGGTAAAATATAGAAGTGAACTTCCTTGAAATTGAGAAAGCATGTCAACGAGGTACGATACAGTGACGACGTCCAATGGCTTGGGTGTCCTTACTATGCAGCTCGCCACAATTCTCATCTCACTTATTTAAAACCTAAAAAGAAAAAGAAAAGAAAAAAAAGAAAGCAAATAAACTCGTGGGTTTCCTCCCACACAGTGCTCGTTTCTATGGCACCACCAATAACAAACGGACTATCCATAGTCCTTTACCTGCAGGAATACCATCTCAACCAGAGCATCAGTAGTAACAATACAATTACAAAGGACAGTCAAAGGTATCAAATACTAAACTAATTAAGCTCAAATCGAACATCCTATTCTTAAAAGAAAAATAAATAACTTCAACTCTTATAGCACAATACTTTGGTGAATTAGGATGTTGAAAAATTACAGATGTTACCTCAACGTTTGTCATCTCCTCATCCTCCAACTGGTTCGGAAAGAGATCAAGTTGTCCATATTTAGTCCCAGCTTGATGAAACATTGACTCTTCACTTTCATCATCTGCCCTAATTCTCTCCTCAACTTCATTATCTTCAAGGAATATGACGGAAAATTCTGCTCTATTTGACTCGACATCTCCTCCACACTTTGGTTGTGAACCAATTCTTCAACTATCATGTCCAACTGACTGACTTGGATCATTAAACGCTTGATAGATGCGTCCACCATCTCGAACCTTTGTTGACCCGTCTGAATGAAAGACGTCAGTGTGTCTTTCAATGTTGGCTTCACCGGCTGACTCTCATGAATGAAAGCCTGCAATGGATCCTCCAATGTCGGCTTCACCGGCTGACTCGCCTGAATGAAAGCCTGCAATGTATCCTCCAATGTCGGCTTCACTGGCCGACTCACCTGAGTGAAAGCCTGAAATGCATCCTCCAATGTCAGCTGAACAGGATGTTGATGGAACAAGAGGTCCTCACTACATGAAGAACTTGGAAGATGCCTTCAGTAGGGATCATAGGCTTGATGATCACAGTCTGACGGGTATCCCTCAAAATAGTCGAATTGGGCTCCTTCTTTGTAAGAAGAATTTGCTCAATACGATGAGCTTTCCTCCTTCATGCATGTCTGACCATATTCGTATCGCTGGTAACCCTGCATTAACAGACACCAACTACAAAAACAAGATCACACGCACCTGTGGGAGAAAATAGTAACAAAGAAAAAGAAATAAATAAAAAGAAACACGGTGGGAGAAACAGAAAAATAAAAGAAAACACGAAAAACAAAGCAACATAAAACCTAAAGCCTAAAGCCCTCCCCGGCAACAGTGCCAAAATTTGGTCCGACCAAATTGTTCTTTTAAGTCACTCGCAAATTGTACGAGGTCCTTATAGAGCGGTAAGGTCGACGCAAGTCGAATCTCTCGAGAAAGGCTTAACAGGGCTACGATTTAATGTCACACACAGAAACATAAAAGAAATACTAACGTCCTAAAATAAGGGAGGCTGTCACGAAACGGAAGAAAGCAGGAAAGAAAATAAAGCAGGTAAAAGGGATACACTTGGATAACAAGAGGAATTAACAGATACACGAAATTGGAGACGGTGTTCTAGGGTTCAAAATATATCCTCGTTATTAATTAGCCAACGACCCACGCCTCTCACCTAACGTTCAACAATAACTAGTCTCTCGACCCCGTCAATGTTAGACTCGAAATTAATGACAACTAGTCTCTCAACCCTGCCTCCATCAACAAATAATGATATTTAAATACAAATGCACACGATAGCAAAAACCTAACCACATATGTTAATTACTCAACAACAAATTAATCTCTCGATCTCATTCGTTGTCAAACTTATATCAAACATAAATCTACTCTCGCATTTCTTCATAATCAACATAAGCACATAATCAACCTACACTATTCTTTCAAACACCGTGTATGTCACGACCCCACTCCGGATAACCCGGACTGGAGCGGACTAATACTAGGAATAGTATTTAGGGTTCACAAAGGCTATTGTAAAGATGTATATCAGATGTAAACTAACATGCTTTGAACATAACATACGATGCTAACACATCAAATCAGGTGGGTTAGACCATCGCACAAAGGCTAACAATGGTGCAGCGGACCTCAATAGTATATGTCACATTATCCTCCAACAGATCCAAAAAGGATATTAATGATCTGAAGGACTTCAACAATTCATATCACCATACATAACATAAATAAATTCAGAGTTGCAGCGGAAAGTGTGTGAATACATATATGACAATATGTATTCAAGGTTAACCAAATTCTTAACAAAATATCAAGGACACTGGACTCCTCAACACTCCTCCATCACCATCATCAGAGCTCAACCTGCACATTTAAAAACAAATATGCAGGGCTGAGTACAAGAATGCACTCAGTGGACTCATGCCGAAAATATTTTATCATATTTGAATTACACTGCCAACATCAAGGTAAGACACAAGGGTTTTAGCTGAAATGCCTTGTGCTTACTAAAATATTTTCATCAGTTCGTAAAATCATCGCCTGGCCAGGCATTTTTCTTGGTGTGTATGATCCGTATCCCATATCCTCATTTCATCATAACATCATAGTTCGAACGTCGTGAAGGAGGCCTCCCTCTACGACGCCGTGACCGGCCGTGAATTGTCCTTACAGCACACAGTCACCTAGGTGTACACGTTAATCCTAGCCAGGCATTGTCTTCCGGCATAGGATCCAATATCGATTTCATAACTCAGTTGGGAGCGACCCAACAATAACATTCACATCATTTCATATCATCTTATAACATTTCATATCATTCATTCCGGATAGGATCCCTACACAAAACAGAAACATTTTTGGCAGGTAATCTTGTAAACATTTTAACAACAGTTGAAATAAGCATCGTAAATAAATTCATTTGGAAAATAACTTAAATAAGAAAGCTCATATTTTGTTTGGAAAAGAAGCCCCACCTGGACTATGGTTCGTCTTAAACTTGAATTCTTAAGTTGATTCCTCGTCAACGTCCGGCCGTCACGTTCGCGTCCACACCTTTACGTAAAAGCGATGTTTTAGTACGTCGTTCACGTTTCTCGAGACTTTCAAAGTCTAGAATAAACTTCGATATTCTATATCGATATAAACTGAATTCCTTAACGAATTCGACACTTTCGACACGTATTTCAATTGAACTGTTCTCGTTCTTCGAGACACGTTCAACTATTTCGTTTTAACCCTTCCGTTTTTAAACGTTCAACGTAATTATACGTTTCTCGATATAAGGATTTCAATTACGAAATCTTTACTAATGAGGTATCTTGACTCAATTAGTACGCCTTACGCAGCGACAGCGATTTATCGAATTTATTTTAAAGACGTTGACTTTAAAAAGTCAACAAAGTCAAGTGATAAAGCGCATTTTACACGTTTATAGTTGATATTTGAAGATGAGTTTAGCTCGTTTAATGTGCGTTTATTTATCGATTCTAAATGTTTCATCTATTTCTAGAAGATATTGCTCTTGGGTGTTATTTTGGTGTTTTGTAGGGTTATGTGTTGAAAATCGAAGCAAGGAGCGAAGCACGAACAAAATGAACAATCATCGGTTTTAGCGACCAGCCTAGCGGTCGCTAGGCTGGTCATGAGCAAACAAGCGGCGCCTGAGAAGAGCGACGCGACCTCGTGCCGCGGCGAAGCTAGCGTCGAAATCCAGCTGGGCGATTTCTGCGACCGATTCATAACGGCTAGCGACCGCTAGCCGGTCGCGAGTACAAAAAGCGCAAGAAGCGGCGTGAGCGAGAAGAACGCGCGAGAATACCTAGCGATCGCACTAGCGATCGCGAGGACCGTCGCGGCGGCGTGGCGGGAGAGAAATTAGGGTTTCCACCCTTTTCTATAAATAGGGGATCACCCCACCGCGCCTCCTTAGACCCCGGCGCCCCGGACACGTTTTAGAGAGTTTTCCTCGTTTTATCTTTGTTTTAGCTTTCATTTAGTTCTAGCTTTAATTCTTGCTTTGTTCTAGTTTAGTTTTCAATTCGTTATCGATCGAACGTTTTGTCCGATCGTTTTCCGTTATTTTTCGTTCGTTCGCTTGGGATTGGATTGAAGACCAACCATTGTTCATCAACGCTTCCCTACGGGTTTTATATATTTAATTTACTGTTTTATGGTTAAATCGTATTTTATTCCGTTTATTATGTCAGCTAGTTTTCCGTTCTAATCACAGGGTTTGCATGATTCGATCCTATATGTTGTGATTCGCTATTGTTATTTACCTTCGAGCATTGATTCATGATTCATGGTGCTTATTTATATGTGTTGATTTCGATCAATCATGATGCATACCTAGTTGCCGATTAATGACGTAATTGTATTAATTGTCGATTGATCTTGAATGCATGGTATGAATAAGCCTTGAGTCGTGGCGAGATAGGACATTCGAGGGAAGCATATTCTTAGTGATCCTTTTGGGTTGCTTATTTTCCTCTAGAGGCGTAAGCGTGATAGGAAAATTAGTAATCAATCGCCGCAATTGTCGTGGCGAAGTTGTTGGTTATATATGTGATCTTCCGTCTTATGCGGATTAAAGCGGTTAATAATAAGCGGGATAAACATCGTTGTGGATAGGATTGGTGCATCCTAGGGTTAGTCTTTCTTCATAGTTATCTTAGTGATTTTATTGCTTTATTTATATTTACGCTTGGTTACCTTTGCTTTGGATTAATTTCCGAAGCCCCTAAACCTTTCACAACCTAAATTCTGTGCTTGGATAATGATGAATTATTGTTGAATTAGCTTCTGTGTTTTCGGATTGCAATCCTGTGGATACGATACTTAACTTACCTATACTTACACCTTTTACGTGTGAAAAGGGCGATCAAATTTTGGTGCCGTTCGGGATTGTTAAGATTGCATAGGAATAATTTGACGATTTGGATTTATTAATTCAAGTTTATATATATATTATTATTTATTTTTTCAAGATACTAAATTCTCTTTTCTCGGGTAGTTTATGCGTCAAGATCTCGGGGACCTCCGAAATATTATTAGATCCCGAGATCGAAAGCTCTCAAAGGAGAAAAGGACGAGAGAAGAGGCGGCTGCAATGGCGCCAATCCATGAGCAGGGGCATTCCTCCCGAGCAAGTTGACGCATGCTAGGTGACTGCGAGATGCGGCGTCGGATGGCGAATATGGGAATCATTGTCCTGCTCCGGAGGAAAGACCTCGAATCACATGTACCGACATCCCCCGAGCAGTTCAAGGAGGCGGTTGGGGCCCTGCGTGATCAAACAATTTTGAGCTAAAATCGTACGATCGGTATGGTCGAGGAGGCGGTTTGGGGAGGAGTCACGGAAGACCAGAATGCGCATCTCGAAGCGTTTCTCGATATTTGTGACACCATCAAACAGAATGGGGTGCCACAAGACACGATCCGGATGCGCATGTTCGGTTTCTCGCTGCGCAGCCAGGCGAAAGATTGGTTCAAGAGTTTGGACCGAACTGGCATCGACACTTGGGGGAAACTTTGCGAGAAGTTTCTTTCGAAATACTTTCCGCCGGCGAAAGCGCAGAAGATCATCGCCGAAATCTCTCATTTTTGCCAAAACCACGACGAATCATTATTCGAGGCATGGGAGAGATTCAGAGGTCTATTGAGACGATGTCCACAACATGGGTTCTCCAAGGAGCAACAAATCACACAGTTCTACGGTGGACTGACATGGCAGACGAGGAGCATGGTAGATGCGTCGGCAGGGGGCTGCTTATTAAACCGACCAGTCGACGAGGCAAGCCGTATTGTAGAAGAGATGGCTGCCAACAGCTATCAATGGCCAACGGAGAGAACGCCATCGTTCAAAGCAGCTGCTGTTGAGAGTGATTCAAAATATGACGATCTCATGAAGAAGTTCACTCTTTTGAAGAGTCAGATTGAGACAGAGAACGTCAGCCACATTAATCAGAGGAGTCATTCGAATTTCCAACAACCTTGAAGCTTCAATATTCGTAATTCGATTCAAGAGCCGAGGAAGCCAAGTCTCAAGACATGATGCAGTTGGTTGTAAGCAACCAACAATTGGCAACGAATCGAGTCGTTCATAAGTAACACGGGCGGAAGATAAATCACTTGGAGTCCACCGTGGCGGCTATGGGAAGCACATGAAGATGTTGGAGAATCAAATTGGTCAAATAGCCGTGCAAGTGAATGCACTACAAAAGACGGGCCAATTTCCGAGTAATCTGGAGGTGAACCCAAGAGTCGATGCTTCGCCATTCGAGGCGAGGTGGGCGAGCCTACCAGAGCCCTATCGAGGAAGAAGAGCATGATAGCACACCGACGCTGAACTTCGCGATCGAGCTCGCGACCGTGAGCCCGATCGCGAACCATCGTAAATTTTTCCACGGAGCTCGCGCCGCAAGCTCGCCGCGAGGAAGGAGTCCGGTAGCAGCAGACTCTCGCGACCATTCCATGCGGACGCGAGGTCGACCGCGAGGCGCCCCTGCAGGCTAATCCTCGCACGTACATTCCTCAGGTCCGTTTAAGTCGACTTGTCAAGTCAAAATATGACGAGGTTTGCTCGTTCAAAGAGGTTTTCAAAAGTTGAGATAAATTTACCTCTCTTTGAAGCATTGCGAAACATCTTGGCTACATGAAATTTTTAAAGACGCTTGCAAGCAAGAAGAAACTTGGGAAATTTGAGAAAATTTCCTATCCAAGAATGCGATGCCGTCTTGCAAAGAAGCTCCCTCTGAGCGGAAGGACCCGGCGGTTTCACGTTGGAGTGCGAGATCGCCGAGCGGACTTTTCCAAATGTTTTGTGCGACTTGGGGCGAGCATCAATCGATGCCATTGAGCGTTTTCAACCGGCTACACCTAGGAAAGATGAAGCCGATGAAGATTTCATTGATGATGGTGACCGATCGGTCACATATCGAAAGGTATCGTCGAAGGCGTGTTGGTAAGAATTGGATTTTGTTTTCCTGCGACTTTGTTATTCTAGATATTCCGAATTCAAACAACAACCGCTAATCTAGGAAGACCTTTTCTAGCAAGCGGTGCGTGCGTTGATTGATGTGCGAGGAAGGAAACCTCACGTTTCGTGTTAACGATGAGGAGCTCAAAATTTCCATATCTGACGCCATCAAGCAACACGGCGTTGGAAAGTCGGAAGATTGTTGCTCGATCACGATTGCTGTTGCCGCTCACGTCTCGCGTTTAGAGGTACTCGATCGATTGAGAAGCTGTGAGAAGAAAGAAGTGGACTCGGCATGGAACTCCGAGTTTATCATTCAAGTTTGGGGGCCACTTCCATAGTCGGTGGTGGTCGTCCGTGAATCACGCTAAGTTTAGGAGGTTCCACAAGTCGGGAAAGATGTGTATTGATACCAAAACGCCGGTTAGCGAGGTTAGTGATGGTCAGCTAAAGGCGTTAAATAAAGCACTTGTTGGGAGGTAACCCAGCGTTTTCTTTATTTTGTTTTCGTGTTTTGTTTTGTTTTCGTTTGTGTTGCTTTTTGTCGTGTTTACTTTTTCTTTTCATTTTAGGTAATACGTCGATCAACGAGTTAAGTGAAGTGTGTTAATCCATGTGGCGAATGCGATAGAAAATTTTTGTGAAATTTAATGATAAGTGCACATGATATGTTAGAAAATGACGCATGAATGACGTGAGATGGCTTAGGCTTGTTGTTTTTCACCATTTGCTTAACCCGTGAGACTTGAGCTTCACTGTATAAACATCTTGATACAGTTTCTTTTAATTGTGTGATATCATACATGTGATTATCTTCTAGAACTTGCCGTGTTTACGTGTCGAGGCCGCAATATGTGTTTAATTTGGAAAGGATAAAGGCCATCTTTGTTAACCACATATTCACCCAAACACTAACTCGATGTTATATACCATTTGTCGCCTTCTTTGAGCCTTTATTAGACTTTTCTTTCGATTAAACCGGATGATAGGAGGTGAGGATGGATATGGGAATCAAAAGGGTGAAATTTTGATGTAAGTTATGACGAGAAAAGTTTCTTTTAGAAAAATACATACGTGGTGAAGAATAGTACCTTGTTAGTGAAAGTTAAACCTATAAGCTCTAGAAAAGAAAAGAAAAGAAAATGTTAAGTTCACTATGAGTGTTGAGCATAAAGGGTCTTTAATCAAAGTATAGGTACCTACGTGGCATTAAGCGTTGATTTAGCATGTTGGGAGAGAAGAGAACATGGACAAAGTCCATATGTGTGAAATGTATAAATGGTGGTACTTTGAATATTCTTGAGTCACTTAGCCATATTTTATCCTACCTTAACCAATGTGCCTACATTATAACCTATCAAAGACCTCTTTGATCCTTATTTGAACACATTTGAGCGGTGGAGATGTTAGAGAAAGCAAGCCTATGGTAAGATGTTGCATTGCATTGATCTTTGAGTGTATACCGTCCTTAATTTCTTTATGACTTTGAGTGTATTCTATATATTTTACGCACATGCCTTTGTGAGGGTTGAAATAAATGAGTTCTTACCCTCGATGGTTGTTTGTGTTGAGTTGGCTAACGTCGTCATGTGCGCTAATGTTTTTGAGCGTTAATATGTTTCTGAGGCCTAGAATGGTTATCCTCTTTGCTACGTTCGTTGATCTTTCGTTTGTCTTTACATTACGCTTTTGTTTGAGGACAAACAATGCTTTAAGTTTGGGGGGTTTGATAAACGCGCATTTTACACGTTTATAGTTGATATTTGAAGATGAGTTTAGCTCGTTTAATGTGCGTTTATGTATCGATTCTAAATGTTTCATCTATTTCTAGAAGATATTGCTCTTGGGTGTTATTTTGGTGTTTTGTAGGGTTATGTGTTGAAAATCGAAGCAAGGAACGAAGCACGAACAAAATGAACAATCTGTCCAGTTTCTAGCGACCAGCCTAGCGGTCGCTAGGCTGGTCGCGAGGCAAACAAGCGGCGCCGGAAGAGCATGACGCGACCTCGTGCCGCGGCGAAGCTAGCGTCGAGAATCGGCGGGCGATTTTCGCGACCGTTCATAACGGCTAGCGACCGCTAGCCGGGTCGTGAGGTACAAAGCGAGCGCAAGAAGGTGGCGGCGAAAGAAGCAGCGAGAATACCTAGCGATCGCACTAGCGATCGCGAGGACAATCGCGGCGGCGGGGAGAGAAGTGGGGTTTCCAGCCTTTTCTATAAATAGGGATCCCCCCGCGCCTCCTTAGACCCCAGGCGCCCGGACACGTTTTTAGAGAGTTTTTCCTCAGTTTTATCTTTGTTTTAGCTTTCGTTTAGTTCTAGCTTTAATTCTTGCTTTGTTCTAGTTTAGTTTTTCAATTCGTTATCGATCGGAACGTTTTTGTCCGATCGTTTTCCGTTGTTTTCCGTTCGTTCGCTTGGGATTGGATTCAAGACCAACCATTGTTCATCCAACGCTTCCCTACGGGTTTTATATATTTAATTTCCGATTTTATGGTTAAATCGTATTTTATTCCGTTTATTATGTCTCTGCTAGTTTTCCGTTCTAATCACAGGGTTTGCATGATTCGATCCTATATGTTGTGATTCTGCTATTGTTATTTACCTTCCGAGGCATTGATTCATGATTCATGGTGCTTATTTATATGTGTTGATTTCGATCAATCTTGATGCATACCTAGTTGCCGATTAATGGCGTAATTGTATTAATTGTCGATTGATCTTGAATGCATGGTATGAATAAGCCTTGAGTCGTGGCGAGATAGGACATTCGTAGGAAGCATATTCTTAGTGATCCTTTTGGAGTTGCTTATTTTCCTCTAGAGGCGTAAGCGTGATAGGAAAATTAGTAATCAAGCTGCCGCAATTGTCGAATCAAGTTGTTGGTTATATATGTGATCTTCCGTCTTATGCGGATTAAAGCGGTTAATAATAAGCGGGATAAACATCGTTGTGGATAGGATTGGTGCATCCCTAGGGTTAGTCTTTCTTCATAGTTATCTTAGTGATTTTATTGCTTTATTTATATTTACGCTTGGTTACCTTTGCTTTGGATTAATTTCGAAGCCCTAAACCTTCACAACCTAAATTACGTGCTTGGATAATGATGAATTATTGTTGAATTAACTCGTGTTTTGGATTGCAATCCATGTGGATACGATACTTAACACCCTATACTTACACCTTTTACGTGTGAAAAGGGCGATCATCAACAAGGTCAACAAAGTCAACAATTTTGACTTTACAAAAGTAATTTCTTACTAATTCATTTAACAAATCGGTTTCCAATCGATTTCTTCTCGTAAAGTCCTAATTCTCGATTTGTCACGTAAATCGAAGGACTTTATTAATATTTTTCTCAAATATTAATCTTTTAATCATTAAACCATATATTTTTGTTTATAACGTTATTGAATATAACGTTTTGTCCCAAACATAGTAATATATGCTTATAAACTCTTATAAAATCCAAATATATCTAAAATAATGTTTAGACATATAATATATTATTAAACTTAATTAAAAAGGATTTAAAAATCCTTAAAATGCTTTTTGCTCTCGGTAATTTTATAAAAATTATCAGAGGTAATAGATTTTGGCACTCCGTGAAGCCGTGTAATTTCCTTTACGTACAGCTGAGCTAACTTGTCAGATCCATAAGTACTTTGAATTGGTATAAAATGAGCACTCTTTGTGAGTCTATCAACAATTACTCATATGGCGGTGTTTCCTCTTTTTGATTTGGGTAAGTTAAATACGAAGTCCATCGTTATCTCATCCTATTTCCACTCGGGTATTTCCAACGGTGTAATTTTTGTAGGGACATTGATGTAACGCTTTCACTGCTTGGCAAATAAGGCAAATGTTTACGAAAGAAGCTATGTCTCGTTTCATGCCTTCCCACCAGAACTTTTCTTTTAGGTCTTGGTACATCTTAGTACTGCCTGGGTGGGCGGTGTAGGGTGTATCATGTGCCTCACTCATTATTTCATTTTGAAGCTCTGCGTTGTCTGGAACGCATATCCTCCCTTCAAATAATAAGGCGTTGTCCGACGCTTCTTTGAAGTTCTTAAATCCTCCAGACCTTACCCTTTCTCTGATCTTTTCTAACTTTTCCTCCATCCTTTGTCTCGCGACAATCCTTTTTCTTAAATCAGACGTCAGTGTGAGTGTAGCGATACAACTCGTGATCGTCTCTGGTTGTTCAACCAATTCAATCCTCGTTCTTTCAAACTCCTAAGCGAAGTTTTTCTTCTTGTGTAAAGAGACATCCTAGTTTGGTTTGATTTTTACGACTCAAGGCGTCAGCTACTACATTCGCTTTGCCCGGGTGATAGTTAATACCACAGTCGTAATCCTTCACTAGTTCGAGCCATCTTCTTTGCCTCATATTCAAATCTCTTTGCTCGAAGAAGTACTTTAAACTCTTATGATCTGTAAAGATCTCACATCTCACTCCATAGAGATGGTGTCTCCAGATTTTCAGTGCATGAACTACTGCTGCTAACTCTAAGTCGTGAGTTGGGTAGTTCAGTTCATGTGGTCTGAGTTGTCGGGATGCATATGCTATCACCTTTCCTTCTTGCATCAGAACACAACCCAGTCCAATCTTAGAAGCATCCGTATAGACTACATATTCCTTGTAAAACACGGGCAAGCTAGCCTTGGTGCACTTGTCGACTTTTCCTTGAGCTTTTGAAAATTCGCCTCACACTCTTGATCCAATCGAACTTGATTCCCTTGAGATGGTGGGTTATTGGCCTTGCAATCTTGGAGAATCCTTGATGAATCTCAAATAGTAACCGCTAGTCCTTGGACACTTGATCTCATTACGAGTTCTTGGCGATTTCCGTCCTTGTACCGCTTCTTGGTTGGATCCACTTTAATACCTTCTGCAGACACGATGTGTCAAGGAACATTACTTCCTTCGCCTAAAACTCGCATTTGCTAAACTTAGCGAAAAGTCTTTCATCTCTCAAGGTTTGCAATCTTGTTCTTAGATGTTCCTTATGATCCTCTTCATTCTTGAATAGATAAGGATATCATCTATGAAGACCAAAGCAATTTATCAGTATGGATGAAATACTACATTCATGAGATCCATAAATCTGGTGGTGCATTGGTTAATCCGAGCGGCATAACTATGAACTCATAGTGGCCATATCTGGTTCGGAATGCAGTCTTAGGTACATCTTCAGGCCGTATTTTGAGTTGGTGATAACCTGACTTGAGATCAATTTTTGAGAATACACCTGCTCCTCGTAATTGGTCAAACAGGTCATCAATCCTTGGCAAAGGATATTTGTTCTTGAGCGTTATCTTGTTCAGCTCTCGATAATCTATGCACATCCTCAAAGAACCATCTTTTTTCTTGACGAATAAAACAGGCGCTCCCCAAGGTGAAACACTAGGTCTAATGAAACCTAGGTCTAACAATTCTTGGATTTGGATCTTCAATTCTTCCAATTCCTTTGGAGCCATCCTATAGGGCGCCTTCGACACTGGAGCCGATCCGGGTTCCAAGTCGATGGTGAACTCTAATTGTCTATCAGGAGGTTACCCAGGTAGATCTTCGGGAAATACATCCGAAAATTCCCGAACAACTTCTATGTCCTCAACCCTCGTTTCGGGTTTATCCTCCCCGTTCAGGTAGACGAAAAATGCGTGGCATCCTTTCTGGTTTATCATCCTTCTCGCCTTCAGTGCTGATACAATCGGGATTCTCCTTCCCATGCTTATTCCATGAAAATGCGTAGCTTCTTGACCAGGAAAGTGAAACGAAATTTTCCTTTACTTACAAAGAATCGTGGAATGATTCTTAGCTAATCGATCCATTCTAGGATTATATCTCGTCACCCATGGGTATTATGTTTAGATCGTTCGCGTAACCTTAAGTGATCTAAAGTCGACTCTAGGTTCGGCAGATATGTGTATGATCATAATCCCTCCTATAGGTGAAGAGATTCTCATATCGACTTGCCTTTTCGGACCTAAGTCCCAACAATTCTACGCATGATTTTGCTATAAAGGAATGCTGAAGCACCGTGTCGAACAATATTATAACAGTGCGTTGAGAAGAACTCCCATACCGCCGGTTTCCACGATTACATTCGATTCGCCTCGGTGTAAGGCATACGCTCTAGCTGGGCGGTTGAGGTGACGGGTGCTTGCCCTGTTGGTTGATTCTTCTTTGCTGAAATTTCTTTGGCGTTATCATGATGGTTGCCGCCTTGGTTGTTGAGGTTGCTGCTGCTGCGCTGATTATCTTCTTTGTTGGGGTTGGAGCTGGAGTTGTTGCGGAGGTTGGACTGGGCGTATAGCCACGATCGGTGGGCATTGCCGGGTTGATTTTCCCTTACAATCGTGTCCGGGCGTTCCCCTAGGCAATTGTTGGCATATTGACCTCTTACTCCGCACTTGAAGCAATTCACATTGCCTGCCATGCACATTCCTCTGTGCATTCTATGGCATTTAAGGCATAGAGGAGCCCTCAGCTGCTCTTGCGGGCCTCTTGTCGGAGGGACAAAAGCTGACTTCTTCCAACCTTGCCCTGGCTGTGCCACGTTTCCTTGCCAGGGTCGCTTGTGACTTGTATTCTCATAGCTTCCCCTGTTGCTATTTCCGTGACTTGCTTCCCACTTCCCTTTTCCTTTGTCCATCGAACTCTGCGTCTGAGCTGACGCCGGCTTGTCTTCAGGCATTGCTGCCTCAATATCCAGGGCTCGTGCAAGAGCCTCGGTGTAGGTCAGCTCTCCATGGCTGGTGAGAGACATCCGTATCTCTGGCCTTAGACCCGATCTGAATTTTTCCGACATTTTCAAGTCGGTGTCTACTTGTTAGGGATATCTCGACATGTCGCGAAAGTGCGGTCATAGTCGATTCTGAACATCTTCTCTTGTTTGAAGACGAAGAATTCGTGCTCTTTCCTCTTCCTATAGCTCTTGGGTATGTACTTGTCATACACCTCTTTCTTAAAGTCCTCCCACGAGAACTCTTCCGGTTGTTCATGATGAAAGTTTTCTTCGGCCTCCCACCGTAAATCAAGCAGTCCATTCGGTTGGAATGTTACACATAGCGATCGCTCTTCTTGTTGTGCATCTTAGAAAGTTGAAAATTTGCTCAATGGTCCTCGTCCATTGTTCGAACTTCCTCTGGGCTTCCTTTCCCATTGAAGGCAGGAGGTTACGTAAAGCAGTTCCTCTATCTGCGCTCGGTGGAGGCGGAGGTGGTTGGGGTATATCCTCGACTTCTTGTTGAGGATTCTACCTCGTCCCTTGGTCTTCCTCGTCCTCTGCCTCTAGCCCTTGTTAGGGTTTCTTCTAGGAGGCGTTCGATATATAAGGCATATAATCATCAATCACTCATTACTTTCATAACTTAACATACATAATATCATCATAGCCTCCTTGTAAAATGATTTCAAATAAAACATTTCGTCCTTTCCATCCAAAATTTTGCTGCAAAAGCCCACTCGGGGTCATAAATATATATATATATCCCAAAAACTTTGCCGTAGGCAGGATGTTCAAAAACCATCAGTCGTTCAAAACAAAAACATACATCCCGGCTCACATGGCCCTTCAAAACACCAAGTTTTCTTTCTACGGTTCCATACATATCGAAAGAAACAAGCATACATGCTAATCATATCAAAAGTCTAATTAAGCCCGTCTAATGCCTTCATCGGGCATCTTCCTACTCTTCATCCTCCCTGGTCCTCTTCTCTTCGGGATCCTCTTCTTCATGAGAATCATCTTCGGGCACATACCTAGATGGTCCCGCCTGTAAATCTCCTACCATCGGTATGTCGCGCATGGGGCCGAAGTCATCGTCGCCATACAGGTCGTAGTCATGGCGAATCGGGCTATAGCCATCGAAAGCATCCGATACGCTCATCCGTCTTTGTCGGCGGAAGGCTCTCTTGGAGGTGGGGGCTGTCATAGGTGGTAGAGGTGGTAGTGGCGGACGTGCAGGGGTGTCCAAAAGCGAAGGAGGAAAAGCAGGCTCTCCAATGCTCTCGGGGCTGCTCTATCAAGCAGCGGAGCTGCCCTCGTCGAAAAAAAATATGGAGGTACTCTTGGGTCAATCATCTTGGGACCTCGGTATACAGACACTCCGGTGACTCATCCCGCCAGGTATACTCTCATGGAGGGAGATACGGTCCCCTCGGTGCGTTCCATATATGTTGTATCGTAAGTCGGATGACTCACGAACTTGGCGGATCTCAACGGATCATAGCGCGACCGCTCGGTATATGTAATCACGATATCTCGAGCATAGTCCTCCCAAGTCTGGGGGAGTATGGCTAGAGGCGCCTAATACCGTCATAGTCGATCCATGCCGTAGGCTCATGCGTTCCTCCAAGCCGAAGGTAATACATCGGGAACTCGCCTGGGTCCTCACCGCAAGACATCCAACACTCACGATAGGTGCGCATCACTTCCTCCGGGGTAGGGTGTGGTCCTAGCCTCCTCATAGCTATGTATCGCATCTCCTCCATCTGTCACGATCAAAACTAACATAAGTCAAACTAACGTCATCCGATAAGCAGATAAGGATAACTTAAGAACATCTGATAAGAAACTAGGTTAGACTAAACAATCTATAAGGTAAATAACGTCATAAGGTACAGCACATATCATATCTTATATTCTATTCTACTCGGAATCGTATATCCAAAAGTGTTCTAAGGTATAGGCTATGCTATGAGATCCTTGTTCTAAACCCAACACTTGAACTAATGTTCAACAGACTCTAGCGTATTCTGGAGACAGAATTAGGAATTTTTCCTTCATAACAAATTAAGCTCGGGACGTTAGGAGTACGCAGGTGAAAACCACACGTAAATCGGAGTCCTAACGAAAGAGAACGAGCTAAAACAAAAACACTGCACAAAGCAGTTTTCTGTTGACGCCGAGGCCTGGGTTGTCGTTGCCGAAGTCAATATGTCGACTCCGGGGTCAAAGACAACGAATGTTAAAAAAAATGCCGAGGTCGAGAAAAATGCAAGCATAACTGACGGCGTCACAGGCACTGAGGTCATGGATGCCGAGGTCAAGAGTGACGAAGTCGATAGTGATAATGCCGAGGTTACTGCCGAAGTCACTTTCATTGCCGAGATCGAAGTGGAGTTCGGGCGAAGGTTTAGAAATTTTTAATGCCGAGGCCGAAGTCTTAAATAATACCGAGGGTGGTCGAAGCTAATGCCAAGATCGAGGTCATCAATAATGTTGAGGTCGGCAATGATAATGTCGGCGTCAGTCGTCGCCAGTCGAAGTCACAATTGTCGACTCAAGTCGAAGGCGTTAAGCGCCGAGGTTGATGGGGACGGCGCGAGGTCGCACTTCACATCCTCCTCCTTTCGGCTTGGCGGTTTTCCTCTAGTTCTCACTTGGTATTTCCTCTTGACTCTCGTTTAGCTCGCATTCCAGCTCGTACTTTGCGGATCGTCTTCCGGCTTACTTGGCTTGTATTCGATTCGCGCCGCCATATCGTTTCGACTTGCTTGGTTTGTCATGGCGGTTGCTTGCTTCACTCGCCTCGGTAGTTAGGCAATTTGCCGCAGCTCGTCGTTGGCACCTCTATACCCATCTTTGAGGTCGTGATGAAGTGCCGATGTCGTTTATTTCAAAGTCGAAGGCGTTCTTGAAAGGAAAGGAAGTTCATACTTCTATGTTCTTTCACGATCGTGATCATGCTCCTTAGAGTCTATGTTCTTCTTGTGATAACATATCGTTCATCATAAATCTTTGAAATTTGGGAATAAAGTTCCAAAATAACGGCGTAAACAATTCATACATGTATATCAATTTGAATTCATCCTTTCAACATTGATCAATCAACTCGGTTGAAACATGACTTTCATCTCAAAACTTGATCACTTGCATAACTCCTCGTTTGATTTCAAAATCAACGTTTTTGAAAAAATTTCTTGCTCATATTTTCATTTTCATCATCAAAACCTCATAATATCATAACTTTTCTTCCCTTTTTCCTTCAAAAATACTTCCAAACTTGTTCATCATTCAAAACTCTTCATTTCATGAGTTTGAGAAAGAAATTCGATTACCTTTTTCCGGTTGAGCTCGATGT
This sequence comes from Salvia rosmarinus, assembly GCA_036937905.1. NCBI lineage: Eukaryota > Viridiplantae > Streptophyta > Magnoliopsida > Lamiales > Lamiaceae > Salvia > Salvia rosmarinus. Next base: position 45,687,585 of record CM072817.1, read on the forward strand.
GATGGAGTGTTGAGTAGTCGACAAATTTCTAGAAGTCCGGTGACTCGATCTAGACTTAGTTTTGGAAAGAATTTGGGTTTCAAAAGAGCAACTGCTCGATACCACTCTGTCACGACCCGCTCCGGATAACCCGATTGGGCGGACTAATACTAGGAATAGTATTTAGGGTTCACAAAGGCTATTGTAAAGATGCATATCGGATGTAAACTAACATGCTTTGAACATAACATACGATGCTAACACATCAAATCGGTGGGTTAGACCATCGGACCCCAGGCTAACAATGGTGCAGCGGACCTCAATAGTATATGTCACATTATCCTCCAGCGGATCAAAAGGATATTAATGATCGAGCGACTTCAACAATTCATATCACCATACATAATATAAATAAATTGAGTTGCGGCGGAAAGTGTGTGAATACATATATGGCGATATGTATTGAGGTTAACAAATTCTTAACAAAATATCGAGGACCTTTGGACTCTTCAACACTCCTCCATCACCATCATGAGCTCGACCCGCACGTTTAAAACAAACATGCGGTGAGTACAAGAATGCACTCGGTGGACTCATGCAGAAAATATTTTATCATATTTGAATTACATGCGCCAACATCGAGGTAAGACACGAGGTTTTATTTGAAATGCCTGTGCTTACTAAAACATTTTCATCGATTCGTAAAATCATCGCTGGCGGGCATTTTTCTTAGTGTGTATGATCCGTATCTCATATCCTCGTTTCATCATAACATCATAGTTCGAGCGTCGTGAAGGAGGCCTCCTCTGACGCCGTGACCGGCCGTGAATTGTCCTTACAAAGACACGATCACTGGGTGTACACGTTAATCTAGCAGGGCATTGTCTTGGCATAGGATCCGATACCGATTCATAACTCGGTTGGGGCGACCCGACAACAACATTCACATCATTTCATATCATCTTATAACATTTCATATCATTCATTAGGATAGGATACCTACACAAAAGAAACATTTTGGCGGTAATCTTGTAAACATTTTAACAACAGTTGAAATAAGCATCGTAAATAAATTCATTTGGAAAATAACTTAAATAAAGCTCGTATTTTGTTTGAAAAGAAGCCCCTTTGGACTATGGTTCGTCTTAAACTTGAATTCTTAAGTTGATTCCTCGTCGACGTCCGGCCGTCACGTTCGCGTCCACCGCTACGTAAAAGCGATGTTTTAGTACGTCGTTCACGTTTTCGAGACTTTCAAAGTCTAGAATAAACTTGATATTCTATATCGATATAAACTGAATTCATAACTGAATTCGATCACTTTTCGATTATGTATTTCAATTGAGCTGTTCGTTCTTGAGACACGTTCAACTATTCGTTTAACCCTTGGGTTTTAATCGTTCAGCGTAATTATCGTTTCTCGATATAAGGATTTCAATTCTGAAATCTTTACTAATGAGGTATCTTGACTCGATTAGTGCGTCTTACGTATTAGCGTATTTATCGAACGTATTTTCGTACGTTGACTTTAAAAAGTCAATAAAGTCAACATGGTCAACAATTTTGACTTTTCAAAAGTAATTTCTTACTAATTCATTTAACAAATCGATTTCCAATCGATTTCTTCTCGTAAAGTCCTAATTCTCGATTTGTCACGTAAATCGAAGGACTTTATTAATATTTTTCTCAAATATTAATCTTTTAATCATTAAACCATATATTTTTGTTTATAACGTTATTGAATATAACGTTTTGTCCCAACCATAGTAATCTATGCTTATAAACTCTTATAAAATCCAAATATATCTAAAATAATGTTTAGACATATAATATATTATTAAACTTAATTAAAAAGGATTTAAAAATCCTTAAAATGCTTTTTGCTCTCGGTAATTTTATAAAAATTACCAAATGATTTTCAAAAAAAAATTCTAAATTCATATAGTGTATTATTATACACTATGGTCATTAATATGTATTAATATTAACCCACTATCAATCGGTCATCACTTAATCAATTTAATAAGGTCACGGTATGTTATAAAAATTTGTCCAATAATTCCAAAAAATTTTATACACCTAGTACAAGCTTACAACATTAATATATAACATATTTATAACCTATAGTCCACATAAACAATTTCTTCATTAAGGAATTTATTCCTTAAGCTCACGGTAATCACAAAACAATTACCAAACAATTCATAAAAATTCCAATAAAATTATATCATGCTCAAACATTATAGTATAACCATATAACATCATAACATCTACCAAAACCATTTGAATCATCACCTTGTGGAGCTTATAGCTCTCGGCTTTTTTGATTACTATAGGTAGTTGGTTTCCAAAAATTCTAACAATTATACACTATGCTTATATACTATAGTATAACAATATAACATCATAACATTCATCAAAAACCATTTGAATCATCACCCTCTTGAGCATGAGCTCTTCGGCTTTTTTGATTAAAAATGGTATTTGATTTCCAAAAATTCTAACAAAAACATGTAACACATAATCAATGTACTAAAGCATTAATATACCATTGCATATTCAAAAATAAAGTCATACACTAAGATATTAATTTTGAAACTCACGGTCCATTTGAAATAATATGCATTTGGTTCTCAAGAATTCTAATACATTCATGGAACATATAATCAAGGTCCTAAAGCATTAATACACCATTGCATGTTTAAAATAAAAATCATACACCAAGGTACAAGTTCATAAGCTCACGGTATTTTTCATAAACATGCTTAGGATTTTTCAAAAATTCTAAATAAATCATTATGCACTCTAAATATATCATAGGTCAATAATCCATCCTTAAAATAATTTTATAACATTCGAACATCATATAAACCCTATAACATTTTTCGAAATAATTTTTAAACAAGATCCATGCTTCAAACATAATATATATTGGCTAGATTTAAATAAATATTTCACATGCAATAACTTATGTCCATCTAACATACATTTCTTAAAAATCATCAAGAACATATATATATGAACAATATCACATACCCAAGAACATTCAAAACATATATATACACTTGAGAGCAAGCTCTCGATTTTTTTTTTATAAAATGGAAGAGAAAAATCGAAACCATGGTCCATGTTTACCTTTGGAATAGAATGGATTCAAAGAACAATGCTAGGGTATCAAGCTTGGGTGAATGGATGAAGAAGGAAGAAGAAGAAAAATTTTGGAAATGGAGAGGGAGCTCTCGGTTTCTTCAGCAAAAATGGGAGAGGAGAGAGTGTTTCTATGTGTTCCAATATTTGAAATGAGTGTGGAGTGTGAAATGAGGGATGAAGGTGAATGATCCCTCCCTATAACTCTCCTCTCTCTCTCGTGTCACTACAACACAAATGAATAAAATTGTCACGACCCGACTACCTAATCAGGTAATTAGGCCGTGACTCGGGATTAAGAAGAAAATTTAGCGACAACGGGTTCAATAATATGTCAAGAGAAAAGATAACAACAACTTTCTTAACGAATGAATCTAACATTTACGGTTCGAAGGTAAAATATAAAGTAGGTTTCGAGAATGTTTTGTCGACAAGAAGGATTTATCAACAATTTAAAACAAGGAATGACAACGGTTCAACCGAATAATATTGAATCAGCGAAAACCATTACGAACATTCGAGAAATCCTTGTTCACCAAACATTGGATAAGATCATTTTATCATATCAGAACATATAAGCAGGTAAGGTTAAAGCTCGGTAACGAAACGTGGCTGAGAATTATGTATGAAGACATAACTCTCTGGGCAACAAAACATGTCAATAACAATAAAGCAACCTTATGATGAATTAACATTTAGAGAAGCTCCTTCGCGCAGCATTCGATTCCAACATTCTCTCCAGCTCAACCTGCATATTTAGAAATATATGCAGGGCGTGAGTACAAAAATGCACTCAGTGGGTATTCGCGAAAACATAAAGATAAACTTTTCCTTAGGGCTATAAATTTGACTTGCCATCAAATAAACTTATGCGAGGATTTTATTGAAATTACCCGCATAATGCTTCTCAAAATATGTTCATGCATGCTCGTATCATCATGATCATATCATATCATATGCATATGCATGTTTCATGTCGCATGCATCTTTCTTTTCCTTCCCATATCACGTCTATATTCTTTGTGTTGATCAGGAGTAAACCTCCTCCTCAAACACACTTTAACTTCACATACCGAGTTGGTCCGAAGGATCTCAACTACGGTCATACCCGACGTCGGTAAATTCTTTCTTTTCTTTCTTTCCGTGGATAGGTAGTGCATCGTGCTTAAAATCATTGGCAAGTCGATCAACTTTTCAAATCGATGCATATCGTCAAATCTCGTGTCATCTTTCATGCATAAACATATTATATCATTTGAAAACATTTCAAAGCATAAGTATACTATTATAGAAAATACTTATACCACTGGATGTTCCTTAGAGCTAAGGAACTAATTCCCAATTCCATTTCTTTATTTATCCATATTTTATCCTCATAGAGCGGCATAAATGCTAACAAGAAACAAACACGAACATTACTCATCTTAGTCATCGACACGACTATATCTTCTCGATATCAAATCTAAGACACTATGGTCTATCAAAACTTGGGTCATTGCATCCTCTAACATCTTATTAATAACCAAATTCTATCGAAATTTCGGCAGCGTAACGTCTATAAAACGCATCGCCAAATCAACACCAGATCAACCAAACATAGCCCAAACTCCATCAATTCATCACCATATGTCTCAATATACATAGGAAACTCAACAACAAGCTTGATCATCTTATCTTAGCCATCAACCGAAAATCCCTTAAGGCGTCACTTAAGGTCTAACGTCGAAAATTCACGTGAGACATCATCTAACACCAACGAACCTATATACATGCTCAACTATCATTAAATATCATCATTTTATCAATAAAACATAAAGATCAAAGCTTTGGCTTTGAAAACTAATTTTAAATCGACAAACTAAAATTTTACCGTTTTTGAATACGTCGTGGAAAAATCCGAATAAATCATTTTAGGATTTATTCATATCATAGAATCAAATATGAAGTCAAAATGATCAAATAAAATCATAATTTCAACATCATAAGACTTAGGGTTTTCGCCAATTTGGGAATTTCAACATAGTTTCGATTTCAAACGTTTTCTTGTTCCAAACACATTTATATCAATCCAATAACATATATATGAAGACAATTCAATCATAACAATATCATAAATTCAAGATCCATGCCTCCTTTTCGAAAATTTTAGGAATTCCAAACAATAAATATATAGTCCACAAATTCGGCGTTAAGCGATGCATACGCGTCGAATCTATCATAATATTCATAAATAATCAACAAAACATAATCAATCATAATCAATACATAATGACCAAAAATATGATTTCAACATATGATCATGTTCTTAAAATTTATAATCAGTAGATCGTTCTCGATGCGAGATTATACTCTATTCAAGACCGATCGAAAATCCAACGATCGGATCTTCCTATTTTGAACCCCAAATGCTGAAAATTAATGTGTGAAAATGTGTGTGTGAGTGTGTGTAACCGTGAGTGAGGGAGAGAAATGAGGAGAAATCATGTTGAAAAGTCTAAAGTATAAACTTTATATTATGTAATAAATAATTTTATTTTCATTTTCTTTATTTAAGGTGATTAATCACCATATTCTAGAAACATTTTCTTTCCTTTTCTTTTCTCATTTTCTTTAATATAAAATAATCACTTTTGTTGTAGAAAATAAATATAAATATTGTAGAATAAAACATAACGTTTTTATCATGAAATCGACGCTAATTATCCGATAAAATAACCTCTTTTGAATCTCTACTTTTAACCTCAATATTTACTCATAAATATCAAATTATACTTATTAAACATATTTTTGACCTTAAAAACCATTTTAAATATTTTGCTCTTCATCCGAGCTTAATCGGCAAACCAGGCGTCATAAAAACGTAAATTTTGAAATTCTCAATTTTTCAAATCAAGACTTCGTTGAGCATGTATCTATCATATCAAGACTATTTAAATCTAGGTCTTCTTATGTTCGACTAGATTTAAGGATCTTATCTCGATTCTATCTCAAATCGTCGAAATTTATCGTCTCGACTCGAAGCTTAATGCAAAGCTTCTAACTTAAACAACTCTTTCTTAAGGATGCAATTCCCTTCTTAATGAGATCTTAATTATGGGTTAATCTCTATTACAGAAATACGGGGTATTACATTCTCACCCCCTTACAAAAATTTCGTCCTCGAAATTTGGCACGTCAGCAAAAGCTCAGAGCACTTCTTTATCATCTGATCTTTAACTTCCATGTCGTCTCTTCTAAATCATCATACTTCCATGTCGATTTAAGACGCATTCTGGCTTTCTTTCATAGCTTAAATCTTGTTCACGAACATTTTCTCTCTTAATGAGTCATGTGTTTTGAATTAAACACATAGCTTTGTATCTGTAGCATATAGAATACATCGCGAATATTTTCAAACTCGGAGAAAATGCTTATCTGTAGACAACTTGCCAATCTTTCTTGAATCTCGTACAGTTCGATACATCTCGATAACGTCTTGGATTCTTGTCTTAACTTGTCGTACGATTACGACCATTTCTTTAATTGCTTCTGGTCCAAGCACTTTCTTCTTCAAATACGTTTTAAATAAAACGACGATCTACACTTGCTATCTTAAAAGACTTCATGGAGTGTCATATAAATCGTCGTTCTGATCTTGTCTTCTAACGTCTGGATGGTCCATTTAAATTGACCATCTATTGCGGATAGAAAGCTGCACTGCAATTCGATCTTGTATCCATCTTTATTGCAAACTCGTCTAAAACGAGATATAAACTTGGAGTCTCTGTTCGAGATGATTGAGGCGAGTACTTCATGTAAATATACTATCTTTCAAGCGTACACTTGAGTTAACTTGTCGACTCCATACGTGATAAAAGTCGAGAATAACATAATCGTATTTTGTGAGTCGATCGATTGTCACCTCACGCCGATTTGGTAACCAACACGTATGTCTTCTCATCTTTTCAACTTTATAAAGAGCATCAAGAATTGATCTGCGAATTCACGACCTTATAATGCGACAATCTTCTTTCTCCGCTCATACTGTAAACTAAATCTCGTTACATTTGCGTAATTCGAGGTATATACTTTTCAGTAAAATTCTTCTTTGAATTGCTCTCGCGTAAAATTCTTTAAGTACGGAGGAAAGAACTTTTCGTACTCTTCATCAAAGCGTCGATCCTTTAACACTAACGATATACATAGGAGATATTCACGATCGAGTTCTCCAAAACTTGAAAACTTGTTCAACGAAGTGAACTCGTTCTTTAATATCAACTGGGTTATCCACTTCATTCGAGGATAAAAGATTTTGACACCGAAAGATTCTGCAATTCTATAATCGGTTTAAGAAGAAGGTACAAGTAAGTTTTGAAAAGAATTGTGCTTTCTTATTCATCCTCTTGTAATAATGAATGAGAATTTCTTTTTCGGGTGATGTCTTGCATTGCAAATGAATGCCAAAATGCGACATATTTTCTTATCCAAAATCGGGAAAAAGGTTTTCAATTGAAAATGACTCGAGATCGCAAAGATCTTCAAAATTACTTATCACAAAGTTATGATGTGAAATGAAATAGTTGGATAGCAAAATGATCGTATAGATCTCGAGGAAAGGAATTTGTCTCTCGAGGACTTCCACAAACAAAGAATAACTTTGTCATCCGAGTTTTGTATATGGATGCTTGGATATCTTCGACAAACACATCTGATACAATCTAAATCAATAAGGGCAATTTCAATATCGATTTAAGAATAATCAATTTGTACAAGATCTACATCGATTTAGACATAACTAATGAGCATTTGATAAGGAAGACTACAGTTTTAGAATAAGGTGCTAGTATTATGCTCAGGCATAAAAGATTTAACATCTTTGGTTTCAAGATTTTCACCATCATCATCATCCTCCATTGGAGAAGAAATTTTTCAACCAACTGAAGTTGATGAACAACTGAAATAGATTTAGCAATAGGGAAAAATGAATCAAAAGGGAGGGGCTCGAATGAACCAAATATTGAAATTTTATGGTAATTAGGAGTCTAGAGGATCAATTTGCTCAAAACAATAAAGCCAGACCTAACATAATCAATGGCAACAGAATAACCCAATCTTGTCACTCTTTAGGCAATAAAGAGATCAACTGAAATTTTCCATCAAATCTCGTCGTCTTACTCAAGCGTCTCTTTCCATAATCGATAGAATCAAATGAGAAATTAAATAAGGTATCTCGCTCATCGATGCGTATGGATAGAATTCTCTTTGATCTTTCTTGCGAATATAAGCGAAACGGTTACAACGTAACGTCGACAACGAGATAACAACAACAGACGACGACAAACAAATCGTACTCTTCTAAGTTGTCCAAACGATCCTCGTCATCGAAGATAAAAACTATACTCGAACTCGTGTAGAAAAGTTATTCATATTGTTACGCCATCTTTTCTTTCTCATGATTTCTTTTCAACTTCATTTCGATAAGCAATATTCATTTTAAACATACACATATTCAATCATCAACTATGATAACCATAATCATAAGCATAAACCTTTACTGTTGAGCTAGAGATGGCGGAATCGAATCTTCGAGCTTCTGCTACGAACAAGCGACTCTTTACTCATATTCTCGATTCGTAATCAAACAAGCGATTCCATAACTTAGAGTCTCAAGATGAGTCAAACAATTGACTCCATAAACTTAATTTCTCAAGCAGTCGGACAAAGAAATTTATATGCTCAAAGTGCACAAAGCGCACAAGACTTACAAGGATTCTTGAATGTAGAATTTAAGACTATACACAACTGCATAAGGATTGAAAGAATTTGCATGCTCGATTTCAAGATCGTGCACAAATTGCACAATTTTACAAAGGCTCACAGGTTCAGAACTCAAAACTGCTATGATACCATTCTGTCACGACCCGACTACCTAATCAGGTAATTAGGCCGTGACTCGGGATTAAGAAGAAAATTTAGCGACAACGGGTTCAATAATATGTCAAGAGAAAAGATAACAACAACTTTCTTAACGAATGAATCTAACATTTACGGTTCAAGAAGGTAAAATATAAATTAGGTTTCCAAGAATGTTTTGTCAACAAGAAGGATTTATCAACAATTTAAAACAAGGAATGACAACGGTTCAACCGAATAATATTGAATCCAACGAAAACCATTCTGAACATTCGAGAAATCCTTGTTCACCAAACATTGGATAAGATCATTTTATCATATCAGAACATATAAGCAGGTAAGGTCAAAGCTCGGTAACGAAACGTGGCTGAGAATTATATATGAAGACATAACTCTCTGGGCAACAAAACATGTCAATAACAATAAAGCAACCTTATTATGAATTAACATTTAGAGAAGCTCCTTCACAAAGATTCGATTCAAAGATTCTCTCACTCAACTCGCATATTTAGAAATATATGCGGTGAGTACAAAAATACACTCAGTGGGTATACGCCAAAAACATAAAGATAAACTTTTCCCTTAGGGCTATAAATTTGACTTGCCATCAAATAAACTTATGCAGGGATTTTATTGAAATTACCTACATAATGCTTCTCAAAATCTGTTCATGCATGCTCATATCATCATACAATCATATCATATCATATGCATATGCATGTTTCATGTCTGCATGCATCTTTCTTTTCCTTCCCATATCCACGTCTATATTCTTTGTGTTGATCCGAGGAGTAAACCTCCTCCTCAAACACACTTTAACTTCACATACCCGAGTTGGTCCCGAAGGATCTCAACTACGGTCATACCCGACGTCGGTAAATTCTTTCTTTTCTTTCTTTCCCGTGGATAGGTAGTGCATCATGCTTAAAATCATTGGCAAGTCAATCAACTTTTCAAATCAATGCATATCATCAAATCTCATGTCATCTTTCATGCATAAACATATTATATCATTTGAAAACATTTCAAAGCATAAGTATACTATTATAGAAAATACTTATACCCACCTGGATGTTCCTTAGAGCTAAGGAACTAATTCCCAATTCCATTTCTTTATTTATCCATATTTTATCCTCATAGAACGGCATAAATGCCTAACAAGAAACAAACACGAACATTACTCATCTTAGTCATCGACACGACTATATCTTCTCGATATCAAATCTAAGACACTATGGTCTATCAAAACTTGGGTCATTGCATCCTCTAACATCTTATTAATAACCAAATTCTATCGAAATTTCTAACAGAACGCCTATAAAGCATCGCCAAATCAACACCGGATCAACCAAACATAGCCCAAACTCCATCAATTCATCACCATATGTCTCAATATACATAGGAAACTCAACAACAAGCTTGATCATCTTATCTTAGCCATCAACCGAAAATCCCCTTAAGACGTCACTTAAGGTCTAACGTCGAAAATTCACGTGAGACATCATCTAACACCAACGAACCTATATACATGCTCAACTATCATTAAATATCATCATTTTATCAATAAAACATAAAGATCAAAGCTTTGGCTTTGAAAACTAATTTTCGTCGACAAACTAAAATTTTACCGTTTTTGAATACGTCGGCGGAAAAATCCGAATAAATCATTTTAGGATTTATTCATATCATAGAATCCAAATATGAAGTCAAAATGATCAAATAAAATCATAATTTCAACATCATAAGACTTAGGGTTTTCGGCCAATTTGGGAATTTCAACATAGTTTCGATTTCAAACGTTTTTCTTGTTCCAAACACATTTATATCAATCCAATAACATATATATGAAGACAATTCAATCATAACAATATCATAAATTCAAGATCCATGCCTCCCCTTTTTCGAAAATTTTAGGGAATTCCAAACAATAAATATATAGTCCACAAATTCAACGTTAAGCAGTACGTACACGTCGAATCTATCATAATATTCATAAATAATCAACAAAACATAATCAATCATAATCAATACATAATGACCAAAAATCTGATTTCAACATATGATCATGTTTTTAAAAATTTAAAACCGTAGATGCGTTCTCGGTACGAGATTATACCTCTATTCGAAGACCGATCGAAAATCCAACGGTCGGATCTTCCTATTTTTTGAACCCCCAAATGCTGAAAATTAATGTGTGAAAATGTGTGTGTGAGTGTGTGTAACCGTGAGTGAGGGAGAGAAATGAGGGAGAAATCATGTTGAAAAGTCTAAAGTATAAACTTTATATTATGTAATAAATAATTTTATTTTTCATTTTCTTTATTTAAGGTGATTAATCACCATATTCTAGAAACATTTTTCTTTCCTTTTCTTTTCTCATTTTCTTTAATATAAAATAATCACTTTTTTATAGAAAATAATTATAAATATTGTAGAATAAAACATAACGTTTTTATCGCAAAAATCGACGCTAATTATCCGATAAAATAACCTCTTTTGAATCTCTACTTTTAACCTCAATATTTACTCATAGATATCAAAATATACTTATTAAACATATTTTGACCTTAAAACCATTTTAAATATTTTGCTCTTCATCCGAGCTTAATCGGCAAACGCAAGCGTCATAAAAACGTAAATTTTGAAATTCTCAATTTTACAAATCAAGACTTCGTTGAGCATGTATATATCATATCAAGACTATTTAAATCTAGGTCTTCTTATGTTCGACTAGATTTAAGGATCTTATCTCAGATTCTATCTCAAATATGTCGAAATTCTATCGTCTCAACTCGAAGCTTAATGCAAAAGCTTCTAACTTAAACAACTCTTTCTTAAGGATGCAATTCCCTTCTTAATGAGATCTTAATTATGGGTTAATCTCTGTTACAGAAATACGGGGTATTACAAAAATAATGGCTGCAATTTGAGTAGTGGGATGGTGATCATTAGCTAGGCTAAAAAGGCTCTCCATGTATTGGGCAATAGAAAAATAATTTCATGCTTGTTTAAAGAAGCATAGCCGACGGCTATGGGGTTCCAAAAGGGTGGGATTTATTTCTTTTGTACAATAATACTATGTATTAATCAAGATATAAATCATAGATATAAAATACATGTCAATTAAATAATTAAAACATCACATAGTGGAACAATGCAAAATGGCGTGAAAATTGGCATAAAATCATAGGTCACGCCTCTCATCAAAACATAAGTCATTTTCGTACCATATATACATATATATTTCATAACATATAGTTTAGATAATAAATAATAGCATTGGATAATTTAATGGTATCATTTTATGTGAGAAAACCCTAGTTTGTAAATTAGGGTTTCGAAAATTGCTAAATTGCAATTATCGAGTTCTTAATATTTTAGTATTGATTTTAATGCTTAATAATACTCTAATTATATAAAATAATCATAGGAAATTAAATAATATAATTTCCTGATCATTAAACCCATTTTTCAAAACGTCTCAGACGCGTTGGCGTTCAAAACGTCTCAAAACGTTAATAATCGACTCATCTCAAAATGGTCGTAGTAAGTTCGTACTTACTTTATAAATAATATCTTATTAATATAGGAAATTAATTCCAAGCTATGCTGCTTAGAAAATTTCATGAAATTCTGACGTTCGATACGTAATCGACGTTAAAATTATACTGCCGAACTATTTCATAACATTCTATTCCTTAATTCACAGTTCTTAGTGAATATAAAAAAGAATTCGTTACTACGTTACTGAATCGAAATCAATATTCGATGACTCTCAAAATAATATACGCCAAAACCCTAATTCACGGGTTTAAAATACTGTAAATAGGCGTTCGTTTCTTCGGAATATTACATTCCACCCCCCTTAAAAGAAATTTCGTCCCGAAATTTGCATACCTCTAGAAAAATATATCGGGGTATCGTTCTTTCATGGCGTCTTCAAGTTCCCACGTGGCTTCCTCTTGTCCGTGGTGTCTCCATAGCACTTTGACTAGCGGAATCGACTTGTTCCGTAGTTGCTGAACTTTATGGTCGAGTATTGCTGCGGGTTCTTCTTCATAGCTCATGTCTGGTTTGAGGATCACGTCGTCTTGATGGATCACGTGCTTTGGATCGTGTACGTATTTTCTTAGTTGTGACACGTGAAAAACATTGTGTACATTCCCCAGACTTGGCGGAAGAGCCAACCTATAAGCTACTGGACCTATCCTCTCTAGGATCTCATATGGTCCTATAAAACGGGGTCTTAGTTTCCCTTTTAGTCCAAACCTGACGATCCCTTTCGATGGAGAGACCTTAAGAAACACTTTATCTCCATCTTCAAATTGTAGCTCAGATCTACGCGTATCAGCGTAAGACTTCTGCCTATTTTGAGCTTCTTTTATTCTTTGCCTAATTTGTCGTACGATTTCAATCATCTCATTCACTACTTCTGGCCCTATGATTTTCCTCTCACCCACTTCATCCCAATAAAGCGGTGATCTACATTTCTTGCCATCTGAGCTTTCAGACGGGGCCATACCAATCGCCGCTGATAGCTATTGTTGTGGCAAACTCGATAAGGGTAAAATGTCTTCCATTTTGCACCTCGATCCAACACTCTTGTTCTCAACATATCCTCTAGTGTGCGGATCGTTCTTTCCGATCGCCCATCGATGCGTGGGTGAAATGCCGTCTTGAAATTCAATTTCGCACTCCAATTCTTTTGTAAGCTAACCCGAATCGGATGTGAACTTGGAGTCTCTATCAGAGGTAATAGATTTTGGCACTCCGTGAAGCCGTATAATTTCCTTTACGTACAGCTGGGCTAACTTGTCAGATCCATAAGTACTTTGAATTGGTATAAAATGAGCACTCTTTGTGAGTCTATCAACAATTACTCATATGGCGGTGTTTCCTCTTTTTGATTTGGGTAAGTTCGTAACGAAGTCCATCGTTATCTCATCCTATTTCCACTCGGGTATTTCCAACGGCTGTAATTTTTTGTAGGGACATTGATGTAACGCTTTCACCTGCTGGCAAATAAGACAACGTTCTACGAAAGAAGCTATGTCTCGTTTCATGCCTTCCCACCAGAACTTTTCTTTTAGGTCTTAGTACATCTTAGTCTTGCTGGGTGGGCGGTGTAGGGTGTATCATGTGCCTCGCTCATTATTTCATTTTGAAGCTGCGTTGTGCGAACGCATATCCTCCCTTCAAATAATAAGGCGTTGTCCGACGCTTCTTTGAAGTTCTTAAATCCTCCAGACCTTACCCTTTCTCTGATCTTTTCTAACTTTTCCTCCATCCTTTGTCTCGCGACAATCCTTTTTCTTAAATCAGACGTCAGTGTGAGTGTAGCGATACAACTCGTGATCGTCTCTGGTTGTTCAACCAATTCAATCCTCATTCTTTCAAACTCCTCAACGAGTTTTTCTTCTTGTGTAAAGAGACATCCTAGTGTGGTTTGATTTTTACGACTCAAGGCGTCAGCTACTACATTCGCTTTGCCCGGGTGATAGTTAATACCACAGTCGTAATCCTTCACTAGTTCGAGCCATCTTCTTTGCCTCATATTCAAATCTCTTTGCTCGAAGAAGTACTTTAAACTCTTATGATCTGTAAAGATCTCACATCTCACTCCATAGAGATGGTGTCTCCAGATTTTCAGTGCATGAACTACTGCTGCTAACTCCAAGTCGTGAGTTGGGTAGTTCAGTTCATGTGGTCTGAGTTGTCGGGATGCATATGCTATCACCTTTCCTTCTTGCATCGAACACAACCCACCCAATCTTAGAAGCATCTGTATAGACTACATATTCCTTGTCCGCTCACGGGCGCTAGCTTTGGTGCACTTGTCAACTTTTCCTTGAGCTTTTGAAAATTCGCCTCACACTCTTCAGTCCAATCGAACTTGATTCCCTTCCGGCGTAGCTGGGTTATTGGCCTTGCAATCTTGGAAGAATCCTTGATGAATCTCCGATAGTAACCGGCTAGTCCTTGAAACTTGATCTCGTTCTCGAGTTCTTGGCGATTTCCATCCTTGTACCGCTTCTACCTGGTTGGATCCACTTTAATAACCTGCGCAGACACGATGTGTCCAAGGAACATTACTTCCTTCACTAAAACTCGCATTTGCTAAACTTAGCGAAAAGTCTTTCATCTCTCGAGGTTTGCACATCGTTCTTAGATGTTCCTTATGATCCTCTTCATTCTTGAATAGATAAGGATATCATCTATGAAGACCAAAACGAATTTATCCAAGTATGGATGAAATACTCTGTTCATGAGATCCATAAATACAGCTGGTGCATTGGTTAATCCGAACGGCATAACTATGAACTCATAGTGGCCATATCTGGTTCGGAATGCAGTCTTAGGTACATCTTCAGGCCGTATTTTGAGTTGGTGATAACCTGACTTGAGATCAATTTTTGAGAATACACCTGCTCCTCATAATTGGTCAAACGGGTCATCAATCCTTGGCAAAGGATATTTGTTCTTGAGCGTCATCTTGTTCAGCTCTCGATAATCTATGCACATCCTCAAAGAACCATCCTTTTTCTTGACGAATAAAACAGGCGCTTCCCAAGGTGAAACACTAGGTCTAATGAAACCTAGGTCCAACAATTCTTGGATTTGGATCTTCAATTCTTCCAATTCCTTTGGAGCCATCCTATAGGGCGCCTTCGACGCTGGAGCCGATCCGGGTTCCAAGTCGATGGTGAACTCTAATTGTCATCGAGGTAACCTGGTAGATCTTGGGAAATCGTCAGAAAATTCCCGAACAACTTCTATGTCCTCAACCTCGTTTGGGTTTATCCTCCCCATTCGGTGAGCGAAAAATGTGGCATCATTTACGGTTTATCATCCTTCTCGCCTTCAGTGCTGATACTATCGGGATTCTCCTTCCCATGCTGATTCCATGAAAATGCGTAGCTTCTTGACCAGGAAAGTGAAACGAAATTTTCCTTTCCTTGCAAAGAATCGTGGAATGATTCTTAGCTAACCAGTCCATTCCTAGGATTATATCTACGTCACCCATGGGTATTATGTTTAGATCGTTCGCGTAACCTTAAGTGATCTAAAGTCGACTCTGGGTTCGAGCGATATATGTGTAATGACCATAATCCATCCTATAGGTGAAGAGATTCTCATATCCTGACTTACCTTTTCAGACCTAAGTCCCAACAATTCTACGCATGATTTTGCTATAAAGGAATGCGAAGCACCCGTATCGAACAATATTATAACAGGTACGTTGAGAAGAACTCTCATACCGCCGGTTTCCTCGATTACATTCGATTCGCCTCCGGTGTAAGGCATACGCTCTAGCCTGGGCCGGTTGAGGCTGACGGGGTGCTTGCCCTTGCTGGTTCGGTTGCTGCTGCCTGGGCTGCTGGCGTTGTCGTGGTGGTTGCCGCCTTGGTTGTTGAGGTTGCTGCCACTGCTGCTGATTATGCTGCTGTTGGGGTTGGGGCTGGAGTTGTTGCGGAGATTGGGGCTGGAACTGTATAGCCCTGAGCGGCTGGGCATTGCCGGGTTGATTTTCCCTTACAATCGTGTCCGGGCGTACCCCAGGGCAATTGTTGGCAAAGTGCCCTCTTACTCCGCACTTGAAGCAATTCACATTGCCTGCCATGCACATTCCTCTGTGCATTCTATGGCATTTAGGGCATAGAGGAGCCCTCAGCTACTCTTGCGGGCCTCTTGTCGGAGGGACAAAAGTTGACTTCTTCCAACCTTGCCCTGGCTGTGCCACGTTTCCTTGCCAGGGTCGCTTGTGACTTGTATTCTCATAGCTTCCCCTGTTGCTATTTCCGCGACTTGCTTCCCACTTCCCTTTTCCTTTATCCATCGAACTCTGCGTCGGTGGCCGACGCGGCTTGTCTTCGTGCATTGCCTCGATATCCGTGGCTCGTGCAAGAGCCTCGGTGTAGGTCAGGTCTCCATGGCTGGTGAGAGACATCCGTGTCTCTGACCTTAGACCCGATCTGAATTTTTCCGACATTTTCAAGTCGGTGTCTACTTGTTCCGGGGCATATCTCGACATGTCGCAGAAAGTGCGGTCATAGTCGGTTACAGACATCTTCTCTTGTTTCAGCACGAAGAATTCGTGCTCTTTCCTCTTCCTATAGCTCTTGGGTATGTACTTGTCATACACCTCTTTCTTAAAGTCCTCCCACGAGAACTCTTCCAGTTGTTCCGCAGTGAAAGTTTTCTTTCTGGCCTCCCACCAGAAATCAGCAGGTCCATTCAGTTGGAATGTTACACATGACAGTCGCTCTTGCGCTGTGCATCTTAGAAAGTTGAAAATTCGCTCAATGGTCCTCATCCATTGTTCAGCTTCCTCTGGGCTTCCTTTCCCATTGAAGACATGAGGGTTCTGTCTGAGAAACAGTTCCTCTATCCTGCGCTCAGGTGGAGGTGGAGGTGGTTGGGGTATATCCTCGACTTCTTGTTCAGGGATTCTACCTCGTCCCCTTGGTCTTCCTCGTCCTCTGCCTCTAGCCCCTTGTTCCGGGTTTCTTCTAGGAGGCATTCTGATATATAAGGCATATAATCATCAATCACTCATTACTTTCATAACTTAACATACATAATATCATCATAGCCTCCTTGTAAAATGATTTCAAATAAAACATTTCGTCCTTTTCATCCAAAATTTTGCTGCAAAAGCCCACTCGGGGTCATAAATATATATATATATATATATGTCCCAAAAACTTGCTGTAGGCAGGATGTTCAAAAACCATCAGTCGTTCAAAACAAAAACATACATCCCGGCTCACATGGCCCTTCAAAACACCAAGTTTTTCTTTCTACCAGTTCCCATACATATCGAAAGAATCAAGCATACATGCTAATCATATCAAAAGTCTAATTAAGCCTTCGTCTAATGCCTTCATCAGGCATCTTCCTACTCTTCATCCTCATCGGGGTCCTCTTCCTCTTCAGGATCCTCTTCTTCATCAGAATCATCTTCGCGGGCACGTACCCTAGATGGTCCCGCTCTGTCGTCTCCTACCATCGGTATGTCGCGCATGGGGCCGAAGTCATCGTCGCCATACAGGTCGTAGTCATGGCGAATCGGGCTATAGCCATCGAAAGCATCGATACGCTCATCCGTGCTGTCTGGCGGAAAGGCTCTACTGGAGGTGGGGGAGCTGTCATAGGTGGTAGAGGTGGTAGTGGCGGACGTACGGGGTGTCCAAAAGCCAAAGGAGGAAAAACAGGCTCTCCTAATGCTCTCGGGCGCGCTGCTCTATCCAAACGAGCAGGCCTGCCCTCGTCAAACAGATATGGAGGTACTACTGGGTCAATCTGTCTTGGGACCTCGGTATACAGACACTCCGGTGACTCATCCCGCCAGGTATACACTCGTGGAGGGAGATAGGGTCCCCTCGGTGCAGTTCCATATATGCTATATACGTAAGTCAGATGACTCACGAACCTGGGCAGATCTCCAACCAGATCATAACTGCCAACCGCTCGGTATATGTAATCCCCTGATATCTCCCGAGCATAGTCCTCCCAAGTACAGGGGAGTATGGCTAAGAGACGCCTAATACCGTCATAGTCAGTCGCACCGTGGGCTCGGGCGTTCCTCCAAAGCCGAAGGTAATACATCAGGAACTCGTCTAGGTCCTCACCGCAGCACATCCAACACTCACGATAGGTGCGCATCACTTCCTCGGGGGTAGGGTGTGGTCCTAGCCTCCTCCTAGCTATGTATCGCATCTCCTCCATCTGTCACGATCAAAACTAACATAAGTCAAACTAACGTCATCCGATAAGCAGATAAGGATAACTTAAGAACATCTGATAAGAAACTAGGTTAGACTAAACAATCTATAAGGTAAATAACGTCATAAGGTACAGCACATATCATATCTTATATTCTATTCTACTCGGAATCGTATATCCAAAAGCGTTCTAAGGTATAGGCTATGCTATGAGATCCTTGTTCTAAACCCAACACTTGAACTAATGTTCAACAGACTCTAGCATATTCTGGAGACAGAATTAGGAATTCTGTCCTTCATAACAAATGAAGCTCGGGACGTTAGGAGTACGTAGGGGAAAACCACGTAAATCGGAGTCCTAACGAAAGAGAACGAGCTAAAACAAAAACACTGCGCAAAGCAGTTTTCTGTTGACGCCGAGGCCGGGGTTGTCGTTGCCGAAGTCAATATGTCGACTCCGGGGTCAAAGACAACGAATGTTAAAAAAAATGCCGAGGTCGAGAAAAATGCAAGCATAACTGACGGCGTCACAGGCACCGAGGTCATGGATGCCGAGGTCAAGAGTGACGAAGTCGATAGTGATAACGCCGAGGTTACTGCCGAAGTCACTTTCATTGCCGAGATCGAAGTGGAGTTCGGGCGAAGGTTTAAAAATTTTTAATGCCGAAGCCGAAGTCTTAAATAATACCGAGGTTGAGGTCGAAGCTAATGCCAAGACCGAGGTCATCAATAATGTTGAGGTCGGCAATGATAATGCCGATGTCAAGGTCGTCGCCGAAGTCGAAGTCACAATTGTCAACTCTGAAGTCGAAGACGTTAAGCGCCGAGGTTTATGGGGACGGCGCCGAGGTCACACTTCGGCATCCTCCTCCTTTCAGCTCGGCTTCGGTTTTCACTCTAGTTCTCACTTCGGTATTTCCTCTTCAGCTCTCGTTTAGCTCGCATTCCTAGCTCGTACTTTGCCAGATCGTCTTCCACCTTACTTGGCTCAGATTCGATTCGCAGTCGTTCTGACTTGCTTGGTTCGTCCCGCGGTTGCTTGCTTCAGCTCGCCTACGGTAGTTAGGCAATTTGCCGCAGCTCGTCGTTGGCACCTCTATACCCATGCCGAGGTCGTGATGAAGTGCCGATGTCGTTTATTTCCAAAGTCGAAGGCGTTCTTGAAAGGGAAAGGAAGTTCATACTTCTATGTTCTTTCACGATACGTGATCATGCTCCTTAGAGTCTATGTTCTTCTTGTGATAACATATCGTTCATCATAAATCTTTGAAATTTGGGAATAAAGTTCCAAAATAACGACGTAAACAATTCATACATGTATATCAATTTGAATTCATCCTTTCAACATTGATCAATCAACTCGGTTCAAACATGACTTTCATCTCAAAACTTGATCACTTGCATAACTCCTCGTTTGATTTCAAAATCAACGTTTTTGAAAAATTTTCTTGCTCATATTTTCATTTTCATCATCAAAACCTCATAATATCATAACCTTTCTTCCCTTTTTCCTTCAAAAATCCTTCCAAACTTGTTCATCATTCAAAACTCTTCATTTCATGAGTTTGAGAAAGAAATTCAGTTACCTTTTTCCCGGTTGAGCTCGATGTGATGGAGTGTTGAGAGTAGTCAGCAAATTTCTAGAAGTCCAGTGACTCAATCTAGACTTAGTTTTTGGAAAGAATTTGGGTTTCAAAGAGCAACCTGGCTCTGATACCACTCTGTCACGACCCCACTCCGGATAACCCGGACTGGAGCGGACTAATACTAGGAATAGTATTTAGGGTTCACAAAGGCTATTGTAAAGATGCATATCAGATGTAAACTAACATGCTTTGAACATAACATACGATGCTAACACATCAAATCAGGTGGGTTAGACCATCAGACCCAAAGGCTAACAATGGTCTGACGGACCTCAATAGTATATGTCACATTATCCTCCAACAGATCCAAAAAGGATATTAATGATCTGAAGGACTTCAACAATTCATATAACCATACATAACATAAATAAATTCAGAGTTGCAGCGGAAAGTGTGTGAATACATATATGACGATATGTATTCAAGGTTAACCAAATTCTTAACAAAATATCAAGGACACTGGACTCCTCAACACTCCTCCATCACCATCATCAGAGCTCAACTTGCACATTTAAAAACAAACATGCAGGGCTGAGTACAAGAATGCACTCAGTGGACTCATGCCGAAAATATTTTATCATGTTTGAATTACACTGCCAACATCAAGGTAAGACACAAGGGTTTTGATTGAAATGTCTTGTGCTTACTAAAACATTTTCATCAGTTCGTAAAATCATCGCCTGGCCAGGCATTTTTCTTGGTGTGTATGATCCGTATCCCATATCCTCGTTTCATCATAACATCATAGTTCGAGCGTCGTGAAGGCCTCACTCTACGACGCCGTGACCGGCCGTGAATTGTCCTTACAACACACAGTCACCTGGGTGTACACGTTAATCCTAGCCAGGCATTATCTTCCGGCATAGGATCCGATATCGATTTCATAACTCAGTTGGGAGCGACCCAACAACAACATTCACATCATTTCATATCATCTTATAACATTTCATATCATTCATTCCGGATAGGATCCATACACAAAACAGAAACATTTTTGGCAGGTAATCTTGTAAACATTTTAACAACAGTTGAAATAAGCATCGTAAATAAATTCATTTGGAAAATAACTTAAATAAGAAAGCTCATATTTTGTTTGGAAAAGAAGCCCCACCTGGACTATGGTTCATCTTAAACTTGAATTCTTAAGTTGATTCCTCGTCAACGTCCGGCCGTCACGTTCGCGTCCACACCTTTACGTAAAAGCGATGTTTTAGTACGTCGTTCACGTTTCTCGAGACTTTCAAAGTTTAGAATAAACTTCGATATTCTATATCGATATAAACTGAATTACTTAACGAATTCGATACGCTTTTCGATTACGTATTGAACTGTTCTCGTTCTTCGAGACACGTTCAACTATTTCGTTTTAACCCTTCCGGTTTTAAACGTTCAACGTAATTATACGTTTCTCGATATAAGGATTTCAATTACGAAATCTTTACTAATGAGGTATCTTGACTCAATTAGTACGTCTTACGCGTATTAGCATATTTATCGAACGTATTTTCGTACGTTGACTTTAAAAAGTCAACAAAGTCAACAAGGTCAACAAAGTCAACAATTTTGACTTTTCAAAAGTAATTTCTTACTAATTCATTTAACAAATAGATTTCCAATCGATTTCTTCTCGTAAAGTCTTAATTCTCGATTTGTCACGTAAATCGAAGGATTTTATTAATATTTTTCTCAAATATTAATCTTTTAATCATTAAACCATATATTTTTGTTTATAACGTTATTGAATATAACGTTTTGTCCCAAACATAGTAATCTATGCTTATAAACTCTTATAAAATCCAAATATATCTAAAATAATGTTTAGACATATAATATATTATTAAACTTAATTAAAAAGGATTTAAAAATCCTTAAAATGCTTTTTGCTCTCGGTAATTTTATAAAAATTACCAAATGATTTTCAAAAAAATTTTCTAAATTCATATAGTGTATTATAATACACTATGGTCATTAATATGTATTAATATTAACCCACTATCAATCGGTCATCACTTAATCAATTTAATAAGGTCACGGTATTTTATAAAAATTTGTCCAATAATTCCCAAAAATTTTATACACCTAGTACAAGGTTCCAACATTAATATATAACATATTTATAACCTATAGTCCATCATAAACAATTTCTTCATTAAGGAATTTATTCCTTAAGCTCACGGTAATCACAAAACAATTACCAAACAATTCATAAAAATTCCAATAAAATTATATCATTCTCAAACATTATAGTATAACCATATAACATCATAACATCTACCAAAACCATTTGAATCATCACCTTGTGGAGCTTATAGCTCTCGGCTTTTTTGATTACAATAGGTATTTGGTTTCCAAAAATTCTAACAATTATACACTATGCTTATATACTATAGTATAACAATATAACATCATAACATTCATCAAAAACCATTTGAATCATCACCCTCTTGAGCATGAGCTCTTCGGCTTTTTTGATTAAAAATGGTATTTGATTTCCAAAAATTCTAACAAAAACATGTAACACATAATCAATGTACTAAAGCATTAATATACCATTGCATGTTCAAAATAAAAGTCATACACTAAGATATTAATTTTTGAAACTCACGGTCCATTTGAAATAATATGCATTTGGTTCTCAAGAATTCTAATAAATTCATGGAACATATAATCAAGGTCCTAAAGCATTAATACACCATTGCATGTTTAAAATAAAAATCATACACCAAGGTACAAGTTCATAAGCTCACGGTATTTTTCATAAACATGCTTAGGATTTTTCAAAAATTCTAAATAAATCATTATGAACTCTAAATATATCATAGGTCAATAATTCATCCTTAAAATAATTTTATAACATTCGAACATCATATAAACCCTATCACATTTTTTGAAATAATTTTTAAACAAGATCCATGCTTCAAACATAATATATATTGGCTAGATTTAAATAAATATTTCACATGCAATAACTTATGTCCATCTAACATACATTTCTTAAAAATCATCAAGAACATATATATATGAACAATATCTCATACCCAAGAACATTCAAAACATATATATACACTTGAGAGCAAGCTCTCGATTTTTTTTTGTAAAATGGAAGAGAAAAATCGAAACCATGGTCCATGTTTACCTTTGGAATAGAATGGATTCAAAGAACAATGCTAGGGTATCAAGCTTGGGTGAATGGATGAAGAAGGAAGAAGAAGAAAAATTTTGGAAATGGAGAGGGAGCTCTCGATTTCTTCAGCAAAAATGGGAGAGGAGAGAGTGTTTCCGTGTTCCAATATTTGAAATGAGTGTGGAGTGTGAAATGAGGGATGAAGGTGAAGGATCCCTCCCTATAACTCTCCTCTCTCTCTCGGTCACTACAACACAAATGAATAAAATAATGGCTGCAATTTGAGTAGTGGGATGGTGATCATTAGCTAGGCTAAAAAGGCTCTCCATGTATTGGGCAATAGAAAAATAATTTCATGCTTGTTTAAAGAAGCATAGCCGACGGCTATGGGGTTCCAAAAGGGTGGGATTTATTTCTTTTGTACAATAATACTATGTATTAATCAAGATATAAATCATAGATATAAAATACATGTCAATTAAATAATTAAAACATCACATAGTGGAACAATGCAAAATGGCGTGAAAATTGGCATAAAATCATAGGTCACGCCTCTCATCAAAACATAAGTCATTTTGTACCATATATACATATATATGTCATAACATATAGTTTAGATAATAAATAATAGCATAGGATAATTTAATGGTATCATTTTATGTGAGAAAACCCTAGTTTGTAAATTAGGGTTTCGAAAATTGCTAAATTGCAATTATCGAGTTCTTAATATTTTAGTATTGATTTTAATGCTTAATAATACTCTAATTATATAAAATAATCATAGGAAATTAAATAATATAATTTCCTGATCATTAAACCCATTTTTCAAAACGTCTCTAGACGTTGACGTTCAAAACGTCTCAAAACGTTAATAATCGACTCATCTCAAAATGGTCGTAGTAAGTTCGTACTTACTTTATAAATAATATCTTATTAATATAGGAAATTAATTCCAAGCTTTGCTGCTTAGAAAATTTCATGAAATTCTGACGTTCGATACGTAATCGACGTTACAATTATACTGCCGAACTATTTCATAACATTCTATTCCTTAATTCACAATTCTTAGTGAATATAAAAAGGAATTCGTTACTACGTTACTGAATCGAAATTAATATTCGATGACTCTCAAAATAATATACGCCAAAACCCTAATTCACGGGTTTAAAATACTGTAAATAGGCGTTCGTTTCTTCGGAATATTACAGTGTATGAAGATCATGAAATAATCAATTTATATGGACAAGAAATTACAAATCATCAACTCAACAATCATGATTCAAGACAAGAACAAATCCAATATTTATTTCCCCTACAAATCAATAATTTATCTCATGGTAGAAATTATCCTCATAGCAATTATATAGACATAATGGAACAAGAAAAACTTGCAAACCATTCATAAATAAATTTATCATCCAAAAATACAGAATCGTTCAATCCTAATTGTTAATCCAAATGCAAGAATTAAATGGAAAGAAAAAGAGAAAAATCACGTGTTGTGAGTCTGTGTGGAATCTCTGCGGCTATGTCGTATGTTCTCCTTTTATAAACCTTCGCGGAAGCCCAGTAAAAATAAGCTGAAAATAGGCCCAAAATACACACCAAGCACCGGACGGAGTGGAGTACTGGACGTGAGCAGCTTCTGGAATGAAGCAGAAGTGGTGCCCAGTGTCAGATGGGGACGAAGCGCCTAACGCCCGGGCAAGACGAGCGAGGCATTCCCAATGTCGGACGGAGCATGGCGCTTGGGTGAGCCCAGTGCCGGACTGGATATGGCGCTGGGGAGGTGAGGTATGTCACGGAGACTCGACGTCGGGTGGACAGACGTTGGAGGCAGCGCGTGCTGGATGTGTGACTGGAGGTGCAGCGTTGGACGTTGGCCTCCAACGTCGGACGGGGTTGACGAGGCGTGGCGGGTGGAGCATCGGGGCATCGTGGGTGCTGGGCGATGGAAGTCATGCGGCAGCAGATAGACGCACTGGGGTGTGGCACTGGACGGACGAGGCGACGTGTGGCTGTGGCGCTGGAATGTGACGCTGAAAGGACGAGACGCCGGACATCCTGAGGCACTAAACGAGTGCTGGGTCGAGGTGTGCGACGGGCGCTGGCGAAGTGGGCGATGGACCGGAGCCCCGAATGAGTGTTGGCACTGGAGTGATGCGGAGCGTCGGGGCAGGACGGATCGTCGAGGTGAGACGGGGCGCTAGCATCGCCTGCTGAAGTGAAACGTCGCACGGGCAAGATGCGGCTAGGTGGGCTGGAGGCGGTGCTGGCGACGCGGAACGCGGACGCTGATGTCGCGCAAAGATGCGCGAGGCCAGGTGCACGCGCACTTGTGTGCACGACTTTGATGATTCGCTCTGTTCTCTTTCGTCTGAACTCCGAATTACAATCCGTTTGCGCCTACGGACTCCTATCAAGATACTCTTAAATATATAACAACTCTTGGCAGATTCATTTCGTCCTATTTAATGCCGTTTTTCTACAAAATATCTAAACAAACCAAATAAGTATGAATCGATAAATACTAATCAAAACAACTGCATAAATAGGACAAACCATTAGAAACGGTATGCATAAGAATACCAAGAATAAGCACAAAATCATACTAAACAGTGGTCGACAAGAAAAAGAGAGTCGTGTGACTCTAAGACTGAAGATTACCCACCAAAAAAAATGACATGGATGAGTAATGCAATAGGAAGATTCCCACAAAAGAAAAGACAGTGGGAAAAATCAAAAGCAGACTCCTCTTATTCGCAAACGACAAAGCGTCGGTAGAAGAAGGTGGAGTGCACATGAAGGCCATTATTACAAGTAGATGGTCCAGCAACATGTGAAGACGTGGGAATCTCACACTTTCCACCACAAACTAAGTGTCAGCAGAAGACAAGGGATCCAACGTCCACATGCGAGCAAGTTGTCACGGGAAAAGCATCCGAGGTAATTTTTCAAGCAATAATAGAAGGTATCAAACCTCTATATTAACCAAAGCAGAAGGAAGCTCAGATCATCGAGTATCATCCAAGCTTCCTTCAAACCCAAAGCAAAATAATTCTCTGTGTAATAGTTTTCCAGTTTTTTCCTTTCAAATTTTCCTTTTTATTTTTTAAGTTTTAGTTTGTATGTGTGGAGAGCACCAAGCTACCACAGGTAGCTTAAAGAGTTTGTATCATTCCAAAAGAATATACACGTATGTATTACTAATTCTCAATAAAAGTTGAAGGCTTTCGTCCGACTATTCTGGTGTCTTGTTAAAATAATCATCCACAGAAATCGCCTGAGTACCATACACCCCGAATTGAAAAAGACAAATTGCCGAAGGTGGTCCGATGGTAGAAGTCCATTGGTTAAGATCGTGTGGTTGGTAGAAGCTCGGGAGGAGCTCAGAAGCCCGTAAAAATCTAACGATCCGAGGGAGTATCGACAGCACCGCGGTCAAACAGGTATAATGGCGAAAACTCGATTGATTATTTTTAATTTGATGTACGGAAACATGTTAGACCTGATTGTTAAGCATGTTTAATCTCCATTAATTACGTGGATTTGTTGAAGTGATTTAGTGCATAAAGAAATTGTGTTGGATTTTTTGAAATAGTGGAATAGTGTAATGAATAGTGAGTGGAATAGTAAATGAGTATGGAATGTAGATGTTTTTAGGAAATGGATGTAGGAGGTAGATATTATGGGAATTTTTGGTATTTAGATAGTACTCCCTTTAAATTTACACCTACATTGGATACCAAACTTAATTTTGTTTTATTTTGTCTTTTTGTAATTAAACAAAAACTCTCTCTTGGGAAAACTGTTTTTTCTTTTCCATGAATAATTATAAATCGGATTAATAGTAAATAAAATGACTATTTATAACCCAAATTGCAATTTCAACACTATTAATTTTGTCAATTAGGACCTCAATTTTATCCGGGTCTGGCATTGTGATGTATCTTTTTAAATCCATGTGGATTGTTTTTTTCTTCTTTTTATACATGGATTATTTTAATAAAAAAAAAACATGTCACAATTTTGGATTAATCATTTTTCCTTTTTTACATAGATTTTTTAATTAAAAAAAACATATCACAATTTTGAATGCCGAATAAATTAGGAATGACCCTAATTAAACTAATAGATCTTTTCTAAAATTTTAGAAGTGATGTTAGAATTACATTATAAATGGTAATTTTATTTGCAATTAACCATATAAGTTGCTTAAAATGAGAAAATAAAAATGTTGGAATATCGAAAACTTGAGTAAACGTCAATCAAACTCGCTCAAAATTGATTTGAATATTTAAAAATTACACAAACTCAAAGAATCGCTATTACATCGGTCGACATTGCTAGGTGGATTTTGTCTAGTCATATGAGAATATAAAAGGGTAAATCATGATGACTCAGCGATTAAGAAGTTATGAGGACTTTATCTAATATTCAAAAAAGTTCATCCTAAAGAGGATAAGACTAATCTTGACTTTAAGTGAACGTCTTATTTTGTGGTTCCCTTGGTGTAGGTTTTTCTTTCTTTTGTATATTACTACCTTATTTGCTAATAAATAGTACTATTTACGTCCACAAAATATGTTCATTTAATTTTGTTTTGATTTGCTTATAAAAAATGTCCACTTTTATTTTTTGGAAATATCAACTATATAACTTTACTTTAAATATATCCACTTGTTTAAAAAAAATCATCCATACCCCACTTTTAATTTCACTATTTATTAATATATTCGTTTATTATCTTCACTCATTTTACACTAGTTATAATTTATTAAAATTTGTGTTATCAAAATCAAAGAACGAATATGATGGATGGATGTAGTAGTCTTATTTGAACATTTAATATAATACATTAAATATTTTCCACTTTTTAACATATAATTTTTCTGATTGATGATACAGGAATCGTAAAATTATATAATTTATAAGTTTTAAAAGATAAGAGTATCGATCCAGATGTTGTTAAATTAAAACTAATTTTAATTTGACAATTTGTGAATATCGATCATTTTTCTTTAAAAAATAAGTGAATGTTGATAGTGTTTATTACTACTCATAAAAGAATCTAACGTAGAACGGTAGAGTTGAATAATTATTCTTGATATCCATTTTATGATAATAAATGATAATTCACAAATATATTTTAATATGTCAATTTTTTAAAAAGGAAAATACTATAAAAAGTAAAGCTACATCGCGTATCATGATGTTGAATTTTGCCTTTTTTTTCAAATCTAATACTCCCTCCGTCCCGCCTAAAATGTCTCATTTCTTTTGGACACATGTATTTAGGAGAAAAGTATAAAGTAGTTAAAGTGTTAAAAAGTGGGTAGGGCCCATACTTTTTGAAGGGATAATTATTTCCTAAAATAGAATGTGATATTTGTAATAGGACAACCCAAAAAAGAAAGTGAGACATTTTAAATGAGGCAGAGGGAATAGTTCTTAACCCACGAGCTTAATGTCACAATTACCACCGTTGAATTTTGATATTTTTCATCTTTTTATTAAAATCTATTAATTCTTAATAATTAAGCTAATTTCATCATACTTTTCATCCTTTTTCTTTTTGTAACTAGGAAACGGTTAATTTTTTATGCATTATGCGCATAAATAAATAAAATTAATTGGTATAATGTGGTTAAGTGGCGATTTAGCAGTGACGCGTTATTACCAACTATAGCAGCTGGCAGCTACTCCTCTCCGCCCCCCGCCGCCGCCGCAAACACCACGTACGTCGTTTCTCCTTCCGCTTCTCTTCAGTCCTTAGGATCTACTGCTTCTGCTGCTGATTGGATTGAATTTCCATCAGTTTTCCCCAATTTTCCGGTCATAGTTTGTGAGATCATACAGATCCGAATTCGACTGCGATGGATCTGGCGGCGGAAGAGCTTCAATTCTTGAGCATCACCGACATCCTCAAGGAATCAATCGCCATTCCAAAACAGTCGCCCAAAACCTTCTACCTTATTACCCTAACCTTGATTTTCCCCCTCTCTTTCGCCATCTTGGCTCACTCTCTCTTCACTCACCCTATTCTCTCACAGCTTCAGTCCGACCCCTCCGCCGCCTCTTCCGAATGGTCGAAGCTCCTAATTTTCCAGTTCTTCTACCTCATCTTCCTCTTCGCCTTCTCCCTCCTCTCCACCGCTGCCGTGGTCTTTACCGTCGCCTCTCTCTATACATCTAAGCCCGTCTCGTTCTCCTACACCATCTCCGCCATTCCCAGCGTTTTCAAGCGCCTATTCGTCACTTTTCTGTGGGTTTTTCTCACTATGGTAGTGTATAATATTGTCTTCTTGGGGTTTATTGTGCTTCTTCTTGTCGCCGTGGACATGCAAAATGTTGTACTGTTCTTGTTCTCGTTGGTGGTTGTGTTCTTGATGTTCTTGGTCGTCCATGTTTACATTAGCGCATTGTGGCATCTTGCTAGCGTAGTGTCTGTTGTCGAGCCTGTCTATGGTTTTGCTGCAATGAAGAAGAGCTACGAGTTATTGAATGGGAAGAGTGGCGTGGGATTTGTTATGGTTTTCAGTTACCTTGCTTTATGTGGGGTGATCAATATGCTTTTTGGGTCGATTGTGGTTCATGGCGGGGAGGATTATGGGGTGATGACGCGGATTATGGTGGGCGGATTCCTCGTTGGTTTGTTGGTGATTGTGAATCTCATGGGGCTGTTGGCGCAGAGTGTGTTTTACTACGTATGCAAGAGCTATCATCATCAGGGCATTGATAAGAGCGCGTTATACCATCATCTTGGCGGATATCTTGGGGAATATGTGCCTCTCAAGAGCAGCATTCAGATGGAAGATTTGGACGCTTGACGCATTAAGGATGCCTTGGATATGGTATTTTTCTGATTCATTTTACCTGTTGTACCTGTAGATGGGAAAAAGTGTGTAAAAATGAACTGTTGAGAACTGTGTGTCTGGACACTTCTGCTGTGCTGGGATAAAGAACTGAGGTTGTCCTTGATCGTATTCATTGTTATTAATTGCCTTATTTTCAACTCTTATTCCTTGATGTTCAATACTTTTCAGTTGTTTTTATCTGCTTGATATTGATATGTTGTTCTGTTTCGTGTATATAGAGGTCAACTGCTAAATGATAAGGCTACTAATCTACTATGGAAAAGTTGCAACTTAGTGTTGGGTCTAGGCTAAGTTACTAGTGATGAAGTTTGACTAGTTGCCTTAATTCTGGGGCTTGTTACTGTTTTGGCCAACATTACAACTGAATTATTCTTGAGCTTGTGTTTGTTTGGATGTAAATGTAGTAATAGCTTTATGACTGTAATATCCCAGAGAGCTACCTGCTTGAAAACCCGGCTTAATAAAAGATGTTAATAATAATAATATTCTTTTCCAAGGAAATCTTTTTGTTTAAAATCAATTAGGAGTTCAAATCGTTTCTCATTAGCATGCATTATCATGATTAGTGAAGAATTTTGAATTATTATTTTCGCTGCCTGATTAATTGGGTTTAATGCATTTATATAATTTATTAATAAATAAGGTGTATATAGCTACATGAAGTAATTACCTAATTATATATGAAAGTATCTATAGCTGCAGGAAGCTATTACTTATTAAATAAGAAGATGATATTATATAATTGAACACCTATTATCTATGTAATTTAAATTCTTGTTAATTATTTACCAATTGTAGTCCTAATTGTTACAATTTGTACTATATGTATTAATAACTAGTGAGATATGAATTTTCTAAGTCCAATAATTTTACTAATTTGAACAAATGTGAATGCCTTACTTAATAAATCAAGATCCAATATATATATATATAATACCAAGACATGTGTATATATATATATATATATATATATATGAAGTAATAGTGCATGTGTGTATGTGAGTCGTGTAGTGTGTGTGTGCTGCTTTATGTTTGTGTGTAGTCATGCATGGAGAAAATAGTGACACTTGTCACTTATAAACCATCCCACCTAAACCATGACTTATCTCCTATACTCGCAACTGTTTCTCCATCTATTTCTTTCTCTTTCAAGCACACCCACAAGAGAACTTCTTTCTCATGTCTCTCATATCTCATCTCACTTTTCTCGGCCGAGGCCAAGATACGGGCAAAGACCGAAGCCTTTCCAGGCCACGAGCTCCTCTCCTCGGTCAAGCCCTTTGATTCCTCACTAAATTTCACAGCTAGGTGAAAACCTACAACCTTGAGCTTGTGGTGATCTACATACATGCATGACCATTTATATGCTTGAATATGTTGGTATATGTTTGTGTATGGTTGCATGTTAAGTAGAATTGTGACTCTCGATCATGATATGTTAGTTGGAACCGTTTGAAGGTTGAGTTTGGTAAAGTTGGATGTGAATTGGGGTGATAAATTCACCAAGTTTTCGTGCTGTCGTATATCTGCATATGTAGTGTTTGCTGAAATGCTTGCAAAGAATTATGTGATAAAGTTGACTATGAAATGTTTTAATAAAACTGGGAGTTGGTTACCAAAACAGTACATTTATAAAATTTATTACCTAAGTTGTAGTGGTCCGATGGTCACAAAATTTTAATATGTTTAAATTAAGTGTGTCTAGTACATCAATGAAAAATTTCAATTCAATCCAAGATGTCTTACTATTTAAAATGATTTTTCCAAAATCTTTGCTCAAACTGTAAAATTTGCTCTGTTCTGCACTCACGGTTTTCGGGTTTCGTTTCGACTTTGGCTATTAGAAACATGTCCAAACTTTTCAGAGACACAATTTAGGGTTTCTATAAGTTCTCTGTAATTTTTCAGATTTTTCTAAAAATATTTACTATTTATTTCAGAATTTACAAATTAACTGTGCACCAGTGTCTCGGCAGGGATAGCTTGTCGAAAAATATTTTTAACTCTCAACCTCGTGTGAATATTTGAATGAGGCTTTTTCTGCACTAAAGTAGATTCAAATGGCTTTCCAAAATAATGAGTCTCATCCTTATATCCTTCTTAATAAGCCCTCAGTGAATTTTCGAAGTTAATGCATTTCAGTGAATTTTTTGGCAAGCTGTCTTAGTCCAAAATCCATTTTAATAAACTGTACAAATCTGAATTTTACGAGAGATGTTAGAGCCATTTGTAGTCTGATTTGAATTTAGGTTTCTTCATAAAATATGTTCCTTACCATGTCTAGTTGTGATCCGGAAAGTTTGGATTCGATCCAAACCATATAGGTATGCCTTTCGTCCATCCTAATTCACCTACCCAAAACTGTCATTTCAACTAGTCAACTTTGAGCTCATGTATCTCTCGATGCATCGGTATCTCTTGAGTCTTTTCGAAAGGAAAGTGTAGTTCTTGTTACAAGGTTTCGAATAGGGTCTTTCTCCCATTTTGGTGTTTTGAGTCAAAAGTTATGAGTCTCGTAAAATCCTCGTCGCTAAGCGATTCGGAAATTTTGGAAAATATTATAAGTATAGAAGTCGGTTTGGGTTGCCCACTTTGAGACCCTATATCTCTAGAACCACAACTTGTTTGGATCCGAATCCTTCTTAGAACTTGTAGCACATGTTTAAAGGGTTCTGAGAATGTGTCTTGTTGCATCCATACATATTTTGAGTCGAGAGCTATGAGTTATCAAAGTATGTCACTTCAGACGATTTTGCTTAAGTTAAATACTTAAAATTTGGCTAAGTATCGAACTCATCTATGTGAAATATACCTTATGTGACTAATGCTATTAAGCGATGCACTCCATGTTACGACGAAGCACATTAGAGCATTGATAAGACACACGAAAAATGATAAAGCGACATAACATTATATTTTTACGTAAGCATGCCTTAACGTGAAATATTTGACTATGTGCTATTACATGATCGGTGTTATGCATATCATACCATGACATGCATTAAAGTAGAAATATGGGTTATAAGATTTGATGGATATTTCAATTCCAATACCTTAAGGTAGGAATAGACAGACTAAGCTTAAGACTTGGATTCGAGAAATTCTTTATTAGTGTATATATTAAAGAAACTAGACTTGTCTTGTAGGACTGTTAAGGTTTATCCAATGACAACCAATGGATATGTACGAGTATGATGAATGTTGGTACCACTCCCGGTGATGGTGGGATTTATTTTACGCAATGTATTTCGGTTTATTAAGCCCCAAGATGTTTATTGAAATTGAGAATTGCATCTCGCTTTTATGCTCATTGCTTGGTGTCGACCTTGGTGCGGTTAAACCGCCACGGCTTCGGTGGGAATAGTTAACGATCGTGCCTCGAGCTAAATCTTGCCGAGGTAGTGTACACGGAAGTCGGGCTAGGTGAACTTGGCGCCAAGTTCCTAGTCTTGTGGCGGCCATTAGTGGAACGTTGTTTCCCTATGGTCCGATGGGTAGCACAAATGTGATGAGCAAAGAAGTATATCGCGATCGAGCTCGCTCGGAGAAAACTATGTTTTGCATATATAGGGATAAATTATTTTACTTTTAAAACCTCCCTATGATATGTGGTTTAGCATGCACTTTTCTCAACCGCTTATGAATCGTTCTTTATTAAAATGGGGTACTAGATCCCACCGAGTACGCTAGTACTTAGCCCAAAACTCTTTTCAAATGTTTTCGGGTTGAGGAGCTAGCATGGCGAGCGAGACGACTATGGCATCGGGCATTGATGGTCAAGCCATCCAAAACTCTTAGTAGTCTAGTTTCCAATATTTTCTGAGCTATAAACACTGGTAGTGATGATGTCATGTGTTTGCTTTTCATTTTCGAGTTGCTTAATCAAAACGATAGGCCCCTATATCCGAGATGACATTTGCACCACCGTTCTTGTGTTAATATTTTGACTATTTCACTATTTATTCGAATTTAATTCCCTTTTAAGTTGTTTGTTCGCTAGGATCTCGTCATAAGTTTGATGTTCTAACACATATATGTTATATTACTTCAACATAAATATAATATTATGTGTGTGACTATTTTCCTTCGTTTTTCCTTGTCATTTTCTTATTCCACTCATAACCCGTGATATCCCTCTGTCTCGACCTAGCTGGTCGGTGGGATATTACAAATGGTATCGAGCCTGTGCTTCGCCTCGACTACCAACGTTCATTCGATTCATTTTAAACCGCAATGTTTACACGTTGATTTGTTTTGACTGCCAAAATTTACTCCTCTGAGTGGTCCAGACTTTTAAAGCTCACCTTGATAGAACTCCAACCTAGTTCATTGTTTGGCCCTTGTTATCAAACCCACTCCTCATTAAAGTTATGGTACAATCTTTGATTCTTGAAGACGATCAATCGTTTGTCGTCTCTCTTCCATGCTACCTCCGAAGGTATGTTTTTGAACCGATGGATTCCAAATTAATTCTCAAATGAAATGAAGTGAATGTTTCATGAAAAGTTATGTACGTAATGGAGTGAAAATTTTGAAAATGATTGAGATAGGAAAATGGTTCAATTGGGAATAGTGGGTTAGAAAATAGTTTCATGTTGATATGATATCATCGATTATCGAATGGGACAAAGAAGCCCATGAGACCGGAAGGGATCTCAAATGAGATACTCGTTATATGTGAAGTGGCAACTGAAAGAACGAAGAAACATGGATATCAAGTAGAGTTTCTTGTTGACTCTACCTTTGAAGTGAGCAAGTTAAGGTGATACCTTGAATTTAGAAATAAAATCTCACGAGTAATCATGGACAATATGTCACTTCGATAAGTAAGAATTGTTAGAATTTAAGGAATCTCACTAAGATGAGAACTATCGAGACACATAGGTTACGAGAACCTAGATTTCCTTATGTTCCCTTATGTTATTTTTCTCTTCAACCTAGTCTGACTTTCTAAGATTTCACTCTAAGTGCTTGACTAGAATTATGCCTTGTGGATGGCAGGCAATCGTTATTACCTTAGAAGCTACACTATGAGTTCAAAAGAATCAATAAGGAGGTATGTTATGAGTCTTGTCACTGGATAAGAATTAGTCGAGAAAGATGGTTTACCGAAGCACAAAGTTGCAATGAAGGTGATCCATGAGTTATTAGTTAAACGAAGGTGAATGAGAATATAAGATGATTTAGGCTACCGCTAGCAACAAGTCACGCTAGAATAATTAACTCCATTAGTCTCCTTCTATAACACGGGATTAGTCGTCACCGAGATTGAGTACCCAAAACTCTTATACACCACGCCAATTATTGACGTCGAGTCTATAGATTTTTCGAACCATCTCGACTATTTAGTTGTGGCAACCACCACCAGTCCTGTAATAAGCAACCTCATCACGAATGACCACAACTACAGTTCCAGTCCATGCACAACACTGTAAACTCCTAACCAAATGATGTAGGTGCCCCGACTCCGAAGCAGATTCGGCACGCTCTAGAAAACCAAGATTTGTTGACATCTCTGATCTACACTTCGCAGTTTCCAGCTAATTATTTCGATCATGCTCATGTAGATAGTAAACTTCCCAATCGCTAACTCACATGAACTACAAACTAAGAAGTGGTCACCACACCAAGTATCCTAACCCGACGATCTCGATCGAATATAACTATGTGATAACGACCATGACCATCGACAGATTTCCACTAGACTAATCATGAAGCGAAGGCTGAAGAAACATCGACAGATCTAGTTCACACTTAACAACTCGTAATCTCTACTCGATCGGGATAAGCATCATGACTTCAAGCAAGTATTATTATGACTCAAGAAGACGGACAACACCCCGAGCCTCCACACCGTCGACAATGCAACTATACTTACCAATAATCCCCAACCAATCGGACATGTCAAGTCAAGAATGTTCCTTTGTTTAAAGCACTGCTCGCCCATTATAGGTTTCCATCGATCATCGGAAGAAAGACAACCCAAAACACGACCACTCTTTAAAAGTGAAAGGCTTCCAAACTCATATCCATACGCCATCTTCTTTGCTATAAGTAGTTAAGACTAGTAAAGTACTCCCACCCACCCACCACACAAAGAAGAAGCCCTCGCTCAAAGGCATTATCGACCAGAAGACGGATCTTCGATCTTAAAAATAATAAGGCAAGCTACCAATTCTAGTAACAAAGAACGAGCTCGGGGGGGGAAGACACCAACAGTAAACTTGGGGAATGATACTTGGGTTAGGATCAAGAGACTATATCTACTTGTCCTCTAAGCATTAATCTTTCACTAATCCATTTAGTCAAAAAAAAAAAAAAACTCGCATCAGTCTATGTTGTTTCGATTAGCTTCATACTCCTTCCTTCCTGTTGTCTTTAAAAGCTGAAGCATTTGAATTTAATCACATCTTTTTACATGACGCTTTCATGCTTATGACTCTTGCTTGTCATCGTACTAAAATCCTCATTGGAGGCATATTATAAAGCCATCTTTGAAAAAGTCCTCCCTAGGGGTAGTTCTTACAAACTCAACAAGTCTCTGAAGTGACAAATCTCTAAACCAGCTAATTTGTTCCCTACTTCTAGTGCTTTATCCGCCTCAATTGAGAAACTTGGTTAAGTTTTTGTGAGGATTCTTATGTCGCTTTGACTATGAAATTTTATCATTGTTCAAGACTTAAACATCTCTCATAAGAGCAAAACTTTTACCAACTTGCTTTTCAAATTCTCACTTGGGATGAACTCCAGTTTTGGAAGTCCTCAAGTGAGGCAAATCCCATTCGATTAAAGTCATCATTGTGCATAGTATTTGAGATACTCCTATCGTGCCACGTAATTTCTAAATATGCTTGGATGCTCATACTTTCAAGACATTTATTATATGTCTTGATCTTTAACCATAGCTCTTGATGCCCGATAGAAACTGAATCTCGAGTTTGTTAGTATACGACTCGATTTGTCACCATCAAGACTTAAGTAAACCTAAATGACTACTCACTCAAGAAAGAAGACACATCAAGCGAAATGCCAAGAAAATGATGTTAGAGACAATAAGTAGATAGATGATGACGGTTTACACTCTTATTATAAATCGTTTCATAAAGTACCCTAGATACATAGCCCGATGTAAGAACTCGAGATGAGATCAACTTCGGCACTAACATAAGAGACAACGTAAAAATGAATAATACGACGATACATCGATATTTCAAACAAGGACGGGATGTATGTGGATGCAAGGAAGGAAAATCCCAAAGATGCGTAATATGACATCAATGGCCCCATGAGGTGAATTATTCAACCTCGATTTAAAATAAACATGACGCGTTCTAGAGATTCGACAAAACTACCTATATGAAGCAGTGCGAGAATTCATAAGAACTTGGAGTGTTTTATGAACAACAAGTAGAACCCAAGATCATAAATAAGTCAAGACGTACATACCCTCAAAGGTATTCATCCTTACCAAGTTCATACCGGAACTTACCTCGCACATGCATCTCACCCTTACCATTGTAAACACTCTCTCACGATCGATACATAGACTTTGGCGAATATTACCCATAGTGCACACCGATAAGTGTAACGACAAATATAACCCGTGCCCCAAGCCAAAAAAAAAAAGGGTAGATTATGTCTCATTCAGACCTCGACATCTTCTCAAGGTAAACTTTCCTCACTACCCTAGCATGCTTATCACCTTGTACCATGGAACATGACGCTCGTCAAACAACCTCGCTCAATGCATAGGATAAGATTGAGATCCAAAATTCTCGATACAGTCATCTGATCATGTTCACCATCAACCTCTTCCCTCCTCGAACGAGGACTTTATGTCCTTTATCCTAATGCTACTGACCTAACGATTATCCAAATGCTTGAAGGTATCCACAACTTCCGAAGTTTTCCTCTCACTAATGACAAAATGAATCTTTTCGCTCGCGTCATACGATCCTCACCTTTTGCTCTCGCACTTCGGTGCCACCGATCTTCTTGCCAGATGGCAACCACCATAGTTCAAAGGTGAAAGTTTTACAAGTCTTCGACCTTTGTCATCTCTAGCTCTTTCTCGACATCTCCCATTAGTCCGATAATCTTGCTTTTTTTCGACGAGGCGACCGATGACCTTATTGCTTCTAAGATGAAGATTTCTCCCCAATATGAGATAGAGAATCACAACATGGTATTTTCCATGATCGAGTCTGATCGAGTGACGCCGACGAAGCATGAAGCGGCTCAATCGGGTCCACTAAGAGTTCCATTTAACTATTTAGAAGTAAGGATGCATGATTAGTGATTTCTCTAAAGACATTAAGAATGTCTTTAGAACCAGGAAGGATAATGAGCGAATAAAAACTGAGCTCTAAGAAACCCTACTAGATTTATCCCGCTAGACATAGCGAAATTTCGAGGACGAAATTTTTCTAAGGGGGGTAGTTTGTAATATCCCAGAGAGCTACCTACTTGAAAACCCGGCTTAATAAAAGATGTTAATAATAATAATATTCTTTTCAAGGAAATCTTTTGTTTAAAATCAATTAGAGTTCAAATCGTTTCTCATTAGCATGCATTATCATGATTAGTGAAGAATTTTGAATTATTATTTTCGCTGCCTGATTAATTGGGTTTAATGCATTTATATAATTTATTAATAAATAAGGTGTATATAGCTACATGAAGTAATTACCTAATTATATATGAAAGTATCTATAGCTGCAGGAAGCTATTACTTATTAAATAAGAAGATGATATTATATAATTGAACACCTATTATCTATGTAATTTAAATTCTTGTTAATTATTTACCAATTGTAGTCCTAATTGTTACAATTTGTACTATATGTATTAATAACTAGTGAGATATGAATTTTCTAAGTCCAATAATTTTACTAATTTGAACAAATGTGAATGCCTTACTTAATAAATCAAGATCCAATATATATATATATAATACCAAGACATGTGTATATTATATATATATATATATATATGAAGTAATAGTGCATGTGTGTATGTGAGTCGTGTAGTGTGTGTGCTGCTTTATGTTTGTGTGTAGTCATGCATGGAGAAAATAGTGACACTTGTCACTTATAAACCACCCCACCTAAACCATGACTTATCTCCTATACTCGCAACCGTTTCCTCCATCTATTTCTTTCTCTTTCAAGCACACCCACAAGAGAACTTCTTTTCTCATGTCTCTCATATCTCATCTCACTTTTCTCGGCCGAGGCCAAGATACGGGCAAAGACCAAGCCTTTCCAGGCCACGAGCTCCTCTCCTCAGTCAAGCCCTTTGATTCCTCACTAAATTTCACAGCAAGGTGAAAACCTACAACCTTGAGCTTGTGGTGATCTACATACATGCATGACCATTTATATGCTTGAATATGTTGGTATATGTTTGTGTATGGTTGCATGTTAAGTAGAATTGTGACTCTCGATCATGATATGTTAGTTGGAACCGTTTGAAGGTTGAGTTTGGTAAAGTTGGATGTGAATTGGGGTGATAAATTCACCAAGTTTTCGTGCACTGTATATCTGCATATGTAGTGTTTGCTGAAATGCTTGCAAAGAATTATGTGATAAAGTTGACTATGAAATGTTTTTAATAAAACTGGGAGTTGGTTACCAAAACAGTACATTTATAAAATTTATTACCTAAGTTGTAGTGGTCCGATGGTCACAAAATTTTAATATGTTTAAATTAAGTGTGTCTAGTACATCAATGAAAAATTTCAATTCAATCCAAGATGTCTTACTATTTAAAATGATTTTTCCAAAATCTTTGCTCAAACTGTAAAATTTGCTCTGTTCTGCACTCACGGTTTTCGGGTTTCGTTTCGACTTTGGCTATTAGAAACATGTCCAAACTTTTCAGAGACACAATTTAGGGTTTCTATAAGTTCTCTGTAATTTTCAGATTTTTCTAAAAATATTTACTATTTATTTCAGAATTTACAAATTAACTGTGCACCAGTGTCTCGGCAGGGATAGCTTGTCGAAAAATATTTTTAACTCTCAACCTCGTGTGAATATTTGAATGAGGCTTTTCTGCACTAAAGTAGATTCAAATGGCTTTCCAAAATAATGAGTCTCATCCTTATATCCTTCTTAATAAGCCCTCAGTGAATTTTGAAGTTAATGCATTTCAGTGAATTTTTTGGCAAGCTGTCTTAGTCCAAAATCCATTTTAATAAACTGTACAAATCTGAATTTTACGAGAGATGTTAGAGCCATTTGTAGTCTGATTTGAATTTAGGTTTCTTCATAAAATATGTTCCTTACCATGTCTAGTTGTGATCGGAAAGTTTGGATTCGATCCAAACCATATAGGTATGCCTTTCGTCCATCCTAATTCACCTACCCAAAACTGTCTGTTTCAACTAGTCAACTTTGAGCTCATGTATCTCTCGATGCATCGGTATCTCTTGAGTCTTTCCGAAAGGAAAGTGTAGTTCTTGTTACAAGGTTTCCGAATAGGGTCTTTCTCCCATTTTGGTGTTTTGAGTCAAAAGTTATGAGTCTCGTAAAATCCTCGTCGCTAAGCCAATTTGGAAATTTTGGAAAATATTATAAGTATAGAAGTCGGTTTGGGTTGCCCACTTTGAGACCCTATATCTCTAGAACCACAACTTGTTTGGATCCGAATCCTTCTTAGAACTTGTAGCACATGTTTAAAGGGTTCTGAGAATGTGTCTTGTTGCATCCATACATATTTTGAGTCGAGAGCTATGAGTTATCAAAGTATGTCACTTGACAGTTTTGCTTAAGTTAAATACTTAAAATTTGGCTAAGTATTGGAACTCATCTATGTGAAATATACCTTATGTGACTAATGCTATTAATCGATGCACTCCATGTTACGACGAAGCACATTAGAGCATTGATAAGACACACGAAAATGATAAAGCGACATAACATTATATTTTTACTGAGCATGCCTTAACGTGAAATATTTGACTATGTGCTATTACATGATCATTGTCGCATATCATACCATGACATGCATTAAAGTAGAAATATGGGTTATAAGATTTGATGGATATTTCAATTCCAATACCTTAAGGCCGGGAATAGACAGACTAAGCTTAAGACTTGGATTCTGAGAAATTCTTTATTAGTGTATATATTAAAGAAACTAGACTTGTCTTGTAGGACTGTTAAGGTTTATCCAATGACAACCAGTGGATATGTACGAGTATGATGGTGTTGGTACCACTCCGGTGTGGTGGGATTTATTTTACGCAATGTATTTCGGTTTATTAAGCCCCAAGATGTTTATTGAAATTGAGAATTGCATCTTTGTTTTATGCTCATTGCTTGGTGTCGACCTTGGTGCGGTTAAACCGCCACGGCTTCGGCCGGAATAGTTAACGATCGTGCCTCGAGCTAAATCTTGGCCGAGGTAGTGTACACGGAAGTCGGGCTAGGTGAACTTGG
Source organism: Salvia rosmarinus (assembly GCA_036937905.1). Taxonomy (NCBI): domain Eukaryota; kingdom Viridiplantae; phylum Streptophyta; class Magnoliopsida; order Lamiales; family Lamiaceae; genus Salvia; species Salvia rosmarinus. The sequence goes on from CM072817.1 coordinate 45,729,420, forward strand.
CCAAGTTCCCTAGTCTCGACGGCGGCCATTAGTGGAGCGTTGTTTCCCCCTATGGTCCAGTAGGTAGCACAAATGTGATGAGCAAAGAAGTATATCGCGATACGAGCTCTGCTCGGAGAAAACTATGTTTTGCATATATAGGGATAAATTATTTTACTTTTAAAACCTCCCTATGATATGTGGTTTAGCATGCACTTTTCTCAACTGCTTATGAACTGTTCTTTATTAAAATGGGGTACTAGATCCCACTGAGTACGCTAGTACTTAGCCCAAAACTCTTTTCAAATGTTTTCAGGTTGAGGAGCTAGCATGGCCGAGCGAGACGACTATGGCATCTGGGCATTGACTGGTCAAGCCATCCAAAACTCTTAGTAGTCTAGTTTCCAATATTTTCCTGAAGCTATAAACCTGGGTAGTGACAGTGTCATGTGTTTGCTTTTCATTTTCGAGTTGCTTAATCAAAAACGCATAGGCCCCTATATCTGAGATGACATTTGCACCACCCTGTTCTTGTGTTAATATTTTGACTATTTCACTATTTATTCGAATTTAATTCCCTTTTAAGTTGTTTGTTCGCTAGGATCTCGTCATAAGTTTGATGTTCTAACACATATATGTTATATTACTTCAGCATAAATATAATATTTTGTGTGTGACTATTTTCCTTCGTTTTTCCTTGTCATTTTCTTATTCCACTCATAACCCGTGATATCCCTCTGTCTCGACCTAGCTAGTCGGTGGGATATTACAATGACCAACTTGTCAATTAGTAAAATTCATAGGAGAACAATAGGGGAAATAGAACAAGACAAGGATTCCGTTTTTGTTCTGCCTGGTGGAGGCTTTTTGTGGGATGCTACGGCCCCCATGTTGAGGGAGGATGTTTAAGATGATTGCATATCAATGATGGAATTGAATGTGATTCCTGTAATTATATTTGTGACATTTGACCTTTTAGTAACATAAATTAAATGTTTCCAGTTTTCATATGTGATTACTTTGTTTCTCTATTTACTTTGTCATCCAGTCCAGGACAGGATATAAAGAACTCCATTTTGTCAACTCTTGCTGTCTTCTTAGATATGATATGTGATGAAGAAAGTGTTGAACTTTTACACTACCAATTTATGGGGAATTTCACTACTTTTCTTTGTCTTCATTTGCCATGTCTGAGTTATTTCTGGCAAATTGACAATCCATGAAACCAATAATGTACTAAAGGAAGAGACTAAGTGATTAGTTTCTCTCATAGCATAGTCAACTATTCCCATGTATTGTTGGATAAGGATTAAATCAAGTGCTAAGTCATCTGCGATTATCTTGACAAAATTAGCAATATACCGTCAGTCTTGGTTCAACTTAAGACTGCCCTCGGGCTGCTACTGATTTTCCTAGTGAATTAACTGCATGTTTTAAGTTTTATTTGTGAAACTTTTGCTTGGTTCTGGAACAATCTATGTTGTACTAGATCCAACATGTAACTAGATTTGTTTGATGGGCAATGACATTTGATTTAGTAGATTGCCACATTGATGGTTTTGGTACAGATACAGAGTAGTCGGGCATATCCCTCTTTTTTCAGGAACTGATGATACCTCTGGGAAACTGAACGGGTTGTGTAATGATGGTTGATCATCTAACTGGAAATGATATTTGTTCTTGAAATGTTGAAGTGAAATGCTTTGTAAAAGTTTGTCACAGCTGTAACAGATGATGTTGTTGGCCGATGCTCTGCGTGTACTCATGTTTATTATATGGTTTATTCTCTTTAGAAATTATGAACTTTCGAGAATGAAATTTGGCGTTGTTTATGATATTAAGCTGAGAGTTTTATGCGCATTCTGTGCCTTTGCTTTCCTCATTTCTTTGCAGTTATACAAGAATGAGAAATTCCTTTTTTTTTTGGTGGATCTTGATTTGTTTTTGTTTATGCTTCCATACTATAATTTGGACGTTTTATATTTCATTATCATCAATGTGCCACGTGTGATAAATTTCATGTTGCATGTTCTAATTGAATGATGGGAAAAAGATGCAACTGATTTTTTGTTGGTGGGGACGACAGCAAAGCAGAGTTCTATCGTCGTTTGTGTAATAATATGCAATACATATTCAGGCTCCATCCATTTTTTCTGAAAATGGCCAAACAAATAATTTAATGTGATGATTCAGGCTCTCTCAATGTTATACCGATTCTCAAATTTTCCATGATTTTAGAATCATATAATTTCATTTAATTTGTATATACACACACATTTGTGATTGTGCATGTATATGTATATGGATGTGTATATTTGAAACTGGATATTGTGCGTATTATTTTTTAATCAAAAACAATTTCAAAATGTACGAGGGTCATATTAATTCTATAATGCTTGACTTCTTTTGTCCAAAAATGTTCATTTATATAAAGGGTTGGATTCGTAGTATTCAGACTTTATATAGTATGTAGTACCCAATTTAGACCATATATTTTGAATATGTAATCGCATCATAAGCTGACATGTGATAACTTTTTTTTTTTGCAATGGGCAAAATGGAAAGAAATCAAATCAGTCTTCTTCTTCTTCTTCTCCTTGATGGTAGCGGGCAACGACAACGACGGCAACGGCAGCGGACGGCGGCAGTAGCGGCAGACAACAACAACAAAATACACGACCAGCAACAAATAACAAATTTTGAAAGGGAAAATAAAAGAAAAAAAATTGAAACCAAAATTGATGGATTTTGAGAAAAATAGAAGATGAATTTGATATATGATTGATTAATCGAGAGAGATAGTGGCTATGTTGGTGGTTCACGGTTAAATTCACCGGTAATTAGGGAAAGAGACGGCGGAATTGATGGAGAATGATGGATGAGAAATTTGTTGTCGAAAACTATAAAACTGCATTTAAAAAAACATAGAACTGCATTGAACAAAACATAATATTACATGTTGTCACGAAACACAAACATGCATTTAACAAAACATAAAAAATGCATTGTTGGCCAGCGGACGAGTGAGTATGCATCGGGGCGACACGCGAGCACGAGCGCACGTTGGGCATGCTTTTCAAACCTATATATATTATTGTATTCAACTGCATGCTTTTTGTATTCATTTGAATACATAACTGGGTTCAACTAAATGGATTGTTTATTTTTCGCAATCACGTCACAAATCAAATTACTAATCTACCCTTAGTCTAGCGAAATCAACGAAATTAAGTTTAAAAAGTCCGAAAAAATCTCCATCATAGAATCTATGAGATGAGTGGATAGGATTGAATATCACATACTAATTCAGGTTCGGATATTATTTGATCTCTCTTATATTAAAATAGTTCTATAAAAAGAGAAACAACAAATTATATCAAACCACCCACTTAGGCCACTTTTGGTAGGTTAGTTAGGTTTCATCTAGTTAAAATGTACTGTGCAATTAGGTTTCGTAACCCACCACTTAGGTAGGTTACAAATCTTAAATAAATAGTGCAAAACAGAGCTACCAAACAGACAAAACCATCACGTCGCTATTAAAACACGAAATTTGGCGGGATACTGAGCTACCAAACAGGGCGTAGGATACTAAAAGTAAGGCTACCAAACAGACGCATAACTTTGTTATCCTGTCGAAACAAGGCTACCAAACGGGGCCTTAGTGTGTGAACCTGTTGCCGGGTGATACCCAGAAATAAAACATAGAGGTAAAATAAAAATAAATAAATAAATAAAACCATTTCAGTGTATATAATTGAATTATTATTTCAATAATTGAATTCGGACCCGAGCATACTTATTATTGTAAAAAGTGATATTAATATAATGTGTTTTCTGTCACGTTAAAATTTTAAGAGAGATATTTGTCACAATATTGCACGATGTTGGCTGAATTAATTAATTGATAATTGTGATTAGTGTTATAATAACGTAAAAGTAGACAAGCTGAACTTTCTGGCCTGCCTCAAAGCTGAGGTATCTCTTTACAAGTTAATAAAGTAATTATCTAGACTGCTAAAGATTATAGTACTACTAATTTATTATTACACATCCAAGTCCAACAGCATTTTAACGAGATTATTGACTGATTCGTGCCAAAAATTGACTATTAATGAACTGAGATTTTCATACATAAAACCTTATTTTTTCGGTAAATAAATTTCTCATCACTCTCTCTCGCTCTCGTGATTCAATGATAGAGGGGGAAGACGACAGAGTAGAGAGAGAAAACTCTGTCTGATTTGTACTTGCGGTCCCATGAAAGCCCGCTCACTTCACAAAGTGGAGGGGAAACGCCAAAAGAAGAGGTATGCCACGGAGTACTTCCTTCTCTCTTGCTGCCTACCTCAATATTTTGAATTTTGCTCGCTGAATTCTCAGCTCAATCAGCTTTAATCTCATTCAGAGAAACCTGCAGAGGCATTCAAGTGGTGAAATGCTTCGTTTTCTCGATTTTTTGTGATTTGTGGTTACTATTGATCTGACCCCACCGTGGAATTTAATTTCCAGCTGGTTAGATAAGCAAATCCGCTTATTTATTTGCTTTTATTGAGGAGTTTCTGGTTTGGTAAACTGTACAGGAAAATCTGAATTTTTAACAAGAGTGAAGAAGATGGAATCTGGGGTTGAATCTGATGGAGGCAATGAAACTACGAAGGGAAGTATGTGGGTTTTGGAGCAGAAGCTTGATCAGCCCATGGATGAGGAGGCTGGAAGGATTAAAAATATGTACAGAGAGAAGGTAAAAGCCACAATTTTTTTGCTCCTAGTTTAAACCAACCATGAAATTATTCTAAAGGGACTGGGGTAATATAATGAGCAAGCTGTAAATTTCCATTTTATCACCTTTTCTTTTGATTCTTATGGGATCTTGAATTGATGCCATCCTTTCGTTGTTTCCTTCTTTGTTCTTTTATATGCCGTTTCGGCCTTGCCCCTTCCGATGTACCGCAGTCCCACATGTTTGGTTATTTTGCCGATAATCTAAACCAACAGAAGCTCATGATTTGACACGACAAAATTGATGATTTGTTCTCACTCGGTTGGATTATTATGTTGTTTTAATTATGGGATTAGTTTATGCTTAACATGATGACTGGCTGCTAAGTGCTACTATCTCGATGGCATTCATTAGATGTTTATTGTACAAGTACAGTGTATGATCTTAGGAAGCTGCTTTTGTTGTATATTACACTTCAATTTAGTGGACTGCATTGTTGCTGGGGATAGTTTGTTTGCCTTTTGTTGATCAACTTTTGTTTAAACAGAAATTCTCAGCATTTTTGCTCTTAAGGCTTGCATTCCAGAGTCTGGGAGTGGTATATGGAGACTTGGGAACATCTCCCTTGTATGTATTCTATAACACTTTTCCTCGTGGAATTGAAGATCCGGAGGATGTTGTCGGTGCACTTTCATTGATTATTTACTCCCTTACGCTGATACCTCTGCTTAAATATGTCTTTATCGTGTGTAGAGCAAATGACAATGGTCAAGGTAAGCTTGTTTTCAGCTACCTTTTTCTAGTATCTTATTGATACAGGAAATTAATGATCTTGTTCCTAGTTCCTGGAATTGAACAATGCTAGAGCAAATATCCTTGTGCAACTCTGCCTCATATCTAATTTAATCTGTATATTTTCCTGATAGGAGGAACTCTTGCTCTTTATTCTTTACTTTGTCGACATGCTAAAGTCAAAACAATTCCCAACCAACATCGGACTGACGAGGAGCTCACAACATATAGTCGAAGCACATTCCAAGAGCATTCACTTGCTGCAAAAACCAAGAGATGGCTGGAAGCCCACACATTTAGAAGGAAAGCCCTTCTTATTTTAGTACTTGTTGGGAATTGCATGGTGATTGGAGACGGGATTCTCACCCCTGCTATTTCGGGTAAGCATGCATTTTTCCATCTTCACTTCTATTTTTAATTTCCTATATAATCTCAAGGTTATGTTTTATAAACATGGTTGATCTGTATACTATCATGTAAATTAAAAAACTGACGATGCTTTTGAGCTTGTATTCGACTGTTTTGTCGCTATTACATTTTCAAGGAGTTATGCTCATCGGTTTGCTTCCTCCCATCCTGCCCCAAGAATGTGGTGTAACATTTTATGCTACAGTACTTCAAAACTTAGGAATATAGAGATCTTTAGAAGGAAGAAGATAGAGAAGTGAGGTATATGCGTACGCAACTCACCCTGGAAATTGGCCTCTGGCTTTGTCCATTTCATATAATGTGCTAATAGTCTAGCACATTGAGATCATCTATTACTTTGTACATAAGAGTGTGAAGGAGAAGTTACTTCATTTATATACGAGATGCAATGTTTTTTGTCTGGCTGGGTATTTCAAAATGTTCCATGAGGTAGTCGTTGGTTTGACTGGTTACAACACAATGAGTTTCTTGTAACATGCTTTTCACCTCTATGGGCTCTTGTCATGTGCTTAACTTTCATTCTTTTAGATGATGTGGAGAACGTAAAGGTGACCGCATGAGAAAGAACTGTTATAGCAATCAACTAAACCATTTTACTAGTAAACCCAAAACCATGTTAGTGACTAAATTCTTATTAGATTGGCAAATTCCTGCATAGATTTGATCTTATATGCAGTGAAATGAAGTTCGGAGGTTTAAAATTATATAGACTAAATCTTTCACTCAAAGGTAAATGTGCTTTTTGGATTAGTTATGAAGCCATATTCAATTCAACTCATATTTAGGGTGTTTAGGATCTAGGCATTTAATCCAGCAAGTTCATTCCTAGTTCATTTTGGATGCACTTTCAATCTGCCTAGAGACTAAGAACAATCTGAAAACATGAGGCGTCAAAACTTTAACTCGCATGACATTGGTGAAAATTTAAACCTGGACATTCATGATTCTCACCTTTCTGTGAGCATCTCTTTTTACAGTGCTTGGCTTCAAAGATGCTAATATTCTTTTTCACTGATATACCAGAACATGGTCAATACAAGGTATTGTAAGAGCTATTGGTGCCCACTTTTTCTTCAAAATACTATGTAATGGTTCTACTTGCCTATCAAGGCATTAAGATAGAAACTATATAAAGAATGCTAGCAATTGATTCTTATATTAATATTTGCATCTTTATTGGTGCACTATAACTAATTTCTTACATTTTTTAAGTACTCATTAAGTTGAATGTTGCAGTTCTTTCAGCTTCTGGTGGGATCAAGGTGGATCATCCAAAGATGAGCAGTGGTATTTACTCTATCTTTATCATATGATACAGTTAAGTTTTGCAGAAAGATTAAGAAAAACTTTGGAAAAGCAAAGAAGGGCAACTAAACTTCCTATAATGCCCTTTTTCAATAGGAATAGGTATAGCATATAATTGGAATGGAGGGAGTAATATTATTTGAAATAGCATGTGTTTATGATACACGCTTTTCTTCAGGAGTAATATTTTTGAAATAGTATGCGTTTATGATATGCCTCTTTTTCTCTTTTATTTATTTTTAATTAATTTTACTTATCTACTTGCATAGTCACCAATCAGAGGCATGTTTATGGCCTTCCGTAGAAAATTGAGCTGATGTTTATTGGTGCAGATGTGGTGGTGCTTGTTTCGGTAGTCATATTGGTTTGCTTGTTCAGTGTTCAACACTATGGCACAGATAAAGTTGGTTGGCTTTTTGCTCCAATTGTACTGCTGTGGTTTCTCATGATTGGAGGCATTGGCATCTTCAACATATATAAGTACGACAGCTCAGTTTTGAGAGCTTTTTCGCCTGTGTACATATATCGCTACTTAAGAAGTGGACGGGGAGAAGGTTGGACATCCCTTGGGGGGATTATGCTAAGTATCACAGGTTTTCATCTCCTCTCTCTCTCTTTCAGTATTTGTATCTTTTCCCTCTCTTTCTTTGTCTCATGTGCACATTCATAAAGGCAGGCACGTACATGTGCATGCACACGTACACATACATATGCAACCATATACATTTATCCTATGTTTTTAAAGCATTCCAGCCTTCACATACGGTGCATAGGAAGTGAGATGTCTATCTTAAGTTCTAAAATTACTTCATACTGCAGGGACAGAAGCACTTTTTGCTGATCTAGCCCATTTTCCAGTATCTGCTATACAGATTGCTTTTACGGTAGTTGTGTTTCCTTGTCTGCTACTGGCCTACTCTGGGCAAGCAGCATACCTCATGGAAAACAAAGACCATGTGATAGATGCCTTTTATCGGTCAATTCCAGGTATGACTGAAGTTGACTCTACTTATGTTTGAGATGAAATTTGTATATAGGAATTGCTTTAGCAGCTCCATTGATTTTTAAATAGTCTTCAAATTTTGATACTTGACAAAACCACCTGGTACTAAATTGAAGCAATCTGAGAGTACAACAGCATAGATCTTTTTTACTTGAGATTTAAAAGGACTACTCATTATCTCAAAACACTTGGCATCAATGTGTTTCTATTCAACTTTGATCTCAAGATTATGTGATTAGACATTAATGCTTTATTCATAACTCCTTTGTTTAAAATTCTGGATGCAGAAAGAATATACTGGCCAATGTTTATTATTGCAACTTTAGCTGCTATTGTTGCTAGTCAAGCTTCCATATCTGCTACTTTTTCAATAATAAAACAGGCCCTTGCGTTAGGATGTTTCCCAAGGGTGAAAGTTGTACATACATCAAAAAAGTTCCTCGGGCAGATTTATGTTCCTGACATGAATTGGATCCTAATGCTTCTTTGTATTGCTGTTACTGCTGGATTCAGAAACCAAAGTCAAATTGGCAATGCTTACGGTGAGTTTTTCCAGAATGCTGATACTTTAATTGCACTGTCAAATCTAATCCCATTCTCAGTACGCATCCTTAGATGTTATATCTTTTTCTTGTAGTCTGAAAACTGAGATCTGAAACATTTTACACGTAATGTGGCAACAGGTACGGCAGTTGTGATTGTTATGCTTGTGACCACTCTCCTGATGATCCTTATAATGTTACTCGTTTGGCACTGCCATTGGATGCTAGTTCTATTGTTCACGTTCCTTTCTCTAGTCGTGGAGTGCACATATTTCTCAGCAGTGCTTCTCAAGGTCAATCAAGGTGGTTGGGTACCGCTTGTGATAGCTTCTGCCTTTCTAGTTATCATGTATGTCTGGCACTACGGTACTGTTAAAAGATACGAGTTTGAGATGCATAGCAAGGTATCAATGGCTTGGATATTGGGGCTCGGTCCTAGCTTAGGATTGGTCCGTGTACCTGGATTCGGACTTGTGTACACCGAGCTAGCCAGTGGCGTGCCCCATATCTTCTCACACTTCATCACGAACCTCCCAGCTATACACTCGGTGGTAGTGTTTGTGTGTGTGAAGTACCTTCCAGTGTACACAGTCCCTGAAGAAGAAAGATTTCTAGTTAAACGTATAGGGCCGAAAAACTTCCACATGTTCCGCTGTGTCGCAAGATATGGGTATAAGGACCTTCACAAAAAAGATGAAGATTTTGAGAAGAAGCTCTTTGACAATCTGTTCATGTTTGTCCGGCTTGAGTCCATGATGGAAGGCTGCTCTGAATCTGATGACTACAGCTTGTACGGACAGCAGACACAAAAGTCGAGAGACTACCTATTGAATGATGACACGCGTGCATCCACATCGGACTGTGACCTTACATTCTCATCAGTCGAGTCTATTGTCCATGCGAGGTCGCAAACACAGATAAGCAAAACGATCAATTCATTGGGCGTAGAGAGCAGCCATACAGAAGTGGATGAATTGGAGTTTTTGAGCAAGTGTAGGGATGCAGGAGTGGTTCATATCATGGGAAACACTGTGGTTAGAGCAAGAAAGGAGTCTAGGATTTACAAGAAAATTGCTATTGATTATATATATGCTTTCCTTAGGAAAATTTGCAGGGAGAATAGTGTCATTTTTAATGTACCTCATGAAAGCCTTTTGAATGTTGGCCAGATTTTCTTTGTGTAGATAGAAACGGACTTCGTTGTTCTAGCTTTGCTGAGCTGAGAAGAGATCATGTACCCGTTATCGGGTATTGCCCTTGTATTTTATTTCATTTAATGCAACGGGTATGCCCCGTGTATTTTATTCATCAGTGCATGTTGGCGTGTAGAATGCGTTTATAGTAAAATCTAATGTCGTTGGGAAATGTTTATTGAATCAGTCAAGGCTGGTCCTGAGGGTGGGCGGGTCTGGGTGACGGCTTTGAAATTTAGGGAGCCCAAGTATTAAATAACTCTATATAATTATCATGGAAGATAAGCAATGTTTTTTTTGTGGTAGAATGTGTAAGCGCTTGTGTTGTTTTGCGATAGTTATAGGTTCGAAACCCAGTAAAGGCATGCTTTTTGCTTAAAAAACAAATCAAACCTCCTTTGATGTATATATTATTTATATTTACATATATAATTAGGGGTCCTTTATACATATATTATTTATTTATTTAGATATACTGGTTAGGGCCTTTTAATTTTCTTCATCTAATAGTTCAAATTAAGTTTAAATTTTACATTTTGCAAAATATTTTGTGGTTTATTTTTGCTAATATAAAATTATCTTTAGAAAACTTATTATTTTTTCAAGAAACTGTAATGGTAATATTTTCATGTATAATTCTCCCAAAAAAAATCTTGTATAATTTAATTTTTTCAATAAAAATATTTTTTATTTTAAATTTGGAATTACTTTACTTTTTTATTGATTTTGCTTCTTGGACTAAGATTGTCATTTTTGCTAATTGAAAATTATCTTTAGAAAATCTATCATTTCTTTTCAATAGTAAATCTTTTGTCTGATTTGAATATTGCAATTTGATGTATATATATATATATATATATATATATATATATATATATATATATATATATATATATGGGATGATTCACGTAAGAATGCAAATATTGGTAATAAATAAGAATGCGATCTTAACGTATAAATTTGTTGCACTAAATGTATAAATTTATTGCTTCAAATTCGGTGCAACAATTTTATATTAAATGCTACACTTTATACGTTAAATGATGTATTCTTATTTCTCACCAATATTTACATTCTTACGTGATCCATCACTATATATATATATATATATATATATATATATATATATATGTGTGTGTGTGTGTGAGTTAACGTGAGAACTATTTTTATCGTGAGAACCAAAAAATGATGAATTCACTGGGAAAGTTACTGAATAAAAAAAAAAATAGAATTTTTGTCCCTCATAGGATTCGAACTCATGTGAAAATTTTCGAATTTTGGAATTCAGTAACTTTCTCAACAGATTCATCAACTTTCATAACAAATTCATTTGGTTCTTAATTTTTAGAATAAAAGTGGTTCTCATTTGAACCTAACTATATATATATTATAAGGAGTGGATCAAATGAGAATCATATCTTTTTTGCGAACTCTGCGAACCATGCATAAGACGTTGAATATGATGCACAAAACGGTATAAAGTTGTGCATAACGAAAACTTTCTAAAATTATTTTGTTGTGCAACAATTTTAGAAAGTTTTCGTTATGCACAACTTTATACTGTTTTGTGCATTATCTTCAACTTTTTATGCATAGTTCTCAAGTTCTCAAAAAAGATGAGTTCTCACTGGATCCAACCCATATATATATATATGGGGATGGTTCATGTGAGAATGGAAATAAATGTAGAAAATATGAATATATATATGTAAGTCTAGCATATCTTTCATATTTGTGTAGCCCAATCAGAATTACTATGTTGCACATGTTAGTTTAGCATATATTTCATCTCTTCGTAGCACATATGCTAAATATATTAGTTTAGTACATCTTTCACTGTAGCGTAGCACACGAAGAGTTCTCATCACGACAAGAATCGCAGTAACACAAAGCATAAAACTGTAGCACAACTGAAATTAAATCTCAAACATTGATCCAGCGAATCAAAGGTCCAGATTCATTCTCATTTCCTACCAAATTATTATTTCTAACATGATCCATCTCATATATATATATATATAGAGAGAGGGAGATGATGGATCAAATAGTATCTGAGCCCCAGATAGTATGTAGTACTCAATCTCATCCATCCATCCTATTAATCGTGAGATTCGCGCCTGATTTTTAAAAGTTTACACGTTAATTTGTGGTAGTAGGGTAGATTAGTAATTTGATTTGTTATGTGATTTCGAAAATAAACCATGCATATAGTTGAACTGAACTAGCATTCAAATGAACACAAAAATGTATTCACTTGAAGACAAACATGCATATGAGTTTCAATTTTAATGAATGCTGGAAACGCACTCCCAGCGCTCGCTCGCGCGGACCCAGCGCCCGCTCACTCGCACCCATCGCCCGCTCGCACGCACCCAGCGCCGGTTGGGTGTGATGCAGTGTTATGTTGTTTTAAATGCAGTGTTTTATTGTTTTAAATGTAGTGTTATGTTATTTCATATGCATTATTTATGTTTTGTTGTGGCTCTTCCCAAATCCAGCGCCGACGCGCACCCAGCGTCCATACCCAGCTTCGAAGCACACCCAATGCCCCTACCCAGTGTCGGCGTGCACCCAGCGCCCCTATCCAGCGCCGGCACACATCCAGCGCCGGTTGGGTGCGATGCAGTGTCATGTAATTAAGAATGCAGCACCCCAAACCCAGCGCCCGCGGATACCCAACGCTCACGGACTCCTCTACCCAACATGTGATAACCCGACTTCTCAAGGAAGTACGGATCATACGGATCGTCACTGGTATGATAATGCAGCGGATATATACATAGCTAATCAATGCAATTAACCAATAAACTACTCATAAACTCATGGACTAAAAGGGATAAGCTGTTTCAATACCAACTCAAGTCACAGAAGGACTTGCCAAAAAGTTCAATGTTCAAATATAACACAATCAGGGCGCAATTCAAGGAACGAGGTACGACCTCAAGTTCAAATGATATGAAAAGTAGTTATAATCAAAAGATACCAACAATATCAGAGTTAGGCAACAATAAACGTGTGGACATTCATATGACGATACATGCCCAAGGTTCTAGAAATCCTTCCTAATAAAGTAACAAAACAATTGCCACTCTGCACCACCTTGCAATCATCATCAATCCCTGCTCAACCTGCACATAAAAAACGAGATGCAGGGCTAAGTACAAAAGTACTCAGTGGACTCATTGCCGAAAGCATTTTCTTTGTTAAAGTTATTGAACTGCCCACAATAGCACATGGGGATTTTAGTTAAAAGACTCATGCATATCAAACATTTTATCATTTTCCAAAAGTGTTCGGCCGAACTATTTCATTCACGTTGTTCCATATCTGATCATTCATTCATTCTCGCACTATGGAGGTGGCCACCTACACATAGTTACCGTGATCGGTCGAGGTAGCTAACCTTACACGCAGTCACATGTGTACACAATCCAAGTTAGTTCTCAACTAAGTCGTATCCGATCGTTACCATTTTTTAACGTTGGTGGACCAACACATTCTCATACCACGTTGGATATACCAACCTCAGATAGGATCATAACAAAACATAAATATTTGGCAGTCAATAACAGTTCATGCAATAATATTTCATAAAGCTTTTGTAAATCATGCTTTGAGTTATGCATAACATTTTGTTTCAAGAGAGCCCACCTGCTAATCCGAAGCTAGTAGTTCTAAGTGAGCAGGTATGATTGTCCTTCCTTGCCAACTACGTATGATCAAACCCTTCATAAGAAAATAACCTTTCTTAGATTCTTTCTATCGATCGAAGGTCGTTTAATTTACGACTTAAAGTTTTCAATTAGAGTTTCTTTATGATTTCATGTGATGGTTTTTAAGATAATTTCTATTATCTTACACTCTCAATTCCTAAACTATATTCCTTCGTCTTCCATAGACGAACCTCAACTTATGAGTCATATACTACGAGTCTAACCTCGACTCTAACCTTAGTGTTCTTCTAACGTTATTATGTTATAGATTGTCGGTAGTCAAGTTATGATTGGTAAATTAGGATATTCTCAAGCCATTAACTAGACTTAACAATTATAGTTACGTCCTAGTAGGTTATGCTTGACGACTTGTCTTATTAACACGATGAATAAAAAGGGAGTCTTAAGTTATGATTCAAGTGATCGCGTACCATTATGTAAGTAAGTACTTAGGAATAGATGAAGTCCTTCAGGAATCTTAACTCAAACTTTGAGACATAAGGATTGACATCTTATGTTCGAATCTTTGCTTACACTTTACGACATTGTTTGTTTCTCTTAACTCGTCGGAGATTATATAAGTTGTATAGTCGCTATTCGTTGTCGAGTTTTCTTAACGCTCAATCTAACGTCGTATAGGTTGTCGTTGATGAGTATTAACGTTGTAACTCGGTTTAGTTGTGTATGTACTTCCTTAGTACATACAATATTACATGGATGGGGTCATGTATGTACTTCCTTAGTTGTGAAACGTGGAACACATTGTTCACGTTCCCAAAGCTTGGCGGCAATGCAAGTCTGTAAGCCGTTGGCCCTATCCTTTCAAAAATTTCATAGGGTCCTATGAAACGCGGTCGTAGCTTCCCTTTTATTCCAAATCTCACGATTCTTTTTGATGGAGAAATCTTCAAGAAGACTTTGTCTCCCACTTCAAAATATAGCTCTGTGCAACGTTTGTCGGTGTACGACTTCTATCGGTCTTGGGCCTCCTTGATCCGTTGGCGGATCTGTCTCCCAATCTCGATCATTTTCCCCACAGAGTCAGGTCCTAATACTCTCCTTTCTCCCACCTCATCCCAGTAAAGTGGTGATCGACATTTCTTCCCATAAAGCGCTTCGTACGGGGTCACTCCAATAGTTGCTTGGTAGCTGTTGTTGTAGGCGAATTCCTGATAAACGCATATTTTACACGTTTATTGTTGATATTTAAAGATGATTTTTGATCAATAAAGTGCGTTTATGTCTTGGATCTCAATGCTTTTACATATTCTTGGAAGATACTGCTCTTGGGTTCCTTTTTAGTGTTTTGTAGACTTATAAGTTGAAAATCGAAGCATGGAACGAAGCACGAGTGAAAGAAGGCTGAAAACAGGGCCTAGCGACTGTCTTTGCGGCCGCTAGCCCGAGCGTGAGCACGAGAATTACGCAAAACTGATGGCTCGCGACCGGCCTAGCGACCGCTAGGTCGGCCGTGGGAAAATTCCATGCGACGCGGCCACTCCCAGCGACCGCGAGCTACCCAACGTGCGAAAAGAGCTACTGCCCGATTTCTCGCGACCACGCCTAGCGACCGCGAGCCAGGTCGCGAGGCAAGTGATAAACGCGCATTTTACACGTTTATAGTTGATATTTGAAGATGAGTTTAGCTCGTTTAATGTGTGTTTATGTATCGATTCTTAATGTTTTATCTATTTTAGAAGATACTGCTCTTGGGTGTTATTTTGGTGTTTTGTAGGTTTATGTGTTGAAAATCGAAGCAAGGAACGAAGCACGAACCAAGATAGCAATCTGCCCAGTTTCTAGCGACCAGCCTAGCGGTCGCTAGGCTGGTCGCGAGGCAAACCAGCGAACACCCAGAAGAGCCGCGACCGCGACCTCGTGCCCGCGAGCGAAGCCCAGCAACGAGAAAACTCATCTGGGACGATTTCGCGACTGCTCAGAATTGCTAGCGACCGCTAGTCGGTCGCGAGGTACCATCGCGCGCAAGGAGGCGGCGGCGAGAAGAACGCGAGACATACCTAGCGATCGCACTAGCGATCGCGAGGACCGGTCATGAGGCGCGTCCGAGGATAAAATTAGGGTTTCCACCCTTTTCTATAAATAGGCAAAGCCCTTGCGCCCCATCGGACCCCATCGCCCCGAGCTCAATTTCTTGATTTTCCTCGGTTTTCCATTCTTTAGCTTTAGTCTTCATTTAGTTTAATTCTTGTATTGATTTTTCGTTGTTCTAGTTTAGTTTATCGTTTCGTTATCGATCGGAACGTTTTTGTCCGATCGTTTTCCGTTGTTTTCCGTTCGTTCGCTTGGGATTGGATTCAAGACCAACCATTGTTCATCCAATGCTTCCCTACGGGTTTTATATATTTAATTTCTGTTTTTATGGTTAAATCGTATTTTATTCCGCTTATTATGTCCGCTAGTTTTCCGTTCTAATCCTAGGGTTTGCATGATTCGATCCTATATGTTGTGATTTACGCTATTGTTATTTACCTTCCGTGCATTGATTCATGATTCATGGTGCTTATTTATATGTGTTGATATCGATCAATCTTGATGCATATCTAGTTGCCGATTAATGACGAATCTTGTATTAATTGTCAATCGATCTTGAATGCATGATACGAATAAGCATTGAGTCGTGGCGAGATAGGATATTCGTAGGAAGTATATTCTTAGTGATCCATTTGAGTT
The DNA here is from genome assembly GCA_036937905.1 of Salvia rosmarinus. Classification (NCBI taxonomy): domain Eukaryota; kingdom Viridiplantae; phylum Streptophyta; class Magnoliopsida; order Lamiales; family Lamiaceae; genus Salvia; species Salvia rosmarinus. The sequence continues at coordinate 45,745,790 of CM072817.1, forward strand.
GCTTATTTTCCTCTAGAGGCGAATCGTGATAGGGAGAATTAGTAATCTCTGCCGCAATTGTCGTGAATGAAGTTGTTGGTTATATATGTGATCTTCCATCTTGTCTGGATTAAAACGGTTAATAATAAGCAGGATAAACATCGTTGTGGATAGGATTGATGCATCCCTAGGGTTAGTCTTTCTTCATAGTTATCTTCCGTGATTTTATTGCTTTATTTATATTTCTGCTTGGTTACCTTTGCTTTGGATTAAATTCCGAAGCCTTAAACCTTTCACCCTTTTTCTGTGCTTGAATAATAATGAATTATCGTTGAGCTAGCTTCTATGTTTTCGTGATACAATCTCTGTGGATACGATGCTCGCCACCTATACTTACACCTTTTCGTGTTAGAAAATTAAGCGATCAAATTTTGGCGCCGTTGCCGGGGATTGTTAAGATTGCATAGGAATAATTTGACGATTTGGATTTATTAATTCAAGTTATATATATATTATTATTTATTTTTGTCAGTGCTAAATTCTCTCTTCTCTCAGGTGGTTTATGCGTACAAGATCTCAGGGACCTCCTGAAGTATTATTAGATCCCGAGATCGAAAACTCTCAAAGGAGAAAAGGACGAGAGAAGAGACGGGCTGCAATGGCGGCCAATCCGCAGAGCAGGCGTTCCTCCCGAGCAAGTTGCACGCATGCTAGCCGACTTTGCGAGATGCGCGTCGGATGGCGAATATGGAATCATTGTCCTGCTCCGGAGGAAAGACCTCGAATCACATGTACCGACATCCCCCCGAGCAGCCCAAGGAGGCGGTTGGGGCCCATGCGTAGATGCAAACAATTTTGAGCTAAAACCGCCCCGATCAAGTATGGTCCAAGGAGAAGCGGTTTGGGAGGAGTCACGGAAGACCGAATGCGCATCTCGAGACTTTTCTCGATATTTGTGACACTATCAAAGCAGAATGGGGTGCCACAAGACACGATCCGGATCGCATGTTCGGTTTTCATTGCTTGCACCAAAGCGAAAGATTGGTTCAAGAGTTTGGACCGAATCGCATCGACACTGGGGAAACTTTGCGAGAAGTTTCTTTGAAATACTTTCCACCGGGCGAAGCGCAGAAGATCATCGCCGAAATCTCTCATTTTGCCAAAACCACGGCGAATCATTATTCGAGGCATGGGAGAGATTCAGAGGTCTATTGAGACGATGTCCACAACATGGGTTCTCCAAGGAGCAACAAATCACAGTTCTACGGTGGACTGACATGGCAGACGAGGAGCATGGTGGATGCATCGGCGGGGGGCTGTTTATTGAACCGACAAGTAGACGAGGCAAGTCATTGTAGAAGAGATGGCGCCAACAGCTATCAATGGCCAACGGAGAGAACGCCATTGTTTAAAGCAATCGCTGTCGAGTGATTCAAAATATGACGATCTCATGAAGAAGTTCACTCTTTTGAAGAGTCGATTGAGACGAGAACGTCGACCACATCAATCGGAGGAATCATCCGAATTTCCAACAACCTCCAAAGAAGCCGCTGCTCGTAATGGTGTAATTCAAGAGCGAAGAAGACAAGTCTCGAAGACATGATGCGCGAGTTGGTTGTAAGCAACCAACAATTGGCAACGAACGAGTCGTTTATAAGCAACACCGCGGAAGATAAACCATTTGGAGTCCACTGTGACGGCTATGGGGAAGCATATGAAGATGTTGGAAAATCAAATTGGTCAAATAGCCGTACAAGTGAATGCACTACAAAAGATGGGCCAATTTCCGAGTAATACGGAGGTGAACCCGAAGAATCAGTGCTTCGCCATCCAGACGAGGAGTGGACAAGCTTACCCGAGCCCTACCGAGGAAGAAGAGCATGAAAGCACACTGGAGCAGAAACTCGCGACCGAGCTCGCGACCGCGAGCCCGATCGCGAGGAGTCCAGAAATTTTGCCACAGAAGCCCGCGACCAAGCACGCGTCCGCGAGCCATCAGAGTGTGCGCGCGCCAGAGCTGTTCGCGAGCGACCCAGCGCCGCATGCCACCCCACGAGCAATCGAGCGAGCATTTCGCCGAGACACCGCGTCTTGAGTCAGACGCGAAGAAGAGTCGGTAGCGCAACAGATACCTCGCGACCTTCCCAGCGCTCGCGAGGTCGCTCGCAAGGCAACCCCAGAAGCAAATCCTCGCACGTACACTCCTCCGGTCCCGTTTCCGAGTCGACTTGTCAAGTCAAAATATGACGAGGAGTTTGCTCGTTTCAAAGAGATTTTTCAAAAAGTTGAGATAAATTTGCCTCTCTTTGAAGCGCTGCGAAACATGCCGGGATACATGAAATTCTTAAAAGACGCGCTTGCAAGCAAGAAGAAACTGGGGAAATTTGAGAAAATTACCCTATCCGAAGAATGCAGTGCCGTCTTGCAAAGGAAGCTCCTCTCAAGCGAAGGATCCCGCGCTTTACGTTAGAGTGCGAGATCGCCGAGCAGACTTTTCCAAATGTTTTGTGCGACTTGGGGGCGAGCATCAATCTGATGCCGTTGAACGTATTCAACCGGCTACACCTAGGAAAGATGAAGCCGACGAAGATTTCACTGATGATGGCTGACCGGTCAGTCACATATCCAAAAGGTATCGTCGAAGACGTGTTGGTAAGAATTCGGGATTTTGTTTTTCCTGCCGACTTTGTTATTTTAGATATTCCCGAATTCAAACAACAACCGCTAATCCTAGGTAGACCTTTTCTAGCAACTGGTCGTGCGTTGATTGATGTGCAGGAAGGCAATCTCACGTTTCGTGTTAACGATGAGGAGCTCAAGATTTCCATATACGACGCCATCAAGCAACACGACGGTGGAAAGCCGGAAGATTGCTGCTCGATCATGACTGCTGCTGCCGCACACGTCTCGCGTTTAGAGGGTACTCGACCGATCGAGGAAGCTGCGAGAAGGAAGAAGTGGACTCGGCATGGAACTCCGAGTGTATCGTTCAAGTTTGGGGGGGGCCACTTCCATAGTTAGTGGTGGAGATCCGTGAATGCTAAGTTTAGGAGAATCCACGAGTTGAGAAAGATGTCTATTGCCACAAAAACGCCGGATTGAAAAAGGTTAGTAATGGTCTAGCTAAAGACGTTAAATTAAGCACTTGTTGGGAGGTAACCCAACGCTTTCTTTGTTTTTGTTTTCATGTTTTGTCGTGTCTTTCGTTTGTGTTGCTTTTTGTCGTGGTTCTGTTTTTCTTTTCGTTTTCGTGTCTGTCGATCAACGAGTTAAGTGAAGTGTGTTAATCCATGTGGCCACTTCCATAGTCAGTGGTGGAGATCCGTGAATACTAAGTTTAGGAGAATACACGAGTTGAGAAAGATGTCTATTGCCACAAAAACGCCGGATTGAAAAAGGTTAGTAATGGTCTAGCTAAAGACGTTAAATTAAGCACTTGTTGGGAGGTAACCCAACGCTTTCTTTGTTTTTGTTTTCATGTTTTGTCGTGTCTTTCGTTTGTATTGCTTTTTGTCGTGGTTCTGTTTTTCTTTTCGTTTTCGTGTCTGTCGATCAACGAGTTAAGTGAAGTGTGTTAATCCATGTGGCCAATGACGATAGAAATTTTTTGTGAAATTTAATGATAGTGCGCATGATATGTTAGAAAATGACGCATGAATGACATGAGATGGCTTAGGCTTGTTGTTTTTCACCATTTGCTTATCCTGTGAGACTTGAGCTTCGCTGTATAAACATCTTGATACAGTTTCTTTTAATTGTGTGATATCATGCATGTGATTATCTTCTAGAACTTGCCGTGTTTACGTGTCGAGACCGCAATATGTGTTTCAATTTGGAAAGGATAAAGGCCATCTTTGTTAACCACATATTTACCCAAACACTAACCCGATGTTATATACCATTTGTCGCATTCTTTGAGCCTTTATTAGACTTTTTCTTTCGATTAACCGGATGATAGGAGGTGAGGATGGATATGGGAATCAAAGGGTGAAATTTTGATGTAGTTATGACGAGAAAAGTTTCTTTTAGAAAATACATACGTGGTGAAGAATAGTACCTTTGTTGTGAAAGTTAAACCCTATAAGCTCTAGAAAAGAAAAGAAAAGAAAATGTTAAGTTCACTATGAGTGTTGAGCATAAAGGGTCTTTAATCAAAGTATAGGTATCTTCTGTGGCATTAAACGTTGATTTAGCACGTTGGAAAAGAAGAGGAAAATGGACAAAGTCTATATGTATCGAAAAGTATAAATGGGGGTGCTTGGAATATTCTTGAGTCACTTAGCCATATTTTATCCTACCTTAACCAATGTGCCTACATTACAACCTATGAAAAGACCTCTTTGATCCTAATTTGAACACAATGACGCGGTGGAGATATTAGAGAAACGGCAAGCCTATGGTAAGATGTTGCATTGCATTGATCGTTGAGTGTATACACGTCCTACATTTCTTTATGAGTTGAGTGTATCCTACATTCTACACACATGCCTTTGTGAGGGTTGAATTAAATGAGTTTTTTTTGCCGTAAATTGTTGCTTGTGTTGAGTGGACTAACGTCGTCATGTGCACTAATGTTTTTGAGCGTTGATATGTTTCTGAGGCCTAGAATGGTTATCATCTTTGCTACGCTCGTTGATCTTTTTGTTGTGTCTTTCTGTTTTGATTTTGTTTGAGGACAAACAATGCTTTAAGTTTGGGGGGTTTGATAAACGCGCATTTTACACGTTTATAGTTGATATTTGAAGATGAGTTTAGCTCGTTTAATGTGCGTTTATGTATCGATTCTTAATGTTTTATCTATTTTAGAAGATACTGCTCTTGGGTGTTATTTTGGTGTTTTGTAGGTTTATGTGTTGAAAATCGAAGCAAGGAACGAAGCACGAACCAAGATAGCAATCTGCCCAGTTTCTAGCGACCAGCCTAGCGGTCGCTAGGCTGGTCGCGAGGCAAACCAGCGAACACCCAGAAGAGCCGCGACCGCGACCTCGTGCCCGCGAGCGAAGCCCAGCGCCGAGAAAACTCACTGGACGATTTCTCGCGACCTGTTCAGAATTGCTAGCGACCGCTAGTCAGGTCGCGAGGTACCATGCGAGCGCAAGGAGGCGAGCGCGAGCGAGAAGAACGCGCGCGAGACATACCTAGCGATCGCACTAGCGATCGCGAGGACCGGTCGCGAGGCGGCGCGGCAGAGGATAAAATTAGGGTTTCCACCCTTTTCTATAAATAGGGCAAAGCCCCTTGCGCCCCCATCGGACCCCATACGCCCCAGAGCTCAATTTCTTCAGTTTTTCCTCAGTTTTTCCATTCTTTAGCTTTAGTCTTCATTTAGTTTAATTCTAGTATTGATTTTCCGTTGTTCTAGTTTAGTTTATCGTTTCGTTATCGATCGGAACGTTTTTGTCCGATCGTTTTCCGTTGTTTTCCGTTCGTTCGCTTGGGATTGGATTCAAGACCAACCATTGTTCATCCAACGCTTCCTACGGGTTTTATATATTTAATTTCCGTTTTTATGGTTAAATCGTATTTTATTCCGTTTATTATGTCTGGCTAGTTTTACGTTTCTAATCCTAGGGTTTGCATGATTCGATCCTATATGTTGTGATTTCGCATTGTTATTTACCTTCGGGCATTGATTCATGATTCATGGTGCTTATTTATATGTGTTGATATCGATCAATCTTGATGCATATCTAGTTGCCGATTAATGGCGTAATCGTATTAATTGTCAATCGATCTTGAATGCATGATACGAATAAGCCTTGAGTCGTGAATCGAGATAGGATATTCGTAGGAAGCATATTCTTAGTGATCCATTTGGGTTGCTTATTTTCCTCTAGAGACGAATCGTGATAGGGAGAATTAGTAATCTCGCCGCAATTGTCGAATGGCAAGTTGTTGGTTATATATGTGATCTTCCATCTTATGCGGATTAAAGCGGTTAATAATAAGCGGGATAAACATCGTTGTGGATAGGATTGATGCATCCCTGTGGTTAGTCTTTCTTCATAGTTATCTTAGTGATTTTATTGCTTTATTTATATTTACGCTGGTTACCTTTGCTTTGGATTAAATTCGAGCCTTAAACCTTTCACCCTTTTTACGTGCTTGAATAATAATGAATTATCGTTGAGCTAGCTTCTATGTTTTCGTGATACAATCTCTGTGGATACGATACTTCACTTACCCTATACTTACACCTTTTCGTGTTAGAAAATTAAGCGATCAGCAAGCTAGCGAGCGCGTGCCCAGCCGTGGAGACGAAGGAGCCCGAGCGAGGATGATCCCTCGCGACCGAGCTCGCGAGGTCGGCCGCGAGGTGTGGCGGCAGTCTACCCAATTAGGGTTTCAACCCTAATTCTATAAATAGGGCTTCGCCCCCTCGCGCCCCCAACTTTACCCAGCGCGATTTTGGACCTCTTTCTTCAGTTTTTCATTATTTTCCATAGATTTTCATTCTAGCTTTGATTTAGATTCATTCTAGCTTTAGTTTTCCATCATTCTACATTAGTTCTTTGCATTGTTATCGATTTGGAACGCCGTCCGAACAATTGCATCTTTTTCCGTTTTCGCCGAGGTTGGGATTTGAACCCAACGATTGTTCTTTCGACGCTACATCACGGGTTTCATCAATTTAATTTCTGTTTTTATGATTATTTCGTATTTTATTCCTTTTATTATGTCTAGCTAACTTTTCGTTCTAATCCTAGGGTTTGCATGATTCTATCCTAAATGTTGTGATTCCTGTTATCGTTATTTACCTTCCAGGCATTGATTCATGATTTTTGGTGCTTAATTATATGTGTTGATTTCTGATCAATCTTGATGCATATCTAGTTCCAGTTAATTACTTAACCGTTTTAATTGTCAATCGATCTTGAATGCATGATACGGATAAGCCTTGAATCGTAGCTGAGATAGGAACATTCGTAGGAAGCATATTCTTTGTGATCCTTTTGGAGTTGCTTATTTTCACCTAGAGACGTAACAGTAATAGGGAAAATTAGTAATCAACTGCCACAATTGTCGTAACTGAAATTGTTGGTTACATATGTGATCTTCCATCTTGTCTGGATTAAAATTGGTTAATAGGAAGCAGGATAAACATACGATGTAGGTAGGATTAATGCATCCCTAGGGTTAGGCTTTTATTCTTTTTATCTCTTCAAGTGATTATTTCTTTCGTTTATTTTTTGCATTGTGACCTTTGGCTTTGGATTTAATATTCGAAGCCCTAACACCTTATCAAAACAAATCTGTTCTTGGATAATGATAAATTGTTGTTGAGTTAGCTTCTGTGTTTTCGTGTTACAATCCCTGTGGATACGATACTCGACTTACCTTTATACTTTCACGTTTTCGTGTTAGAAAAGTGAGCGATCAAATTTTGGCGCCGTTGCTGGGGATTGTTAAGATCACATAGGAATAATTTGACGATTTGGAGTTATTAATTCAAGTTATATATTATTATATTTATTTGTTCTTGCCAGAGTTAAGCTCTCCCTTTTTCTCCAGGTAGTTTATGATCACAAGGTCCCAGGGACCTCCTGAGCAAACTCTTGATCCAGAAATCGAAAATTCCCAAAGGAGAAGGAGAAGAGAAAGAAGAAGGCAATCCATGGCGGCGAATCCGTATAACGGGGGCATTCCTCCCGAGCAAGCTGCACGTCTGCTAGCTAATTTTAGAGAGATGCAGCGCCAGATGGCGAATATGTGACTCCTTGTCCCTGTTCACGAGACGAGACCTCTGAACTACATGTACCGACCTTCCAATGAGCAATTCCAAGGAGGCGGATGATCGCTCACTTTTCTAACACGAAAAACGCGCAAGTATAAGGTAAGCAGAGTATCGTATCCACAGGGATTGTAACACGAAAACACAGAATCTAACTCAACAATAATTCATAATTATCCAAGCACAGATTTGGTTTTAAAGGTTTTAAGGCTTCGGATATTAAATCCAAAGCAAAGGTAACAACTAGAAAATAAACTAAAGCAATAAAATATCAAAGAGATAACTATTAAGAAAGACTAACCCTAGGGATGCATTAATCCTATCCACAACGTATGTTTATCCCGCTTATTATTAACCAATTTTAATCCGCATAAGATGGAAGATCACACATATAACCAACAACTTCGATTACGACAATTGTGGCGATTGATTACTAATTTTCCTATTATCATACGCCTCTAGAGGAAAATAAGCAACCCAAAAGGATCACAAAGAATATGCTTCCTACGAATGTTCCTATCTCAATTACGACTCAAGCGTTTATCCGTATCATGCATTCAAGATCGATCGACAATTAAAATCGTTAAGAAATTAATCGGCAACTAGATATGCATCAAGATTGATCGAAATTAACACATATAAATAAGCACCAAGAATCATGAATCAATGCCTGGAAGGTAAATAACAATAGCAGGAATCACAACATATGTGATAGAATCATGCAAACCCTATGATTAGAATGGAAATTTAGCTAGACATAAATAACGAAATTAAATACGAAATAATCATAAAAAGTAAATTAAATTGATAAAACCGTAGGGAAGCTGCTCAAGAACAATCGTTGGGTTCAAATCCCAACTTCAACGGAAAACGTGAAAACGATGGAATTCCTTCGGACGAAATCGTTCCAAAGGTTAACAATGAGTAGAACTAATGTAGAATGATGGAAAACTAATACTAGAATGAATCTAAATCAAAGCTAAAGTGAAAATCTATGGAAAATAATAAAAAACTGAGGAAAAACGTCCAAAATCGCGCTGGGGAAGGTTGGGGGCGCGAGGGGGCGGAGCCCTATTTATAGAATTAGGTCTGAAACCCTAATTTTGAAGTCTACCGCCACGCCTCGTGACCGGGCTCGCGGTCGCGAGCTTGGTCACGAGGGAACATCCTCGCTCAGCTGGTCTTCGGGTTCTCGGCTGGGTGCGCGCTCGCGGCTTGCCTCGCGACCTGGCTCGTGGTCGCTAGGTATGGTCGCGAGAAATCGGCAGTAGCTCTTTTCGCACGTTGGGAAGCTCGCGGGCACGTCTCGCGGTTGCTGCTCGCGGCCGCGTCGCAAAGTATTTCCTCGCGGCCGACCTAGCGGTCACTAGGCCGGTCGCGAGCCATCTGTTTCAGCGCATCTTGCGCTCGAACTCGGGCTAGCGGTCATGGCGGCGGTCGCTAGCCCTTTTCCACCTTCTTTCGCTCGTGCCTCGTTCCATGCTTCGGTTTTCGACTTATAAGCCTACAAAACACCAAAACGGAACCCAAGAGCAGTATCTTCCAAAAATATGTAAAAGCATTGAGATCCAAGACATAAACGCACTTCATTGATCTAAAATCATCTTTAAATATCAACAATAAACGTGTAAAATGCGCGTTTATCAAACCCCCCAAACTTAAAGCATTGTTTGTCCTCAAACAAAAACAAAACCAAAAAGAAAGAGAGACACAACAAAAGATCAACGAGCGTCAGCAAAGGTGATTAACACAATAACGCCTCAGAAATATCTCAAAGCTCAAAATCATTAGCGCACACGACGACATTAGTTAACTTAACAATGTACAACCATTGAAAGCAAAAATCTCATTCAATTCCACCCTCACAACGGCATGTGCGTAATATATAGAGTACACTCAACTCATAAAGAAATAAAGGACGTGTATACACTCAATAATCAATGCAATGCAAAAATCTCACCATATGCTTGCCATTTCTCTAATATCTCCACCACATCAAATGCATTCAAATTAGGATAAAAAGGACTTTTCATAGGTTATAATGTAGGCACATTGGTCAAGGTAGGATAATATATGGCTAAGTGACTCAAATATACTCAAAGCACCTCCATTTATATGATCAACTCATATGGACTTTGTCCATTTCCCATTTTCTTTCCAACATGCTAATTCAATCATTTATGCAACTCATGGTACCATATACTATGATAATTGACTTCCTTTATGCTCATATTTTTTGTTTTCTTGGCTTTGTAATAGAGCTTATAGGGTCTTTTCTTTTTCACACGGGTACCATCCTTTATCTTTTATCCCAACTTAGAATATCATTGCTAAAATTTTCCTCCCAATTGATTCCCATATCCATCATCACCTCCTATCATCCGGTTAATCGAAAGAATAAAGTCTAGTAACGGCTCAAAGAAGGCGACATACGGTATATCATTGGGCTAGTGTTTGGGTAAATATGTGGTTTAGCAAAGATGGCCTTTTATCCTTTCCATATTCAAAACACATATTGCAGCCTCGATACGTAAAAACGGCAAGTTCTAAGATAATTACATGCACGATATCACACAATTAAAAGCGTCAGATCAAGGTATTTATACAAAGAAGTCAAGTCTCACGGTTTTAAGCAAATGGTGAAAACAACAAGCTAAGCAATCTCAAGCCATTCATGCTTCGCTTCCTAACACATCATGTGCACTATAAACAACATTTTTAAGAAAATTTCTATCATCATTGGCAATATGTATTAATACATTTCACTTAACTCGTTGATCGACAGACACAACAAAACAAAGACACGACAAAAGCCCCAAAGCATAACAACTTTACAAGAAAACATAAAAACATAAACAGGACTCTCAACCAACCAAACTCGTCCACTCCCCCCAAACTTATTGTAAACATGTGGAAATGGAGGCAATAAGGTTTGCAGAAAATAGTAGTTGGTAGAGAGACCTAACCTCGTATGCCGCGCTACTTTGGCGGCGGATAGAATCCTCGCCACTGATCATATACCTTGGGACTTAAAAACGAACAAACAAGACACAACAAAACAAAGAAAAACAAAACGAAAAGCATAAAGCACGTAAAATGTTGGGTTACCTCCCAATCAGTGCTAGATTTATCATCGCTAGCTCGACGTTACCTCTCATCAATCGGGCGATTTGACAACTGTGGTCTTTCCAAACTTTTTCTTGTCCTTGTACTTAGCATTGACAACAAACCACCATTTAGTGTAAGAGTGGTTTCCTCCAAACGTAAACGAATCACTCGGAGTTCCATCCCGAGTCCATCTCTTCTTTCTAACATCTTCATCGACTGGTCGGTTGCCCTTCAAGTGCGAGACTTGACTAGCAGTAGCAGTAGTGATCGAACAATAATTTTCAGGCTCTGAACTATCGTGTTGTTTGATGGCGTCATATATTGAAATCTTTAGCTCCTCATCATTGACATGAAACGTGAGGTCATCTTCCTGCACATCAATCAAAGCACGACCAGTTGCTAGAAAAGGTCTACCCAAGATTAGTGGTTGATGTTGGAATTCAGGTATGTCTAATATAACAAAATCAGCAGGAAAGACAAAGTCCCGAATTCTTACCAACACATCTTCAACAATTCCCTTAGGGTATGTGGATCGACACATCACCATCATCAATGATATCTTTGTTGGCTTTATTTTCCTAGCTCCGTGCGGTTGAATACATTCAGTGACATCGATTGATGCTTGCTCCCAAATCGCACAACACATTGGGGAATGTGTGCTCAGCAATCTCGCATTCCAGTGTGAAGCTCCCCGGATTTTTCTGCTTCAGAGGCAACTTCCGTTGTAAGATGGCACGATATTCTTCAGATAGGTTAATTTTTTCAAATTTACCCAATTTGTTTTTGCTTGCTAATGCATCTTTCAGAAACTTCACATATCCCGGCATGTTTCGGAGCGCTTCAAAGAGAGGTAGATTGATATTCACTTTTTGAAATATCTCTTTGAATCTGTCGAACTCCTCATCATATTTTGACTTAGCTAGCCGACTTGGGAACGGGATCGGAGGAGTATAGGTTGGATATGTCTTCGCTGGAGCTGCCTCGAGGTCATCCTCGCGACCACGAGTACGGTCGCTAGGCAGCTGGGCAGCGTCTGCATTCTTCTTCGCGGCCGAGCTTGCGGGCGCGAGCTCGGTCGCTGGTTCTCCGTCCAAACTCTCTGCCTGGTCTTTCGCGGCCTGGCTCGCGTTCGCGAGCTCGGTCGCGAGGTACTTTTCTTTCTTCTTTGCCACCGCGGGATCGCTCGTGTGCTCCTCGGAATGACTGGACGCATGATGTCTCGCGGCCGGGCTCGCGGGCGCGAGCTCGGTCGCGAGGTGCTCATTCTTTGCTCATTCTTCGTGCGGGTGGTTTTGATACGCTTTTCCACTCCTCGTCTGGATGGCGAAGCACTGATTCTTTGGGTTTACTTCCATATTACTCGAAAATTGGCCCGTCTTTTGCTGTGCATTCTGCTGAGCAGCTATCTGTCCGATTTGATTCTCCATTATTTTCATGTGCTTGCCCATGGCTGCCACGGTCGATTCCAACTGTGTTATCCTCTGGCCAGTAGTACTGATGAACGAATTCTGCTGTGTTGCCAGTTGTTGGTTGCTCACAACCAACTGCTGCATCATATCCTCTAGGCTCTGCTTCTTCGCCTCTTGAATTACTCCATTCTGTACGGTGAAGCCTGCTGGAGGTTGTTGGAAATTATTGGGGTTGGCATACGATAGATTTGGATGATTCCTGTTGTTCGGATTGTATGTCGGATTTTCCCCAGGACGGTTCCTTTGATTTATATAGTTCACATCCTCCGTCTCGATCTGACTCTTCAAAATAGTAAACTTTTTCATGAGCTCGTCATATTTCGAGTCACTCTCTCACGCACCGCCACCACGGTGTTCTCTCCATTGGCCATCGGTAGCCGCTGGCGCCATTTCTTCCAAAATTCGGCTATCCTCGCCCACTCGGCGATTCAATAAGCACCCCCAAGCATCTACAATACTTCTCGTGTCTTGGTCGCCCCAATCAGAACTGCGTGATCTCGCCGCTCTTTAGAGAATCCGTGTTGGGGCATCTTCTCGAGAAGCCTCGAATCTCTCCCATGCATCGAATAGTGACTCGCCTCCTTGTTGGCGTAAATGGGAGATCTCGGCTATGATCTTCGCGCTTTTGCCGACGGAAAATATTTCGAGAGAAACTTCTCACATAGTTTCCCCCAATTGTCTATTAGGTTCGATCCAAGCTCTTGAACCAATCCTTCGCCTGGCTGCGCAGAGAGAATCCGAACATGCGCATCCGGATTGTGTCTTGTGGCACCCTATTCTGCTTGATGGTATCACAAATGTCGAGATAAGTCTCGAGATGGGCATTCGGGTGTAACTCCTCCCCAAACCGCGCTCTCCTTGCACCATACTGATCAGGGCCAACTTTAATTCGAAATTGTTCGCGTTCACTTCCGGGCCCCATCCTCCTCCTTGGAATTGTTCAGTGGGAGGTCGGTACATGTAATTCGGATGTCTCGTCTCGAAACAGGACAAGGAGTCCCATATCGCCATCCGTGCTCAGATCTCAGAACTCGCTAGCAGACGCAGTACTACTCGGGAGGTATACCCCATTGGGAGAACACCCCGTTGTTGGAATTGCTACCATTTCTTGCTCTCCTTTCTCGCTTCCTCCTTCTGCGAGTGCTTTCGATCTCGGGATCTAAATATTTTTCGTGAGGTCCCCGAGATCTAGTAATCATATACTACCGGAGAAAAAGAGAACTTAACTCTGGCAAGAATAAATAAATATAATAATATATAACTTGAATTAATAACTCCAAATCGCCAAATTATTCCTATGTGATCTTAACAATCCCGACAACGGCGCTTAAAATTTGATCGCTCAATTTTCTAACACTAAAACGCGCAAGTATAAGGTAAGCAGAGTATCGTATCCACAGGGATTGTAACACGGAAACACAGAATCTAACTCAACAATAATTCATAATTATCCAAGCACAGATTTGGTTTTAAAGGTTTTAAGGCTTCGGATATTAAATCCAAAGCAAAGGTAACAACTAGAAAATAAACTAAAGCAATAAAATATCAAAGAGATAACTATTAAGAAAGACTAACCCTAGGGATGCATTAATCCTATCCACAACGTATGTTTATCCTGCTTATTATTAACCAATTTTAATCCAGACAAGATGGAAGATCACACATATAACCAACAACTTCAGTTACGACAATTGTGGCAGTTGATTACTAATTTTCCCTATTATCTTTACGCGTCTAGAGGAAAATAAGCAACTCAAAAGGATCACAAAGAATATGCTTCCTACGAATGTTCCTATCTCGCCACGACTCAAGGCTTATCCGTATCATGCATTCACGATCGATTGACAATTAAAACTGTTAAGAAATTAACTGGCAACTAGATATGCATCAAGATTGATCATAAATTAACACACATAAATAAGCACCAAGAATCATGAATCAATGCTTGGAAGATAAATAACAATAGCAGGAATCATAACATATAGGATAGAATCATGCAAACCCTAAGATTAGAATGGAAATTTAGCTAGACATAAATAACGAAATTAAATACGAAATAATCATAAAACAGAAATTAAATTGATAAAACCCGTAGGGAAGCTGTCGAAGAACAATCGTTGGGTTCAAATCCCAACTTCAACGAAAACGGAAAACGATGGAATTCCTTGGACGAAATCGCTCCAAAGGTTAACAATGCGTAGAACTAATGTAGAATGATGGAAAACTAATACTAGAATGAATCTAAATCAAAGCTAAAGTGAAAATTTATGGAAAATAATAAAAAGCGAGGAAAACGTCCAAAATCGCTGGGGAAGGTTAGGCGGCAGTGAGCTCTATTTATAGAATTAGGGTGAAACCTAATTTTGAAGTCCGCCGCCATGCCTCGTGGACGGGCTCATGGTCGCGAGCTTGGTCGAGGGAACATCCTCGCTCGGTTGGTCTTGGGTTCTCGGCTGAGCGGCGCTTTCGCGGCTTGCCTCACGACCGCTCATGGTCGCTAGGTATGGTCGAGAAATCGGCGCAAGAGCTCTTTTCGCACGTTGGGAAGCTCGTGGGCACGTCTCATGTTTCTTTGCTCGTGGCCGCGTCGCAAAGTATTTCCTCACGGCCGACCTAGCGGTCGCTAGGCCGATCGCGAGCCATCTGTTTCGCGCGCATCTTGCGCTCGCGCTCGGGCTAGCGGCCGCGAGGGCGGTCGCTAGGCCCTGTTTTCAGCCTTCTTTCGCTCGTGCCTCGTTCCATGCTTCGGTTTTCGACTTATAAGCCTACAAAACACCAAAACGGAACCCAAGAGCAGTATCTTCCAAAAATATGTAAAAGCATTGAGATCCAAGACATAAACGCACTTCATTGATCTAAAACATCTTTAAATATCAACAATAAACGTGTAAAATGTGCGTTTATCAGCGGATGGGGCCCGGAAGTCAATGCAAACAATTTTGAGCTGAAACCGGCCCTGATCAGCATGGTTCAAGGAGAACAATTCGGAGGAGGAGTCACAGAGGACCCGAATGCGCATCTTGAGACATACCTCGACATATGTGACACCATCAAACAGAATGGGGTGCCACAAGACACAATCCGGATGCGCATGTTCAGATTCTCTCTGCGCAGCCAGGCGAAAGATTGGTTCAAGAGCCTGGACCGAACCGGGATAGACAGTTGGGGGAAACTTTGCGAGAAGTTTCTTTTGAAATATTTTTCGCCGGCGAAAGCGCAGAAGATAATAGCCGAAATCTCCCATTTCTGCCAACAAGGAGGCAAGTCATTATTCGAGGCATGGGAGAGATTCAGGGGCCTATTGAGAAAGTGCCCACAACATGGATTCTCCAAAGAGAAATAGATCACGCAATTCTACAGTGGATTGACGCTTCACACAAGGAGCATAGTAGATGCGTCGACAGGGGAATGCCTATTGAATCGCCGAGTAGAGGAGGCCAGCCGCATCATAGAAGAGATGGCGGCCAATAGTTATCAATGGTCGATGGAGAGAACGTTAGTGGTCAAAGCAGTTGTCGTAGAGGTTGACTCGAAATACGATGATCTCATTGAGAAGTTTACTCTTTTGAAGAGTCAGATCGGAGACGGAGGACGTGAATTTCATAAATCAGAGGAACCGTCCTGGGAGAAATCCGGCATACCATCCGAACAACAGGAATCATCCTAATTTGTCGTATGCCAACCCCAATAATTTCCAACAACCTCCAAAGAAGCTTCACATGCGTAATGGTATGATTCAAGAATCGAAGAAGCAGAGCCTAGAGGATATGATGCAGCAGTTGGTTGTGAGCAACCAACAACTGGCGACTCAACATAATTCGTTCATCAGTACTACTGGCCAGAGGATAACACAGTTGGAATCCACTGTAGCAGCCATGGGCAAACACATGAAGATGATGGAGAATCAAATCGGTCAGATAGCTGCACAACAGAGTGCACAGCAAAAGACGGGCCAATTTCCGAGTAATACGGAAGTGAACCCAAAGAATCAGTGCTTTGCTATTCAGTTGAGGAGTGGACGAGGTTACCAGAACCACCCGGGGCGAAAAGACGAAGACGGTGAAAAAGAAGAGCACCTCGCGACCAAGCTCGCGACCGCGAGCCCAGCCGCGAGACATCAGGCAATGAGCTCGGATGAAGAGTTAGCGACCGAGCCCGCGACCACGAGCCCGGCCACCAAGAAGACTGCCAACACAACCCAGATACCTAGCGACCTCACTCACGAGGCCGCGAGGAAGGCCGCGAGGCACGCCATAGAGAAATATCCAACCTATACCCCTCCGATTCCGTTCCCGAGTCGTCTAGCCAAGCCGAAGCATGATGATAGGCTGACCCGATTCCTGAAAATGTTCGAGAAGGTGAATATCAATATTCCCTTACTAGATGCGCTCAAAGATATGCCGGGGTACATGAAATTCCTAAAGGATGCTGTCACCAACAAGAAGAAGCTGAAAAAGTTCGAGACGATTAATTTGTCTCAAGAGTGCAGTGATGTGCTGCAAAAGAAGTTGCCATTGAAGCAGAAAGATCCGGGCAGCTTCACTATACCTTGTGTCATTGGAGGGCATACTTTCTCCAGAGTTCTGTGCGACCTAGGGGCAAGCATCAACTTGATGTCATTGTCCATTTTTAACAAATTGGAGATTGGAGAATTAAAGCCTACTACAATTATCCTCCAAATGGCAGACGCATCAGTCATAAGGCCAAAAGGGATAGTGGAAGATGTGCTGATCAAAGTAAAAAGATTTATCTTCCTGCGGACTTTGTAGTCCTTGATATGCGGAGGATGGGAACACGCCTCATTCTAGGAAGACCGTTCTTAGCCACGTGCGGGGCTCGATCGGCGTGCAAGAGGGTGATCTCACTTTCCGTGTGAATAAAGATGAGTTAACCATTTCGATCTATGATGCCATCACGAGAGATGATAACTCAACACATGAAGATTGCTATTCGATCACCACTACCACAGCCAGCCCATTTTTGAGCTCGAATTTCAATAGACCATCGGACGAGCATGCTGCAAAGAAGAGATGGACTCGGCACAAAAATCAGAGTGAGTCGTTCAAGTTTAGTGGAGGCCACTCATACACTAAATGATGGTCTGTTGTCAATGCTAAGTACAAGGGCAAGAAAAAGTTTGGAAAGACCACAGTTGTCAAATCGCCCGATTGATGAGAGGTAGCGTCGAGCTAGCGACGAAAAATCTAGCACTGGTTGGGAGGTAACCCAACATTTTATATGCTTTATGTTTTTCGTTTTGTTTTGTGTCGTGTCTTGTTTGTTTGTTTTTTGTCCCAAGGTATATCATCAATGGCGAGGATTCTATCCTGCATGGGAGTAGTGTGACATATGAGGTAAGGTCTCTCCCAATCACTCTCTTCTGCAAACCTTATTGCATCCATTTCACACTGTTTACAATAAGTTTGGGGAGTGGACGAGTTTGTTTGGTTGAGAGTCCTGTTTATGTTTTTATGTTTTCTTGAAAAGTTGTTATGCTTTGGGGCTTTTGTCGTGTCTTTGTTTTGTTGTGTCTGTCGATCAACGAGTTAAGTGAAATGTGTTAATACATGTTGCCAATGATGATAGAAATTTTCTGAAAAATGTTGTTTATAGTGCACATGATGTGTTAGGAAACGAAGCATGAATGGCTTGAGATTGCTTAGCTTGTTGTTTTTCACCATTTGCTTAAAACCGTGAGACTTGAGCTTCACTATATAAACATCTTAATACAGTTTCTTTTAACTGTGTGATATCGTGCATGTAATCATCTTCTAGAACTTGCCGCGTTTCTGTGTCGAGACTGCAATATGTGTTTCGAATATGGAAAGGATAAAAGGCCATTTTCTTAACCACATATTTACCCATACACTAACCCAATGATATATACCGTTTGTCGCTTTCTTTGAGCTTTTATTTAGACTTTATTTTTTTCTGTTAACCGGATGATAGGAGGTGAGGATAGATATGGGAATCAAAAGGGGGTAAATTTGTTTTTGATATTCTAAGTTGGGATAAAAGATGGAGAGTAAAAGAATGGTACCCGTGTGAAAAAGAATGGACCATATAAGCTCTAGTACAAAACCAAGAAAATTTTTGTGAAAAATGTGAGCATAAAGGGTTTTCATTATCAAAGTATAAGATACCTTATGTGCATAAATGTTGATTTAGCATGTTGGAAAGAAAAGGAGAAATGGACAAAGTCCATATGAGTTGATTGTATGAATGGAGGTGCTTGGAGGTATATTTGAGTCACTTAGCCATATATTATCCTACCTTAACCAATGTGCTTACATTACAACCTATGAAAAGCTCTTTTTGATCCTAATTTGAACGCATTTGATGTGGTGGAGATATTAGAGAAACGGCAAGCCTACGGTAAGATTTTGCATTGCATTGATTTTTGAGTGTATACACGTCTTTAATTTCTTTATGAGTTTGAGTGTACTCTATATTTTACACACATGCCGTTGTGAGGGTTGAATTGAATGAGATTTTTTCTTTCAATGGCTGTACATTGTCGAGTTGACTAATGTCGTCATGTTCGCTAATGATTTTGAGCTTTGAGATATTTCTGAGGCTTGATTGTGTTAATCACCTTTGCTGACGCCCGTTGATCTTTTGTTGTGTTTCTCTTTCCTTTTTGTTTTGTTTTTGTTTGAGGACAAACAATGCTTTAAGTTTGGAGGGTTTAATAAACGCGCGTTTTACACGTTTATTGTTGATATTTAAAGATGATTTTAGATCTATAAAGTGCGTTTATGTCTTGGATCTCAATGCTTTTACAGATTCTTGGAAGATACTGCTCTTGGGTTCCTTTTTGGTGTTTTGTAGACTTATAAGTTGAAAATCGAAGCATGGAACGAAGCACGAGCGAAAGAAGGCTGAAAATAGGGCCTAGCGACCGCCTTCGTGGCCGCTAGCCCGAGCACGAGCGCGAGAATTACGCAAAACTGATGGCTCGTGACTGGCCTAGAGACCGCTAGGTCGTCCGCGAGGAAATTCCATGCGACGCGGCCACTCCCAGCGACCGCGAGACGTGCCCGCGAGCTACCCAACGTGCGAAAAGAGCTACTGCTCGATTTCTCGCGACCACGCCTAGCGACCGCGAGCCAGGTCGCGAGGCAAGCTAGCGAGCGCGTGCCCAGCCGAGAAGACGAAGGAGCCCGAGCGAGGATGATCCCTCGCGACCGAGCTCGCGATCGCGAGCTCGGCCGTGAGGCGTGGCGGTAGTCTACCAAATTAGGGTTTCAACCCTAATTCTATAAATAGGGCTTCGCCCCCTCGCACCCCCAACTTTACCCAACGCGATTTTGGACCTCTTTCTTCAGTTTTTCATTATTTTCCATAGATTTTCATTCTAGCTTTGATTTAGATTCATTCTAGCTTTAGTTTTCCATCATTCTACATTAGTTCTATGCATTGTTATCGATTTGGAGCGTTTTCGTCCGAATGGTGCATCTTTTCCGTTTTCGCGAGGTTGGGATTTGAACCCAACGATTGTTCTTCCGATGCTACATCATGGGTTTTATCAATTTAATTTCTATTTTTATGATTATTTCGTATTTTATTCCGTTTATTATGTCTAGCTAAATTTTCGTTCTAATCCTAGGGTTTGCATGATTCTATCATAAATATTGTGATTCCTGTTATAGTTATTTACCTTCCAGGTATTGATTCATGATTCTTGGTGCTTAATTATATGTGTTGATTTCTGATCAATCTTGATGCATATCTAGTTGCCAGTTAATTACTTAACCGTTTTAATTATCAATCGATCTTGAATGCATGATACGGACAAGCCTTGAGTCGTAGCTGAGATAGGAACATTCGTAGGAAGCATATTCTTTGTGATCCTTTTGGAGTTGCTTATTTTCACCTAGAGGCGTATGATAATAGGGAAAATTAGTAATCAAGCGCCACAATTGTCGAATCGAAATTGTTGGTTACATATGTGATCTTCCATCTTGTCTGGATTAAAATTGGTTAATAGGAAGCAGGATAAACATACGTTGTGGGTAGGATTAATGCATCCCTAGGGTTAGTCTTTCATTCTTTTTATCTCTTCAAGTGATTATTGCTTTCGTTTATTTTTGCATTGTGACCTTTGGCTTTGGATTTAATATTCGAAGCCCTAAAACCTTATCAAACCAAATTTGTTCTTGGATAATGATGAATTGTTGTTTAGTTAGCTTCTGTGTTTTCGTGTTACAATCCTTGTGGATACGATACTCGACTTACCTTTATACTTGCACGTTTTCGTGTTAGAAAAGTGAGCAATCAATTCCACAAGTTGTAACACTTGTTCCCAACTTTTTCCTCTATCGAGGACAACGGTCCTCAACATGTCTTCAAGCGTCTGAATGGTCCTCTCAGATTGTCCGTCCGTTTGTGGGTGGAACGCGGTACTGAAATGTAGTCGAGTTCCCAATTCTTTTTGCAAGCTTGTCTAAAATCTGGATGTGAATTTTGAATCTCTATCAGACATGATAGTCTTCGGAACTCCATGTAAACGTATGATTTCTCGAACGTACAACTGTGCTAGTCTGTCTGATCCATGTGTTATCGGAATGGGTAGAAAATACGCGCTTTTGGTCAAACGATCGATGATGACCCAAATAGTGGTATTTCCTCTTTGTGATTTGGGTAGCCCGGTAACAAAATCCATGGCTATGTCATCCCATTTTCATTCCGGTATGTCTAGCGATTGTAAGGTTCCATACGATCGTTGGTGGAGTGCTTTCACTTGTTGGCATGTCAAACAACGTTATACGAATGAAGTGTCTCGCTTCATTCCATCCCATAAAATTTCTCCTTGAGATCTTGGTACATTTGGTGCTTCGGGGTGTGCGGTGTAAGAAGTCTCATGGGCTTCTTTCAAGATCTCGCTCTTAAGCCCTTCGTCTTCTGGGACACACACTCTCCCGTCATACAACAAAACGTTATCTGTTGCTTCTTTGAAATTTTTGTGGTTGTTGTCCTTGATCTTGGCTCGTACTTTCTCTAGTTTCTTGCTCTTCCTCTGAGCTTCTAAGATTCGGGTTCTTAAGTCTGGGATTGCAATCAACGTTGCAATACGACCTTCTATCATCTGAGACGGGTCCATGACTTCGATATTCATCTTCTGAAATTCCTTTATAAGTGTCTCTTCATGACTGAGGAGACATCCCAAACTAGGGTGGGATTTGCGACTCAAAGCATCGGCTACAACATTAGCCTTGTCTGGGTGGTAATTGATACCACAGTTGTAATACCCCGCATTCCTGTAGCAGAGATTAGCTCCTGATTAAGAGCTTATGAGAAGGGCCTTGCATCCTTAAGAAAGAGTTGTTTAAGCTAGAAGTTTTTGTTTTAAGTTTCGAGACAAGAAGATGGAATTTGCGATAGATTCGCGATAGAATCCGAGTTGAAACCTAAGATAAGATTCTTAGGTCTTGTTAAGAATAATAAGACTTATATTTCAAGAGTTTTGAGATGATAAGTATGTGTTTATAGAAGTTTTGAACTCAAAGTCTTGATTTTAACGTTTTTGTTCTTAGTTACATATGTTTGTCGTATAAACCCGAATCGTCGGCAGAATACCTAAAATTGTTTTTGAAGTCAAAAATGTTTTTATAATCAAAGTTTGATGTTTATAATATGTTATTTGAGTTTTAAAAGAGAATTTCAAGCAAAGAGCATTTTATCAGAAATTGAGTTTTGAAATCGGAACGGTATGGATTAATAGTATGTATTTATAACATTAGTATTAATTTTTAGAAAAAAGAAAGAGAATTATCTAGAAAAATGATTATTCATCCTTATTAAAGAAAATGAAAAATGGAGAAAAATGTAGAAAACTAAAGAAAAGTCTAGAATGGATGAATAATCACCCATTAAAGAAAAGGAAAAATAAAATAAAAACATTTGTGGATTTCTATATATACACCTTATTATGCATTTTCTTCCATTTCCTTCCCTAAATTTCAAAATTTACACACACTTACACACACTAAATTTTCAAATATTTCATACTCAAATTTTCAATCCGTTGAATTTTCGAGCCGTCTTCGAATTAAGATATATTTCTATCTTTAGAACATATCTACGGTTTGAAAAATTTAAAAATATGATCTTGTGAAGGTTTCATATTTTCGGTCATATTGATAAAATTATGAAGGATATGTTGTTGTTTGATTATTTCTTGATATTATGTTAGGTTAATCACCGATGAGTTGTTTAACGTTGAAATTTTGAGCATATGTGTATTCTTTGAATTTTTATGATTTTCAAAAATTTTGAGGGCTATGATCTTGAATTTATGATTTTTATATGTTGATATTCCTTCATATATGTATTGATGAGTTGATATAAACATGTTTTGAACGAGAAAAACGTTTGAAATCGAACCTATGCAAAAACCCTAAGTTGGCCGAATCCTATAGCTTTTGTAATGTTGGATTTTGATTTTATTTGATCATTTTGACTTCATATTTGGATTCTATGATATGAATAAAGCCTAAAATGATTTATTCGGATTTTTCGGCCGACATATTCAAAAGTTGCAAAATTTTAGTTTGTCGGCAAAAATGGATTTTCAATGCTAAAGCTTTGATCTTTGGATTTTAATGATAGATTGATGATCTTTGATGATAGTTGAGCATGCATAGAAGTTCGTTGATGTTGGATGACATCTCACGTGATTTTTGACGTCGAACATAAGCTATGTCTTAAGGGGTTGTTAGGTTTTTGGCTAAAATTAGATGGTTTAAGCTTATTATTGAGTTTTATACGCTCGTTTAGACATATGAGGCTTGTTGATGTCTTGTTATATGTAGGATGTTAGAGGATGCAATGACTCAAGCGTTTATAGACCATAGTGTCTTGTGTATCAAGAAGATATAGTCGTGTCGATGACTAAAATAAGAATGATGTTCTCGTTTGATTCTTTTATGCCAACCTACGTTGATTGAAGGATCAAAAAAAAAAAAGAAGAGTAAGACAAAAAGTACAGTCCTCGAGTGACCGTCGCCAGGTGGGTATAAATCCCTTCTAAAGTGATATGATATGCTTTGATATATTTTCAAAATGATATGAAATGCATTTCATTGCAAAGTTTCAAAGTTGATTGACTTGCCTGTTTTTGAGCACGAGCATGAGCACGATGCATTACCTATCCACGGAAATGAAAGAAAGAAATGATAAAAGAAAGAAAGAATGTACCGACGTCGGGTATGATTTGGACCTTCGGGTCAAGGCGTGTTTGAGAAGGAGGCCTACTTCTCAACATAAAGAAAGAATCTGTGGATATAGGAAGAGAAAGTTGTCGGCCGACATAGACATGCATATGCATATTTTTATGATGCTATGAATATGAAAGCAAGTAAGTGTTTATTTACGATGCATGCACAGGTTATTTCACTAAAACCCCTGTGCGTTGCTAATGTTATGGCAAGTCAATCCTATAGCCCTAAGGGCAATGTTTTATGTTTTCGGCGTATACCCACTGAGTGTATTTTTGTACTCACGCCCTGCATGTATTTCTAAACGTGCAGGTCGAGCTTGAGAGGATGCTGGAATCGAATGTTGTGCAAAGGAGCTTCTCTAAATGTTTCGATTCATGATGATATGTTTAATTGTCAGTGTTGTTCATTTGAGGTTAACATGTTTCGTTGCCCAGAGAGTTATGTCATCATACATAATTCTCAACCACACTTCTTGTTGCCGAACTTTGGCCTTCACCTTTTGTTATGTCTTGTTATGTCGAATCGACCGACCTAATCTTGATGACGGTCATTGTTTTGTTGTTATGGTCTCGGCATCGTTGTTACGTTGTCGACTTGCTTATGAGAACATGGATTCATTGAAATGCTTTTGTGAACAAGGAATTACTTGAAAGTTCAGAATTGTTTTTGCTGAATCCAATAAGGTTTATATCATGTCTTGGAAACATTGTTAAACCATGCTTGAAACATCAATAAATTCTCAATGTTGTAAAAGTATGCTTGAAAAAGGTACATTCTTGATATTGGTTATTCCTTTGTGATTATCCGTCCTAATCCGTTGCTTTTCTACATTTGATCCTTTATTGTGGATTGAGGACCAAGAATCAATCTTTGTCAAGTTCCATTCTACTTATTTGAACCATAAATATTTGATTACTTCGTTATGAAAGTTGAGGTCATATATTGTTATTGATATGTATATTTGGTCAAAAATTTTGTTATCGATTATCAGAATTTCTTTCTTAACCCACGTTACGGCCTAATTACTTGACTAATTACTTGGTTAAGTAGTTGGGCTGTGACAACAGTTGTAATCTTTCACCAGTTCTAACCATCTACGTTGCCTCATGTTAAGATCTTTCTGCTCAAAGAAATACTTCAGGCTTTTATGGTCAGTATAGATCTCACATCTAACTCCATAGAGATAGTGTCTCCAAATCTTTATGGCATGTACGACCACTGCTAATTCCAGGTCGTGCGTAGGATAGTTCAACTCATGTAGGCGTAACTGCCTTGAAGCATAAGCAATAACTCTGTCTTCTTGCATCAGAACACATCCTAGCATATTCTTCGAGGCGTCTGTGTAGATTGTGTACTCCTTATCTGCTTCGGGTTCTGCGAGTACAAGTGTTGTTGTTAGCAACTCCTTCAATCTCTGGAAACTAGCCTCGCACTTGGCGGTCCAAGTGTACTTGATTCCCTTTCTCAACAATTGGGTCATGGGTCGGGCTATCGTTGAAAATCCTTCGATAAATCTTCGATAGTAGCCGGCAAGTCCTAAGAAGCTATGAATTTCATTCGGGTTCTTTGGTGATTCCCATTCTCGAACTGTATCGATCTTCGAGGGGTCTACTTTGATTCCCTCGGCGGACACGATGTGACCTAAGAATGTCACATCGCCTAACCGGAATTCACACTTGCTAAACTTTGCAAAAGAGTTGCTCTTGCCTCAATGTTTGCAGCACAGTTCTCAAGTACTCCATGTGTTATTGGTTATTCTTGGAGTATATTAGGATATCGTCTATGAATACTAAGACAAATTTGTCTAAGTATGGGTGAAATACCTTATTCATGATATCCATAAATACTGCTGGGGCATTTGTAAGTCCAACGGACATAACGATGAATTCGAAATGACCATACCTTGTATGGAAAGCCGTTTAGGTACATCCTACGGTCTAATCCTTAGTTGATGGTATCCCGACTTTAGATCTATCTTTGAAAAGACTCCTGCTCCTTGTCGATCAAGCGGATCGTCGATTTAGGGCAAATGATACTTATTCTTAAGAGTTATCTTGTTTAACTCTCGATAGTCTATGCATATTCTCGATGTACCATCCTTCTTCACAAAAGGACAGGTGCTCCCCATGGACACTGCTGGGTCTAATGAAACCTAACTCAAGAGTTCTTGCGGTTGGATCTTCAATTCCTCCAGTTCCTTAGGTGCCATCCGGTATGGGGCTTTTGACACAGGGGCAGAACCTGGTTCGAGGTCGATCGTGAACTCGATCTCTCGATTTGATGGTAATCCCGATAATTTTTGGAAATACATCGGGATACTCCTTCACGATCGGGACGTCTTCTATCATTCTCTCATTCTGGTCTTCCTCCTGGAGATAGACAAGGTAGGCGTGATTCTCGGTCTTGTTCGTAGCGTCCTTGCTTGTAGTGCGGATATGATTGGGACTCTCCTCCCATGCGATCCGTGAAAGTCATGCGTTTCTCCCGGGATGTTGAAAAAAATTTTCCTTTCATTACAGGATGGTTGCATTATGTTCGGTTAACCAATCCATTCCTAGGATTATGTCCATATCATCATAGGTATGGCGTGAAGGTTATCTGTCGTGACCTTAAGTGAGCTAGTCAGTTCTAGGTTCGAGCATATGTGGGTTACCGTTCTTATACCTCCCTCTTGGTGAAAAATTCTCATGATTTGTTCGGTAGCGTTTAGGATTTAATCCTAAGTTCTCTCGCATGCTTGACTATAAAAGAATCGGCGCCGATGTCAAATAGTAGGATAACAGGTAATTGGAGGAGTGTCCCATACCTGACAAGTTTTCTTGGTTCCTTGGCGGCTCCTGCGGGAATTCCCTTTCTTGGTAGAGGGCGTAGGCCCTGGCTTGCGGTGGTGGTTGTTGTTGTTGATGATGTTGTTGTTGTTGTTGTTGTTGTTGTTGGGGTTGTCGGTACTGTTGCTACGGCTATCGCCGTTGTTGTTGTCGTGGTCGCCGTGGTTGATATGGTCGCTGATTCAGCTGGTAGTACTGAACTAGGGGCTATTGTTGGAACGGTTAAGCTTGAATAGCCCGGACCGGCTGGACTCGATTGGACACATTGGGACGGCCATTTCCCCCTTGGCGTATTCCAGGGCAGTCCCTGGAGTAGTGACCCTTCTGGCCACACTTGAAGCATCTGTCATTCGTAAATGTGCATGCCCCCTTGTGACTCCTATGGCACCTAGGGCACACGGGAAGCCTCACAAATTTCTGGTTTCCCCCGCCAGGTGCGGGTACCATGGGGCGTCCATTTCCTTGCCCGTGCCCAGATGGCACGTTGTTACCTTGCCATGACCTCCTGTCGGCCTGGCCAGTGTTGGATCCTTGACCTTGGTGGGGTCCTTCCCACTTCCTCTTTCCACGATCCCCTTGGTGCTTCGTGGGATGTACAACGACAGTCCTATCTTCGGGCATGGCAGTCTTGATGTCCAATGCCCGACTGAGGGCCTCACGGTAAGTCAGGTTTCCGTGGCCAGCTAGCGAGACCCTAATTTCATGATGGAGTCCCGCCCAAAACTTTTATATCCTCTTCTCATCGGTGTCGACTAGTTGAGGTGCATACCGCAATATCTCGCAGAATGCACGATCATTATCTGTGACCATCGTCTTTCCTGGCGCAGGTTGTAGAACTCATGTTCTTTTCTTTTCCGGTAGCTCTTAGGAATGTACTTCTCGTACACCTCCTCCTTAAATTCATCCCAGGAGAAATCCTCAAATTCCTCCTCGGATAGAGTCTTCCTCTTCGCCTCCCACCAGAAGTCGGCGGCACCAATCATTTAGAAAGCAACGCATGACAAGCGTTCTTGAGAGGTGCAGTGGAGGAAGTTGAAGATTCGCTCCAGCGCTCGAATCCGTAGTTCAGCATCCACGGGATTCCCAGTCCCGTTGAAAGTCGGCGGGTTCTGCAAGAGGAATAGTTCCTCAATCCGTCTCGCTGGTGGTGGTGGTGGTGGTGGGGTGGCTTCTCTTTCAGGTGTTATCTCACGATTCCTCCTTCTCGGCGGTATCCTATCCTTCATAAACACACGCAATTAAATATCGTCTTATACTATCCATCAATATCAATGTATATATATATATATATATATATATATATATATATATCAGCACGGTATTTATATAATCATGAGCATAAATCTAGCACATCACCGAACACCACATATCAAAATATTAAAAAAAAAGGCTCTCGGGGAGCTATCATCATATAACATCAATTGCCTCTGCAAAGACTTTCATCAGCGTTTTGAAGATTTACAAAAGACCAGGTGTCACGACCCGACTATTTAATTACTTATTTAACTAAATAATCAAGCCGTGACTGATTAAATTAAGAATAATCTTCCACCAACAAATGATTTAAAGAATTTAGTTTTTGAACAAACGGACAGCATAACGTTTGAAAATGGAGTAAGCCAACTGCATTCGAAAATTTTCGACAACGGCCATATCCTGGCGAGAACACAATTCAAAATACATACATAGAGACTTTTGAAATATTTACAAGGCTTAACAAAAGTATGGCTTCACGTTTTCAAGGTATCAGCGGAAGACTAATGAATGTCATGTATGAAGACATGACACTCGACCACAATAGTTCACAGTAAGAAAAACAAAATAACTATTCAGCTCGGTTCTAGGCCATACCTCTTCCATGCTCAACCTGCATCATAAAACATTTATCGGGTATGAGTACTAGAAGTACTCGATTGGGTAAATCTATCATAATATTCAAAACTTATAACTTTGTTCAAGTAAACTTTTACGTCGAATAATCTTTAGAAATCGAAATTTACTTGTCCATAAAAACATTTATCCTCATAACATATCACCACAATTTATTTTTAAACATCTGGCATCACATACCGAGTTGGTCCGAAGGATCTCAACTATGGTCATACCTATCTCGTCGTTTGGTAAAGGAAGTAGGCCTCTCCCCGAGTACCATGGCGGCTACATAGGCAAGCTCACGACCATCTACATGTGCTGATAATTAACATTTCCTACCGCAGATAGGTAATTGCCGTCATACCCACAATGTGGTAAAACATTCATTTTCAACATACTCATCATGTGGTGATTGAAAGTAATTTCGAAATAACAAGTTCAAGCATAACATAGATTCTTTTACTTAATAAAAGTTTGAAAAGCATTACCCACCTCGTGACGATGTTCAATCCAACAAGTTCGGTTCTTCGTTCTTTACTTTCCGATTCTCTCTGCTTGACCCTTATAACATAAAATTATTATTGAATTTAGTAATCTTTCTTACTTATTTAGATATATATATCATTAGTGATCAATCAAATCTAAAACGTCTTATTAATATCAAATTCTACCGAAATTTCGGCTGAGTAACATCTGTGATATGTATAGCCCAATCATACCAAACTACTTCAATATCATCCCAAACTCCTCAATATCATCACCATATACTTAAATATGCACTTAAGAATTTAAAACAAGTTTAAATTCATTCATTTATACTTTAATCGGCTAATGCCCTTCAACTACATGTTTATAAGATTTCAATATTTTTAATATCTGAAATCCATTAATTATCAAATATCATATAATTATGCTCAATTAACATTAATAATCATAAATTCATGATCCATTCAATCATAGATCAAGTATATCACCTATAAGTATAACTTTAGTTTAAACTTTAATTTTCTAACTTTTGATACCTATGTTCAAAAATTCCCAATAATTCTACTTAAGCTTTATTTTTATCCTAGATCTCAAATATCAACTCAAATACATCAAATAAAATCAAGAAATCAAAGTTCGAGAACACCCTTCATTTTGAAAATTAGGGTTTTATTCATACACATGAATTAAATTCCCATAAATTCATTCTATGCATTATTTATATCCTAAGCATGATTATCATGTCAATTTGATCAAATAAAATCAAAATCTTTAAGTTCATACTATATGAAATTTTGAAATTTTCGATATTATACATGCATGATTTAACTTTTAATTTCTTTGATCATATGATGTTTATAAGCATACTTAAACATATATCTAAGCTTAATTCACTCATATCCTAACATATAAATCATATTCAAAAATTAGGGTTTCATGATCAAACTTTAATTTTGGAATTTCATGAATTTAAGGAATTTAAATCCATAGCATATGTTAATCAAGCTCCATAATCATAATTAAATCAATAAACATAACAAAAATTAAATAAATCAATCATAATCAACAACCCTAAATTTTTGAAAATCCTACCTATATAGATCATCAATTTTATCAATTCAAAACATAAAAACTTTGCATAAATGAAGTAATTACCTTAGTAGGAGTGATTATCCCTTAATTCTACCCTTGATTATGGATTAAAATTGAAAATTAAAATTTTGTGTGTGCACTAGTGTGTGTGTGCCGAAAATGGAAGGTATTTTGAGGTTGGAGATGATATGTTTGATGTATTAAAGTTCTAGAGTTATATAAATATGATTTCATGTGTATTTAGCACAAATTTCATCAAAATTATACACTAATTTCCACAAATTTATAAATACACTTCAACTTTTACTAAGGTTACACCTTAGTATATTTTAATTATTAAAATTATATCTCAATTAAATTATAAAATCTAATGCAATTTATATTCATAATTGAATTTAGATTCATATAGCATAATTTAAATCCATTCATATGTTAAAATTGATTAATTATAATATTGCTTCTCAATTTTCAAAAATATGCAAAAATAATTCTTTTATCACTAAATATTAATAAAATAATTTATTCAAACAAATTAATAGCTTAACAATAATTCATTTCATTTAATAAAGAAATTTCACATAAAAATAATTAATGCATTCTATAGCAAAATGTCCGTTTAATAGCATTGTTCATGCAAACACACATTAATAAATTCATAATTCACATTTTATCATAATTAAACTCATTTCTAGTAATTCTCTACATTTTCGATTCCATATATTCAAGTCTTAAATTAATCGGTTCATACCGATTAATATTTCACTATATTGAATTTTACGAATTCTTAAGGCTTAAATAGCTTTTAAGCCTTTAGTAATACTTAATTAAACTTTATTAATTACTATAAAATTTTCGGGCTACTACACCAGGTACAGAGTATGATGCCCAAAAACAAATATCAGCATCACTCTGTGTACCTAGTCACGGTGCGTACAAAAATACGTGGACATCAAAATAGGGTTTCATGTCGGAATGACTCATCGTTTCCGCATGCATCAAAAGATATACAAAGTATATAGACAAAAGACTATTTAGTCCTAAGAACTAGATCTATGATCACCCGGGGTGTAGACAGGGCTCCATGTGTCGGAGTCAGGACTGGAAGCATGGGAACTATCCACTCTCTCCATCTCATCATCAGCTGATAGATCCTCCTCGGGGTCTTCCTCCGGGTCTTCCTCCAGATCTTCCGCGGGATCTTCCTCCGGATCTTCCTCGGGATCTTCCTCCTCAGCGTCGAGTGTGAGGGCCACGGGCTCTTGGATTCTAATGACCTTGGCGTCTTCCATAGCAACCAGGTCTCGGCGATCTCGGCCATGATCTCCTCAAAAGCAGTGGCTAGGAATGGAGCAGCAGCCATACGAGTACAAGCTCCTCTCACGGTGCCTACAACTAGGCCACGTGGATTATCGATCTCCACAGAATTGTGGTACACAGGTGCATGCGGGGGTGGCGGCAGCTGGATTGTGGGAGAGCCGGCAGGTGGAGGTGGAGTGCAGGCATGGCATGGCCGTGGCGATGGTGCAGGCGGGCGATGGCGATGATGGAATCCTACTGGTGGTAGGACCAGGAAGGTGAGCTATCGGGGCGGGAAGGTCAACCTCGAACATGTCCCCATCGCAGCCGAGGCGAGAACACGGGTCCATCACCGCCAAGCAGGCGCCTCTGGGTGAAACCACTCTAGAATCTCGTCGCGCCAAGTGTATTCCCGCTCGGGAAGATACGGCCCACGTGGTGCAGCTCCGTACACCGTGAATAAATAGCTCAAGTGGCTAACAAAGCGAGGCAGGTCCGCCTCCAGATCGAAGCTCTCTTGGCATCGATAGATATAGTCCGCCGATATCTCACGGGCATACCCCTGCCAGTCGGATGGCAGTCTCATGATCAGTCGGAGTACACCGTCATAATGCGATGTACCACGGGCATGTCGTGACCCGATGACGTCTGGCACGCGAGAACTCACCGAGGTTCGGCACATCTGGTAGGAACGGTATGAACGTATAACCTCCTCGGGTGTGGCCCTAGAGGATAGAGGGCGCCTAGTCGTGAAGACAGTCCGAGTCATCTGAAAAGGAAAGTATCACTAAGGTCAGACACGGTAAATATAACGGTATATCTAGAAGAAGGTATGTACACAATAAACATCCGTACAATGAAGATTATAGCAATCTATATTATCCTATTACCTACATTCCTAAATCCTTATGGTACTACTTTCTTGGTTTGGTCTCCGGGAAAAGACGGTATGGTTTCTTAGAGTAGAGTAACGATCGATGCCTAGCCTTCGGGTAAAGGCTAAGTGGTCACCTTATCTTATTGAATCCTGGATTTCTTATTTCTATTCGCGTCTTAGTATCACATCATATCCGTTCTCATCATGTACTTACAATTCATTACTTTTTTTTATACTTCCTTAACTTTATATTTTGATTCTTTTCATTATTGTTATGATAGAGCCAACATGCATGGTGTTCAGAATTCCGTCACATAGAGAGGTTGGGATTCGTAGCAGTGCGAACCTCCAGTTAAGCAATCGCTTCATCATCGTAGACTCGTCACGTTCTCATCTTCGAATCCGTTCGGATTATGATTCTTAGGATTTCTATGTTCTCATTCTTCGTTAGTATTTCGTTCCATTGGGGATACCTTATGTTCTCATACTAAGTTCGGCGCAAAAGGGATCATGCGTCTTAAGAGTCTATGTCCTCATGGGGAAACATACTCATTTACATCCTGCTTCTAGCATGCTTTGCATATAGCAGTAAACATAGATCATAACATGTATTGCGACAAACAAGTATCCATACATTACTCCCTCACCAAGCCCCTAAAGTTTGCAACTTTCTTTCAAACTAATGACCAATCAATTGAAACAACTTTTCAATTTCAAAATATTCCTCTTTCCAAAATATTTTTCAACTTCCCAACAAGGCAACATTATAAGTTCGTTCCACCATTCATATACTCCCATCATTTCAAAACAACTTTTAGTTGAAATAGTTACCTTCTTCCTCGTTGAGCAGGACGACGATGGAGTGCAGTGCAGTGGCAGTCAAACACAAATAATTTCTAGACTCAACCTTCAACTTAGGATTCAAGGAAAGGGTTTCTAGGGTTCAGAGCGAACAAGTGCTCTGATACCACTTTGTGACGACCCGACTTCTCAAGGAAGTACGGATCATACGGATCGTCACTGGTATGATAATGCAACGGATATATACATAGCTAATATATGCAATTAACCAATAAACTACTCATAAACGCATGGACTAAAATGGATAAGCTGTTTCAATACCAACTCAAGTCACGAAGGACTTGCAAAAGGTCAATGTTCAAATATAACCCAATCGGCGCAATTCGAGGCAGTGCGACCTCGAGTTCAATACGATATGAAAAGCGATTATAATCAAAAATACCAACAATATCAGAGTGAGGCAGCAATAAACGTGTGGACATGCATATGACGATACATGCCCAAGGTTCTAGAAATCCTTCCTAATAAAGTAACAAAACAACTGCCACTCTACATCACCTCGCAATCATCATGAATCCCTGCTCAACCTGCACATCAAAAACGAGATGCAGGGCTAAGTACAAAAGTACTCAGTGGACTCATTGCCGAAAGCATTTTTTTGTTAAAGTTATTGAACTACCCACAATAGCACATGAGGATTTTAGTTAAAAGACTCATGCCTATCAAACATTTTATCATTTTCCAAAGTGTTCGGCCGAAATATTTCATTCACGTTGTTCCATATCTGATCATTCATTCATTCGTGCACTATGGAGGTGGCCACCTACACATAGTCGCCGTGATCGGTCGAGGTAGCTAACCTTAACACGCAGTCACACGTGTACACAATCCGAGTTAGTTCTCAACTAATTCGGATCCGATCGTTACCCTTTTTTAACGTTGGTGGACCAACACATTCTCATACCACGTTAGATATACCAACCTCAGATAGGATCACAACAAAACATAAATATTTGGCGATCGATAACGATTCGTGCGATAATATTTCATAAAGCTTTTGTAAATCATGCTTTGAGTTATGCATAACATTTTGTTTCAAGAGAGCTCATCTGCTAATCCGAAGCTAGTAGTTCTAAGTGAGCAGGTATGATTGTCCTTCCTTGCCAACTACGTACGATCAAACCCTTCATAAGAAAATAACCTTTCTTAGATTCTTTCTATCGATCGAAGGTCGTTTATAATTTACGACTTAAAGTTCTCAATTAGGGTTTCTTTATGATTTCATGTGATGGTTTTTAAGATAATTTCTATTATCTTACACTCTCAATTCCCAAACTATATTCCTTCGTCTTCCATAGACGAACCTCAACTTATGAGTTATATACTACGAGTCTAACCTCGACTCTAACCTTAGTGTTCTTCTAATGTTATTACATTATAGATTGTCGATAGTCAAGTTATGAATGGTAAATTAGGATATTCTCAAGCCATTAACTAGACTTAACATTTATAGTTACGTCCTAGTAGGTTATGTTTGACGACTTGTCGTATTAACACGACAAATAAAAGGGGAGTCTTGACTTATGATTCAAGTGATCACATACCATTATGTAAGTAAGTACTTAGGAATAGATGAAGTCCTTTGGGAATCTTAACTCAACCTTTGAGACATAAGGATCGGCATCTTATGTTAGAATCTTTGCTTACACTTTACGACATTGTTTGTTTCTCTTAACTCGTCGGAGATTATATAAGTTGTATAGTCGCTATTCGTTGTCGAGTTTTCTTAACGCTCAATCTAACGTCGTATTAGGTTGTCGTTGTTGAGTATTAACGTTGTAACTCGGCTTTGGTTTTTCTAACTTAGGAACTCACGTTTGAGTATCATTTTATTAATAGAAAACCCTAATTTGTGTCTAACTTCGATTCTCGTTAATTCCTTCTTAAGTTATCGAAATTGATCGATTTCTTTTGGATTCTCGTACATAAAGTATTATGTTGTTTATGTTTGAGGGTTTGTTTGTCGGCACAACATAAACATAATCATTCAACATCATACAATACCATACACAACATAAACTATACTAAAGCATTAGAAAACCCTAATTTCTAACATAATACACAATCTTGTGTATGTGTGCATAAGTGTTCCATTCATTCATCACAATCACAACCATTCATTCCAACTTATAGATTAACTACCATAGTATCATTTACCATTAAAATTAAACTCATACTTAGCCATTTTGCTACGTTTTCGATAATTAGCATAAGTATCCAATAAATTCCAATAAAATCATGTTATGCTCCTATCACACTGTAGAATTTAATTACCAACTCAATACCATCAAATAAAATTTTAAACCATGATTAAATATCCATATAGTTTTCGGTATTTAGGTTTTATTGAACATTGGTGTTCAATAAATTCTACAAAAATTATATGATGCTTATATCATAAACTAAGCATGAAATATCATCTCATATCATACATTACAAATTAAACACATGTTTTTCACTACATAATTATTTTCGTTAATTATGAAATATATACATATATATTTAATAAATTCCATTCACTTCACAATATGTCTATATTATGAAATAAACATGTAATATTAACATTGAACATCAACTAATATTTATAATATCACAAATCATATTATTCTCAACAATAAAAATCAAATAAATCCCAAATATATATATATATATATATAGTTTTCGATTTCTTTAGAAAAATAGGAATAGTGCCTCAATAATTTCAAGATTAATATATAGCGTTCTTATCATATATTAAACACTATACCTTAACTATTTTTCAACAAATAAAATAAAAATAATTTCCAATATATATATATATATATGTTTCAATTATTTTGAGAAAATAGGAGATGTGTCTCAATAATTTCAAGATTAATATATGAAATTCATATCATATATTAAACACTATATCTCAACTATTTTCAACAAATAAAAATCAAACAATGGATTAAAAATACATACAAATATTCGGCCCTATTGAGAAAAATAGGAGATGTGTTTCAAAAATTTCAAGATTAATATATGATGTTCATATCATATATTAAACACTATATCTCAACTATTTTCAACAAATAAAAATCAAAACCTTGGCCTAAAATTTGACATAGGTCACGGCCTTCATAAAAATAATTCAAGAAAAATTCTGAAAATTTGCAAATTTATTCTACATGCTCCTAATACATCAACAAGTAATAATATCAAATAATATTCACAAAAGCATGCTTTATATTCTATAAAAAGAATTATAACTTAAATCAAAAAATATAAAACATGCTCCAAAAATTACCAAAATTTAAACACAACCTTAGAACATATTTATAAGCATATTTCATTCATGGCTTAAGAGCATTTGGTGGCTCAAAAGTCATGAAGAAAAATGAAGAACAAAACAAGGGTTCTTCATGAAATAAATTCAAAAAAATCAAACAAAAATTCTACTCCATTATAAATAAAGATAATGATGAATAATACATTAGTTTGGTCTTAGAATAACTATTTGAGGGTTGGAAAGGTTGGGGAATGAGGATTAAAGCTTGAAGAACAAAAAAGAGAATTTTCAAATTAGAGAGAGAAAGAGAGGGCACGGTTTGGCTGATGCATTCTGCCCCAAATGAGCCTTTTTCAGCCTATATGGAGTGCCCATTGTGGTGGTTGGGAGAATACTAGTCAAATTACCCGATTTGGCATATTAATACCGACTATTTTAGTTTTATCGCGCTTTCAATTGATTTCTCGGGACCTTAAGGTTTTATTTTCTTAAATAGCCTTAAAAATACTTATTTCATAGTTTATAATAATTTCAAGAAGTTCGGATGGCATCCGTAAGTCAATTCCGAGTTATCGCGGAAAAACAACGCCCGACGATTAAATTATGCTCATTCGAAATTCTATTGAATTCTTGAGCTTTCATAATTTATTTGAGTTTTATTAATCATTTCTTATTGATTTAGACCCTTGATTCGAGTTTTGGTTCATTCGAAACAGTTTAGGGTTTTTTCGGTATATATTCCCGGCGTTCGGTTATGTTCTTCAGGAATTTCTTTCAGAAATTGAATCTTACGAATTCTAAATTCCTAATAATATATTCCTCCTTGATTTTTATTGTTATCATTAATTTTCATGATTAGCACGGTCTGGAAGTTGATCCGGCTCGTGAATAGTACTTTTGAGACTGATCGGGCAAACATGCCCGAAAATTCTCATTCTTTGGCTTCTCACATGTTTTCGTGAGAGGATTCTAGAAATAAAATCCTTTTGTTGAGATTCATTCTCGATCTTTCATTCTATGTTCAGGCTATTCAAAAAACCATAATTTGGTAGGACTAGTCATTAGTTTTTTATTTCTCTAGTTTTCGATCTCCGAATCGATTCTAATTCGTTTCGTTGGTCACCTTAAACATAATTAAGGTCTTATAACTCTAAGTAATTGGTTTAAGCATCGCTAATAAAAGTTTTAAATTTTTCGGGTTATTACACAACGCCCGCTGGGCACCTTCCCATTTTGCCCCTGAGCGAAAAATGGGCTTCCACGTGTCAAATTTTGATGCATCCACGTGTTTAAAATGTATGGTCTAGATTGGGTACTACATACTATTTGGGGACCGGGTACTACAGGAACCCAACCATATATAGGATTTGATTCAAATAAAAACACATACAAAAATAAAAAATGAGAACAAATTTTTACCATTGATTTTTGAAGATGTGTGGTTGTGATTAAATCAATTAGGCTATAATGGTAATTATATAATATTACGAAAATAACCGTTCTTTAATTATAGGGATTGTGATAACTTAATCTTTGTAATATCCCGAAGTTTTAAAGCTAAATTACGATAATATAAATCGTAAATTAGGGTTTAATCTCGATAATTGAAATAGTAATTTATCGAGGCTCGATTTCGACTAACCATGATACGAGGATTTTTATATCATATTCACTAATGATTAGTGAATTAAGGAATATAATTTATCTATTTCCTTCGAAAGTATTATCCTAACATCGATTAAATTTCGATAGTCAACCTTACGTTATTTTCTAAGGGAACGAAGCTTAGAATTAAATTCCTTGTTAACAAAGAATGAATAAAGTTGACTACAACTTTATTATGGACGTTTTAGGGACGATTCGATTATTAATGTTTTGAGACGATTCGAACGTCAACGTTTTGAGGCGATTCGAAAACTTAGTATAACGATTAGAGAATTACAATATTTAAATTTCTATGATTATTTTATGTAATAAGAGCATTATTTTTATATAATCCTTCATTAAAATAATGCTAAAAAAATTAAGGAATAAAGTTTGGATAATTTATGAATATTTTCGAAATAGTGTTCGAAAATTTGAGTTTGTGACATAGAATTGTTCTAATTATTTTTCCTATGATTTAATTTATCATCTAAGACCTATATTATGTTACATAGATATATATTGCAAGAAAATAAAATATGTAGCATTTATTCTACATAAGTACCGAAAATGTGTTATGTATGGTGTGAAATGAAGAAAATTCTTTTCTCTTGGTAATGATGGGTTATAATTATGATGGTAAGATATTATTAATGCATAAGATAAGGTGTATCATGATTTATGCAAGTGGGATTGTTTTTGTCTCATAGTAGCCGAAATGCTTGAAGGGAAATTGAAGAAGAAAAAGAAAATTCAAACTTATGAAAGTGATGGGTTATGCTTTGATAATTGATCGCTCACTTTTCTAACACGAAAAGCAGCAAGTATAAGGTAAGCAGTATCGTATCCACGTGGATTGTAATCTGAAAACACGAGGCTAGCTCAGCGATAATTCATCATTATTGAACACGAGAAAAAGGGTGAAAGGTTTAAGGGCTTGAATTTAATCAGCGAGATGTAACCAGCGGAAAATAAAATAACGCAAACAAACACTCGGATGGTAAAAGCAGATAAGGA
Organism: Salvia rosmarinus; assembly: GCA_036937905.1. Taxonomy (NCBI): domain Eukaryota; kingdom Viridiplantae; phylum Streptophyta; class Magnoliopsida; order Lamiales; family Lamiaceae; genus Salvia; species Salvia rosmarinus. The sequence continues at coordinate 45,784,523 of CM072817.1, forward strand.
CGACTAACCACAGGGATGCATTAATCTTATCCGAGCGTATGTTTATCCTGTTCCTATTAGCGATTTTAATCCGGACAAGATGGAAGATCACATATATAGCCGAGCAATTTACATTACGACAATTGCGGTGTAGATTACTAGTTTTCCTATTCTTTATTCGTCTCAGGTGAAAACAAGCAACTCCAAACAGATCACAAAGAATATGCTTCCTCGAATATCCTATCTCGATTCGACTCGAGGCTTATGCGTATCATGCATTCAAGATCGATTGACAATTAATACGATTCGTAATTAACCGCAACTAGATATGCATCAAGATTGATCGTAAATCAACACATATAAATAAGCACCAAGAATCATGAATCGATGCACGGAAGGTAAATAGCGATAACGAGGAATCACAACATATAGGATCGGATCATGCAAACCACAGGATTAGAAGCGAAATCTAGCAGGACATAATAAGCGGAATAAAATCGATTTAACCATAAAATAGAAATTAAATGTATAAAACCCGTGGTGAAGCGTTGGATGAACAATGGTTGGTCTTGAATCCATTCCCAAGCGAAAGAGCGGAAAACAACGAAAAGCGATCGGACAAAAGCGTTCCGATCGATAACAAGCGAAGAACTAAACTAGAACAATGCAAGAATTAAATCTAGAACTTAACGGAAGTTAAAAGAAAGCAAAAGCGAGGAAAAACTGAATAAACTACATTACGGGCGTGTGCGGGGTCTAAGGAGGCGCAGGGGTGTGCTTTCTATTTATAGAACTAAGGCGAAACCCAATTCCTCATCATCGCGCCGTCTCGCGACCATGGCTAGCGATCGCTAGCTCGGTCATGAGGATAAAACTTGCGCGCCCTCTCGCTCATGTCTCGCTTGACGCATGGTTGGCTCGCGGCACAGCTAGCGATCGCTTGCCGCGGTCGCGAAATCGTCTGATGAGTTCTCGGCCGGGCGTGTTTCTCTCACGTGCACGAGGTCGCGGTCGCGGCCTAGCTTGGTTCTCGCGGGTTGCCTAGCGGCCAGCCTAGCGACCGCTAGGCTGGTCGCTAGAAACAGGGTAGTGGTGCATTTTGGTTCGTGCTTCGTTCCTTGCTTCGATTTTCAACATATGGACCTACCTGACACCAAAAGAACACCCGATAGCGATATCTTCTAGAAATAGATAAAACATTAAGAATCGATACATAAGCGCACATTAAATGATCTAAACTCATCTTTAAATATCAACAATAAGCGTGTAAAATGCGCGTTTATCAAACCCCCAAACTTAAATCTTTATTTGTCCTCAAACAAAACCAAAACAGAAAGACACAACGAAAAGATCAACGAGTGTAGCAAAGATGATAACCATTCTAAGCCTCAGAAACATATTAACGCTCAAAACATTAGCGCACATGACGGCGTTAGCCAACTCAACACAAACAACCATCGAGGGCAAAACTTATTTAATTCAACCTCACAGCGGCATGTGTGTAAAATATAGGGAAGAACAGGTAATAGACACAAAACCATCCATTACGGTTCTATATTTGTTCGAAGAAAATGCTTAGCCAATTCCATGCGTCTAACGAAAAATCTTTTCTTCCTCCAACCTTCGATCTTCCCATTCATTCCCGTGGACCCCTTCTTCCGGGCCGTAGCGGCGAGTCTTCATAGGGCAATTGTCACGCTTATGGACCCGAACACGGGTGATCTATCCATGACCGGGATGAAGCTTATCTCGCGATTCCTATCACCCAAGTCGTCGAGAATAAGCAGGCGAGTCGTGGAACTTCATTCAGCGAAACTCTTTTAAATTATTATTTTGAATTCCATTTTATGGAATACTATGTTTTCCTTTTTAGTTCGATATTTTAAAATAAAGCCTCTTCTTTGTAGCTAGATCCAATTTGGATTGAGATCGATCAACAATTCATTACAACTATTGATTCTATTATTTTATCAATGCAATGCAACATCTTACCATAGGCTTGCCGTTTCTCTAATATCTCCACCGCGTCATTGTGTTCAAATTAGGATCAAAGAGGTCTTTTCAGAGGTTATAATGTAGGCACATTGGTTAAGGTAGGGTAAAATATGGCTAAGTGACTCAAGAATATTCCAAGCACCCCCATTTATACTTTTCGACACATATGGACTTTGTCCATTTTCCTCTTCTTTCCCAACGTGCTAAATCGATGTTTTATGCCACAGAATGGTACCTATACTTTGATTAACGACCCTTTATGCTCAAAACATATAGTGAACTTATCATTACTTTTTCTTTTCTTTTCTAGAGCTTATAGGGTTTCTCATTCACAACAAATGTACTATTCTTCATCACAGATGCATTTCTCTAAAAGTAATTTTTCTCGTCATAACTACATCAAAATTTCAACCCCTTTTGATTCCCATATCCATCCTCACCTCCTATCATCCGGTTAATCGAAAGAAAAAGTCTAATAAAGGCACAAAGAAGGCGACAAATGGTATATATCATCGGGTTAGTGTTTGGGTAAAATGTGTGGTTAACAAAGATGGCCTTTTATCCTTTCCAAATTCGAAACACATATTGCAGTCTCGACACAGAAGAACGGAAAGTTCTAGAAGATAATCACATGCACGATATCACACAATTAACAGAAACTGTATCAAGATATGTATACAGTGAAGCTCAAGTCTCACAGGGTAAGCAAAAGGTGAAAAACAACAAGCCTAAGCACTCTCACGTCATTCATGCGTCATTTTCTAACATATCATGTGCACTATCATTAAATTTCACAAAAATTTTCTATCGTCATTGGCCACATGGATTAACACACTTCACTTAACTCATTGATCGACAGACACAACACGAAAAGAAAGACAAAAGACCCGACAAAAGCCCCAACACATAATAACATAACAAGGACTCTCAATCACATCACACTCGACCACTCCCCCCCAAACTTATTGTCAACAGTGTGCAATGGAGGCAATAATGTTTGCAGAAGAGAGTGATTGGGAGAGACCGCACCTTATATGTTGCGCTACTCCGGCGGTCGAAAGAATCCTCACCATTGATTATATACATTGGGACTTAAAAACAAACAAACAACAAGAAAACAACGAAAACAAGAAAAACAAAACAAAACACATAAAGCACGTAAAATGTTGGGTTACCTCCCAACCAGTGCTGGATTTATCGTCGCTAGCTCGACGTTACCTCTTATCAATCAGGCGATTTGGCAACTGTGGTCTTTCCAAACTTCAATTTGCCCTTATACTTGGCATTGACAACAGACCACCAATTGGCACAACAATGGCTTCCACAAAGCTTGAACGAATCACTCGGATTTTTATGCCGAGTCCACTTCTTCCTTGCATCATGCCCGTCGATTGGGCAAGTACCCTCTAAGCGCGCGACGTGTGCGGCAGCAGCAGTCGTGATCGAGTAGCAATCTTCCGGCTTTTCACTGTCGTGTTGCTTGATGGCGTCATATATGGAAATCTTGAGCTCCTCATCGTTAACACGAAACGTGAGATTACCTTCCTGCACATCAATCAAAGCACGACCAGTTGCTAGAAAAGGTCTGCCCAGGATTAGCGGTTGTTGTTTGAATTCGGGAATATCTAAAATCACAAAATCGGCAGGAAAAACAAAGTTTAATTCTTACCAACACATCTTGATGATACCTTTAGGATATGTGGTGACACGTCACCATCATCGATGATATCTTAAATCGGCTTCATCTTTCCTAGGTGCGGCCGGTTGAATACGTTCAAGGCATCAGTTGATGCTCGCGCCCAAGTCGCACAATACATTTGGAAAAGTTTGCTCGGCGATCTCGCATTCTAACGAAAGCTAGGGATCATACGCTTAAAGGGAGCTTCCTCGCAAGACGGCCTTTGCATTCTTGGATAGGATAATTTTTCAAATTTTCCCAATTTCTTCTTGCTTGCAAGCGTCTTTAAAAATTTCATGTATCCCGGCATGTTTCGCGGTAACTCAAAGAGAGGTAAATTGATCTCAACTTTTTGAAAAATCTCTTTGAAACGAGCAAACTCCTCGTCATATTTTGACTTGACTAGTCGACTCGGAAATGGGACCGGAGGAGTGTACGTGCGAGAATTGGATTTTTGAGGCTCTTCGCGGTTGACCTCGCGACCGCTGGGCAGGTCGCGAGGCGTCTGCTCTGCGCTGCAATCCTTCTTCGCGTTCGAGCTTGCGGGCGCTGGGTCGCTCGCGAACAAATCTGGGGCGCGCACAATCTGATGGCTCGCGGTCAGGCTCGCGGTCGCGTGCTCGATCGCGAGTTTCTGCTCCAGTTTACTTTCAGCCTCTTCTTCTTCGGTAGGGCTTGGGTAAGCTTGTCCACCTAAATGCGGATGGCGAAACATTGATTTTTCGGGTTCACCTCCGTATTACTCGGAAATTGGCCCGTCTTTTGTAGTGCATTCAACTGTACGGCTACTTGACCAATCTGATTTTCCAACATCTTTACGTGTTTCCCCATAGCCGTCCTGATCGACCCGGATGAGTTACTTTCGCCCGCATCGCTTATAAATGCACTCGGTTCGTTACAATTGTTGGTTGCTTACAACCAAGCGCCGCATCATGTCTTCTAAACTTGGCTTCTTCGGTTCTTGGATCATACCATTCTGTACCGTGAAGCCTGCTGGAGGTTGCTGAAAATTATTCGGGTTGGCATACGACAGGTTCGGATGATTTCTATTGTTTGGAGTGTATGCCGGATTCTCCCCTTGACGGTTCCTTTGATTTATAGATTGTACGTCCTCCGTCTCAATCTGGCGCTTCAACAGAGTGAATTGCTTCATCAGCTCGTCGTATCTCGAATCAGTCTCGACAGTTGCTGCTTTAACCACTGGCGTTCTCTCCGTTGGCCATTGATAGCTGTTGGCAGCCATCTCCTCTAAAATACGGCTCGCCTCGTCTACTCGTCGGTTCAATAAACAGCCCCCTGCCGACGCATCCACAATGCTCCTCGTCTGAAATGTCAGTCCACTGTAGAACTGCGTGATTTGTTGCTCCTTGGAGAATCCATGCTGTGGACATCGCCTCAATAGACCTCTGAATCTCTCCCATGCCTCGAATAGTGATTCGTCGTGGTTTTGGCAAAAATGGGAGATTTCGGCGATGATCTTCTGTGCTTTCGCCGGCGGAAAGTATTTCGAGAGAAACTTCTCGCAAAGTTTCTCCCAAGTGTCAATTCCCGTTCGGTCCAAACTCTTGAACCAATCTTTCACCGTGCTTGAGAAACCGAATATGCGCATCCGGATCGTGTCTTGTGGCACCCCATTACATTTGATGGTGTCACAAATATCGAAAGGTCTCGAGATGCGCATTCGGTCTTGATGACTCCTCCCCAAACCTCTCCTTGGACCATACCGATCGGTACGGCCACTCAAAATTGTTTGCATCCACGCAGGGCCCCATCCGCCTCCTTGAACTGCTCAAGTGGGAGGTCGGTACATAAAATTCAGCGGTCGCGTCTCTGGGGTAGGGACAAGGAGTCCCATATTTTCCATCTGGCGTTGCATCTCTGCGAAATCAGCTAACATGCGTGCAGCTTGCTCGGGAGGGATGCCCCCATTCTGTGGATTAGCTGCCATTGCAGCCCGTCTCTTCTCTCGTCCTCTTCTCCTTTGAGAGCTTTCAATCTCGGGATCTAGTAATATTTCAGGAGGTCCCTGAGATCTTGTACGCATAAACTACCTGAGAAAAGAGAGAATTTAGCTCTGGTAATAATAGATAAATAATATAATATATAACTTGAATTAATAAATCCAAATCGTCAAATTATTCCTATGCAATCTTAACAATCCCCGGCAACGGCGCCAAAATTTGATCGCTCACTTTTCTAACACGAAAAACGCGCAAGTATAAGGTAAGCGAGTATCGTATCCACGTGGATTGTAATCTGAAAACATAGAAGCTAGCTCAACGATAATTCATCATTATTGAAACACGAAAAAGGGTGAAAGGTTTAAGGGCTTGAATTTAATCCAAAGCGAGATGTAACCAAGCGAGAAAATAAAATAACGCAAACAAACACTCGGATGGTAAAAGCAGATAAGGACGACTAACCACAGGGATGCATTAATCTTATCCGAGCGTATGTTTATCCTGCTCCTATTAGCCAATTTTAATCCGCATAAGATGGAAGATCACATATATAACCGAGCAATTTACATTACGACAATTGCGGTGTAGATTACTAGTTTTCCCTATTATCATTACGTCTCTAGGTGAAAACAAGCAACTCCAAACAGATCACAAAGAATATGCTTCCTACGAATATCCTATCTTAGTTACGACTCAAGGCTTATTCGTATCATGCATTCAAGATCGATTGACAATTAATACATTTACATAATTAACCGGCAACTAGATATGCATCAAGATTGATCAGAAATCAACACATATAAATAAGCACCAAGAATCATGAATCAATGCCTGGAAGGTAAATAGCGATAACAGGAATCACAACATATAGGATCGGATCATGCAAACCCTAGGATTAGAACGGAAATCTAGCCAGACATAATAAACGGAATAAAATACGATTTAACCATAAAAATAGAAATTAAATGTATAAAACCCGTGGTGAAGCGTTGGATGAACAATGGTTGGTCTTGAATCCAATCCCAAGCGAAAGAACGGAAAACAACGGAAAACGATCGGACAAAACGTTCCGATCGATAACAAAGCGAAGAACTAAACTAGAACAATGCAAGAATTAAATCTAGAACTTAACGGAAGTTAAAAGAAAGCAAAAACTGAGGAAAAACTGAATAAATCTGTTCTGGGCGTGTCTGGGGTCTAAGGAGGCGCAAGGGGGTGTGCTCCCCTATTTATCGAACTAGGGCGAAACCCTAATTCCTCATATGTCGCGCCGTCTCGCGACCATGGCTAGCGGTCGCTAGCTCGGTCGCGAGGGATAAAATTTGCGCGCGCCCTCTCGCTCGCGGGCTCTGCTTGGGGCCGCATGGTTGGCTCACGGCCTGGCTAGCGGTCGCTAGCCACGGTCGCGAGAAATCGTACTGATGAGTTCTCGGCGCTGGGCGTGTTTCTCTCGCGTGCACGAGGTCGCGGTCGCGGCCTCGCTTGGTTCTCGCGTGGGTTGCCTAGCGGCCAGCCTAGCGACCGCTAGGCTGGTCGCTAGAAACAGGGTAGTGGTGCATTTTTGTTCGTGCTTCGTTCCTTACTTCGATTTTCAACATATGGACCTACACAACACCAAAAGAACACCCAAGAGCAGTATCTTCTAGAAATAGATAAAACATTAAGAATCGATACATAAACGCACATTAAATGATCTAAACTCATCTTTAAATATCAACAATAAACGTGTAAAATGCGCGTTTATCAATAATGACATATAATTCTTGTATACTAATGTGAGACAAAATAAAATTTCACCTCTATCCTTTATAACATGGTCAGTAATAACCCGAAAAATTTAAAACTTTTATTAGTGATGTTTGAATCACTTAGTTGTGGTTCTTAGACCTTAATTATGTTTAAGGAAACCAATGAAGCGAATTAGAATCGATTCGGAGATCGAATACTAAAGAAATCAAAAGCGATAACTAGTCCCAGGATTAGGGTTTTTCGAGTAGCCTGAACATAGAATGAAAGATCGAGAATGAATCTCCCTGACGGATTCCATTTTAGAATCCTCACACGAAAACATGTGAGAATGCAAAGGATGAGAATTTTCGGGCATACTTGCGGCCGATGTTAAAACACTATTTACGAGCGGAACAACCTCCATCCGTGCTAATCATAATAAATAGTGATAACAACCAAAATCATGAAGGAATGATTTATTATGAATTTAGAAATTATAAGAATCAATTTCAAGGGAATTCTCAAGAACTTAACCGACGCAGGGTAAAATATACTGGAAAACCCTAATTTGATCCGAACGACCCGAAACTCGAACCGAGGGTCTAAATCAATAAAATATGCTTTATAAGACTCAAATTATTTATGAAAGCTCAAAAATTCAAGAGAATTTTTGAATGGACATATTTTTAATCGCCGGACGCCGTTTTTCCGCGATAACTCGGAATTGACTTATCAAACGACGTCCGAACGTCGTGAAATTTTTATGAACACTAAAATAAGTCTTTTAAAGGCTATTTAATAAGATAGAACCTTAAGGTTCCAAGAAATCGATCGAAAGTGCGTTAAAACTTAAAGAGTCGGTATTGACATACCGAAACGGGTAATTTGACCAATCCACCTCTCAACTACCACCAAGACCTTACCAAAATGGGAAATGACAGCTCTAAGGTCTGCAATAACAAGGGAAAAACGTGCAAGGGCAGACCTCATTCATCCTCTCACTTTTTCTCTCATTTTCAAATTTCTCTACACTTTTCAAACCCCAACACTAAATCCTCCCTCCCCAACCTCTCCCACACTCAAATAATCCTTCTAAGACCATAGGAAGGTATTATTCATCATCCTCTTCCATCCTAATTGAGTGGAATATTTATTTTGAATTTTGGGTTTAAAACCCTAGTTTGCTCCCATTTATTTTCATGACTTTAGAGCATCCAAATGCTCTTGAGTCGTGAATGAAAAATGCTTAAAATGATGTTCTAAGGCTACTGTAAAAATTTCATAATTTTTGGAGCATGTTTATATTTTTCGATTTATGCTTTATTTATTTTTAAATATGTTAAAGCATGATTTTGTGAATATTATTTGATATTGTTGCTTGCTAATGTATTATAAGCATTTAGTATAAATATCATAATTTTCAGAATACTTTTAAAAAAACGTGAGTGTTGAGGCTTATTTAGGCCATGGTTTGATTTTTATTTTTGAAAATAGTTGAGATATGGTGTTTAAAATATGATGTGAACATCATATAAAAATCTTGGAATTTTTGAAACACATCTCCTATTTTATTTTATTTTGACCGATTATATTTATATACTTTTAGAGTATTGTTTGGTTTTTGTTTGTTGAAAATAGTTGAGATATGGTGTTTAGGGTATGATATGAACATCATACATTAACCTCGAATTTATTCAAACACCTCTCCTATTTTTTTTATAAGAACCGTGGCTTATATATATATATGTAGTCTTTTATTTGATTTTTATTGTTGAAAATAATAGGATGTGTAATATTATGAATATTGGTAAATGTTGGTGTTAATATTACATGCTATTACATATACAACCATATTGTGAAGGATTGGAAATTTTGAATATGTATATATATATATATGTGAATACCGAAAATTAATGATGATGAAAAGCATGGGTTTAAATTTTAATGCATGATACTAAGTGATATTTCATGTTTAGTATATAGTATAAGCATAAAATAATTTTTGTGGAATTTATTGAACACCAAAGCTTGTTGATTTGAAATTGCGAAAATTACAAAGATTTTAACCTATGGTTTAAAATTTTATATGATGATATTGAGTTGATAATTAAATTCTATAGTATGATAGGAGTACAACATGATTTTATTGGAATTTATTGGATACGTATGCTAATTGTTGCTAATTATCTAAAACGAACGAAATGGCTAAGTATGAGTTCGTTTCTAATGTTAAATGATGCTATGATGGTTAATTATAAACTTAGAATGAATGGTTGTGATTAGAGTGGATGAATGAAACACTTATGCACACTTACACAATGATTGTGTATTGCATTAGAAATTAGGGTTTTCTAATGCTTAGCATAGTTTATGTTGTGTGTGGTTTTGTCGATGTTGAATGTTTATGTTTATGTTGAACCGACAAACCAAAACCCCGAACGTAAACAACATAATACTATATGAGCGAGAATCCAAAAGAAATCGACCAATTTCGATAACTTAAGATGGAATAAACAAGAATCAAGTTAGATACAATTAGGGTTTTATTAATGAAAGGATACCCAAACGTGAGTTCCTACGTTAGAAAAACCAAGAGTCGAGCTACAACGTTAATATTCAATAACGACAACTCACTACGACATTAGTCGGGCGTAAACACAACTCGATAATGAATAACGATTATCGACATATGTAACCTCCCGTGAGTTAAGTTAAATAGACAATGTCGTAATGTGTAAGCAACGATTCGAACACATGATGTCGATCCTTATGTCTCAAAAGCCGAGTTAATATTCTCGAGTACTCCATTTAGTCTTAAGTACTAATTACTTACATGATGGCATATGTCCACTGATTTGTAAGTCGATATTCCTCTTTAATTATCATGCGAATCTGACAAGTCGTCAGCATAACCTACTAGGGCGTAACTATAATTGTTAAGTCTAGTTAGTGGCTTGAGAATATCCTAATTTACCAATCATAATTTGATTACCGATAACCTATAACGTAATAACGTTAAAACAAAACTAAGGTTAAGAGTCACGGATAGACTCGGATTATGTAATTCATAATTGAAGTTCACCTATGGACGATGAGGTAATATAGCCTCGACTGGGAATGTAAGATAATAGAAATTATCTTAAAACAATCACATAAAATCATAAAGAAACCCTAATTGGGAACTTTAAAGTCGTAATTTATAAGCGACCATCGATCGATAGAAAGAACCTAAGAACGGCTATTTTCTTATGAAGGGTTCGATCGGGCGTAGTTCTTTGAGGAAGGATACTCACCGCTCATTTAGAACCACTAAGCTTTGGATTAGCGGTGGGCTTTCTTGAAACAAAATGATATGCATATCTCAAAGCATGATTTACAAAAGCTTTATGAAATATTATCACATGAATCGTTATTGATCGCCAAATGTTTATGTTTTGTTGTGATCTATCCGAGATTGGTATATCAATGTGGTATGTGAATGTGTTGGTCCACCAATGTTAAAAAAGGGTATCGATCGGATCCGACTTAGTTGAGGACTAACTCGGATTGTGTACACGATGGATTGTGTGTTAAGGTTAGCTACCTCGACCGGTCACGGCGACTATGTTTAGGTGGCCACCCATAGTCTTGTGAATGGAATGAATGAATGAATGATCGATATGGAAACAACGTGAATGAAATAGTCGGCCCGACACATTTGGAAAACGATAAAATATTTGATAGGCATGAGTCTTTTAACTAAAATACTCATGCGCTATTGTGGGCAGTTAATAACCTTTGACAAAGAAAATGTTTTCGCAACGAGTCCACCGAGTACTTTTGTACTTAGCCCTGCATCTCGTTTTGATGTGCGGGTTGAGCAAGGATCGATGATGGGTGCGGTGGTGCGAGTAGCGACTATTTTGATGCTTAATTAGAAAGGTTTCTAGAACCTTGGGCATGCATCGTCATATGCATGTCCACACGCTTAATTGCCGCCTAACTCGATATTATTAATGTTTTGATTATAACCGCTTATTCTCGTATTGAATTGGAGGTCGTACCTCGTACTTTAAGTTCTCTTACGATTGGGTTATGTTGAACCTTGAACCCCTTTTGACAAGTCCTTCTAGGACTTGAGTTGGTATCGATTGTTTATCCCTTTTTAACCTATGCGTTATTAAGTAGTTGTTTGGTTGATTGCCTTGATTAGCTATGTTTATTTCCGCTGCTTTATCATACCGGTGACGATCCATATGATCCGTACTTCATTGGAAAGTCGGGTCGTCACAAATTGGTATCAGAGCACTTGTTCGCTCTGAACCCTAGAAACCATTTCCTTGAATCTTAAGTTGAAAGTTGAGTCTTGAAATTGTTGGTATTTGATTGCCTCTGCACTGCACCCCATCGTCGTCCTGCTCAACGAGGAAGAAGGTAACTATTTCAACTGAAAGTTGTTTCGAAACGATAGAAGTTTATGAAATGTGAAATGGACTTACAAAAGTCGTATTTTTTAAAGGTTGAAATATGTTTGAAAGGAGAAAAGTCTCAAAAATTCAAATGGAGTAGTTGTTTCCAAGGATTTTGGAAAAATGAATGATTGACATTGAAAAGTTATTTTGAAAATAACTGGTTGTTAGATTGAAAAGAGTTGAAAACCCTGGAAAATTGATAGAGGAATGATATGAGAATATCTGTTTATCGCATATATGTTATGAGTTGTGTTTACTCCTATATGCAAAGCATGCTAGATGCATAATATAAATGAGTATGTTTCCCCATGAGAACATAGACTCTTAAGACGCATGATCCTTATTGCTTCGAACTTAGTATGAGAACATAAGGTATCCCCGATTGAACGGAATACTAAGGAAGAAGCGAGAACATAGAAATTTTAAAAATCACCATCCGAACAAATTTGAGGATGAGAATTCAACGACTTACGATGACGAAGCGATTGCTTAGCGGAGGTTCGACTTTGTTATGAGTCTCAACCTCTCGTGAAGAAATTTCAACACTATCGTCTATCTCTATCGTGGCGATAACGAAGAATCAAAGCATAACGCTAAGAAAGTATGTATAAAAGAATGATAGAATTTGGAGTATTATGGAACGATATGATTGAATGTTATGATTCGAATGAAAATAAGGAATTCATAACCCAATGAAAAGGGTGACCACTTAGCCTTACTAAAAGGCTAGACATTGAAAGTTTGTGCTACCCTAAGAGACCATCGGTCTCTTCCTCAAGACAAATCATGAAAGTAGTTTCATAAGAACTTAGGAATATAGGATACTAGATTATGGTCGGATAATTTTTATGACTAGACGCTTTTATCCTGTAGAGCCACACACGAGGAGGTTGTATGTTCTGCCGTTCCTACTAGATTTGCGAGGAGATGGCGTAGGTGTTATTTGCTCACTTCATGAGTCACCGAGCTGCTGCAGGCCGTGGTATGTCATACTACGATCGATTTCAATCGCCACCAAGGCAGGGGTATACACGCGAGATATCATCTGAATACATATATCGTCGCCGAGAGAGCTTCGATCTTGAGGTGGACTTACCCCGTTCCATCAGCCACCTGAACTACGTATTCATGGTATAAGGAGCTACACCTTGTGGACCGTATCTCCCTGAACGAGAATACACCTGGCGTGATGAGATTCCCAAGTGGCTTCATCCGAAGGTGCCTCGCTTGGCATCTGATAGACCTGCATTCTTGCTGGCGGTGGCGGGGAACATATTCGAGGTGGATCTTTCCGTCCTCGACAAATCACTTTTTCGGTCCCACCGCGGTGGGATTCGAGCCCGTCATTGCCACCCGACCAAAGATCCCGATCATTCCATGCCAAGACTCACCTCTACCTATCGTTCCCTAGTTCAATCGCCGCCACCCCATACGGACCCATGTACCACGATCATCAGAGATTGATGATTCACGTGGCCTAACCGCATGCGCCGTGAGAGAAACCTATGCCTATCTTGCTGTTTCTCCGTTTCCGCCCAATGCCTATGAGGAGATCATGGTTGAGATCCACGAGACACGCTACTATAGAAGAAGCTAGAGTTATTAGAGTCGAAGATCATGGCTCCCACACTCAATGTTGAGGTTGAGGAGGAGGACCGCCTTCCGGCGATGAGATGAACGAAGTTGATAGTAGCCATACTCCGGTTCGACTCGACACGTTGAGCCCTATTTACACCCAGGCGATTATGGATCTAGTTATTAAGACTAGATAATGTTTTGTTTATATACTTTTGTATATCTTGTGATGCATGCGGAAGCGATAGGTCGCTTTGACATGAACCCTTATTTTGATGACCTCGGTAGCGTTTATATTTTTGAAAGCACCGTGACTAGTGCGTGGGTGATATTGATATTAGCTTTTGGGAACATCATACTCCGTGATCCGGCCCCATTTTGTAAATCTCAAAAACGCTGATGAAAATCCTCGTAGAGGCATTTTCTTTGAGATGATGATAGCTCATCGAGAGCCATTGGTTTTGATGTCGTATTATGTGATGTTCGATGATGCGCTAGACTTATGCGCATGATTATATATAAATATTGCACTAATATATTTATGATCCTGATGGATGGCATAAGAAGATATTTGATTGCGTATATTTAAGAATGATAGAATGCCGACGAGAAGGAAAAGCTGCGATGTAACACTTGAAGGAGAGGACACTCCACCACCACCACCGCAAGAAGGATTGAGGAGCCATTCCTATGTAATCCGCCAATTTCAGCGGATTGGGAATCTCGTGGATACGGAACTATGGATTCACGCTAGAGCGAATCTTTAACTTCCTTCACTGCACTCTTAAAACGCTTGTCATGCGTTGCTTTGCAAATATTTGGTGCCGTCGATTTACGGTGGGAGGCAAGAGAAAGACCTTATATGAAGAGGAACTAGAAGCTTACACAGGAAGAATTCAAGTAGGAAGTGTCTGAGAAGTACATACCTAAGTGCTACCGTAAGAGGAATGGACACGAGTTCTAAAATCATGACAAGGAAAAACCACGGTCACTGATTTCGACCGTGCCTTCATGAGATGTCGCGGTATGCACCTCGGTTGTTCGACACACGCGAGAAGAGGACCGAGAAATTTGGGCGGGACTCGTCATGAGATCAGTGTCGCTAACTGTCATGGAAATCGACCTATCTCGAGGTCGTTAGTAGAGCATTGGACATGGAGGCTGCCTTGCACGAGCATAGATTTGTCGTTGTACATCCACCGAATCACCAGGAGATCGTGGAAAGAGAAAGTGGGAAGGACCCCACCAAGGTCGAGGATCAAATCTTGGCCGAGCATGACATGAGGCCATGGCAAGGAGTAATTTTCCATCTAGGCACGGACAAGGCAATGGACGTAACATAGTACCCACGCTTTGGCGGAGAAACTAAATATTCGTGAAACTCCTCAGATGCCCTAAGTTCCATAGAAGTCACAGCGAGTCTACATGTTCACAAATGATGAATGTTTCAAATGTGTCCAGAAGGGTCACTACTCCAGGGACTGTCCAGGGATGCGCCAATGAGAGAATGGTTGTCCCAATGTACCGGATCGAGTCCAGCCGGTCCGGGCTATCCAAGCTCAACCGTTCCAGCGACAACCCCCCGGTTCAGTACTACCAGTCGAATCAGCGACCATATCAACCACGGCGGAAACGACAACAACAATGGCGACAACCGCAGCAACAGTACCGCCAACTCCAATAACAACAACAACAACCGCAGCGACAAGATCGCCTAACCCAACAATAACAACAAAGAGCAGAAGAACCGCAACAATGACAACAACATCATCAACAAACAACCGCCCGGCAAACTAGGGCCTCGCCTCAACCAGAAAGGAAATTCCAGAGCCGCCAAGGAAACTTGGCGGTATGGAAATACTACCCAATTGCTCGTTATCCTCTTTGTTTGATCATGGCGCCGCATTCTTTTATTGTTGAAGCATGCGTGAGAACTTAGGATTAGATCCCAAGCGCTTGAACAAATCATGATAATTTCTTCTCGATGGGAGGCATAAGAACGATAACCCACATATGCTCGAACCTAGAATTTGGACTAGGCTCACTTAAGGTCTTGACAGATAACCTTCATGCATACCCATGACGGATGTGGACATAATCCTAGGAATGGATTGGTTAACCGAACATAGTGCGACCATCTTGTGTAATGAAAGAAAAATTTCCTTCCAACACCCCGGAGAGAAATCTACCGATTTTCACGGGATCAACATGGGGAGGAGAGTTCCAATTATATCCGCACTACAAGCAAGGACGTTGCTGAACAAGACCGAGAACCATGCCTACCTCGTCTACCTCCAAGAAGAAGATCAGAATGAGAGGAGGATAGAAGACGTCTCGATCGTGAAGGAGTATCCCGATGTGTTTCCAGACGAACTACCGGGATTACCGCCAAACCGACAGATCGAGTTCACGATCGACCTCGAACCAGGTTCTGCCCCGGTGTCAAAAGCTCCATACCGGATGGCACCAAAGGAGCTTGAGGAATTAAAGATCCAACTGCAAGAACTCTTGGAGCTAGGATTTATTAGACCCAGTGTGTCTCCATGGGGAGCACCTGTCCTTTTCGTGAAAAAGAAGGATGGTACACTGAGGATGTGTATAGACTATCGAGAGTTAAACAAGATAACTCTTAAGAATAAGTACCCCTTGCCCCGAATTGACGATCTGTTTGATCAACTTAAAGGAGCAGGAGTCTTTTCAAAGATAGATCTAAAGTCGGGATATCACCAATTGAGGATTAGACCAGAGGATGTACCTAAAACGGCTTTCCGTACAAGGTATGGTCATTTCGAATTCATCGTGATGCCCTTTGGACTTACAAATGCCCCGACAGTATTTATGGATATTATGAACAGGGTGTTCCACCCATACCTAGACAAATTCGTCTTAGTGTTCATAGACGATATCCTAATATACTCTAGGAATAACCAAGAACACAAAGAGCACTTGAGAACTGTACTACAAACATTGAGGCAAGAGCAACTCTTCGCCAAGTTTAGCAAGTGTGAGTTTTGGTTAGGCGAAGTAACATTTTTGGGTCACATTGTGTCCGCCGAGGGAATCAAAGTAGACCCTCAAGATCGATCTGATTCGAGAATGGGAGTCATCAAGAACCCGAATGAAATTGAGTTTCTTAGGGCTGGGCTACTATCGAAGATTTATCAAGGATTCTCAACGATAGCCCGACCCATGACCCAACTGTTGAGGAAAGGAATCAAGTACACCGGACCGCCGAGTGTGAGGCTAGTTTCAGAGGTGAAGGAGTTCTCGACGACAAGACCTAGCGAAGCACACTGAGGCGAGATAAAGAGTACACAATCTACGGATGCTTCAAAGAATGGACTAGGTTGTGTACTAATGCAAGAAAAGGTAAGGTTATTGCTTACGCCAAGGCAATTACGCCACATGAGTTGAACTATCCCACGCACGACACGGAATTAGCAATGATCGTACATGCCTTAAAGATATGGAGGCATCACCTTTATGGAGTTAGATGTGAGATCTATCACGACCATAAGAGCACGAAATATTTCTTTGAGCAGAAAGATCTTAACATGAGGCGTAGATGGTTAGAGCTAGTGAAAGATTACTGTCGTGGTATAAATTAGGGTGTCTAGCGGTTCGGTTTTGCTAATCGAATCAATTTTCGATTAACCGAACCGAATTTATCCAAAAGTGAACCAAACCGAACCGCTTTAAATTTTCGGTTAACCAAAACCGATCGGTTCAAGCGGTTCGGTTTTCGTTAACCAAAACCGAATTAAAATTAATTAATAATAAAACAAATAAAATAATAATAAAACAAATAAAATAATAATTAAAATCGAAACTTATTAAAATAGATAAAATATTTAACAATAATTAATAAAGTAATAATTAAAATTGATTTTCATAATTTTAATTAATTAATTAGTAATTGAAATAATAATTAAAAATAAAACGGTTTTCGGTTTTTCGATTCAACTGTTTCGGTTATCGGTTAACCAATAACCGAATTTTTTTCAACTCGAACCGAAACCGAACCGATAACCAAATTTGTCGGTTTTGGTTAACCGAATTTGTTTGTTTGTTCGGTTCCGGTTCTAACCGAAAACCGAAACCGCTAGACACCCCAGTATATAATTACCACCGTGCAAGGCTAATGTTGTAGCCGATGCCTTGAGTCACAAATCTCATCCTAGTTTGGGATGTCTCCGGTCATGAGGAAATACTTATAAAAGAATTCCAGAGGATGAACATCAAGTCGTAGGCCCATCTCTCGACGATAGAGGTCAGATTGCAACATTGATTGCAATCCCGACTTAAGAGTCCGAATCTTAGAAGCTCAGAGGAAGAGCAAAAAGCTAGAGGAAATGCGAGCTAAGATCAAGGACGATAAACACAAGAATTTTCTGAAGCAACAGATAATGTTTTGTTGTATGACGGAGAGTGTGCGTTCGGAAGATGAAGAACTTGAGCGAAATCTTGAAGGAAGCCATGAGACTTCTTATACCAAGACACCCGGCAAAGACCAAAATGTACCAAGACCTCGAGGAGAAATTTTGGTGGGATGGAATGAAGCGAGATGTGGCTTTATTTGTGGAACGTTGTTTGGCGTGCCAACAAGTGAAAGCACTCCACCAACGACTATATGGGACCTTACAACCGCTAGATATACCGGAATGGAAATGGGATGATATAGCCATGGACTTTGTTACCGGCTACCCAAATCACGAGGGAATACCGCTATTTGGGTCATCATCGATCGCCCGACCAAGAGCGCATTTCCTACCCATTCCAATAACACATGGGTCGACAAACTAGCACGGTTATGCGTTCGAGAAGTTATCCGTCTACATGGAGTTCCAAAGACTATCACGTCGATAGAGATTGAAATTTACGTCCCGATTCGGATGAGTTTACAAAAGGCGGGGACACGACTACATTTCAGCACCGCGTTCCATCCGCAGACGGACGGACGGTCCGAGAGGACCATTCAAACGTTGGAAGACATCGCGAGGACCGTTGTCCTCGATAGAGAGAAGGTTGGGAACAAGTGTTACCACTGTGGAATTCGCCACAATAATGGCTACCAAGCGACTCATGGAATGGCCCGCACGAAGCGCTTTATGGAAGGAAATGTCGGTCACCACTTTATTGGGATGAAGTGGGAGAAAGAAGAGTGTTAGGACGACTACGTGGGAGAAATGATTGAGATCGTGCGCTGATCCGCCAACGGATCAAGGAGGCCCAGATCGACAGAAGTCGACGACAAGCGCCGCACGAGCTACATTTCGAAGAGGAGATAAGGTCTTCTTGAAAATCTCTCCATCTAAAGGGATCGTGAGATTCGAATCAAAGGAAGTTGCACCACGCTTCATAGGACCCTATGAAATTCGGAGAATAGACGGTGACTACTGACTTGCATCGCCAAGTTTTGGAAACGTGCACAATGTGTTCCATGTTTCACAACCACGGAAGTACATACATGACCCAGCTATGTGATACCACCGACCGATATTATCCTCGATGACAATATGAGTTACGAGAACTACCTACGGAGATCTTGGACCAACGATCCAAAGGCTGAGAACAAAGAAATACCGCTAGTGAAAGTTCTATGGAGACACCATGGTCAAGAAGAAGCAACACAGGAGCTGGAATCGGGTATGAAGGAGAAATATCGGATCTTTTCAAGGCTAGCAAATTTCGGACGAAATTTCTTTTAAGGGATGGTATGTAATAACCCAAAAATTTAAAACTTTTATTAGTGATGTTTGAATCACTTAGTTGTGGTTCTTAGACCTTAATTATGTTTAAGGAAACCAATGAAGCAATTAGAATCGATTCGAGATCGAATACTAAAGAAATCAAAAAGCGATAACTAGTCCCACCTGGGATTAGGGTTTTCGAGTAGCCTGAACATAGAATGAAAGATCGAGAATGAATCTCCACGAGCGGTTCCATTTTAGAATCCTCACACGAAAACATGTGAGAATGCAAAGGATGAGAATTTTCGGGCATACTTGCCCGGTCGATTGTTAAAACACTATTTATGAGCCGGAACAACCTCCAGTCCGTGCTAATCATAATAAATAGTGATAACAACCAAAATCATGAAGGAATGATTTATTATGAATTTAGAAATTATAAGAATCAATTTCTGAAGGGAATTCCTGAAGAACTTAACCGAACGCCGGGTAAAATATACCGGGAAAACCCTAATTTGATCCGAACGACCCGAAACTCGAACCGAGGGTCTAAATCAATAAAATATGCTTTATAAGACTCAAATTATTTATGAAAGCTCAAAAATTCAAGAGAATTTTTGAATGGACATATTTTTAATCGTCGGACGCCGTTTTTCCGCGATAACTCGGAATTGACTTATCAAACGACGTCCGAACGTCGTGAAATTTTTATGAACACTAAAATAAGTCTTTTAAAGGCTATTTAATAAGATAGAACCTTAAGGTTCCAAGAAATCGATCGAAAGTGCGTTAAAACTTAAAGAGTCAGATTGACATACGAAACGGGTAATTGACCAATCCACCTCTCAACTACCACCAAGACCTTACCAAAATGGGAAATGAAAGCTCTAAGGTCTTCAATAACAAGGGAAAAACGTGCAAGGGCAGACCTCATTCATCCTCTCACTTTTTCTCTCATTTTCAAATTTCTCTACACTTTTCAAACCCCAACACTAAATCCTCCTCCCAACCTCTCCCACACTCAAATAATCCTTCTAAGACCATAGGAAGGTATTATTCATCATCCGCTTCCATCCTAATGGAGTGGAATATTTATTTTAATTTTGGGTTTAAAACCCTAGTTTGCTCCCATTTATTTTCATGACTTTAGAGCCTCCAAATGCTCTTGAATCGTGAATGAAAAATTCTTACAATGATGTTCTAAGGCTACTGTAAAAATTTCAGAATTTTTGGAGCATTTTTATATTTTTCGATTTATGCTTTATTTATTTTTAAATATGTTAAAGCATGATTTTGTGAATATTATTTGATATTGTTGCTTGCTAATGTATTATAAGCATTTAGTATAAATATCATAATTTTCCAGAATATTTTTAAAAAACGCGTGAGTGTTGAGGCTTATTTAGGCCATGGTTTGATTTTATTTTTGAAAATAGTTGAGATATGGTGTTTAAAATATGATGTGAACATCATATAAAAATCTTGGAATTTTTGAAACACATCTCCTATTTTATTTTATTTTGACCGATTATATTTATATACTTTTAGAGTTTTGTTTGGTTTTGTTTGTTGAAAATAGTTGAGATATGGTGTTTAGGGTATGATATGAACATCATACATTAACCTTGAATTTATTCAAACACCTCTCCTATTTTTTTTATAAGAACCGTGGCTTATATATATATATGTAGTCTTTTATTTGATTTTTATTGTTGAAAATAATAGGATGTGTAATATTATGAATATTGGTAAATGTTGGTGTTAATATTACATGCTATTACATATACAACCATATTGTGAAGGATTGGAAATTTTGAATATGTATATATATATATATATGTGAATACCGAAAATTAATGATGATGAAAAGCATGGGTTTAAATTTTTAATGCATGATACGAAGTGATATTTCATGTTTAGTATATAGTATAAGCATAAAATAATTTTTGTGGAATTTATTGAACACCAAAGCTTGTTGATTTGAAATTGCCGAAAATTACAAAGATTTTAACCTATGGTTTAAAATTTTATATGATGATATTGAGTTGATAATTAAATTCTATAGTATGATAGGAGTACAACATGATTTTATTGGAATTTATTGGATACGTATGCTAATTGTTGCTAATTATCGAAAACGTAACGAAATGGCTAAGTATGAGTTCGTTTCTAATGTTAAATGATGCTATGATGGTTAATTATAAACTTAGAATGAATGGTTGTGATTAGAGTGGATGAATGAAACACTTATGCACACTTACACAATGATTGTGTATTGCATTAGAAATTAGGGTTTTCTAATGCTTAGCATAGTTTATGTTGTGTGTGGTTTTGTCGATGTTGAATGTTTATGTTTATGTTGAACCGACAAACCAAAACCCGAACGTAAACAACATAATACTATATGAGCGAGAATCCAAAAGAAATCGACCAATTTCGATAACTTAAGATGGAATAAACAAGAATCGAAGTTAGATACTAATTAGGGTTTTATTAATGAAAGGATACCCAAACGTGAGTTCCTACGTTAGAAAACCAAGAGTCGAGCTACAACGTTAATATTCAATAACGACAACTCACTACGACATTAGTCGGGCGTAAACACAACTCGATAATGAATAACGATTATCGACATATGTAACCTCCGTGAGTTAAGTTAAATAGACAATGTCGTAATGTGTAAGCAACGATTCGAACACATGATGTCGATCCTTATGTCTCAAAAGCCGAGTTAATATTCTCGAGTACTCCATTTAGTCTTAAGTACTAATTACTTACATGATGGCATATGTCCACTTGATTTGTAAGTCGATATTCCTCTTTAATTATCATGCGAATCGACAAGTCGTCAGCATAACCTACTAGGACGTAACTATAATTATTAAGTCTAGTTAGTGGCTTGAGAATATCCTAATTTACCAATCATAATTTGATTATCGATAACCTATAACGTAATAACGTTAAAACAAAACTAAGGTTAAGAGTCACGGATAGACTCGGATTATGTAATTCATAATTGAAGTTCACCTATGGACGATGAGGTAATATAGCCTCAGAATTGGGAATGTAAGATAATAGAAATTATCTTAAAACAATCACATAAAATCATAAAGAAACCCTAATTGGGAACTTTAAAGTCGTAATTTATAAACGACCATCGATCGATAGAAAGAACCTAAGAACGGCTATTTTCTTATGAAGGGTTCGATCGGGCGTGATTCTTGAGGAAGGATACTCACCCCTGCTCATTTAGAACCACTAAGCTTTGGATTAGCAGGTGGGCTTTCTTGAAACAAAAATGATATGCATATCTCAAAGCATGATTTACAAAAGCTTTATGAAATATTATCACATGAACTGTTATTGACTGCCAAATGTTTATGTTTTGTTGTGATCCTATCTGAGATTGGTATATCAATGTGGTATGTGAATGTGTTGGTCCACCAACGTTAAAAAAGGGTAACGATCGGATCCGACTTAGTTGAGGACTAACTCGGATTGTGTACACGTGTGATTGTGTGTTAAGGTTAGCTACCTCGACCGGTCACGGCGACTATGTGTAGGTGGCCACCCATAGTCTTGCGAATGGAATGAATGAATGAATGATCGATATGGAAACAACGTGAATGAAATAGTCGGGCCCGACACATTTGGAAAACGATAAAATATTTGATAGGCATGAGTCTTTAACTAAAATCCTCATGCGCTATTGTGGGCGATTAATAACCTTTGACAAAGAAAATGTTTTCGACAACGAGTCCACCGAGTACTTTTGTACTTAGCCCCGCATCTCGTTTTGATGTGCGAGGTTGAGCAAGGATCGATGATGGGTGCGAGGTGGTGCGAGTAGCGACTATTTTGATGCTTAATTAGAAAGGTTTCTAGAACCTTGGGCATGCATCGTCATATGCATGTCCACACGCTTAATTATTTGCCTAACTCGATATTATTAATGTTTTGATTATAACCGCTATTCCGTATTGAATTGGAGGTCGTACTCGTACTTTAAATTGCCTTACGATTGGGTTATGTTGAACCTTGAACCCTTTTGACAAGTCCTTCAGGACTTGAGTTGGTATGGATTGTTTATCCCTTTTAACCTATGCGTTATTAAGTAGTTGTTTGGTTGATTGCCTTGATTAGCTATGTTTATTTCATTGCTTTATCATACCGGTGACGATCCATATGATCCGTACTTCATTGGAAAGTCGGGTCGTCACAATGGTCGACGCATATGATGAAATCAAAGTGAAGAATTGTGTTAATTTATTGAAAGTGATAGATTATGACTTTGATAGTGATATATTAATTCTTGTATTTTAGTATAAGATGAGAAAAATCCATTATTCTTCATGTGTTATGGCCGACGCACACTAGGAGGAATAGGAGTAGAATTTTCTTCATTTTGTGAAAATGATAAGATATGAATTTGTTTGCTAGTGAATATATGGTATTGTAGTAAATAAATCAAGTTGAAATTGTTGAATTTTAAATTAGATATTTTTCCTAAGGCTTTATTAATGTAATTATCACCAAAACAATTAAAGGTCATCTTTTGGCAACTTGTAAGTGCCATGAATCAAGACAATTAAGGGGAGAGATATTTTTCAATTAAAGTTTGATAAGGATAGGTTGAAAATGATAGGAAATAATTAAGGTATACTATATTATCAAACGAACAAAAAAACTTCTCTCACTTCTTGGAGAGTGACGTGAGTTTAGAAAAATGGGGAAGGAGAGTTCTTCAAATTCTCTCCTCAATCATAATTTAGAAAAACGTTGCCGCCGATAATCGATTCCGATTAAAAGGTTAGAAATCTTACGAGCTTCTTATATATGCAAAAATATTAGAAATTCATCCATGAAATCTTATGTTATATGCTTTTGTTATTTATTATGAAAAATTTGAGAAATGTTTTTAAATGCTAAGTTGTTTATTAAATATGTTTATATGATGTTTAGGAGCATATATTATGAATTTAGTACAAAGTTGAGCATGTTATAAATTTATGTGTTATGACCAAAAATATATGAGATTTATATGTTGATGAAAATGAATTTTAATTGTTGTTTTGAACATGGATTTATGATAGTTAGTAATGTTTAAGTATGTATGAATTAATTCATAATTTTTGGAAAATATTGGGAATTAATTCATGAAAATTTTGAAAACTATATCATATGATATATTGATGTGTGATTGATGTATGTTGGATATTATGGCATATCATTGATGTATGATGATAATAATATGTTATATGAATTAAGTAGAATTTTTGAAATTTTTTTTGTTAATATTTCAAAATTTTCGAAAATTCAAAGTGTAAGATCATGATGTCAAATTTTTCTATGACTAATGTTATTACATATTATTGATCCTATGTTAATATAGTATGTTATGTGAATTTATAGGAATTTATGCATAAGTTTTGAAAGTTTGGTAAAAAGCGCCGAAAATAATGTAGAATGAAAGTTAAAGTCTTAAATTTATTTTATAACATATTTAGTTCCAAAAATATGTTTTAGACATACTATGAATTTATGTGATTTTAAAACAAGGTATACTATGTTTATGTCGAAACGTTTTGTTAAGTGGCGTAAGGTTTGAAAAACAAAGTGTTATGTGTAAGTTAGAACATGCTTATGTGTATTTTCGAGCGTGTTTGATTGATGACGTGATAAATCGAGACTTATGAGAACGTGATTATGAATCGATGAGAAATTGAATGTATATATGTAATTTAATAGTTATATATGTAAACGTTGCGAAGTATATGTTTTTGAAAGCCAAATGACTTGATTAAAGTATGAATGTATGAAATACGTGAATAAGTGAACAAGGTTATGTTGTACGTCTAGTTTAAATATGGGTTGCGTTGAATAGATACACTAAGACGTGTAAGACGTATTAGAGATATACGAATAACTTTTTATAGGAGACGATTTAATAATTGAAATCATTTATATCAAAGGATGTTGATATAAGTTTAACGTTTGACCTGAATGATTGATATGAGGTTTTAAACCATGTTTCGTCTCTGTTTAGAAACAAAAATTTATAAGTTAGACTTTGACATTTTCGAAAAACACGACCGACATTCTAAATTAGTTTCTTACGTAAAGGTGAAGCACGAAAGTGAGCAACGAAAGTAAAGGAACGAAAGTCGTTTTAAGAAGGAGAACGTACCAGGTGGGCTTCTTTTCTCGAAATGACAAATACTTTATTTATGACGCTTTCTTCAAATGAAAAGCCTTTATTTACGATTCTTTCTGTTGAGAAATGATGATGAAATGTTATTTAATTACCTGCCCAAAATGTTTATGTTTTATGTATGGATCATATCAAGTTGTTGGTTCGCCAACTATGAATGATGATAAAGTTGTTGGGTCGCTCCCAACGTATGAAAGAAAATCGAATTCGGATCCTTTGCTAGAAGGACAATTCCTAGCAAGGATTAACGTGTACAATTAAGGGTGACTATGTGCTGAAAGGACAATTCTTGACCGGTCATAGCGTCCGTGGAAGGAGGCCTCCTTCTACGGCGCATGATGTTCCTAAAAGGTTATATGAGATGTGATATGGATCATACATACAAGAAAATATGTCTGGCCAGACGAAGTTTATGAAAATGAAAGAAAATGTTTAGTAAGCACGAGCATTTCAAATAAAACCTCGTGTGTTACTGATGGGGCAGTGTAATTCAATAAAAAATGTTTTTGGCATAAGTCCACTGAGTGCATTCTTGTACTCAGCCCTGTATGTTTGTTTTTAAATGTGCAGGTTGAGCTGGTGATGCGATGGAGCAGTGTTGAGCAGTAGATATCTTATGTCGCTGAAAGTTAGTACCTTGATTGCACATCGTCATATGTGTAATTCACATATTTTCCGCTACAAGAATACTAAGTCATATGTATATTATGTTTGTCAAAGCTCAAACACTTTGAAGTTCTAGAAGTATTCATGATGTATGTCTCACAATTCAATGTTTCATGTCCTTGTTACACTTCTTAATTCCCGTTCCGAGTAATAGTCACTTCTAATCCGTCCTTTGGAATAGCGGGTTGTTACAATCTTGAACCATTGATTAATGGCAAATGGATGATGGAGATGAATTCTTATTTCTTATTTTAAGGGGTTTGTATTATAACTCATCCATTTATATATATATATATATATATATATATATATATATATATGGTTGAGTTTCCGTAGTACCCGGTCCTCAGATAGTATGTAGTACTCAATCTAGACCACACATTTTGAACACGTGACCGCACCACAAGCTGACACGTGGTAGCTCCTTTTTTTTCGCAAGGGGCAAAATGGGAAGAAATCAAATCATCTTTCTTCTTCTCCTCCTTGGTGGCAACGGACGACGCCGGACACGATGACGGCGGCAACGGCAGCGGACGACGCCGGCGATGAAGGCGACAGCATCGGCGAACAGCAGCAATATAAACAAACAACAACAAACAACAGATTTTGAAAGAAAGAAAAAAAAAAAATTGAGAACAAAACTTGAAACTGCATTGAACAAAACATGACAATGCATTGAACAATACATAAAACTGCATGTTGACACAAAACACAAACATGCATTGAACAAAGCACGTCCATACATTGATCAAAACATTTCAATGCATTGAACAAAACATAAAACTGCATGTTTCCACGAAACACAAACATGCATTTAACAAAGCACGTTCATGCATTGAACAAAGCACGTTCATGCATTGATCAAAACATGTCAATGCATTTAACAAAACGTAAAAATGCATTGTTTGCCAACGAGCGCCGGAGTGACGCGCGAGCACGAGCGCACGCTGGACGCGAGCTTCCAATCGCATGCATTATTGTGTTTAACTACATGTATTTTTTGTTCATTTGAATGCATTATTCAGTTCAACTAAATGCATAGTTTTTTTTCGCAATCACATAACAAATCAAATTACTAATCTACCCTTACTATAGCGAAAATCAGCGAAATTAAGCTTAAAAAGTCCGAAAAAATCTCAAACATAGGATCTATGAGATGAATGGATGAGATTGAATACTACATACTATCTCTGGCTCGGGTACTATTTGATCCCTCCTCTATATATAGATAGATAGATAGATAAATAGATAGATAGATATGATATTGAATTATTAAATTATTGCACTTATAGTTGATTTTAATTTTTTGATCGAGATTGATTTGTCCCAAAATAATTTGTTTATGGTTCATAATTTTTTGGTTTTAAGTGAAAAAGTCTTCTATTATAATTTATTTTCTTTAAATTTAAATTTGTCACTTTAGCATGTCCCATATACATATAATGATCATAAAGTCTTTAAAAAATATATTTATCCATATACATAAGATGTCTCTATAATTATAAATGAATGGCCTATTTTTTTTTTTTTTCCCTAGGCCTTGTTTTTGTTGGGACCGGCCCTAGAATCAATCCAAACTATATCATAGAAGCATTCACTTTTTGAATCTTACATCTTTTAAGGTCGTCTAATAAGGAGGGGGTGGAGGATTATTGATGTACGTAGTTTAGAATTTATGAAAAAATAATTATTCACCGTCAAATGCATGAGGACAAGCTTTTTGTCTTTTAGTTTTTAATATACACTATTAACAATAATTTTATAATTTATGAATTTATAACAAATACAATAAAATTTATTTGGAATTTATTTAGATGTATGATGTTTGTTGTACCACATTTTATTAGTAAAATGTGACATTTGTACGTGTAAATAAGTTTAATTCAATTTACCATGGCTTGTGATATATTGATAATAAATAAATAATATGAACTAAGTAATAATAAAAAATTAAATTATTAATCCAAATATAATTAAAGCTTGACTACAAATTCCTAAAATTATAAATTATGAAACATTTTCATATACACAACATTCGTAGCATATATATGCACTATTGTTATCGTTTTTGTTGCATATTAAAATTTTGAGACTACTAAAGCTCTGTATTCTTGAAATACCATCATAAGACTGACGATGAGAGAATACTAGTTTATTGAGAAAAAGTCCAACATATGATAGTGATGTCGTTGACTTTGGTTGACATGTAGTTTGGCAATAAACAATTTCTTAAAATCGCATGCCAATACAGTCCTACGGCAAAAAATTGAATTTATTGTTACAAATTAAAATTTTATCCATCTAAAGTTTTAAAAGTATACGAATGCGAGTATTTTGAAATTTCTAGATATTAAAAGAAATGTGAATGCGATTTTTGTCAAATTTATAAATATTTTATGTAGAAGTAATTTGTGGTGCTGTACATTGACTTGTTAATAGGTGGTTACATGTTACCTAATATATCATAATTGACCCTTCAATATATACATATATATATATATATATATATATATATATATATATATATATGGGATGATTAATGTAAAAATTATTTTTATCGTGAGAATGTGAGAATCAAAAAATGATGAATTCGCTCTGCAAGTTGATGAATTCATTTGGAAAGTTATTGCATCCAAAAAAATGTAACTTTTGGCACTTCATGAGATTCGAACCCAGGTGAAAATTTTCAAATTTTTGGATTAAATAACTTTCCCAACAGATTCATCAACTTTTATAACGAATTTATTTGATTTTAAATTTTTAGGATAAAAATGATTCTCATTTGAACATAACCCTCTCTCTCTCTCTATATATATATAATGGTTGGATGATCAAGTGTGAGATTGATCATTGTTGAAACTTGATAGCTTGAAAAAAATATTTGATTTAATGACAACTTATGTTGAAGTCATCTTTTTTATTCTATATTGACCTGGTAAAAGATCATGCTTGTATATATAAGTTTGAAGGACCATCTCTCTTTATAAGACCTTTTAAGAGGATAATGATCGAGTCTAATATTGTATCAGAGCATGCCAAAATTCAGTGACTTGTTGGATCATATAGTCGTACTGGAGCCTATACGTGCAGGGCGTATTGAAGCCACCTTTTGTATCTCACATCAATTGATAAAAGATTATGTTCTATATATAAGTATGGAATATCCGCTCATCTTATAAGGTCTTTTAAGAAATTCTAATAATTCTTGTCTACTTTTTAATGTTAAACTCTTTTGTAGAATATGCACGACAACTGGAAAAACTAAACATAAAGAATACAAATAATTGAGTTGGAACACAAATTTATAATAAGATAACCGTACAAAAAAAATTACAATAAGAACATACCATTTGTTTTTTTTTCAATTTAATATAGAAATTTAAAGGTCGTGTCACGGTGGACTCGAACTCGAGATCTTTGACCTCAGATATTAACCACTCTACTACTAGGTCAATACACGTATATTATGTTCCATCGCTAAAAAGTGAAACGGATAGATAGGGTAGTATTATGATGTACAATGACGAATTTCATATAAGGTGATCAAAAGGCTTAAATTGAGTCAATAATACTATACTAATACATTATTAATTAGTAAAATGGAATATATTACTTAAATTTATCTTTTAATTTTAGAATATGATCGACAAAAAATATTAATATAAAAGAAAAAGAAAATAAAAAATGAAAGAAAAGAAATAGAAAATAAAGAACCATACAGTTTTATAGCCGCAGCGTTTCTTTTTACAAAATAGGCACAATCTATTTTTTTTACAAGTTTCTATTTTTTTTTTCAAAGTTTAAAATATAAAGCTCAACCACACAACAAAAATATTATAGCTAACTATATAATTTTTTACATATCCACTTCAAGTGATAATTTTTTAAAACAACAACCCAAAACCTGCATTAAGCAACTAATTTACAAAATAGGCACAATCTAACTAAAATATATATAGAATAAATAATCGTTTAATCATATAGGCCTCTAATATCGATATAACGAGATTGCATCTTCCAATTCTTAGCACCACTGTCGCGCTTAATTTCTTTTCCCCTAAAGGTCGAATCTCTAGATGTGAGCAAAATATCTATAATCTGAATAAAAAATTTGAATTTATGTTTATGATCGAATGAGAATTTTTAAATCCAAAATCTAAATTATATATAATTTATATATAATAATAATAATAGTAATATTAATATTAATATTATATTATATTTAAATATATATAAGAATTAAAAAAATGGTTTTGGATTTTCAGATTTTTTTCGTTTTTTTCCAAACTTTTTGGATTTTTCGGTTTAGTTCGGATTTTGTTGTAAAAATATCAGAATTTTGGATTTGAATTCTTGGATAAGTCAGTTCGAATCGAGTTTTTTCATCTTGAAAATTGAATTTCTGGATCAACTTAGATCATACAAAAATCTAAATGAAAATCTGAATGCTCACCCTTATGATTTCTCTAGAACCTTAATTTAACGTATACACATCCGAAACTCCAATCCCCTAACTTGATTTCTCTCTCACTATCGTTGACCAAATATCGTCGCTCTTGACTTCAATACACACCTATACCACAAGTTCCAAATGTGTGTTTGACTGTATGTAATCCAAAAATAATAATTAAAAGCTGGCCAATTAATGTAAAAGATGAAACATAACTTCAAATTAAAATGGAAGTAATGATTTGCGACTAATTTGTTTATTGGTTGGTATTTATTAGAGATGGTAAAGCGGACCCATCCCGACTTGGTTTTGGGCCAGGTTGGCTCCAAAAGCATACGCCCGCTAGAATTTCGGGCTGGGTCGATCTGACCGGGAAAATTTGTACTAATACTTATGTTTCTGGCTTACTTAGATTTCGAATTTTTCGGTTCGGTGGATTTTCGGCCCAACCCTCCCTATTTTTTAGGAAAGTCCAATAGACTTGGCCCGACCCATCCATTTGCTCTAATATTTATAGATAGAATAATAAATTTGATTTGAAAATAAATTTTAATCTCAAAATTGGAAATCATCGTGTTGCATGTTTTGAAACTTAAATCGTGCCTTGGAATGAGCATACATTCAACAATCGTGCCTTGGAATGCGCATACATTAATTTTTACGAAAAAATAAGTTTTTATTATAACTCAACTATATATATATATATATATATAAGGCTGAGTTCATTTAGTAACCAATCCCCAGATAGTATGTAGTATTTAATCTAGACCATACATTTTGAACATGTGGCCGCACCACAAGCTGACAGGTGGCAGCTCTTTTTTCTTTTTTTCTTTCTCTTTTTTAATTTTCGCAAGGGGCAAATGGAAAGAAAACAAATCAGTCTTATTCTTCTTCAGCTTGGTGGCAACGGGCGATAGTGGCTACGAAGGCAACTACAGCGAACGGCAACAACAGCAGTGGACAACATCAGGAACATACACGAACAACAACAAACAACATATTTGAAAGAAAGAAAAAGAAGAAGAAAAATTGAGAACAAAATTGATGGATTTTGAGAAAAAATAGAAGATGAATTTGATAGATGATTAAAGAATCGAGAGAGATTGTGCTATGGTGGTGGTTCACAACGAAATTCATCGGTAATGGAGAAAAGAGACGACGGAATTGACGGAGAAGGATAGATGAGAGATTTTCTGTCGAAAATCATAAAACTGCATTTAACAAAATATAAAACTGCATTTAACAAAACATAAAACTGCATGTTGGCACGAAACACAAACATGCATTTAACTAAAAAGGTTCATGCATTTAATAAAACATATTCATGCATTTAATAAAGCGTAAAAATGCATTGATGACCAACGGGCGCTAAGGGGACGAACGCACGTTAGGCTCGTGCTTCCAACCTACATGTATTATTGTGTTCAACTGCATGTATTTTTGTGTTCGTTTGAATGCATATGTCAGTTCAACTAAATGCATGGTTTGTTTTTCGCAATCACATAATAAATCAAATTACTAATTTACCCTTGCTATGGCGAAATCAGCGAAATTAAGCTTAAAAAGTCCGTGAAAATCTCCACCACAGGTGTCGCGATCCGACCCCTCAACTAAGGATTAGTTAAGCAATTAGGCCACGACAAGGGGGTAAGAAAAGGAAAAGAAAGAAATATCAACAAAAACAACAACGACAACAACATTCCGATACCACAGGTTAATCAAACCTGACAAAAGAATATATATATCCAAAGCATGCTTCAACAACAATTCACCAAACAGGTCAAAAACATCATATACAATTATTGGTCAAAACAATTACATGCCAAGAACATCACAAGCAAATCTCTGGTCAATCAACATGTTCTATAACACAAACATCAAGTACAATATTGACCATCATAAACTAAATGTATTTCGGTATAACAAAACGCAATAACAAAGTAAAGGTCAAAGTGTGGCAACAAGAAGAGTGACTGAGAATCATGTATGAAGACATAAGACTCTGTGCACAAAAACGAACAACTAGAGAAGACCTTTTTACACAATATTCGATTCCGACATCCTCTGCACGTTTAGAAATACATATAGGATGTGGGTACAAAAATGCACTTAGTGGGTATATACCAAAAAAATTGAAAGATTGCTCTTAGAGCTATAAGATTGACTTGTCATAACATGCAACACACATGGGTTTTAGTAAAATGACTTGTGCATGCTACTTAAAGAAACTTACTTGCTTTGATGCTCATATATGATGCAACAATTAACATGCGTCTTCAGATAATTATCTCATATCAATATTCATAAACCATATCTATGCACGATGTGTTGAGAAGTAGGCCTCCTTCTCAAACACTATGATCGGCCAACTTACGCTAGCTCATGGTCATCACTGTGTACACAAAACCCTGACTAGCAGCTCGTCCATCATAGAGCCAATATTGTCCATCTGTCGTAGATTGGTAACATTCATATGCTCAAAATCTCGACAAGTCAGTCATTTTCTCAAATAAATTCATAGTATATCATTTAATATGCAAAATACACATCACTTTAATCTTTTAGGTAAGAAATACTCACCTGATAATATATTACTCTGAAGGGTTGTACTTTCTTTCTTTCACTTTTTTCTTGGTTCCACTTGTTACTTCAATCAACATAGAGTAATATATGAGCATATGAGGAACCAATTAGAAGATAAACTCTTATTCTTAGCTAAGTCGTCAACATGACTATAGGTTCTTTATTTCTAAAGACTCTAAGGTCTATGAAACACTTAGGTCATTGCATCCTCTAACAACATCTAATCTCATAACAAGACTCAACTAAGCCTTATATGACCAAATATGCATAAGAGACATAACAACAAACTTAAACTAATTAATCTTAATCGACAAATTATAAACCCCTTCAACTATGCTTATGACCAACATGAAAAATCACATATGCTATTATCTTAATCAAACAAACACTTAAACATGCTCAACTAACCTCACATATCACCAATCAACAATGTTTTGCATATTTTTGTCGTGTTTTCATTGGTTGTTTTTATTACTTGATTCATTTTCGCTTATTTTTGAATATCTTTTATTGGAATCATGTTAGGTTTCGGTTTGTGCAATGTGTTTAGCGTATTTAAACAAAATGGAGATAAAAAGCGTGACCCAGCGCCGGACTCAGTGTAGCTGGCGCTGGGTGCACTAGATGTGAAGATTGGTAAGAGAGCGCTCGTGTTCGGTGCTACCTTGCATCCGACGCTGGGCGCTTAATGTGAACATCGTCCAGAGAGCGCCTGCGTCCTGCGTTGGGCACTCGAAATGAAGAACGTCCAGAGAGCACCTGTATTCGGCGCCGCCTTACCTCCGGCGCCTGGGCGCTCGAAGTGAAGATTGTCCAGAGAGCGCCCACGTCCGGTGCTGCCATGCATCCGGCGCTGGACGCATGAATTTCGAACGTCCAGAGAATGCCTGCGTCCGGCGCTACGTTGCGTCTGGCGCTTGGCGAGCTATTTTTCGCCCAAGTTTGAAGCGCACCACGTCCGGTGCTACCTTGCGTCCGGCACTATGCGGGAATTTTCAATGACTATATATATGTTAAAAACATGCGTGAACGCTAACTCTCATTTTATTTGTTTTAGCCTCCTTCACGAGATTTCTCTCTTCCAAGTTTTTCCTTTATTTTCTTTTGCAACTATTGATTCAAGAACACTTGATTGAAGAGATTCATCAATGACATTGATATTGTAAGAATTATTATCTCTTTTCCGTTGGATTGTTGAGTTGATGATTTCTATACTTTTCACTTGTTTGATCCATGAGATGAACATGAACTAATTATCTATCTAGGGTTTGGTGATTCAAATTGATTGATCGATTGTTTGCTGATTAAGTATACCAATTGAATTATAGGGTTTGCTTTTGAGTGATTGACCATTATTTAATTGTTTATGTTTCGGGTGAGATCGAGATATTAACATGTTGCATCCATACAAATCAATTGGGCTAGACTTTACCGGAAATGAGTAGTCTAATAGTTTATTTGTTTGTGGAATCTTATAACTTAGGTTTAATCTACAAGGACGAAAGTCTAGGGTTTAAATTAAAGGATAGAGGATTGCATGAGTAGGTAAATTTCTTAAGCATGTATTAATTAATTAATCAAGGCGAAAACCTAATACCCTAGTTATCCTCACATTCTTGAATTACTCTTTTGTAACACCCCAAATTTTAGAAGATCAAATAATAATAATAATAATAATAATAATAATAATAATAATAATAATAATAATAATAATAATAATAATAATAATAATCTTATGGATAATCATGATATATATATATATTGATATGTATTCTATTTCAAATCAAACTCTATATACTTATCAAACTCTAATATTTTATTTTAAAACTTATTTGAGCTCTAGTTTTATTTTATAGGATTAAGATTTAATTCACAAGAGTTCTAGTGGGATTAGAACTTTATTGGGGTTTTATTTATATATATATATATATATATATTTTATATATATATATATATAACACACGCACACACACAATTGATATACACACAAACACACACGCACGCACACAATTCATACACACAATTTATATACACACAACACACACACTATTGCACACACACTGCACACATATTCCACCCACACACACGACGCACACACACTGCACACATTCCACACACACACGACGCACACACATAAACACACATTGCACCCACACACACACTGCACAAACACTCGCACACAACACACACAAACATATTTTTCGCTCCAGTAATCAATTGACGGAATCATATTTTTGATTTGTTGTGCTCGACAAAATAAGGTGGGAAAATTTATGCTTGTGGTTATGTTATCCCTATTGTTTTATATGTTTTTATATTCATATTGATTATATGACTACATGTTTTTATTATAAAAACTATATGATGTTTATGTTAATATATATATATTCTCATGTTATACTATATGTTACTATATATATTTAAGGGCTCACAGAATATTAAGGCCTCATGTTGTTATTATATTTAAGACCTCACATATATTAAGGTCTCATGTTATTACTATATTTAAGACATCGCAGTATATTAAGGTCTCATGTTATTACTATATTTAAGACCTCACATTATATTAAGGTCTCATGTTATTACTATATTTAAGACCTCACAGTATATTAAGGTCTCATGTTATTATTATATTTAAGACCTAGTATATTAAGGTCTCATAGTATATATATATATATATATATATATTTCATGATATTTAAATTCTATTTATGTGGTAATATGAAAGATTAACATGTATTAGATATGTGGATAATTGCATTGTTCCTCACTGAGTATATTTATGATATGCTCACCCCTATTTACTTTCAGTTTTGTAGTTGAGGAGTCGAAGCAGCCATGGAAGTCGAGAATGACTAGTACAAGAAAAAGTCATTTATTTATTTTAGTTCAAGTTATGAGATTTCCGATATTGATTAAAATCTTAAGTCCTTAGTTAAGTCGTTTTCAAATTAAATATTTTTTTAAGACACGTCTTTTAGTTTATTATTTTGTTTAACATGGTCGCTTATGAAAACAAGATTGATTCAGTCCTTTTATAAGAAAGTCAAAATTAGTTTTATACTTATTATCTGTTGAGTTTACAAGAGTTTCATTTGTTGTTCAAGTTTAAATTAAATAATAATATATTAATATTATTTTTCTCTTAGAAAATTGGGGCGTTACACTTTTGCAACTGAATTTCTTATAGCTCTTGGTTTGAGTTTTCCATTGCTTTAATTTACAGTCTATTTTATTCCAGTACCATCTCCCAAACAAGTTTAGGATTTAGATTTACTGTTTTAGTCGTAACACATCATAAACCCTGCTAAGTCTTCATTGAGAGATATGATTTGGGTTGACCTTACCACACTACATAGGCCTCGTACTATTGCGAGTGACTTAGAAGAACAATTTGATCAGAACAAATTTTGACGCCGTTGCCGGGGAAGGCTTTAGGCATTGTGATTGTGTTATTTTCCCACATGTTCTTCTATTTTTCTTTATTTTATTTCTATTTATTCTTTTCTTCCAACAAGTGTGCGTAATCCATTTTCTTGTCTTGTGATTGTGTATGCTAGGTCGTCGAAGCCTTAAAAGAAAGTTGGCACCGGTGTTAGACATCATTCACAGGGTGAGAGATTTTAATTTTTTGGACTCGGAGGAAGAAAGCTCGTCTGAAAGTGAGACGAGTACAAAGATATTTTTGCACGAGAATTTTGAGATAAAATATCAGTATAAAGAGTTTGTGCCTGAGGAAATAGCAAATAATGGAGGAATTAACGAGGAATGAAACCCGTGGGTACGTGACTTTGCTCGACCCCGTTATTGGTGTGACAACATCATGAATAGTCCTCGGGGATCCGGTCCGAAACTACGAGTTGAAACTCATTCACTTCAACCTTCTACCATCGTTTTATGGGATGCCGACAGAGGATGCTTTGAACTTCATCTGGGAGTTCTATGCAGTTGTTCATACTTTTTCGTTGAACGGGCTCATTGAGGACACGTTGAGAATAAGGTGTTTTCCTTACACCTTAAAGGATAGAGCCAAGACATGGCTTATGTCTCTACAGCCTGGTTCACTAACGAATTGGCAAGCCATGTATGAAAAATTCATGGGAAAATATTATTCGAACCATAAAACATAAGAGCTGAGAGCCAAGGTAGCTACTTTCAAGAAAATTGCTGGAGAACCACTACATGAGGCATGGGATCGTTTCAAGTCGCTACAACAACAATGCCCGCATCACCATTACCCAGTTGAGCTTCTTAATCAATTTTTCTATGATGGATTGACTATGGACTTTCAATACATGATAGACAATGTGGCTGGAGGAGACATTGGTAATTATACTGCCGATGATGTTAGCGAAATTTTGGAGAATTTAGCTACAAATTCGCAAAGGAGAAGTGCGGGATGAAGACCGACTGCAACAAATGAGGTGACTCATAACTTTGAAATGACACAGCAATTGGCGGAGCTCACTCGCCAAGTACAGCTATTGAGAGCGAACGAGTCTCAGACCCCACCTCAATTCCAACATCAACAAGTAATATCGATGGAAACTTGTGGCATTTATGGTGAAATGGGGCACGGAGCTAATACGTGCCAAAGGGCCAATGAGATGGCATATGAAGAAGTGCAAGTTAATGCCATGCAAGGGTTCCAGCAAGGCAATCAGCACGGCTATCAACCAAGGCCTAGTTATGATCAATTTTCAAATTCTTACAATCCTAGTTGGAGAGATCATCCCAATTTTTATTGGAGTCAAAATCAAGGGGGATCTATCCAGGGAGTTCATTTCAGACAACAGCCTGCTCAGCAACAGCGGTTCCACCAGCAACCACCTCCGCAAAACCAACAAAGCAGTCGGGAGCACCTAGAAAACTAACACTTGAGGAATGACTTCGGACATTCATTCAAGTGATCTCCCAACGGTTCGAAATGGTGGAAGCATCAATCAAGAGGGTATAGACTCAAATGGAACAACTAGCTCAAACGGTAGGAGAGCTCATGAAACGAGACCAAAAGAAAAAGTTGTCCGTGTAGGGAAAACTAATTTTAACCCTCTCCCGATGATCTATCTTGGATGTTTAATTCACCATACATTGATTATATACCTAGCATGCACCTATATAATTAATTGCAACACGTAGGTGTTTTCTCGTGTTTACCTGCAAATCTGTCGGGAAAGAATGGATCAAGACTAGTGCTTTGATCTTCTGGACTGTATCCCGTTTGCCTAAACTCCAATGCCGAGTGAGGACAATCTATGGAGAGTGCTATAGAAATTCGCCTTCTTCCTACCTAGAGATTCTCGAAAATTCTCACTATTTTGGAATAGCAATTCTCAAAAATATTAGCTCTTGGATTAGCTTTTGATTTTCTCTCACCTTATATTTGTAATGCAACCCTAAACCTTATCAGGATAGGATTTCTGCATATCTAATAAATATAATAATATCACTTAAGATAGAGAGGATCAAAACAGAGTCCCAGTAGGACTCTAAAGGGAAGGGGAAGAAAATCCTCTTAGCAACAGCTCGGATGGGCCAGCCTAGGGATCAAATGCAAGGAATAAAGATGGGCCTCAATTAAATTAATTATCTTATGTTCAGCCCAGAACATAAATTAATTCATAAACATTTATTCATGTCACTAGAGAATAAATGCTAACTTACCCATTTATTTCCGAAGTTGAGTCGGGCTTGCACTTAGACTTCACGAATCCCCGTATTTAAGATATCGTATGTCCATTAATTATTTACAGCGATCTGACTGCTTAAAATAATTAATTACTTTAATTCCTTAAGTAGTACTACTCAACCTTATTATTATACTTGAGATAACTCAACCTGCAGGGTTTAGTACAATAAACCTTTTGAGCTCCTTAAGGGGACGTCATCATCCTAAACGGAGGTTACTCGACACAGGTAACTAGCATGACATACAAGCACTTCCACCACCCAAGATGCAGAGAATCTTGGGTTAACTCATGTAACCCTCACCCTTAACAAGTCAAAGTGATGGTCAGCAACTCATACTCACCTAATACCTTATCGAGGTTTAGATCAACGTAAGTCACCGAGATCTAGGTTCTTCACGACGGTCAGATAGAAGAACTCATATCACTGTGATCCATCAATACGTCAGAGATGTACCAGCATAGACAAGCAACCAAGTCAAGTTACTTCTTATCTATACAAGCGCCTATACCGACAACTCGTCCTCAAGTTGTCTCGGTGTGATACTTTTTTTTATCTCATTAAGCTTGACCAATCATACAGACTTTTGTGATCTACAACACATCGTATGATCTAACTTATATATGAGATAGGGGACATACATATGCAATCAAGTAAACAATTCAGATAGGAGATTGTAATATTCGTAACAGAAACATTGTATATAAGCTCAACCAAAGCGCTTCCAAAGATCTGAATCCAAAATCTCCCACTTATACTAAAGCAAAACTTTTAGTATACAATGTGTCTCTACTAGCTATTACAAACAACACCATCACTTTGCTTCTCCCACTTATACAAAAGTTTCCTTTCTAAGTGGGTGCCATCTTCTTGTAATCCAAGTCCTCGAATATGCTCTTCGTAGACTTTTGCGGTAGTCGATCGTGAATGGATCACTAGGTTATCCGCAGATACCAATCTTTTCTATCAAGATGTCTCCTCGCCTAACGATTTCTCGTATGACATGTTACTTTCTCTCTATGTGTTTGGTTGCCTTGTGGGTCCGTGGGTCCTTCAAGTTTGCCACTTGTAATACCCCGATTATTTAAACGCCTAATTACGATATTAATTTCGTAAATTAGAATATTATTATAATAATTTGATTAATAAATTATCGAATAACGATTTCGATTATTTTGGAATAATAAATTCCTATGTACAATTCACGAATGAATGTGAATTGAGAAATACGAATGTGTAACGTATTTCAACAGTATAATTTTAACGTCGATTACGTATCGATAATTAAATGCTCGTGATATTTTCTAAGTTTTTAAGCTTAGAATTTAATTCCATTATTATTGGAATAATTTAATAAAGTGATTATAGCTTTATTACGACCATTTTGAGATGAGTCGATATTTAACGTTTTGAGACGTTTCAAACGTTAACGTTTTGAGATGACTTGAGAATCAAGTCTAATGATCAAGGAATTATAGTATTTAAATTCCTATGATTATTTTATGTAATTAGAGTATTATTTAGCATTGAAACAATGCTAAAACTTAAGGATTAATTATTGATTATTAAGATTCTCGAAAACCCTAATTCGAAAATTAGGGTTTTCTACCTATGAAATGATACTAATAATTTTTCCTATGATATAATTTATCATCTAAAACATATATTATGATATATATGTATAATTAGCATGAAAATAAATTATATATTACATGTAGAATGAAAAAGACCGTGAGTTTTGTGTTATACACAAGTTCACGCCATTTTGAAGTAGTAATTCTATATTGTGAATTAATTGATACAAGTGTGATCTAATTACACATTTATCAAGTAAAAATTCAATTGAGTTATGTTGGCAAGTGAAGGAGCCGATTTAATTGACTATTGGAAATCATTGATGATATATATATAATATTTGGGAAAGAGTGTAATTAATACACTTGTGTAATACAAAAAAAATCTTAAATTTCTTACACACTCCATGGAGATCGTGACAACTATTGTACATGAGACACAAATAATATTTTGTTTCAATCAAAGCTTTAATAAAGCTTAGCAAAGAGTAAATCTTGTGTAAGGGATATTTTATTGTATGACATATGCACTTTGACTTCCAAAATTTTATTTGTGTCTTGCATTTTGATTGAGAGAGCCGAGAGAGAGAGAGAGAGAGAGCTTGTGTGAGTGTGTTTCATTTCTTATATTTAATTAAGTATCATTAGTCTTGAAACATTAATCACTTTTCATTCCTCTCTTCCAAACACACCAAACCACCGAGAGCTTTTCTTAAGAAAACCAAAGTGTTCTTCTTCCATTCTCCTCCAAAAAGTTTGATCTCTAGTCATCCTACAACAAATCGATACCGTTAACGAGGTTAGATATCGAGCGAGCTTTGATTATACCTAAGCTTTTAATAATCCATTGGTTAAAATTATTTTTCCAAGCATGTGTATTTAGTAAAAAAAATTATGCTAACATGTCCATATGCTTAGAGAATATGTTACATATGCTTAGGAGTAGATATTAATGATTTATTTCTAAAGCTAAGCATGTTGTATAATTTATTTGTTGATGATCGAAATTTCAAGTGTTGTTTTGAAGATGGATTATTGTTATATAATGTTGTAGGAGTTCTTGGTGATTATTTGGAAAATTTTAAAAATCATTTGTTACAGTTTTAAAATGGCGAGAATAACTAAAATTCATAGGTTGATGTACAAAATTTATTTAAGTAATACCTTAGCATATTATTGATTTAGGACCTTGATAATGTGATATGAATTTATTAGAATTTTGGATAAATGTAGCTATATTTATTCAAAAGGCGAGAACTAGGTTCATAGATTTAATGGGTTATAAGTTGTTATAGTGTGATATTATGATGTATTAGTGTTACATGATATTAATTAAGCATAGTGTAATTTTGTAGGATTTTATAAAATTATTTGGTATGTTTTAAACATAGTAGCCGTGAGCTTCATAGTATTGTACTTTGGAGTATGGTTTGATTAGGTTGTATATTATGGTTGAATAATGTTGTAGGATAATGTTTAAGTGTTATAGGAATTTATTAGAATTTTAGAAAATTATTTGGTTGATTTTTGAGAAGAAGTAGGCCTATAGTATTGATAAAGGTGGTGTTCAAAATTTTCTATAGTGATATTAATACATATTAATGATCATAGTGTAAAATAATACACTATATGAATTTAGAAATTTTGGAACAAGTTTGAAATTATAGCATATAGTAGTGAGCTATAGTGTTTTATTAAGGATTTTAAATCCTTTTTATCAAGAAAATAATATATTATATGTTTAAAAATTATTTTAGACATATTAAAAATTTTCGAAATTATTAAACATAGGATATTATGTTTACGAAGAAGCGTTATATTAAATAACGTTAAAAGCATAAATAATGCTTAAAGTATTAAAGATTAATATTGAAAGAAAATATTAATTAAGTTTATCGATTTGCGTGAAAAATCGAGGATTAAAGTTTATGAAAATAAATCGATTGAAAATCGATTTATATTGATTTATTCATTAAAATATGAGTTATTGAAAATTTATTAAGAAAAGTCAAAATGGTTGACTTTCGAAATTAACGTCTGAAATCGTTAGTTAAATACGCTAATCGTGAAAAGCGTATTACTTTTATCTGAATATCTCAATTGTGAGAAAAGATTTCATAATTGAAATCATTTTATTGAATAACGTTATTATCGTTAATTATTTAACCTAAAGGTTAAAATGAGGCGTAGATCATATTACGTCTCTCGATATCGAGAATT
Organism: Salvia rosmarinus; assembly: GCA_036937905.1. Taxonomy (NCBI): domain Eukaryota; kingdom Viridiplantae; phylum Streptophyta; class Magnoliopsida; order Lamiales; family Lamiaceae; genus Salvia; species Salvia rosmarinus. Next base: position 45,826,975 of record CM072817.1, read on the forward strand.
ATTTTATTGATATCGCGTCGTTTCAGCGTATTAAGGCGTATAAAGAATCATCGAAACTTGAATTATTAATTTATTTATCAAAGTTGAATGAACTTTGAAAATCTCGGCGTGCTGACGTACTAAGCGTATATTTTGCGTAAAGGTGGGACGTGAAAGCTCACAAGCAACAAGAAAAGAAAGCGCGTGTCGAGAATCGGCGTTCAAAAGTAAAGGTGGGCTTTACTATACTCAAGCGGTAGAATTTTACCAAATAATTTATTTATGATGCTTTATTGCAAGCAAATAATTATGAAGCGATTTATTTAATTACACCCAAAATATTTATGTTTTATGTATGTATCGATCCATGATTGTTGATGCATAATGTTGGGTAGCCCAGCTTTATGACATGCTTGAATTCGTATTCTTGGAAGTACCCCAAGAATGATGGAGAATTCGTATCTGTCTTGAGATGGCCGGATTTTGTGCGATTATTTGTATTTGTGTCTTTGAAAGGGTGCTCGGCGGTCACGGCGTCTGTGAGGAGGCCTCTCCTCTCCGTATGAGGGTGTTGTGAATGATTGTTGTGGTGGATGTGGATCATACATACGTGGAAAATGCTTGTGGCGATATTTATTGAAAATGATGAGAAAATATTTAGTAAGCACGAGTATTTCAAATTAAAACCTCGTATTATTCTTGTGATGGGCGAGTAATTCAAACTTGATAAATTATTTTGGCATGAGCCTTGAGTGCATTATTTGTACTCGACCGCATATTGTTTTAAATGTGCGATTGTAGTAATGATGGTGATGGAGCGGAGATGTTGAGTAGTCGGGGTCTTTTGGTATTTATTATGTTTGAAAGAAAGAACCTTGGGTGCATATCGTCATATATGCATTCACATGCTTTCATTGCATATTACGAATATTTTGTATGTTATTGTGATAGTTGTATCATGCAGATTATCGAACCTCTTGTTAAAGGAACTCGTAGCCTTTACATTTGTATATGACTTTTGCCTTGTGAATAAGAGTTGAATTGCTTTTGCCTTGTAAATAAGGTTTGATTATTGAAGTTCGATAAATGTTATTACGAAATCTTTTGATTATTTTTATCAATTGTTTTGCATTCAACATTTCAAGCTCGATTCTCTCTAATCATCCTTTGGATTAGGCGGTGTGTGACAGTGGTATCGAGCTTTTGCTCTTTGAACCTAAACTTTCTTTCAAAGTTAAGTCTAGATTGAGTCACTAGACTTCTAGAAATCATCGACTATGCTCAACACTCCATCACATCCATTTCAATAGGGAAAAGGTAAATTATTTTCTCGTCTTTGAAAAGAAAAGTTTGAGATTTATGAATTTGATTTGTTGTCGATAGAACATTATCGACAAATGAATCGATAGAACATTATGATTTGTTGTTGATAGAACATTATCGACAAATGAAATGAAAAAGGTTGTAAATAACCATGAATTATTGATTTATTGATTGAAATTTTTTCGCAAGAAATGCGTATGTTTAAAACGAACTATGTTCGTCATATTTGAATATTTATTCATCTTTTCTCAATGTTGATTTTGATTAATGCCTATGTCATCCCGAATGGAACATAGGCGTAATAAGATGCATGATCCTCTTTGAAAAGAACATAGGCGGACAAATGTACAAACTCTTCTCCATTTCTTTCGAGAACAACATAATCGAACTCAAATTGAAAAGCTAAGGCTTTCCACCTCGTTTGAAGTCAACCCAGAGTTTACCTCGACTCGGGTGACCAATGCGCCTCGGCATTCGCGACTTCAATTGATTCACCCAGCATCGACACGGGAGTTTATTTGGTGTCAACCTCGACATCCACCGAGTTTGAAGATTGCATCTCGACAATTCATGACGCCGTATTTTCGCCTCGGCAAATCCACTTCGGAAGTCGACCTCGATTACGCCGAGCCCGCCTTTGTCGTAATCGACCATTATTTCAAGATTCGGCGATTCATTTCGACAGACCAGCTGACCTCAGTCACCTCGTCACCTCGGCCTCGGCAGTCCGCCTCGGCAACGGCATGCACGACCTCGATATCGGCATTGCCTACGATCTCTGCGACGCGCGAAAATTTTCTGCTGCGGTGTGTTTTGTTTGGATCCGTTCTTTTTCGTTCGGACTCCGATTTGCGAACGGTTTTCGCCTACGTACTCCTAACGCAATTTACTTTATTTGTTATGACGGATCAAACCCCTGATTCCTTCTCCAAAATTCACGAGAATCAGTACAGTCCACCCCGGACAGTTCACCTCGGCAAAGGCGAACTGCTTCGCGCAGTGATTTTATTTTGGTCCGTTCTCCTTCGTTTGGACTCCGATATGCGCACGGTTTTCTCCTACGTACTCCTAACGGACTGTACTATGTTTCTTATGAAGGAAAGATCCCCTGTTTCAGTCTCCAGAAATCACGAGGGCCAGTAGAAGCTAGCTAGTAGTCTTATAGAACTAGAATTTAGTTATATGATAAGATTTTGTTTATGCATGCTAGTCAGTATGTTTCTTAGTATGGTAGGAAAGCTACAACGTGTGTTGTATATGAGAACAATTTCCGTATAACATTTATACATTTATCGAGGTGTTTGGATTGTTTATACGCTTTATAGACTGTCCGGTTTATTCTTTTGCTTATAGACGCGTTAAGTTTATTTTTTTTTTATCTATGCATCGATTATCCTTATTTAGTTGTCTTATGCTCGTTTATGCGTGGCGGATGGCGGGACTCGACACACCACTAGGCGCAGACTTGGACCGAGTGCCACCCTGAGAGATTATTCATAGGTACCCATGAGTATCGGATGTCTTTGGGAGATGATCTTGGAGAGTTCCTCATGCCTACCTTCGTCATTGGAGGGGCGCACGAGCATGGGTGGCAGACTTGATGGCGTGAGCGTCTTCGATGCGGCTACCGATTGTTGGGAAGACTATGCGGAAATATCGGAGATTACATCTACCGATATGGTGGTGACTACGACGATAGCGAGATCTACCGAGATTTGTGAGCCATCGACCTCGTCTTTAGTATCTGGGGTAGCCAGAGAGGACCGTACCTCCTCAGGAATATCGTGGCGTGACGAGTCACCGGGTGGCTCTACTTGGAGGTTCCTCAGTGGTTGATCCGTGGTTCCGAGAGATTTGGAAGCGGCGACCGACGCCTTTCATGTGACGAGGCGTCTCGGCCCGAGCATTGGGGATGCCGGTGTTTCCCCATTGTCGATTGGACACCCATACACCCACCGCTTCCTATCTTGCCACCTATGTTAGCGCCCGGCCTTGCCCAGTGAGCCGTGCGACAGGCGGCGGGATGAGGTCTCGATGATCGTGATGACTTGATCCGATCCGCGACATTCCTATGGTTGGGGATGACGGGCGGGACCGTCAGTGCGCCGCCGTGAGGGCGACTCGGACGATGATTCGGATAGCGACTCGATGGCGATTGAGACGACGAGGAGGATCACGAGGAGGATCGATATGATGATGAGTGATACACTGTTGATCTGTTTAGCTAGGTTTTAGTCCGTATGTATATAGTCCGGTATGTGTGTAGGTTGCTTTGTGTTTTGAAAAGGGAGTGAGCGTTGGTACTTTGTATTATCTTGTAATCCGTATGTTGTTCGATCGGGTTAAGCTTTGAAATGCCATCTATTGTACATTATCCCTTTTGTATTAGCTGTTTATGCAGAATAGTCCTCCTCGAGGCACAAATTTTCGATGTATATATGATAACCCGAGCGGGCTTTTGCGGCGAAATGATATTGTGATGAATAGCTTGGTTTAAAAGCGCTTTACAAAAGAAATTGTATGATGATATTATATATGTTAATTGTGAAAATGATTTTCAATATTTATTGTATGTTTAAACAACGAGAATGCCATGAGGCGGGATCTGCACAAAGAGGTAGGGAAGGGGAAGAGGTAGAGGCGGAGGAAGAATTCTGTGCAGAACTGCGAATATACCCAACCACCACCACCTCCACCCGATCGTGGGATCGAGGAATTATTCTTAAGGCGAACCCACCATCCTTTGATGGAAAAGGAAGCCGGATGATGCCGAGCAATGGATCGGGGCTATGGAAAGGATATTTGATTTTCTTGTTGCAGTAGCGAGCAGCTATCTGTATTACCTTTCAGTGACGGGACTGCCGACTTTTGGTGGGAAGCCCGGCGAAAGATTTTCTGCGAGGATCATATGAATGAATTCACAGGAAGAGTTTAAAGGGGCTGTATGAGAAGTATGTTCGAAGAGTTATCGGAAGAGAAAGGAACATGAGTTTTATAATCAAAGCAGGAGAAAATGTCGTGACAGATTATGATCGCATCTTCGTGATATGTCGAGATATGCCCCGATCGGTGAATACGGATATGAAGATGGCGAGAAAAATTCAAGTCGGATTGAGATCGAGAGATAAGAATGTCTCTAGCCGACCATGGAGATCGACTTACACGAAGCTCTTGGACGAGCTTTGGACATAAGCGACTATGCGGAAGAAGTCGATCGAACACGGACATCGAACACAGGGGACAAAGGGAGAGAAAATGGGAAGGAAATTTTGGTAACAACAATCGAGGAAGTTTTGATAATACCAATAACAAGCGTCCTTGGCGAGGAATGTAGCGCCGCAAGGCGGGGATGGAAGAAGCCGGTCTTTTCCCTCGAGACAGGAGGACCACAAGAGCAAGCAAGGACAACTCCTTGCCCAAAATGCGAAATTTCACAAAGGAGTTTGTCATTTGGTAAATTGTTTCAAGTGTGGCATGAAGGGCCATTACATAAACGATTGCGGGGATACATGCGGGGGCGGTGGGAAGGCGAATCAGCCGGCAGCGCCCAACCCCTAAGAGCGATTGGTTTCAGCCCCAAGCAACAACAACGACAACCACCACAGCGGCGTAATCGGCGACAACGCCAACAGCGGCAGCCACCGCAGAATCAACAAAGGCGGCAGCCCGTCGGCCTCGGTAGGCTCAAAGCGAGCATATGCTGCGGGAGGCGAGAATGAACAAAACCGAGGAAACTGGCGGTATGGGAACACTTCTCAGCGTGCACTGTTATACTTTTGTTCGATCACGGGGCATCACATTCTTTATAGCAAGAACATGTGTAGATCTATTGGAACTTAGATGCGAGAAAGCAAACCAGGATATGAACATCTCTTCACCCATAGGAGGGATTATGGTATTACTCACATTTGCTCGAACTAGAGTTGAACATAGGATCACTTAAGGTTCGACGAATAACTTAAACATAATACCCATGGGTGATGTAGATATAATTTTGGGAATGGATTGGTTAGCGGAAAATCATGCTACGATTACGTGTAAAGAAAGGAAAATTTCATTCCATTTTCACGGGAAAGAAGCTACAAGCTTTTATGGAATCGGTATGGGAAAGAAAATTCGATTATATCCGCATTGAAGGCTAGAGTATGATAAACAAGAAAGGATGCCATGCATTTCTTGTTTATTTGAACGGAGAAGATCGAACAACGATAAAAGTTGAAGATGTAGAGATTGTGCGAGAATTTTCGGATGTTTTCACGAAAATCTACGGATTACCTCACGATGAACAGCTGGGTTTACCATTGACTTGGAACCGGATCGGCTCCGATGTCAAAAGCACCGTCAGAATGGCTCCAAAAGAGCTGGAAGAGTTGAAAATTCAAATCAAGAGCTGTTAGACCTAGGTTTTATCGGACCTAGTGTTTCGCCTTAGGGAGCACGGTGTTATTTGTAAAGAAAAGGATGGTTCCTTGAGGATGTGTATAGATTACCGAGGCGAACAAAATGACGCTCAAAACAAGTATCCACTTCAAGGATAGATGACTTGTTTGATCAGCTAAGAGGAGCTAGCGTGTTCTCAAAATCGACCTCAAGTCGGGCTATCACCAACTTAAAGTGCGGCTGAAGATGTATCAAAGGCGGCTTTCGAGCGAGATCGGCCACTATGAATTTATAGTTGTGCCATTCGGATTGACCAATGCGCGGCGGTATTCATGGATCTCATGAATAGGGTGTTCCACCCATTTTAGACAAATTTGTCTTAGTCTTCATAGATGACATCCTCATCTATTCAAAGGATGAAGACGAACACAAGGAACACCTCCGGACAGTACTGCAAACTTTGAGAAATGAACAACTTTTTGCTAAATTTAGCAAATGTGAATTTTGGCTGAAGGAAGTAATGTTCCTTGGACACATTGTGTCAGCCGAAGGGATTAAAGTTGATCCGGCCAAAGTAGAAGCAGTCCAAGAATGGAAATCGCCGAGGACACAAAATGAAATTAGAAGTTTCTTGGGATTGGCAGGTTACTATCGGAGATTCATTGAAGGATTCTCGAAGATAGCAAGACCAATAACCCAACTACTCAGAAAAGGAATTAAATTCACATGGGTGATGAGTGTGGCGAATTTCGGGCGCTCGAGGAAAAGTTAACTCACGCCTGTATTAGCAGTTCGAGCGAGATAAAGAATCGTGGTCTATCTGAGATGCTTCCAAAATGGATTAGGCTGTGTGTTAATGCAAAATGGAAAAGTGATAGCCTATGCATCTCGACAATTGAGACCGCATGAATTGAATTACCCAACTCATGATGCGGAACTAGCGGCGATGGTGCATGCCTTAAAGATATGGAGACATCATCTCTACGGAGTAAGATGTGAAATCTTTACCGATCATAAAAGTTTAAAATACTTTTTGAGAGAGAGATCTAAACATGAGACAAAGAAGATGGCTCGAATTGGTAAAGACTACGATTGTGGTATAAACTATCACCGGGCAAAGCGAATGTTGTAGCCGATGCCTTGAGTCGTGAAGTCAAAGCAAATTGGGATGTCTCCTCACAAATGAAGAAAAACTCATTGAAGAGTTTGAAATGATGAAGATTGAATTGATTGAACAACGAGAGGCGATCACGAGTTGTATTGCTACACTCACTTTGACGTCGACTTGAGGAAAAGAATCATTGAAGGACAAAGGATGGAGGAAAAGTTAGAAAAGCAAGAGCGAGTAAGGACGGAAGGATGAAGAATTTTCAAGAAGCACGAGATAATGCTTTATTATTTGAAGGAAGGTTGTGTATCCCGAGACAACAACAATCTTGAATGAAATCATGAGTGAAGCTCATGACACACCATATCTGACCCATCCGAGAAGTACAAAATGTACCAAGACTTGAAGAAAAAGTTACGGTGGGAAGGTATGAAAAGAGACATAGCCTCTTTTGTAAGCGATGTCTTGCTTGTCGACAAGTAAAAGCATTACACCAGCGTCCTTATGGAAAGCTACGACCTTTGGCAATACCGAGTGGAAATGGGAAGATATAGCTATGGATTTTGTTACGGGTTTACCAAAGTCTAAAAGAGGAACAACGCTATATGGGTAGTAGTGGACGGACTCACTAAATGTGCACATTTTACGCGATTGATTACCCGGGTGCGATAAGCTAGCCGGTATGCGTAAAGGAAATTATGCGCTGCATGGAGTGCGAAAACTATCACATCGATAGAGATTCAAAATTTACTTCAAGATTACGGACTAGCTTGCAAAAAGAATTGGGCGCGAAATTAAATTTCGACCTGACTTTTCACCCTCAAACCGATGGACAATCGGAAAGGACGATCAAACACTCGAAGACATGTTGAGAAGCGTAGTGTTGGATCGAGGTGCCAAATGGGAAGAGGTTTTACCTCTCATCGAATTTGCTACAATAATAGTTATCAGCGACGATCGATATGGCCCGTATGAAGCCTTATATGGAAGAAAATACCGATCACCGCTTTCTTTGGGATGAAGTGGGTGAAAGAAGAATCTTAGGGCTGACGCTATAAGCGAAATGATTGAGATCGTTAGCCAAATTAGGCAAAGAATAAAAGAAGCTCAAGATGAGCGAAATCTTCTGACGTCTGCGAAGGTCGAGCTACATTTGAAAATGGAGATAAAGTCTTTTGAAGGTCTCTCCATCTAAAGGGATTATAAGGTTTGGAGTAAAGGGAAAGTTAAGACCCGTTTTATTGGACCTTATGAAATCCTAGAAAGAATAGGCCCGATCGCCTATAGGTTGGCTCTTCCGTGAGTCGGGAAGCGTACATAGCGTCTTTCATGTATCCTGACTCGGAAAATATGTATGCGACCGAGCATGTGATCCATCAAGGCGGCGTGATCCTCAATCGGATATGAGCTATAATGAAGAACCTACGGCTATTCTAGACCACAAGGTTGACAATTGAGAAACAAATCGATTCCACTAGTCAAAGTCTTGTGGAAGCATCATGGACGAGAGGAAGCCACGTGGGAGCTTGAGGGCGCAATGAAAGAAAAATACCCGATCTTTTACGAGGTATGTAAATTTGGGATGAAATTTCTTTAAGGGGTGGAATGTAATACCCGATTATTTAAACGCCTAATTACGATATTAATTTAGTAAATTAGAATATTATTATAATAATTTGATTAATAAATTATCGAATAACGATTTCGATTATTTTGGAATAATAAATTCCTATGTGCAATTCACGAATAAATGTGAATTGAGAAATACGAATATTTAACGCATTTCAACAGTATAATTTTAACGTCGATTACGTATCGATATTTAAATGCTCGTGATATTTTCTAAGTTTTTAAGCTTAGAATTTAATTCCATTATTATTGGAATAATTTAATAAAGTGATTACAGCTTTATTACGACCATTTTGAGATGAGTCGATATTTAACGTTTGAGGCGTTTCAAGCGTTAACGTTTAGAGATGACTTGAGAATCAAGTCTAATGATCAAGGAATTATGATATTTAAATTCCTATGATTATTTTATATAATTAGAATATTATTTAGCATTGAATTAATGCTAGAAAATTTTGGAATTATATTATTGATTATTAAGATTTTGAAAACCTAAATCGAAAATTAGGGTTTTCTACCTATGGATTGATACTAATAATTTTTCCTATGATATAATTTATCATCTAAAACATATATTATGATATATATGTATAATTGGCATGAAAATAAATTATATATTACATGTAGAATGAAAAGTGCAGTGAGTTTTGTGTGTATAGGCAAGTTCACGCCAATTTTGAAGTGTTAATGCTATATCTTGAATTAATTGATACAAGTGTGATCTAATTACACATTTATCAAGTAAAAATTCAATTGAGTTATGTTGGCAAGTGAAGGAGCCGATTTTGTTGACCATTTATAGAAAATCATTGATGATGTATATATATAATATTTGGGATAGAGTGTATTAATACACATGTGTAGATACATTGAAAAAAATCTGAAATTTCTACACACTTCATACATATTGATCGTGACTATTGTATAATGAGACACAAATAATTTTGTTTTCCCAAAAGCTTTAAAAACTTTATCATGTAAATACATTGTAAGAAGATATTTTATAGCATGACATATTCATTTTGACTCAAAATTTTATTTTTGTCTTGCATTTTGATTGAGAAGAGAGAGAGAGAGCTTGTGTGAGTGTAAATTCATTTCTTATATTTACTTAAGTATCATTAGTCTTGAACCCACAAACATTAAACACTTTTCATTCCTCTCTTCCAAACACACCAAACCACCGAGAGCTTTTCTTAAGAAAAACAAAGTGTTCTTCTTCCATTCTCCTCCAAAAGTTTGATCTCTAGTCATCCTACAACAAATCGATACCGTTAACGAGGTTAGATATCGAGCGAGCTTCGATTATACCTAAGCTTTTAATAATCCATTGGTTAAAATTATTTTTCCAAGCATGTGTATTTAGTAAAAAAATTATGCTAGCATGTCCATATGCTTAGAGAATATGTTACATATGCTTAGGAGTTGATATTAATGATTTATTTCTAAAGCTAAGCATGTTGTATAATTTATTTGTTGATGATCGAAATTTCTAAGTGTTGTTTTGAAGATGGATTATTGATATATGATGTTGTAGGAGTTCTTGGTGATTATTTGGAAATTTTTAAAAATCATTTGTTACAGTTTTAAAATGGCGAGAATAACTAAAATTCATAGGTTGATGTACAAAATTTATTTAAGTAATATGATAGCATATTATTGATCTAGGGTATTGATTATGTGATATGAATTTATTAGAATTTTGGATAAATGTAGCTATATTTATTCAAATGGCCGAGAACTAGGTTCATAGATTTAATGGGTTATAAGTTGTTATAGTGTGATGTTATGATGTATTAGTGTTACACTATAGTAATTAAGCATAGTGTAATTTAATTAGAATTTTATAAAATTATTTAGTATGTAGTTTGATGAAAAGAAGCCATGAACATAGTATTGTCCTTTGGTGTAGAAATTTGATATGTTGTACTTTAGGTTATAATTATGTTGTAGGATAATGTTTACCTGTTATAAATTAATTAGAATTTTAGAAAATTATTTGGACAATTATTGAGAAGAAACCGTAACCTATAGTATTGATAAAGGTGGTGTTCAAAATTTTCTATAGTAATATTAATACATATTAATGATCATAGTGTAAAATAATACACTATATGAATTTAGAAATTTTTGGAACAAGTTTGAAATTATAGCATATAGTAGTGAGCTATAGTATTTTATTAAGGATTTTAAATCCTTTTAATCAAGAAAATAATATATTATATGTCTAAAAATTATTTTAGACATATTAAAATTTTTTTAGAATTATTAAACATAGAATATTATGTTTACGAAGAAACGTTATATTAAATAACGTTAAAAGCATAAATAATGCTTAAAGTATTAAAAGATTAATATTGAAAGAAAATATTAATTAAGTTTATCGATTTGCGTGAAAAATCGAGGATTAAAGTTTTATGAAAATAAATCGATTGAAAATCGATTTATATTGATTTTATTCATTAAAATATGAGTTATTGAAAATTTATTAAGAAAAGTCAAAATGGTTGACTTTCGAAATTAACGTACGAAATACGTTCGTTAAATACGCTAATACGTGAAAAACGTATTACTTTTATCTGAATATCTCAATTGTGAGAAAAGATTTCATAATTGAAATCATTTTATTGAATAACGTTATTATACGTTAATTATTTAACCTAAAAGGTTAAAATGAGACTGTAGATCATATTACGTCTCTCGATATCGAGAATTATTTTATTGATATCGCGTCGTTTCAGCGTATTAAGGCGTATAAAGAATCATCGAAACTTGAATTATTAATTTATTTATCAAAGTTGAATGAACTTTGAAAATCTCGAAAAGCGTGTCAACGTACTAAGCGTATATTTTGCGTAAAGGTGGGACGTGAAAGCTCACAAGCAACAAGAAAAGAAAAGCGTGTCGAGAATCGGCGTTCAAAAGTAAAGGTGGGCTTTACTATACTCAAGCTGGTAGAATTTTACCAAATAATTTATTTATGATGCTTTATTGCAAACAAATAATTATGAGCGATTTATTTAATTACACCCAAAATGTTTATGTTTTATGTATGTATCGATCCATGATTGTTGATGCATAATGTTGGGTAGCCCCACTTTATGACATGCTTGAATTCGTATTCTTGGAAGTACCCCAAGAATGATGGAGAATTCGTATCTGTCTTGAGATGGCACGGATTTTGTGCTTCGATTATTTGTATTTGTGTCTTTGAAAGGGTGCTCGGCGGTCCGGCGTCTGTGAGAGGAGGCCTCTCTCGGTAGGAATTGTTGTGAATGATTGTTGTGGTGGATGTGGATCATACATACGTGGAAAATCTTGTGGCGATATTTATTGAAAATGATGAAAATATTTAGTAAGCACAGTATTTCAAATTAAAACCTCGTATTATTCTTGTGATGGGCGAGTAATTCAAACTTGATAAATTATTTTGGCATGAGCCTTGAGTGCATTATTTGTACTCGACCGCATATTGTTTTAAATGTGCGATTGATTGTAGTAATGATGGTGATGGGCGGAGATGTTGAGTAGTCGGGGTCTTTTGGTATTTATTATGTTTGAAAGAAAGAACCTTGGGTGCATATCGTCATATATGCATTCACATGTTATTTTCATTGCATATTACGAATATTTTGTATGTTATTGTGACGAATTGTTGTATACATGCGAATTATCGAACCTCTTGTTAAAGGATCTCGTAGCCTTTACATTTGTATATGACTTTTGCCTTGTGAATAAGAGTTGAATTGCTTTTGCTACTTGTAAATAAGGTTTGATCATTGAAGTTCGATAAATATTATTACGAAATCTTTTGATTATTTTTATCAATTGTTTTGCATTCATTTGATATTCTCAAGCTCAAAGGAACACATGCTCTTGCTAGCACATCTAAGGGCCCAAAATTTTCATCGCAAAATGGAAATAGAAAAGGGGTACCAAAGGTGGTAGAAGCGAGGAAATAGTGGGAGTAATGGGAGCAAGAACATGGTTGCCACCGAGGCTTGAAGAAGCCAAAGGAGAAGGGCAAGTGCTTCAAGTCTTGGTAAGATCGGGCATTGGAAGGCCAAGTGCCCTATGCTCAAGGCTCAAGGTACGCCGCTTGCTTTAGTAACGGAAACATGTTTAGCGACTTGTTCTACCCATTCATGGGTAGTAGATACGCGCGAATCGATCATGTTTGTTACACCTTGCGGGGTTCCCGCGGACAAGGGAGTCTGTTTGATGGCGAGATAACGATCTCCATGGGCAACGCGCGAAAGTCAAGCTGTTGCAGTTGGAGATGTTCTTTATGTTTTGAGACAACAGCTTTAGTTTTGAAAGACGTTTTATATGTGCCGGATTTTCGGTGGAACCTTGTTTCGCTTTCAAATTATTTACTCATGGATATTCGTTATTTTTGATAGTGGTGTTTCTATCATAAGAAATGACGAAGTTATCGTGTTGGCACCTTATATAATTCGCTTTATACTATTTTCGCAAAACATAATACCTATAACTATGTTGCATCTACATCAAACCCTAAAAGAGAAAGTTTTCTTCAGAAGATGACTCTACTTTTCTCTCGGCATCTTAGATTAGGTCACATCAATCTAAATAGGATCCAAAGGCGGCTAAGAATGGAACGTTAGGTAATCTCACGGTTACTCGCTTCGGTCTGCGAATCACGTATAGAAGGTAAGATGTCGACCCGCACCTTCAAAGAAGGGTTATAGAGCCAAAGAAATGTTGGAGTTAGTCCATTTCGACTGTGTGGACCGATGTCCACACAAGCTCGTGGAGGGAATGCAGTATTTTGTCACTTTCATCGACGATTACTCGAGGTACGGATACATATACCGCTTCACCGCGAAGTCGAATGCTTTGAGAAATTCAAAGAGTTTAAGGCGGAAGTGGAGACGAAGCTAGCTAAAAGTAGTCATCGCTGCGTTACGATCGCGGTGGCGAATACCTCGATAACGAGTTTATGGACTATCTGGTGAAGTGTGGGATTACATCCCAACAAGACTTCACCGGCACACCACAAAAAATGGTGTGTCGGGAGCGAAGAAATAGGACTCTTTTGGAAATGGTTAGATCAATGATGAGTTATGCAACATTGCCTATTTCGTTCGGGGTATGCCTTAGAAAGCAGTGACATACTTGCTAAATCTAGTACCATCCAAGTCGGTCGAAAAGACCCCTTCGAGTTGTGGTTTGGGCGAAGCTCAGTTTAAGCCACATAAGGATATGGGGCGATCCAAAGACACGTCTTTGAACAAGAAGGCGACAAGTTGGAGGCTAGATCCGACGCAAGGTCGTTTATTGGCTATCCTAGAGGAACGAAGGTGGTTTATTCTATATTCCTAAGGATCGGAAGGTCATTATTAGCACTAATGCTCGATTCTTAGAAGAGGACTACATGAAAATCATAAATCCAAAGTTGAAATCATTCTTCAAGAATTAGAAGATGATCGTATTCCACCACCGAATAGGCAAAGGTGCGAGATGTCGAGTCTAGTGGGAGGATCGACACGAGATACTTCAAGAAATTGAAGTGGGTCGAGTTCCACCGGAGATACCGACCGCATAAGTGGTACCTACACGCAAGATGTGCGAGTTAGAGAACCACAAGTATCTCGCACCCACCGTTGCCATTGTGCTGTAGAACCTCGTCGTAGTGGGAGGGTTGTTCGTCAACCCGAGCGATTTATGTTCGTGGGTGAATCTTGGATTTAGTCCCAGAGACGAACATGCAATAATCGACCCATGGACATACAAGGAGGCGATACAAGATATAGATGCAAGATCATGGCACACCGCTATGGACTTAGAAATGGAGTCCATAACGGCTATGGATGTATATGAAAGACACCTCTACCGGATGGCGAGGAAGCCGTAGGTAGTAAGTGGATATCTGAGAAGAAGAGATTCCGATGGAGAGGTTTCGCTTTCAAAGCCGTGCTTGTGGCGAAAGGGTACACTCAGATTGAGGGCATCGATTTCGATGAGACCTTTCAGCAGTAGCAATGCTCAAGTCCATCGTAATTCTTCCGCCATAGTGACCCACTTGAACCTAGAGGTTTGGCAAATGGATGTTAAAACCGCTTTTCTAAACGGTTACCTTGAGGAAGGTAGAGACATCTATATGCAGCAACCTGAAGGTTATGTGGTAAAGGGTGAAGAGCATCTAGTATGGAAGCTTAAGAAGTCCATTTATGGGCTTAAGCAGGCCTCCCGATCATGGAACTTACGCTTTGACGAGGTAGTAAAGTCCTATGGATTTACCCAGTTGCCTAGCGAGAGTTGTGTGTATCGGTTAGATGTCAACGGTGATGTGGTATTTCTTGCACTTTATGTAGATGACATCCTTCTCATTGGCAACAACGTGAAGCTGTTATCAGACGTAAAGAGTTGGCTATCCGATCAGTTTCAAATGAAAGACTTAGGAGATGCAGCGTACATTCTTGGGATCAAGGTTTACCGAGATCGCAAGAAGAAAATGTTGAGCTTATCTCAGGCGTCTTACATTGATACTGTGATTACTCGTTTTAGTATGCAAACCGCCAAGAAAGGATTGCTACCTTTCAGACATGGCGTTCCTTTATCAAAACGCAGATCACCTATGATTTGCAAAGGAGATAGAGGAAATGAGACAAGTTCCTTATGCTTCCGCCGTAGGAAGTCTCATATACGCAATGCTATGCACGAGGCCCGATATACGCTATCACGGTGAGCATAGTAGCTGATATCGCCTAACCACGGACAAGCTCATTGGATTGCGAAGAAAGCATATACTCAAGTACACGAAAGGACTCGAGATTATAGGCTAGTTTACCATGCGAGATAGTCTAATGCCTTTGGGTTATCAGACTGGATTTCAAAGTCGACCGTGATGAGAAAAAGTCAACCTCGGGCCATGTGTTTACCTTGGGAGGTGGAGCCGATCTGGCGGAGTGCAAAGCGGCGATGCATTGCGGACTCTACCATGGAAGCCGAATATGTAGCCGCCGGAGGCTTCTAAGGAGGTCAGATGGTTCAAGAACTACTCATGGATCTAGATGTGGTACTGGTTTGCCCAAGAGTATCATAGTTTTGTGATAACTTTCGGTGCGATGGCAAACTCGAAGGAACCACGGACCCACAAGCAACCAAACACATAGAGAGAAAGTACCATGTCATACGAGAAATCGTTAGACGAGGTGACGTCTTGATTGAAAAGATTGATACGACGGAAAATCTAGCGGATCCATTCACGAAGAGCTCGCCGCAAAAGTCTACGATGGACACGTTAGAGGACTTGGATTGCGCTTGATGGCACCCACTTAGAAAGGAAACTTTTGTATAAGTGGGAGAAGCAAAGTGATGGTTGTTTGTAATAGCTAGTAGAGACACATTGTATACTAAAAGTTTGCTTTAGTATAAGTGGGAGATTGTCGATTTGTATCTTGAAAGCGTTTGGTTGAGCTTGTATACAATGTTTTCTGTTACCACTATTACAATCTCCTATCCGATTTGAATACTTGATTGCATATATCCGTGTCCCCTTATCTCGTATATAAGTTAGATCATACAATGTGTAGAAGATCACGTAAGTCCGTATGATTGGTCAAGCTTAATGAGATATAAAAGTTTCTGGTGAGACGACTTAAGGACGAGTTGTCGGTTTAGCCGCAGATAAATAAAGTGACTTGACTTAGTTGCTTGTCTCTTGGTACGTCTCGACGTATTGAAGGATCACGGTGAGATGTGTTCTTCTTTTCGACCGTCGTGAAGAACCAAGATCTCGGTGACTTACGATGATCTAAACCTCGATAAGGTATTAGGTGAGTATGAGTTGTTGACCATCACTTTGACTTGTTATGAGTGAGGGTTATCGTTCTAACCCAAGATTCTCCGCATCTTGGGTGGTGGCGATCTTGTATGTCACGCTAGTTATCTCAGTCAGTCACCGTATCCGTTAAGGATGATGACGCCCCTTAAGGAGCTCAAAGGTTTATTGTACTAAACCCCGCAGTTGAGTTAGCTCAAGTACAATAATAAGGTTGAGTGGTACTACTTAAGGAAATGAAGTTATTAATCGCTTTAAGCAAATGATTGCTAGAAATGATTAATGGACGCTCGATATCTTAAATACGGGATTCAGAATGTCTAAGTGCAAGCCCGACTCAACTTCGGTAATAAAGGGTAAGTCAACATTCTTTCTCTAGTGGAATGATCGAATGTTTATAAATTAATTTATGTTCGGTGAACATAAGATAATTAATTTATTTGAGGCCCATCTTTATTCCTTGCATTTGATCCCTGGTCGGCCCATCCAGCCCGTAGCCAAGGCAAATCGGCGCCTCATGCTCCCAATGGTAAGATTTTATTCTCTTTATCCCACAAGGATATTATTATATTTATGGTATATGCATAGATCCTTTCCATATAAGATTATGGTAATAATCCCGAGTATGGAAATAATCACGAAAGTATGGAAATAATCCTAAGATTATGGTAATATTCCATATAGGATTATAGTAATTTCCATATAGGATTATGGTAATTTCCATATGGGATTAAGGTAGTGCATTATAAATATAAGGTATGAGATAAAGTCTAGTTAATGCTCACATATTAACCACAAGATTTTCGGCCATCTCATAGTCTTGAGAGAGAAAATTTTCGTGAGTTTTATTCAAGAAAGCAAAGGGTGATTTTCCAAGCATTCTCCATAGATCGCCCTCACTCGACGCTGGAGATTGGGCATCCGGGATACAGTCCGTAAGGTCAAAGCACGAGTCTCGACCATTCGATCCGTTCGTCCGCTCGATCCACCTCGGCGGATCCAAAGGTAAACACGTAAACCCCTACGTGTTGCGATTAATTATATAGACGCATGCTAGGTTTATAATCAATGTATGGTGAATTAAACACCCAAGATGGATCCTCGGGCGAGGGTTAACATATGTTTTCCTTCAAATATGGCTAAATCTTATGAAATCGTATGAGGAGTCGGACGAGTAATCGCTTGTCATAATTTGACAAAATCAATAATGTCAAGTTCAATGAAGGAAAGCGATTCGAGCATGACCATGTAGAGCAAATGATCAATCTCTTGGAGAGCTCGAGTTGGTTGGAGGATATATTGATGACGTAGTTTAATCGATATGATCCTCAACACTTTGCCCAAGTCTTTGATGACTTCCGTTATAAAGCGGTCCTTTATGATAAGAGTTATACTCTAGATTCATTGCAAGAGGATCTAGTAATGGAAGAACATAAAATGGGCAAGGTGCAGATCTTTAGTACGCACCTCAAAGAAAACCAACGCTTTATCGAAAGATGAAAAGGAAAAGTGGAATTCAAGAGATGCTAAGGCTAAAGAAAGAGTTGGAGTAATACAAAGGGCTCTACCAACGGTTTGAAAAGCCAAAGGAGAAGGGCAAATGCTTCAAGTGCGGTGAGACTGGGCATTGGAAGGCTAAGTGCCTCAAGCTCAAGGCTCAAGGTACGCCATTTGCTTTGGTAACGGAAACATGTTTAACGACTTGTTCTACCCATTCTTGGGTAGTAGACACAGGTGCGATCGATCATGTTTGTTACACCTGCGGGGGTTCCGCGACAAGGAGTCGCATGATGGCGAGATAACGATCTCCATGGGCAACGCGCGAAAGTCGAGGTCGTTGCGATCGGAGATGTTTCTTTATGTTTTGATAGAATAGTTTTAGTTTTAAAGGACGCTTTATATGTGCGGAGTTTCGTGAAACCTTATTTCTGTTTCAAATTTTTATTCATGGATATTGATTATTTTTGATAGTGGTGTTTCTATCATAAGAAATGACGGTTATCGTGGTGGCACTTTATATAATTGGCTTTATACTATTTCTCGCAAAACATAATACCTATAACTATGTTGCATCATCTACAAACCTTAAAAAGAGAAAGTTTTCTTCAAGAAGACACCACATTTCTCTCGGCATCTTAGATTAGGTCACATCAATCTAAATAGGATCCAAAGACCGGCTAAGAATGGGCGTTGGGTGATCTCACAGCCACTCCGCTACCGTCTGCGAATCGTATAGAAGGTAAGATGTCGACTGCACCTTCAAGGCGAAGGGTTATAGAGCCAAAGAAGTGTTGGAGCTAGTCCATTCGACTGTGTGGACCTATGTCCACACAAGCTCGTGGAGGGTACAGTATTTTGTCACTTTCATCGACGATTACTCAAGGTACGGATACGATACCGCTTCACCGCGAAGTCCGAATGCTTTGAGAAATTCAAAGAGTTTAAGGCGGAAGTGGAGCGAAGCTTGGTAAGAGTATCAAGTCATCATGTCCGATCGCGGTGGCGAATACCTCAAGAACGAGTTTATGGACTATTTGGTGAAGTGTGGGATTACCTCCCAACTCACTACACCGGCACACCACAACAAAATGGTGTGTCGGGCGGAGAAATAGGACTCTTTTAGAAATGGTTAGATCAATGACGAGTTATGCAACATTGCCTATTTCGTTACGGGGTATGCCTTAGAAACGCGGCATACTTGCTAAATCTAGTACCATCCAAGTCATCGAAAAGACCCCTTCGAGTTATGGTTTGGTATGAGCTCAGTTTAAGCCACATAAGGATATGGGGCGATCCAAAGACATGTCTTTGAACAAGAAGGCGACAAGTTGGAGGCTAGATCCGACGCAAGGTCGTTTATCGCTATCCTAGATGGACGAAAGGTGGTTTATTCTATAGTCCTAAGGATCAAGGTCATTATTAGCACTAATGCCCGATTCTTAGAAGAGGATTATATGAAAATCATAAATTCAAAGTTGAAATCATTCTTCAGAATTAGAAGATGATCGTATTCCAAAGACCGATTAAGCCAAAGGTACGAGATGTCGGTGTCAGTGGGAGGATCAACACCGATACTTCAAGAAATTGAAGTGGGTCGAGTTCCACCGAGATACCGACCGCATGAGTGGCTCCTATTCAGCAAGTTGTGCAAGATAGAGAACCACAAGTTACCGCACCCACCGTTGCCATTGTGCGATGGCGCCCATCGTAGTGGGAGGGTTGTTCGTCAACCCGAGCGATTTATGTTCGTGGGTGAATCTTGATTTAGTCCCGTGAAACGAAAGGTGCAATAATCGACCCATGGACATACAAATGAGGCGATACAAGACATTGATGCAAGATCATGGCACACCGCTATGGACTTAGAAATTGAGTCCATAATAGCTATGGATGTATACGAAAGACACTCTACCGGATGGCAAAGAAGCCATAGGTAGTAAGTGGGTATACAAGAGGAAGAGATTCGGATGGAGAGGTTTCGCTTTTAAAGTCGGGCTTGTGGCGAAAGGGTACACTCAAATTGAGGGCATCGATTTCGATGAGACCTTTCACCGTAGCAATGCTCAAGTCCAATGTAATTCTTTCCGCCATAGCAGCCCACTGAACCTTGAGGTTTGACAAATGGATGTGAAAACCGCTTTTCTAAACGATTACCTTGAGGAAGGTAGAGACATCTATATGCAGCAAAGAAGGTTATGTGGTGAAGGGTGAAGAGCATCTAGTATGGAAGCTTAAGAAGTCCATTTATGGGCTTAAGCGAGCCTCACGATCCCGGAACTTACGCTTTGACGAGGTGGTAAAGTCCTATGGATTTACCCAGTTGCCTAGCGAGAGTTGTGTGTATCGCTTAGATGTCAGCGTGATGTGGTATTTCTTGCACTTTACGTAAATGACATTCTTCTAGTTGGCAACAATGTGAAGTTGTTATCGGCGTAAAGAGTTGGTTATCCGATCGTTTCAAATGAAAGACTTAGGAGATGCGCGTACATTCTTGGGATCAAGGTTTACCGAGATCGCAAGAGGAAAATGTTGAGCTTATCTCGGGCGCCTTACATTGATCTTGTGATTACTCGTTTTAGTATGGAGACCGCCAAGAAAGGATTGCTACCTTCGGACATGGCGTTCCTTTATCTAAAGAGCGATCACTTATGATTGTAAAGGAGATAGAGGAAATGAGACAAGTTCTTTACGCTCCGCGTAGGAAGTCTCATGTACGCAATGTTATGCACGAGGCCCGATATACGCTATGCGGTAGCATAGTAGCTAGATATCGCCTAACACGGACAAGCTCATTGGACTACAAGAAAGTATATACTCAAGTAACCGAAAAGGACTCGAGATTATAGGCTAGTTTACCATGCGATAGTCTAATGCCTTTGGGTTATCTGAGACTCGATTTCCAAGTCGACCGTGATGAGAAAAAGTCACCTCGCTATGTGTTTACCTTGGGAGGTGGAGCCGTATCTGGCGGAGTGCAAAGCAATGATGCATTGCGGACTCTACCATGGAAGCAAATATGTAGCCGCTCGGAGGCGCTAAGGAGGTCTGTATGGTTCAAGAACTACCTCATGGATCTAGGTGTGGTACTGGTTTGCCCAAGAGTGTCATAGTTCTTCGTGATAACTCGGTGCGCGGCAAACTCGAAGGAACCACGGACCCACAAGGCGACCAAACACATAGAGAGAAAGTACCATGTCATACGAGAAATCGTGAGACGAGGGGACGTGCTGATTGAAAAGATTGATACGACGGATAACCTAGCGGATCCATTCACAAAAAGCCTGCCGCAAAAAGTCTACGAAGTGCATGTTCGAGGACTTGGATTGCGCTTGATGGCACCCACTTAGAAAGGAAACTTCTGTATAAGTGGGAGAAGCAAAGTGATGGTTTTATTTGTAATAGCTAGTAGAGAGACACATTGTATACTAAAAGTTTGCTTTAGTATAAGTGGGAGATTGTTGGATTTGTATACTGAAAGCAGTGTTGGTTGAGCTTGTATACAATGTTTCCTGTTACCACTATTACAATCTCCTCTCTGAATTGATTACTTGATTGCATATATCGTGTCCCCTTATCTCATAAATAAGTTAGATCATACGATGTGTAGAAGATCACGTAAGTCCGTATGATTGGTCAAGCTTAATGAGATATAAAAGAATCACAACCGAGACAACTTGAGGACGAGTTGTCGGTATAGCTGCATGTATAGATAAGAAGTGACTTGACTTGGTTGTTTGTCTATCGGTATGTCTCGACGTATTGATGGATCACGGTGAGATGAGTTCTTCTATCGACCGTCGTGAAGAACCTAGATCTCGGTGACTTACGATGATCTAAACCTCGATAAGGTATTAGGTGAGTATGAGTTGTTGACCATCACTTTGACTTGTTATGGGTAAGGGTTATATGTTCTAACCCAATATTCTCCGCATCTTGGGTGGTGGCAGTGATTGTATGTCATGCTAGTTATCTGTATCGAGTCACCGTATCCGTTTAGGATGATGACGTCCCCTTAAGGAGCTCAAAAGGTTTATTGTACTAAACCCTGCAGGTTGAGTTAGCTCAAGTACAATAATAAGGTTGAGTGGTACTATTTAAGGAATTAAAGATATTAATTATTTTAAGCAGTCAGAATGCTCTAAATAATTAATGGACGTGCGATATCTTAAATACGGGGATTCGTAATGTCTAAGTGCAAGCCCGACTCAACTTCGGTAATAAAGGGGTAAGTCAGCATTTATTCTCTAGTGGCATGAATGAATGTTTATAAATTAATTTATGTTCTGGGCTGAACATAAGATAATTAATTTATTTGAGGCTCATCTTTATTCCTTGCATTTGATCCCTGGGCTGGCCCATCCAGGCCCGAAGCTAGGAGGAAAATCGCGCCCCCTATCCCTCTATGGCAAGGATTTGATTCTCTTTATCCTATAAGGATATTATTATATTTATGGGATATGCATGGATCCTTTCCTTATGAGATTATGGTAATGCATTATAAATATAAGGTAAGAGATAAAATCAAAGCTAATCCTCAATTATCCTATCATTATTTTCGTGAATCTCTATAGTCATTAGAGAGGAATTTTCGAAAATTATAGAGGAGGTTAGGGTGATTTTCTGTAGCATTCTCCATAGATTATCCTCACTCGATATTGGAGATTGGGCAACCGGGATATAGTCCAGAAGGTCAAAACACGAGTCTCGATCCATTCCGCCTCGACAGATTCGCAGGTAAACACGAGAAAACCCCTACGTGTTGCAATTAATTATATAGGTGCATGCTAGGAATATAATCAATGTATGGTGAATTAAACATCCAAGATAGATCCTCGGGAGTGGGCTAAACCTAGTTTTCCCTTCAGATCCCTCCCACTAGACACGACATCTCGTACCTTTGGTTTAATCGGTGGCGGAATACGATCATCTTCTAATTCTTCAAGAATGATTTCAACTTTGGATTTATGGTTTTCATATAATCCTCTTCTAAGAATCGGGCGTTAGTCTTAATAATGACCTTCCGATCCTTGGGACTATAGAAATAACCACCCTTCGCTCCTCTAGGATAGCCAATAAATGACCTTGCCAGATCTAGACTCCAACTTGTCGCCCTTCTTGTTCAAAGACATGTGCCGGATCGCCCATATCCTTATGTGATTTAAACCAGGCTTGCGCCCAAACCACAACTCGAAAGGGGTCTTTTCGACTGACTTGGATGGTACTAAATTTAGCAAGTATGCCTGTTTCTAAGGCGTACCCGAACGAAATAGGCAATGTTGCATAACTCATCATCGATCTAACCATTTCTAAAAGAGTCCTATTTCTTCGCCTCGACACACCATTTTCTTTGTGGTGTGCCCGGTGTAGTGAGTGGGAGGTAATCCCGACCGCACCAAATAGTCCATAAACTCGTTATCGAGGTATTCGCCACCGCGATCGATCATGATGACTTGATACTTTTACCAAGCTTCGCTCCACTTCCGCCTTAAATTCTTTGAATTTCTCAAAGCATTCGTGACTTGCGGTGAAGCGGTATATGTATCCGCACCTTGAGTAATCGTCAATGAAAGTGATAAAATACTGCATCTCCACGAGCTTGTGTGGGCATTGGTTCCACAGTCGAATGGACTAGCTCCAACACTTCTTTGGCTATATAACCCTTCGCTTTGAAGGGTCCGGTTGACATCTTTCCTTCTATATAGGATTCGCAGACCGAACAGATGGCGTGATTTCACCCAACGCCCATTCTTAGCCGCCTTTGGATCCTATTTAGATTGATGTGACCTAATCTAAGATGCCAGAGAAATATGGTGTCATCTCATAAGAAAACTTTCTCTTTTTAAGGTTTGAAGTAGATGCAACATAATTAAAGGTATTATGTTTAGCAGAGATAGTATAAAGCGAATTATATAAAGTGCCACCACAGATAACTTTGTCATTTCTTATGATAGAAACACCACTATAAAAAACAATTGAATATCCATGAATAAATAGTTTGAAAATCGAATAAGGTTCCGTCGAAACTCCGGCACATATAAAACATCTTTTAAAACTAAAACTGTTCTATCAAAATATAAAGTAACATCTCCGACTGCAACGGCCTCGACTTTCGCGCGCTGCCCATGGAGATTGTTATCTCGCCATCATGCAGACTCCCTTGTCCGCAGAACCCCTACAGGTGTAACAAACATGATCGATCGACCAGATCTACTACCCATGAATGAGTAGAACAAGTCGCTAAACATGTTTCGCATTAAAGCAAATGGCGTACTTGAGCCTTGAGAATAGGGCACTTGGCCTTCCAATGCCCGCCTTGTCGCACTTGAAGTACTTGCAAGCCTCGTTGGCGCACATGTTCTCGCTCCCACTACTCCCATCGGTTCCTTTGCCTCTACCACCTTTGGTGCCCTTTTTTCTTCTTCCATTTTCAACGGAAAATTTGGGCCCTTAGATGTGCTAGCAGGGCATGTGCTCCTTGCCCATGACTCCTTCCGCGCCACGAGATCATTAAGCAACTGACTAAGTGTGTACTCGGTCTTGCTCATGATCGCTCACGCCGAAAATTCTCAAAGACTTGGGCGGTGTGTTGAGGATGATATCAACCTTGGCTTCGCCGTCAATATCTCCTCCCAACTGATCAAGACTATCCATGAGATGAGTCATGTGGGAGACATGTTCATGGACCGAACTTCCTTCTTCCATCTTAAACGCCAAGATTTCTCTCATTGTGTGGAAGCGGATCGTCCGATCCAATCGCCCAAACTTACTCGAGACTCGACCATTATCGATCGCGTCGTCATCGATCGATGTCAGAATGCAAGCCTTTGGACATTGTAGTCATCATATAGCACTTGGCCATATTGTTCGACTTATGCCAAAGTCCGCTGACTCGTTGCTCATTAGTCGATCGCGGTGCAGGGCATCGGGTTTGGGAGTAGTGAGAACAAACATGTGTTCTTCAATGATAAGAACATATTCCATGTTTCGCTTCCACTCGATAAAATTTGGACCGGATAGAGGATTTTGTGCGAGCATATTAATAATCGGTGTAAGAGACATATCTGAAAAGTAATGTCAACATGTAAAACATGCTCGTAGAATTCTAAAATATGCTTGAAAAAAAACGAGATAAACCTAGCATGCTTACTATGCTCATCCAATCACGAAAACATATAATATGTTTAGCTACGTAATTAAACATACATAGCATGCTTCTGCATAATTTAAACATCCACAACATGCTTTGAACGATAAAAATAAAATAAATTCGTTCATCGCGGCCCACTCGTGGATCCTGTACTTTCCTGCCTAATTTATTACATAAATTTGCAAAGTACAGATCTTCAAAATCTCGAAAAATGGGCCTCGCGTGCACGGGCACGGACCGGATTTGTCAAAACTGTATTTGGGATGAAAATTTAAAAAACGAGCCGGATCAGTGGAACGGGTCGGATCGGGTCAAAAATCTGGAACCGGGTCAAAAATTCGGGTCTGGGTCAAAACGGGCCGGGTTGGCCCAAGATGAGCTGGGCCGTGCGAGCTAGGGCACAGCCCACACGCACGCCCAGCAGCATTCGCCGCACAACCCTCCCGTCTCCTGTCAAGGAATGCCGCATGCCGTCGCCCAGCCACGCACCAGGCTCCTGCCGAGAATGCCTCGCCTCACCGGGAGCAGCTGCCAAATCGTCTGCACGTAGGTATCAGCATCTGCCGAGAAATCCTGCGCGTGACTGGCGCGCTGTCGCCCAGCGATCTGCCGAGAAATGCGCTGCCGAGACGTCGAGAAAACCGCACGTGATCTGCGCACTGTCGGCCGAGAACTGCTGCGCATGAACTACTGAGAAACGCGCGCTGAGACCCACCGAGCTCTGCCGAGGGCGCTCGGGCGCTGCCGAGCGAGAAACGCTCGCACGCTGCTGAGACCGTCGAACGGTCTCGGCCACGACCCTCCGAGCACGTTGAGGTTCTCGCGCGATAAATGCCGTCCCCGTGATGCCCAATGCTGCCGAGGAGTGCCGAGGGCGATCTGTCGAGGCTCGCCGATGCCGCCCAGGATCTCGAGGATCTATCTTGGATGTTTAATTCACCATACATTGATTATATACCTAGCATGCACCTATATAATTAATTGCAACATGTAGGTGTTTTCTCGTGTTTACCTACAAATCTATCGGGAAAGAATGGATCAAGACTCGTGCTTTGATCTTCTGGACTGTATCCCGTTTGCCTAAACTCCAATGCCGAGTGAGGACAATCTATGGAGAGTGCTATAGAAATTCGCCTTCTTCCTTCCTAGAGATTCTCGAAAATTCTCACTATTTTGGAATAGAAATTCTCGAAAATATTAGCTCTTGGATTAGCTTTTGATTTTCTCTCACCTTATATTTATAATGCAACCCTAAACATTATCAGGATAAGATTTCTGCATATCTAATAAATATAATAATATCACTTAAGATAGAGAGGATCAAAACAGAGTCCCAGTAGGACTCTAAAGGGAGGGGGACGAAAATCCTCTTAGCAACATGCCTGGATAGGCCAGCCCAGGGATCAAATGCAAGGAATAAAGATGGGCCTCAAATAAATTAATTATCTTATGTTCAGCCCAGAAAATAAATTAATTCATAAACATTTATTCATGCCACTAGAGAATAAATGCTGACTTACCCTTTATTTCCGAAGTTGAGTCGGGCTTGCACTTAGACTTCACGAATCCCCGTATTTAAGATATCGTACGTCCATTAATTATTTACAGCGATCTGACTGCTTGAAATAATTAATTACTTTAATTGCTTAAGTAATACCACTCAACCTTATTATTGTACTTGAGATAACTCAACATGCATGGTTTAGTATAATAAACTTTTTGAGCTCCTTAAGGGGACGTCATCATCCTAAACGGATACGGTGACTCGACACAGGTAACTAGCATGACATACAAGCACTGCCACCACCCAAGATGCAGAGAATTTTGGGTTAACTCATGTAACCCTCACCCATAACAAGTCAAAGTGATGGTCAACAACTCATACTCACCTAATACCTTATCGAGGTTTAGATCAATGTAAGTCACCGAGATCTAGGTTCTTCACGATGGTCAGATAGAAGAACTCATCTCACTGTGATTCATCAATACGTCAGAGACGTACCAACATAGACAAGCAACCAAGTCAAGTTACTTATCTATACCGCACTTATACCGACAACTCGTCCTCAATTGTCTCACCGTGATACTTTTTATATCTCATTAAGCTTCGACCAATCATACACTTTCGTGATCTACAACACACTATATGATCTAACTTATATACGAGATAATGGGACATACATATGCAATCAAGTAAACAATTGAGACGGAGATTGTAATAGTGGTAACAGAAACATTGTATACAAGCTCAACAAAACTGCCCAAGATATACAAATCCAACAGTCCGGCCAGTCGAAGCATGCCAAGGCCGTTACTGCTCATGCAAGTGACCATGAGGAGTGTGAGGTGGATGAAGAGATCAAAGTGGAGGAAGAAAAGCCTCGTAGAGTATATGAGCCACATGTTCCATTCCCGAGCCGACTGGTAGTCGAAAAGCAGAAAGCGGAGGATATGAAGAAAGCAGTAGTTGAGATGGAGAAGTCTATTCAGCACCAACCAAAGCCAAGGCAACACGATCCAGGTAGCTTTACTCTTAATGTTGCTTTTGGTAATGGAAAATCCGCATCGAGGATGCTTGATTTGGGTGCCGGGTTAATTTGATGTCTTTCTCTCTATTCAACTCATTAGAACTTGGGGACTTAAAAAATACCCGCATGCGATTAGAACTAGCTTAGGGGACTATTCGACACCCGAAAAGTGTGATCGAAGATATCCCAATAAGAATGGGTAATATTTTAGTCTCGGTTGATTTTATTGTCATTGATATGGGAGAAGGGACTGAAAAACATGAGAGTGGACATCTGTTGTTGTTGGGTAGGCCATTTATGGCTACAACCAATACCCTGATTGATTTTAATAAAGGATTGATGAATTTGACTTTGTTGGACAAAGACATTCCACGCTAGTAGTACTAGTGATGGTTCTACTGTTTCTGCTACTACACTATGTATTTCAATTCATATATATACTTATCTATCATCAATGATCATCAATCCATAATCAATTTAAATTCTACTCAAACTCATCATATAATTCTAGCAACTTAGCATAAACTTTAATATTTCAACTTTCAATATTTAAGTCCATAAAATCCCATAAATTCAACTTAAGCATTATTTATATCCTAGATCTCAAAAATCATATCAAATACATCAAATAAAATCAAGAAATCAAAGATCATCCAACCCCCTTAATTTTCGAAAATGATGGTTCATGCATACATTTAATTTATTCCAATTTCTTTTACTAAATCATGTTTATTTTCACTTAATTACACATATCTAAACTCAATTTAATCAAATCATAACAAATAATTAACATACAAAATTAGGGTTTAAGCATGCTTACTTGATTTCACCAACTTCATGAATTTCAATAATTTAAACCATCAATTATAGTATTTAAGCATCATAAGCATGAAAGAATCATCAAACATAACAAAATTCAAGCAATTCAACCTTAATTTTGATCATGTAATTTTACCATATGTGAGAAGATCATATTCTTCAAATTTAATCACAAAAACTTGGATTAAATAGGGTACTTACCTTCTTTGGAGTGATTTCCACTTAATTAAGCACCTAAAATTTGGATTAAAAGTGAAGAAAATTTTTTATGTGTGTGTAGTGTGTGTGTTCGGCCAATAGGGAGAAAGAGAGAGTTTGAAGATGATCTTAAATGAATATTGTTCTAGAAGTTGGATATATATAGCTTTATTCATTTATTTATTCATTTTCTTTTTATTTCTCACTATTTTCGAAAATTATATAAATTATTCTAAAAAATTACTAATATTGGACATTAATATTCTTTAATAGTAAAAACTCAATTTTATCATTAATATAAATATCCAAAACAATAAAATCCATTATTGGAATGTAAACCATATAAATATAGATTTAATCCTTTCATATACAAATAATCAATTAATTATTCTATTAATTCATAACTTTCGAAAATTATAGAAAATAATTTCCTGCTCACTAGATATTAATAAAATAAAATTATTTAAGCCATTTAATAGCTTAAACATTATTCCATTTCATTTTACAAATAAATCTCATATAAACAATAATTAATGCATTTCTTTAGAACATTTCTATTTAATGAAAATTTTCATCCAAACACACAATAATAACCATATATCTCCTATTTTATCATAATAAAACTTGTTTCTAAATAATATCTACTTCTTTTAAATTCTATTAATTCGATTAGCAATTAATCGAATTTCTATCGCTTTCTAATTTATTATGCACTTCTTTATAAATTTTTAGGGATGCAATGCATTTAACCCCCTAATTAGTACTTAATTAGGCTCTAATTAAGACTTAAAGATTTTCGGGTTACTACATGAAACTTAGGTGCCAATTTAAACTGTGGGACATGATTAGGAAGCGGTTGATTATACAATATGTGTGAGCGGTTGTTGTATACTTCGTACATGGAACCCTTTCTTGTGTGATTTATCCTTTAAAAAAATGAAAAAATAAAATAAAATTTGAAAATAAAAACTAAGTACTTCGTACTTAGTTTTTGTTCTTTTCGGTCTAGAATACATTCCGGTTTCTCTTCATAGCTCAAATCAGGCTCGAGAACTATTTCCTCGTAATGAAGAATGTGTTTTGGGTCATACACATACTTCCTAAGTTGGGATACATGGAACACATTATAAACATTAGCAAAGTTGGGTGGCAACGCTAATCTGTATGCTACTGGCCCGATTCTTTCCAATACTTCATAAGGTCCGATAAATCACGGCTTAAGTTTCCCTTTAATTCCAAAACGATGGACTCCTTTGGTAGGGGAAACTTTTAGGAAGAATTTATCTCCTACTTCGAATTTCAACTCCGTTCGATGGTTATCTGTGTAGGATTTTTGTCTATCATGAGCTTCTTGCATTATTTTCTTAATCTGCCGCACTATCTGAATCATTTCTTCCACTGCTTCAGGGCCAAGAACCTTTCTTTCTCCAACTTCGTCCCAGTAGAGAGACGACCTACATTTCTTACCGTATAGCGCTTCATAGGGAGCCATGTTTATTGTCTCTTGATAACTGTTGTTATAGGCGAATTCGATCAGCGGTAGAACTTGGTCCCATTGGTCTCCTCTATCTAACACCACAGTTCTGATCATGTCCTCAAGCGTTTGTATGGTTCTCTCAGTCTCGCCGTCGGTCTATGGGTGAAATGTTGTGATGAAGTTTAGCTGAGTACCCAATTCCTTTTGGAAGCTCGTCCAAAATCGGGAGGTAAATTTGGAATCTCGATCCGAAGGAATCGAGATTGGCAATCCATGTAACCGGATAATTTCACGAACGTAAATTTGTGCTAGTTTATCGGCTCCATATGTCACCGGAATCGGAATTAAATGAACACTCTTGGTTAGCCGATCAACTATTATCCAGATTACCGTGTTTCCTCGCTTTGATCTAGGTAATCCTGTTACGAAATCCATAACTACGTGGTCCCACTTCCACTCGGGAATTTCCAAAGGTTGCAGCTTTCCATACGACCTTTGATGTAACGCTTTAACTTGTTGACAAGCCAAGCATCGTTCAACATATGACGATTTTCTTGTTTCATTCTCGTCCAAACAAACCTTTGCTGGAGATCTTGCTACATTTTCGTACTCCCCGGGTGCGCGGCATACGGAACATTGTGAGCTTCACTCAGAATTTCATTTTTCAGCTTGTCATCATTGGGCACGAATATACGATTACCTAGCATAATCGCATTATCTCCAGCTTCATGATATCCTTGATGATCTCCAGTCTGAATTCTCTCTCGTAATCTTTCGAGTTGTGCGTCTTGTCGTTGCGCCTCAATTATCCGAGCTCTTAAATCTGGCGTCACAATTAATGTCGCTACAATTTCTTGAGTAGTTTCAGGTGGTATGACTACTTCTAGCTTCATTCTTTCAAATTCTTTTAGCAATTCTTCCTTCTCGGAAGCAAGAACCCTAATCTTTCTTGACTTTTCCTACTCAAAGCGTCAGCAACGACGTTTGCTTTTCTCGAATGGTATTTAATTTCGCAATCGTAATCCTTGACTAACTCGAGCCATCTTCGTTTCCGCATATTTAAATCTCTCTGCTCAAAGAAGTATTTCAAACTTTTGTGATCAGTGAAGATTTCACACTTCGATCCATATAAATAATGTTTCCATATCTTCAATGCATGGACCACTGCAGCTAACTCCAAGTCATGGGTAGGATAATTGAGTTCATGGGGTCTTAATTATCGTGAAGCATAAGAGATCACCTTCCTCTCTTGCATAAGAACACATCCTAGCCCATTTCTCGACGCATCAGTATAAATAGTGTATCTTTTCTCTGGATCAGGTACTATCAAAACAGGAGCAGTGGTCAATCTATCTTTGAGCTCTTGAAAACTGTCTTCACATTTCTGAGTCTAGTGAAATTTTACTCCTTTCTTCAACAGCTGCGTCATCGGCCTAGCAATTTTAGAAAATCCTTCGATGAATCTTCTATAATAACCTGCTAAGCCTAGAAAACTTCGAATCTCGTTTGGTGATGTATGCGATTTCCATTCTTGAACAGCTTGCACTTTTGTAGGATCAACTTTAATTCCTTCTGCTGAGAAAATATGCCCAAGGAAATTCACTTCTCTTAACCAGAAGTCGCATTTACTGAATTTAGCATATAACTTCTCGGTTCTTAACTTCTCCAGAATGGTTCTTAAATATGTTTCATGCTCCTGTTCACTTCTTGATTATATCAAAATATCATCGATAAACACTAATATGAATTTATCGAGATATTCATGGAAGACACGATTCATAAGGTCCATAAACATAGCTGGATCATTTGTCAATCCAAACGGCATCACTACAAACTCGTAGTGTCCGTAGCTTGTCCGAAAGACAGTTTTGGGTATGTCTTCTGATTTAATGTTCACCTAATGATATCCTGATCTTAAATCAATTTTTGAAAATACACTGCTCCTCTTAATTGATCAAACAAATCATCTATCCGAGGTAGCGGATACTTATTCTTTAAAGTTAACTTATTCAGCTCCCGATAATCAATACACATTCGCAAAGTATCGTCTTTCTTTTTAACAAAAAGAACAGGCGTTCCCCAAGGTGACGCACTCGGTCGAATGAATCCTAAGTCCAAAAGTTCTTGCAATTGAATTTTCAATTCTTGTAACTCCTTAGGAGCCATCCGATATGGTGCTTTTGAAATTGGTGCGGAACCGGGTTCAAAGTCAATGGCAAAGTCTAACTGTCGATCTGGCGGCAATCCCTACAACTTTTCTTGGAAAACGTCCTGATATTCTCGCACAATCGGTACATCTTCTATTTTTCTTCTCTGCTTGCCCCCATCATTCAGATATACAAGATAAGCATGATTCCCTTCACCTTTCATCAATTTATCTACTTGAAGAGCCGAAATTACGGGAACTCGCCTTTTCCTTTCATCAATCCCGTAGAAACAAGTAGGTTCTTCCCCTGGCGGTTGGAACGCTATTTCTCGTTGTTCACAACGGATTGTTGCAAAATTCTTAGTTAACCAATCCATTCCTAAAATAATATCTACATCTCTCATACACAAAATATGTAACGATTTAGCTCTCAGTCTGAGTGACCCTAACTCAAATTCTAAGTTAGGACACACTTGGTTAACTACTGTCGTCCCATCTAAAGGGGTATGCACTTTAAAACTCATATCACTTTTCTACGGAAGATCAAGATTGTTCACGATATGGTATAAATAAAGGAATACGATGCTCCAAAGATCAAAAGAACAATGATAGGCACACCTTTAGTCGAGCCATACCGCCAAATTGCCAAGACTCTTCTCAGGTTGTTTCTGTTTAAGGGCATATATGCTTTCTGATGTTGAGGTTGTGGTTGAGAAGATTGAGTCTGCATTTGTGAAAAAGAGGCATTTGGACTATGTAGCACAGGTGGTTGTGGAAACTGATACTAGAATTGCTTAGGATATTCAGTAATAGCTTTCATCGGTTGCATTGTCCTGGAGGATTTTGGCCGTTCCCCACGTCCAGATAATTTCGGTCTATAAGGATAAGTGGACGAGAAATGACCAAATTATCCACAAGTATAACAATTGTTGCTTCCAAATCTACAAACGCTTCAATGTACTCGATTACATTGTGGAAAAGTTGGTGGTCTTGCAAGATTCTGAGAAGGTTGAAATTGTCTTGGGAATGGTGGCCGAAACGGTCTCGGCGGAGTCGGTCCTTGTTTCAGAAATGGTTTCTTACTCGGGAATCCTTTACTTTCCCATTTTCATTTGCTTTAAACTTCTGCTCTGCTTGAGAAAATTTCGGTGGAATTAGACTCTGGGATAAGCCTGGGTTAGCTTCCAAAGTAGTTTTCTCGGTTTGCATCTCCATTTCCATATCTAAGGCCCGATTCAAAGTTTCAGCATATGACATCGGTGGTTGAACAACCAATATAACTCTAATTTCTGGTCGCAGTCCAGAACGGAACATCTCCGCCATCTTCTCATCGGTTTCCATCTTTTAAGGTGCATATCGAGATAACGTACAAAATTCTCGATCATATTCCGCTACACTTCTGTTCCCTTGCTTCAATTTCATAAATTCCATCTCATTTTGCTTCCGATAACTTCATGGAATAAACTTTGCATATAACTCCTCCTTAAATTGTTCCCAAGTGAAATTGGCTAACTGTTCAGGTGCAAGCGCCTTTTGTCGCGCTTCCCACCAGAAGTCTGGTGGTCCTTTCAACAAGAAGGATATGCATAATAGACATTCCTGATCGTTGCATTCCAGAAACTTAAATATCCTCTCGATTACTCGTACCCACTCTTCAGCCTCAGCAGGACTACCAGCCCCAGTAAAATTTGGTGGGATTTATCAGAGGAAAAGTTCAACTATTTTGCGATTGGGTTGAGGAGATGCAGCATCAGGTATATTTTGAGGAGTTGTTTCACTCCCTTGACCCTCGGAGATTGGGGTTCTTCTTCGGGGAGGCATACTGGATTCAAAAGGAAATTATAATATTTGCAATAATTGATTGAACATCAATGCAAAGGAATAAAGGTTCATTTTACAATTAGTTTCATGTATAGGAAAAATTAAGCATAGAAATCATTCGACCACAACAAGGACAAACAACAATGTAGAATAATTCACATTTTATATCAAAGAAAATTGCCTCCCCGAGGACTTTTACCAAAAGACAAAATTGGCCTCAATGATACTTGGGGCTGATAGTGCTGATTCCTTAACTATATGTACATAATTTACCACTATTCTCTTACTACCTTACCTAGCTAACTATTAACCAATCTTAATACCACATGTCTAACTCGCATCGGTATCAACATCTGACTTCTTCGCATTTCTCGGTGTCTCGGTTCAGTTCTTCCGGTATAAGGAAGAACTGGATGGATGAGCAGCGAGCTCTCCAGAGTGAAAAGGATGGATCGAGAATGTATGGCATCTCAATGATAGGCAAAGGCTGTAAACTCGAGGTACCAACTGAAAACTGACACTCAGATTCGATGTTTGTATTAACTGGAGGTGGTGATGAAGTAATTTCTGGAGGAGGGGTAAAAAGAGTAATTGGTGTTGATGGAGGACTCAAAGCAAAAGGCTGACCATATAGTTCTAGTTCAATAGAAGTCATTTCAGATTCTATACGATGTTCATAATCAAAAGGATAGTTTGAAACAATGAACTCATCTAAATCAGGGCTATGCTCATTGGGTTCATTGGTATCAGGTTCATCCCTACTCTTCTCTGGAGTTAGGATATCAGCCAGAATTTGATGAACTCCAGGGATAAAACGATCTAAAGAAGGGTATTGACCAGGAAGAGGATTCCCAGTCAAACTAAATTGTTCTTTAATAAGATCAATGAAACCAACAAGGTTACTAGTGACTCTGATTTCCATGTCAGGATGTACAAAATCCAAGGCAGCTACAAAGCCCATCCACGCCAATTAGGAAGTAAAACTTGCACTAACTGGAGTAACCCATCTAGCTCTGTAACACCGTGCTTCCTTACCAATGCCCATAGCTGCAGATACTGATTGAGAAAACGGACCATGTTCTGATTCTCACCCATTCTAAAGGAATAGAACCTATCCGTCCTTCCTATGATAGTCGGTCTAACAGTTGTGATCTTCCTTGGAGTGGTTCTTGTTCTTGCCATCCTATAACAAAATACAACTTAAATACTAACCAAAGATATATATATATATATATATATATATATATATATATATATATATTGCTATCCACTTTCTGTGTCCAAACTTCTTGTTTTTTCTCACAACACAGTTATCTTTCATCATGCCTTTTCAACATATCACATCACATAAATTCACATCATACTCATCAAACTTCTTCCAATACATGCATATTCAATACTTCTTATAACAAATCATAACTTATCTTACCTGGTTGAGCTAGAGAGATGGATTTGGAATGCTGAGCCACTATCAATTTCTTTCTATTTTTAAGACTCAAGTTTTGCAAGAAAATGTTAGGCTCAAGAAAGAAATATTCACAGGTCCAGAGCGAACAACTGCTCTGATACCACCATGTCACGACCCGACTACTTAATTAAATAATTAACTAAGTAATCAGGCTATGACTGGGTTATAATAAGAACATATTAAATTCTAATTTGAAATGTCTCCAAGAATCAAACGGGTTTAATTAACTAATTGACAACCAAACATAAAGATCAAAGTTAACATTTAAAGGTTTCATATACAACTTCAACATACAAAAGAGGTTATCATAAGTCAACATCAAGATCATATGAGTTTGACAATGGAAGGATGGATGAACATCATGTGTGAAGACATGACATTCAAGGCATAATAATATTTACAACAAAAGAACCCTAGCTCAGCTTCCTCTTCCATCGCCATCTCCAAGCTCAACCTACATATTCAGAAAACAAATGTAGGGCGTGAGTACCAACAAGTATTCAGTGGGTTATCGCCAAAAATTAAACTTAATTAACTTACCGAACTTTACTCAATGCAAAGGTTAAAATAAATAGTACCTGAATTGATTTTCATTAACAATACCCTTTATGAAACTGTAACAATGCAATCTCATATAATGTTATGATATGCGATACCAGCCTTATCTTTCTGTGTTGGCCTCGAAGGTTACCAATCACAGTTATATTCCTGTGTTGGCCCCGAAGGTTACCAATCATAGTTATCTTCCTGTGTTGGTCCCGAAGGTTACCAATCACAGTCC
This sequence comes from Salvia rosmarinus, assembly GCA_036937905.1. Lineage (NCBI taxonomy): Eukaryota > Viridiplantae > Streptophyta > Magnoliopsida > Lamiales > Lamiaceae > Salvia > Salvia rosmarinus. The sequence continues at coordinate 45,863,086 of CM072817.1, forward strand.
TGCCCTATCTACGTTCTTCGGTAATGAGAAGTAGGCCTTATTCTCAATACCCTGACCGGTCTACACATCTATAAACTTTCCGGTTATTAACATAATTCTTCCATAGATAGGTAATATGAACTTATGCTCAACAAATAACATGATCTTATGAAACATGGTCTTATGCTCAACAAGTGACATGATCTTATGCTCAACAAGTAACATAATCTCATTCTCAACAAGTAACATAATCTTATTTTCAACATATAGAAATTTAATCTTTCACAATAATATGCAAGATATAAATGAAATAATCAATATTATGCACACGTTAGCAAAACGAAAACCCACCTGGAACGTCGTCACTCTATAAGTTCCTCATTCTCATCCTTCAGGATTCCATTGTCTTTACTTGATCCTTGTAAATAAAATAATTATCGAACTTAGTAACATTCTTATTCACTTGAACATATTACATCTTATTCTTAGTTTTACCAAATTCCAATATTTAAGTTAGGCTATTGCATCCCTTAATAACTTATGTCCTTAGTAAACTTTAATTTTAGTAAGTTACATAACATGTCATAATCAAAGGAATTTAAGTAACTTATACTTAGTTTCATCAATGCATAACATTTTAACCTTAACTTAAGGCAATCAAGTAAATCAATCTCACTTATATACTTATCATAAGTTTACTAATTTAATGCTCAAAACCTCTTAGTAATATACCAATTCTAACAAAATTTCGGCAGAGTAAGTTTTATAAAATGAATCGCAATTTCATTCCCAATTCAACCAAACTCTTCCAAAGTCTCCCAAATCATCACCATATGTCTAAATATATACTTAGAAACTTAAAACATGTTCAAACATTTCCATTTATTTCATATTCAAAACATGCCCTTCAACCACCATATTATGTAACTAAATGAATTTTTCAATCTACAACCAATTCAATTTCAATCAATTCATATATATACTTATCCATAATCAATGATCACCAATCCATAATCAATTTAAATTCTACTCAAACTCATCATATAATTCTAGCAACTTAGCATAAACTTTAATATTTCAACTTTCAATATCTAAGTCCATAAAATCCCATAAATTCAACTTAAGCATTATTTATATCCTAGATCTCAAAAATCATATCAAACACATCAAATAAAATCAAGAACTCAAAGATCATCCAACCCCTTAATTTTCGAAAATGAGGGTTCATGCATACATTTAATTTATTCCAATTTCTTTTACTAAATAATGTTTATTTTCACTTAATTACACATATCTAAACTCAATTTAATCAAATCATAACAAATAATTAACATACAAAATTAAGGTTTAAGCATGCTTACTTGATTTCACCAACTTCATGAATTTTAATAATTTAAACCATCAACTATAGTATTTAAGCATCATAAGCATGAAAGAATCATCAAACATAACAAAATTCAAGCAATTCAACCTTAATTTTGATCATGTAATTTTCAAAAATTACCATATGTGAGAAGATCATATTCTTAAAATTTAATCACAAAAACTTGGATTAAATAGGGTATTTACCTTCTTTGGAGTGATTTCCACTTAATTGAGCACTTAAAATTTGGATTAAAAGTGAAGAATTTTGTGTGTGTGTGTAGTGTGTGTGTTCGGCCAAGAGGGAGAAAGAGAGAGCTTGAAGATGATCTTAAAAGAATATTGTTCTAGAAGTTGGATATATATAGCTTTATTCATTTATTTATTCATTTTTTTTATTTCTCACTATTTTTGAAAATTATATAAATTATTCTAAAAAATTACTAATGTTGGAAATTAATATTCTTTAATAGTAAAAACTCAATTTTCTCATTAATATAAAGATCCAAAACAATTAAATCTATTATTGGAATGTAAACCATATAAATATAGATTTAATCCTTTCATATACAAATAATCAATTAATTATTCTATTAATTCATAATTTTCTAAAATGATAGAAAATAATTTACCTCTCACTAGATATTAATAAAATAAAATTATTTAAGCCATTTAATAGCTTAAACATTATTCCATTTCATTTTACAAATAAATCTCATATAAACAATAATTAATGCATTTCTTTAGAACATTTCTATTTAATGAAAATTTTCATCCAAACACACAATAATAACCATATATCTCCTATTTTATCATAATAAAACTTGTTTCTAAATAATATCTACTTCTTTTAAATTCTATTCCTTTGATTAGCAATTAATCGAATTTCTATCGCTTTCTAATTTATTATGCACTTCTTTATAAATTTTTAGGGATGCAATGCCTTTAACCCCCTAATTAGTACTTAATTAGGCTCTAATTAAGACTTAAAGATTTTCGGGTTACTACATGAAACTTAGGTGCCAATTTAAACTGTGGGACATGATTAGGAAGCGGTTGATTAGACAATATGTGTGATCGATTGTCGTATACTTTGTACATGGGACCCTTTCTTGTGTGATTTATCCTTTAAAAAAGAAAAAATAAATAAATAAAAAAATTTGAAAAATAAAATTATATAGATGTGAAGTTTGAATAAGTGGATTTGAAGTGGAATAAGGGACCCTACCCCTCTTGCTTGTGTTGTCTCTCGAATGGAGACTCTAAGTTATGGGTATAGAAAACTACGTTAGGATACTCGAGTGTATAACTTGAAGGCTCTACCTAACGATTATTGTCCGATAATCTGCTTAAAGTTCCACATGTTTTATATTCTTGTCTTTGCGATGTCTTACATAAAAAGGGAACCATGTAAGTTGTATGTTGATTGCTGAAAGCATATTTGAGTCGAAGCATAGCTATCATATAGTAAGTCACATGTTTGGATTGACAAATGAGAATCATTGTATTGAGAATTATATTATTAAGATGTATTGAGAGGATGGAAATATATGATTGATTCGATTTAAAGTAATTGTTCGATGTGTACCATTCTTTTCAAGAAACTAAAATTTGCTTGAGGACAAGCAAATAGTTAAGTATGAGTTTCTTTGGTTGTTTTTGATAGCTTGATTCCTTTCTGCTTATTTTTGAATATATCTTATTGGAATCATGTTAGGTTTCAGTTTGTGTAGGGTGTTTAGAGTGTTTAAACAAAGTGGATACAAAAATTGCGACCCTGTGCCGGACTCGACGTAGCCGGCATTGGGTGCGCTCGATGTGAAGATTGGCCATAGAGCGCCCGCGTCCGGCTCTATCTTGCATCCGACGCTAGGCGCTCGACGTGAACATCATCCAGAGAGCGCCCGCGTCCGGCGCTGGGCGCTCGAAATGAAGAACGTCCAGAGAGCGCCCGCGTTCGGCGCTGGGCGCTCGAAATGAGGAACATCCAGAGAGCGCCTGCGTCTGGTGCTGGGCACTGGAAATGAAGATTTTCCAGAGAGGGCCCGCATCCGGTGCTACCTTGTGTCCGACATTGGGCGCGCAAAGTTCGAACGTCTAGAGAACACCTGCGTTCGGCACTGGGCGAGCCGTTTTTCACCCAAGTTTGAAGCGCACTACGTCCGACGCTGCCTTGCATCCGGAGCTGCATGGGAATTTTTGACGACTATATATATGTTAAAAACACGCGTAAACCCTAACTCGTCATTTTATTTGTTTTAGCCTCCTTCATGAGATTTCTCTCTTCCAAGTTTTTCCTTTATTTTCTTTTGCAACTATTGATTCAAGAACACTTGATTGAAGAGATTCATCAACAACATTAATATTGTAAGAATTATTATCTCTTTTTCGTTGGATTGTTGAGTTGATTATTTCTATACTTTTCAATTGTTTGATCCGTGATATGAACATGAATTAATTATCTATCTAGGGTTTGGTGATTCAAATTGATTGATTGATTGTTTGCATTGATTAAGTATACCAATTGAATTATAGAGTTTGCTTTTGAATGATTGACCATCATTTAATTGTTTATGCTTCGGGTGAGATCGAGTGATTAACACGTTGCAGCCGTACAAATCAATTGGTTAGACTTTACCGGAAACAAGTAGTCTAATAGTTTATTTATTTGTGGAATCTTATAACTTAGGTTTAATCAACAGGACGAAAGTCTAGGGTTTAAATTAAAGGTTAGAGGATTGCATGAGTAGGTAAATTTCTTAAGCAAACATTAATGAATTAATTAAGGCGAAGAACCTAATACCCTAGTTATCCTCACATTCTTGGATTACTCTTTTGCAACTGAATTGCTTATAGCTTTTGGTTTGAGTTTTCCATTTCTTTAACCGGTATTTACAGGTTCGGTTCGATTCTCGGTTAGTACATTTTGAAAATTTTGATTATACCGATTAACCGTAATTAATATTAAAATACACATATATATTTCAATTCATATTTCAAAGTTGAGGTATTGTTTTAACTTTATTTAAGAGTTCTTATGTGTATTTTAAGACTCATATTTGTTCTTATTATAGTTGTGTATTTCGATTTCCCACTTTAAAAAATATGATAATGATTAAGTGAATGCAATTTTCCTTAAAAAAGATTAAATGAATGCAATCAGACCTTTATCTAATTCAAAATTTTGACTGATATCAAAGTCTATGATAAAACAGATAAAATTTTCAACTAAAATATATATACTTTGATTATCAATTTTAGACATGTCTATTATAAATTACTTAAAATAGAGAGATTTAAAAAAAAATAAACGATTAATTTCGAATAGCCGAGAACCAAACCTATTAATCAGTTAACTGATCGATGTCGGTTTCGGTTATTGCTTCTGTTCCAATTCGGTTTCGCTTAACCGAAACCGAACTGATTATCACCCCCAAATATACGTGAATGATGAATTTAAAAATTAAGATCGATTTTAAAAGCACTTATTATCAATTGAAATATGTTAAACAAAAATACTAATATAGTTATGTTTATACACATAAATACTCGTCATTGTATTAAAAAAAAAGGGAAAGAGAAAGATCATTATCACAATCTTTTTGCTTGCCTCGGTATATTAGATAGTGTTAATATATGTAAGTAGCCAAAAAAAATAGGAATAAGAGTTTTATAGCCTAGTTCATAAAAACATGAGTTTTATAGCCATTTGGCTTAAAAGACCAAAATATCCTGGAAAATTTAAAAAAAACGGTATCTCTCTCTCTCTCTCTCACTCGCACTCACTCACTCTCTCTCTCTCACGACTCACTCCTTTGTAACACTCACTCACTCACCTCTCTCTCTCTCACCACCTCTCTCACGACTCACTCTCTCTCTCTCAATACTCACTCGACTCACTCACTCTCTCTTGTGAAAGCAGAAACCCACAACCCACGGAAAACCCACGACTCACTCCCCGAAAACCCACGACCCACGACTCACGACACACTCTCACGACTCACGCAAAACAACAACATGAGTGATACGGATACGGATCTGGATCCACGGTACTCCCGGATGCGCCGAAAAGCGGCGGCGAAGAGAGAGCTCCTCCGGCGGAAGAAGCTTCTCACGGGCCGTCCGCCACAAGACGCAAGCACGCCGTCGACCTTACGCCGGTCGACGAACTTCCGCACCGATTTAGGAGCACCACACCTCGGTGAGTAATCGTGCATTTAAAATTGGTTTTACTATGTACGATAGTTTTCATGTTGACACGATAATTTTCATGTATGACACGATAGTGATGAAATTTCGATAGTTTGTGTGTTTAGAAACTTATAAATTAAAATCGATTGCTATGTTGTTGAAATTACATTAAAATTAGATTGGTTCAGAAGACACGGTTCTCACCGTGTCTTGAAGATCTGCACTGCGGTAGCACCTGTCCCGACCAACCGTGACGGTTGTTCGCACACTGGCGCTAACTGTAGTGCAGATCTTGATACACAGTTAGCACCGTGTCTTGAAGAAGCATCTGCGGTTGGTCGAACACGGTGCTAACCGTGCACGCAGTTCCAAGATTACGGTGCTAACCGTGTCGATTCAAGATCTGTTAGCACCGCATCGAAGAACCGCATGCACTAGCACCGTGTCTGATTTGAATCGTAGTATTCTGTTGTTAGAACTTCGTTTAGTGTATACCGATTAATCTTGTGCATTTGACCTCGTTATAGGTGGTTACGACCACATATGCAAGGCTACGCGGACGATCAACCAATACATCCGAATTGATGTATTAGCCGAGGTGAGGACATGTCTAGAGCAGCGCGGATGTATCGACGATATTTAGACGAGCTGCTTTGGGCATCTTCTTCATCTCGGGAGAGGAAAGCGCTAATAATGCTGTTGCACAACTCGATGGCCCGACAGATTGTGGATCCTAGTTTTATGGAGTTCGAGATTTGGTTTCACGTATGTGGAACCGATATCTGTTGGGATGATTGAGTTTGCCACGGTCTCCGGATTGCGCTTTGGGCCGTCTTCCTTTGATCCGAACTTGAGGCACGAGATTCCCCGACCAAAGATGTTCCATAGGTTGTTTCGGGGTGAGGACTACTATTTGAGCTCATGCCGATTCATCAAACAACGGTGGGTGATGATGCCGCAGACTACTGAAGGCGGCTTTATATTAGTAGCTTACCTCGTCGTCCTTTGCGCGATAGGAAGCCATCGAGCCATGGGTTTGGGCGTTGGTGAGGATTTTGATATGTGGCGAGTTTTCCTTGGGGCTCCTATTCATTCCGGTCCTCGTCACGGGATTGATGTCAAGAGGCACCGGCGAGGTGGCGACTTGAGGAAGACGTACCATTTCTATGGTCTGTTTGGGCCTTATGATTTGGTCGTATGAGGCCATCCCGACTTAGGACGCATGTGTGGATGCCGAGACGGTGAGATACTGATTCGAGATGCTTGATGTGGACTACATGGAAGTCCCCACCCAAGATAATGGATTTTTGACGAGTGTAATTTTAATGTCATGTTTAGTATTTGTTTGATATTTATTAAATACATTATAATCAATAATGTGTATGTGTTTTTGTAGCGTTTATGTCATCGTGTCTTTGGAGCCGCTCGAGACCGAGTTGTCGAGGCATACTACTTGAGCCTATACGAGGCGATCCGATGGCTATTCGGTTTGTGCTGCGGGCGGCATGCGAGGCGACATGACGAGCCCTGCACGACCACGGCAGTGCTCGTGCGTGAGAGAGTGTTCCGCAGTGGCGTGAGCATGTCCCGATCATGCGGCGAGTGGCGGCGGTGGGAAGATGAAGTGCGGAGATACATCTCGGGTTTTGAGCCGAGTCGACTGGCGCGATCTCGATCGCGATCGAGCGTCGTGACATGAGGCGCGAGCGAGAGCGACCACGTGTCCGCGAACACGCCAGAGTGTTCGACCAGACGAGGCCTCCATTTCGCTGTGATCGAGACCGTCCGTCGTGCCATTGTGGGACGACGATTCGGGAGAGAAGGCCCTCGAGCTCGAGTGGCTCGGCGTGTGTTCGGCGATTGACGGAGTTCTTGAGCGCAGATCTTGAGACGTAGATCTCGTACCCTATATCTGCACATGGGAGCTACGCCGGCTATTGAGCATATCGATCGAGGCGCTCGGTCTCCCAAAGATGAGGAGGGGCCGCGACTAGCCACCGACGATCCGCTACACGGCGGTCGATCCGCAGAGGAGGCCCCACATTAGCCACCGACGATCCGCTTCACCGGCGGTCGATCCGGAGGAGGTGCCTCACATTAGCCACCGACGATCCGCTTCACGGCGGTCGATCGCAGGAGGTGCCTCACATTAGCCACCGACGATCCGCTTCGGCGGTCGATCCGAGGAGGGCCCAAGATTAGCCACCGACGATCGGGTCGTCGAGAGTCTAGTCACGCCCACCGGCGGAGATCGGCGGCTGAGAGCCGATCGTGCACGAGGGTGATGGATCGTCTGATGGTGGGGATGATGCTGCATCGGAGACCCCACATGCAGCTCCCGTAGAGTATGGTACCCCTGAGGCGCGACCAAGGGCCTTCGAGGTCTTTAGGCAGGCGGGCCCAGATGTTTTTGTCGTGGCTAATTTGAATCAGCATGTCATGACTCAAAAACTGTTTGATCATATCACCGACCCAGATTCTGAGTTCACGGGCGAGGTACTTTATTACAACATTTATTCAAATTTTGTTTATATATTTATAATTCAATTAATGGTGTTCTTTTTTTATGTGTGTTAGATTATGGAGTTGTACACTTTGTATATACATTGGAAAATAATCAACCCACATCATCCTGGCAATGTATTATTGCCCTCGGTCAATGAAGCTCGATGCGTTGTAGCACCGATTGGATTTTATGTAAGTTTGAATCCAGATGATCCTGACTAAATGTCCTTATGGAGTTTGAAATGTCCTTAAATTATTCCTGACTAAATTTATTCATTTATGCAGCAAGCGCTTTTGCGTGAGTTCACCCGGCTTCATCCAGATGATCCTATGGGCTTTAGGGTGGTATCAAACACCACATATCCACGATGGCAAGTACCCGATGACTTGTTAGCGATGGTACGAGGGAGCGATGCAGAGCATAGCAGACCGTGGTTGTCTTGTTGTCTGGTAAATTTATTACCTCATTTCTATTTTTTCTATCCAATTGAATGTAAACTTTAAAATTATCAATGTTGCGATACTAGCCATACCGTAACGTCGGGGCAATCACCGGGTCACGATTCGCATATCTCTTGTTGAGTGGACTCTTGAGGTGTACGACTCACCGTCGACAACCCCGACTCGAGCGTTGAGACGTTACGGATGTTGCCCATTATTCGCTTTTCCTCGATCGATGAGGGTAGCGGATTTTGGAACAACAATCCATTGAGGACGCCACACAATCGACATCGACATTGGCGGAGGTGCCCATGATCGCGATTCAGCGAAAAGACTCGGTGAGTTGCGGTGTCTTTGCATGCGTCATATGTATCGCCTCATCACGGTATACCTCGGAGGTTACATCATAGTCGGCGTTACATACTGATTCAACAGACAAACGTGATAGCTCGTAGGATATGGACATTGTCTCGTTTTTGATTAGTTTCCTTGACTTTTTTGTATTTATAACGGATATTGTAGAATTTTTATCTGTGTTAGTGATATTTTTGTTTGTATTAGAGGCTGTGACCTCTATGTATATGTTGTGGAGGCTGTGACCTCTTTGTATATTGCTTGTTGTTGGCTATTGCTTGTTGTTGGCTATTTGCTGAGTGCAGGTTGGCTTATCCATATTTTAGAGGTTATGCTGCCCGTTTGTCGAATTTGCGTATGTTTAACGTATTCACTTAACATCGAATTTGCAATTAACCGAATTTGCAATTAACCGAATTTGCAATTAACCGAATTTGCTCGTTGTTGGATTAGGGGGATTACACGGGCGTGTACGGGCGTGCACGTCGTGCTGCGGCACGTGTCGCATCGATCGTGCCATCGCACATGACACGATCGCGCACAAGATGCGCAGCACGGCGTGCACGATCGTGCACGGCGTCTACTGCAGCACGGCACACGATCGTGCACTGCGGTCGTGCACGACGTGCACGATCGTGCGGCGTGTACCACCGTGCACGGGTACACGGCCGTGTACACATGCACGATCGTGCGCCGTGTACCCGTGCAGCACGCCCGTGTACCCGTGCACGCCCGCACCCTCGTAATCCAACAAAACCAACATAATCCAACATAATCCAACAAAACCAACAATATTCAACAAAACCAACAACAATCCAACATAATCCAACAAAACCAACATAATCCAACAAAACCAACAATATTCAACAAAATCCAACAAAATCCAAACATAATCCAACAAAACCAACAATATTCAACAAAACCAACAACAATCCAACATAATCCAACAAAACCAACTTAATCCAACAATATTCAACAAAATCCAACAAAATCCAACATAATCCAACAAAAACCAACAATATTCAACAAAAACCAACAACAATCCAACATAATCCAACATAATCCAACAAAAACCAACAATATTCAACAAAAACCAACAACAATCCAACATAATCCAATAAAAACCAACAACAATCCAACATAATCCAATAAAAACCAACAAAAACCAACATAATCCAACAAAAACCAACAATATTCAACAAAATCCAACATAATCCAACATAATCCAACAATATTCAACCAAATCCAACATAATTCAACAAAATCCAAAAACAACGAATATCACTGCATATAACAAATATCCTTACTCACGAGGCCGTTGAGGACACAAATTCCTTGTATGCTCTTCACTTCGACAAATACTACATTTTTTCCTACGCCGTGTCCTTTCCACACATGTTTCATCACTAATGGCAATAAATGCTGTGCATGAGCGTTTGTTGTGGCCTTGACCCTTGCAACGTGTGCATATTTGACGACGCGATCTTGACGAACCCTCAACAACCGATTGCATCCTACTCAATCTAGGACGCCCAGCCTGACGTGTGATGATTGGAGGTCGAATAATGTAAGGCGTCTGAGTGCGGTACAATCCATGCAGGGATGTGATATGATGCAATTCGATAAGAATAAGTCGCCGCAAAACAGATCGTCGATATCTATGAGCCACAAAGTCGGTGACTTGTAAACCAAAGACGCCTAAAAAAAGAAATTAATCACAAAATAAATTAACCACAACATATGAGTTGGACTTGACGTTTAGATAAATACCGTACCTAATAGCAAAGACAAGCGTGACAACAAGGATCTCGTCCAAATCGAACTCACGACATTCACATGTCCCATTTCGCAAATCAACCACGTATGATGTGTTTTCCTCTTCGACTTTAAACATGTGTGTCGTCGTTGAGCGAACAACCAAGCGACGCCTTTTCGACAGAGGCATGTAGCTCGACGCCGCTACTTCGATCAACTCATCGGACCTGCTGCTGCACTAGCTCGTCGACGTCAAACCATTTCTCCGTAATAGATCGAAAAGTCTCAAGCAACGAGCAAACGGTGAGCGCCGAGCCCACAACAACCGACTATTGAAACTCTCTCGCGCATTCAAGTCATGAAACTATATCGTAAATGCATGGACACTTCAACCTGACCACCTATGCTCGCCAATGGAAAGTAGATGATGGTGGGCTGTCGGTTTTAGAACATCCACAGCAGAAAAAAATCTCTCGAAATCCTCTGATCGATAGGCATATGCAGCTGACTTGATAACTGTACAAACATGCGATCCAAATCGCGCCATATTCTTCTGCAAATGGTAAAAGCACAACACATGTGCGACGTTCGGATACACGGACTCCACAGCTTTTTCGATGCCCTTATGTTGATCAGACACAACTAAGAGATCATCAGGATGACCAATGCACGAACGCAGCCGAGATAAAAACCAAGTCCATGACTCTTCATCCTCAATCGGACCTAACCCAATAGCAATCGGGAAGATTCCTTCATTTCCATCCTTCGTAACAGCGACAAAACAAATTCCTTTGTTCTTTCCCTTAAGATGAGTCCCGTCTACAACGACGACCGGCCGTAGGTAATGCTTGAAAGCATACAAACACTGTCCAAGAGCAAGAAACAAATATCGAAATTCGCCATCATGAGCCGTCTCAATATCATATAGTGTCCCGGGGTTTGATTCTCTCAACATATGCAAATATGATGGAAGCAATTGATAGGACCGTTCGAAATCGCCATATGTCATCTCTATAGCGACGTTTCTTGCTCGGAGAGCAAAGCTGTAATCCATCTCAATGCCAAATTGTCGATGCATCTCTCCAATCATCTCTTTCGACTCGCACCACTCCTTCATCGACCAATTTCCGTGCAAAATACTTGCCAACAATCTTAGCAGCACCGTCGTGGAGCAAAGGCGATTCAAATCCAGTGACAAGTATGATTGTTGTTCAACTTAATTACTCTCCATATCGTTGCCCTACGACGGCTCGTAGCTTAAAAGGACAACCGTTGCCATGCTTGCAAACATACCCCAAACGTGTTTTACTTGACCGATCGACCACGCATTTCACATGATTCTCCAAGTGGTACAATCCACGGCTATCGCCAAGTCATCTTTCGTCTTAAATATCGAATCAACGCATAATTGGTGGGTATGGGGTCCACAAGGTTCAACCCAATCTAATGGCAATGCACTGTCACAATCAATCTTGGAATAACCCAATTGCGTAACTCATGCGCTATATCATCATCTACGGTTCGTGAAGTTGTAGCATGAGCCTCACCATCATCTTCTTTGTTCGGAAGTGAAGTTCATACCGTCCGATAACCTTATCAAGATGTCACGGTTGTCGAATCCAAGCACCAAATTCGAGTAATGAATCAAATATATCTCTACGCTCGGTTCGTGTCTTCTCTTCATCTCGAATACACCAGCTCGTCTTCCTCCTCATTCAAGACAACGGCTCATCTTAGTGTATAATGAACGAAGACATCTTGCATTAGACTCGGGCAAGGCGTAGATCGTTGTGAACCATATAATACCGGTGTCTCTGTGTGTACCGTGGTTGCATCGCTCGCCACTTTTCAATCACATACACAATGGATCATCCTTTTGTTCCACAATCAATCGGAACAAATCGATGTCGGCCAACGATACTTTTATTCTTCTTCCATCACTAGCGCCGTCGTATAGAAAAGCATATAATCCGATCCACCATTGTTGCCTACTTGCTCATGAATCTCTCTTAGCAAATTAGCACGTGAAATCATTCTCTGACCATGTATACGAGAACCTCGTCGCGCCTATATACTACTGCTACGTCCCAACTACCACCATGACGTATAATAAGGCGTTGCAAGACATCTGTTGCAAAATAAGACATAAAGATAATGATCGTATACATAGGATGCACGAGATACATAGGATGCACGGATGCACGGCCATGCACGATGGGTGCAGCATCGCCACGCATCAGGTGACGTGCAGTGCGCGTGCGCGCCGTGCGGCACAAATGCTGCGTTAGTGCCGCGATGCATCGATGCACGGCGTCTGTACAGCTACACGACAGTGCACGGTGCACGCACCGATGCACGATGCTGCATCAGTGTACTATGCACGACCGTGCACGGTTTATCGTTCATAAGTACACGGTAGACGGCGATCGCATACCGCGATTGGTGTTAGCATCTCATATTTTTAAATTTAACTTGTTAAATGATCCTAAATATTAAATTAATCAATTTATTAACATAAAATCAACACAAATAACATATGTCACGCATAATGATTCTACCGTGTACAACCGTGTACTCAAGAACACATTTTTTTTCTTCAAACATGAAATTTATCATTCCAAAGAATATAAAAAGTACTAAAAAAACATATTTAGGGTGTAAATCATCAACCGTGTACAACCGTGTACTCAAGAACACGTAAAAAAATTCTATACGGATTTAATTTACCTTAATCCAGCTAGCAATGCTCGATTTCCACTGTTTGATTGAAAAAAACGCAGGTAACAACTTCTATTAATTATTTTCGGCTCCCTTCCTCTCTTTGAAATTGTAATGTTGCAAATGAATTGTTTGTGATTTGAATTCAATATCTACCGATTTTTCAAATTAATGTTTACCAACCTTTTTTTACAATTAATGTTTACCAACTTTAATTTAATTCCATTCAATTTTTGGCAGAGAATAACATTCAATTTTGCATTCCTTTTATTCTTTTTTTCGGCAGAGAGAGAGAAAGAGAGGAGAGGACGCCTATTAATTTAGGCACAGAGAGAGAGAGGAGTGAGAGAGAGGAGAGAGAGAGAGAGAGAGGAGAGAGAGATATATTATTTTAAATGATGGGGCCAGGGACAATTTTGTCTTTTTAGCTAAAATTATTATAAAACTCATGTTTTATGAGTGTGGATATAAAACTTCTCCCACTATTTCTTTTGCTTCTTATAAACTTCTCCTATTAGATATATGCCATGAAAAATCTTTCCTTCCTATAGAATTTAATTACCCAAAATGCCCAAAATGATGTGAATTTCAATCTCACGAACTTTATTAATAGACATATTCCTCATACTCCCACGCAATCTAATCTGACTTTATTAATGCGAACTGGCAAGTAGCAAGTGATGATTCTTCCACAAAATCGAAGCAAGATATTCTTTTTGGGGCAATTAAATCTAAGAAAGGATCAAACAATAATTGCAGTGTTGTGCGTTAAATCCAGAAGCAAAAAGAATGGAGACTGAATGACGACAAGGATTTGCAGCAGTAATTATGATCAAGGACTCAGCACGAACTTGAGGACGGCTATTATTACATCGACGCATCACGCATGTTTTGTTGCTTTGCTTCTACAGAGAGAGAGAGAGAGAGAGAGAATTTGATGGGAGAGAAAAGGCGCGCAGGTGAAGATCGAAGAATGCGTTTGAAGAAGAGAATGGAAGTGGGAGGGAGGGGGGGGGGGGGAGAGGAGAGAAATGTGGAAAGTTGAAGAGGAGGGAGCCACGTGTCGAGCTGCGAGTGGAGAGGGGGTTGGGGGCTCGGTTCCCACAGCATGATGCCAGTTTGTGTGTAACCCCCAAAGTCCTATGACCCCGGCGAACGAATCCTTATTTGTATTCTACTCTATTGCTTATGTTATCACACAACACAAACTCTCTTTCTCTCTCTACATCTCTTTCTCTCTCTATCTATTTTTATTTCGATTGTCTGCCCCTCTTTCTCTCTCTCGCTCTCTCTATTCTCGTACTCATATACCCTAACCCCCCTTTTTTTGCTTCACTCCACAGCTCCCGCAATTCCCATCACTTCATATTCGCGAAGAGGTACGGAAGATTTAGTTTTTATAAGTTTCTGGGAGTTTTTGATCCACGGACCAGGTTTGATGACTGCTTACTTCTTTCTGGGATACTGTTATTTTCGAGTATTTCAAGCGGGTCTTGCAATATCAGCTCAATATTGTTTGTTTTGCTCTATATTCACAAGAGGCACTGCTTTAGCTTTTGCATGCTCTGGTTTTTGGCTTTAATTTAGTATGCAGATGATTCTTATTAGATAATGGAGGATTTGGTTTCTGCATTTAGGTTAGACTTGATTAGTGTGGGCGGATGAGGCTGTTTTGATCTTCCATAAATCAAATGCCATTATTGAATATGCGGATCCTGGTCGTAGATTACCTCATATATTGTTTATTTTCTTGAAGATTGAACTACTCAAAAGTCTTTTTGTAGGATTTTTTTGGAAATGATGTTGATAAGTTACGACAAATTTTCAGTTGCATGAAAAGTTTCATGCTTTATACTCAACAGTTGGAAAATTCTGTAATTGAATGAACCACGTGTGGTTATGGCATTTTTCTAGGTTTAAGCTTGCCGAGCCAATGCTTTCTATGTATGGCCAGCCAACAACTATGTTATTCTGCTGCAGATCATAAATGTATTGGCAATGAAGGAAAATGGTTCAGGGAATAGTACCATGCTTAATAGAAACTGGGTGTTGAAACGCAAACGTAGGAAGCTTCCATCCAGTACAGATAAGTCTCATGACAGAGGGAAAATCTTCAAACGTGTAAACTTTTCATCCACTACTACATTAAAGAATGGCCAGGAAGAGGATGATAATCTACAGCAAACTTCTGGGAAGAGAAAAGGCAACGACGGGGTGAGTTGAATTTCATATCCTTTCTTAAACTTCTTTACTCGTATTGTTTCCATAATCAACCTCTTGAAACTGATGTGAACTGAAGGAGATAATAGATGCAAAAATCTTTCCTAGGACAATTGTGCTTGCAAGATATTTTCTCATTGGTTTATTATTTGCTTCAAATATTCTCTATTGAATCTTATCTCTTAGAAAGGAAGGACTTCTATTTTTTTATTGAATTTAATGAAAAAGAGAACAGTTTTACTACCCTTTTTTCCGTTAACATATTCTAAATGTATCGCCTAGCTAAATCTGCACTACATGCAAATCATTAGGATATTGCCGTAACTCGGCAAACACTTCTTAGCTAGATGTGACATGCACTTTGTTTTTACCATACAGTATTATTACGAGTGTGTGGTTTGCGAACTTGGTGGAAAGTTGCTATGCTGTGATAGCTGTCCCCGTACATATCATCTTGAGTGTTTAGATCCCGCTTTGAAGGTATGTTATATTAAATGACATGTTTCCCAATATCTTTTTAAAAAATTTACTTCTCTATTTGCTTCATTTATTACTTTGAATTCTGTAGCGCATTCCAACCGGTAAGTGGGAATGCCCAACTTGCGTTCAGCAACATTCTTGTGTGGTGAGCATGAATCATCTGGATTCTGTTTCAAAACACGCACGAACAAAAATCATTATTCGTAGGTCAAAGACTGAGGCAGAATCATCTGCAACTGACAAGGTAACCGAGACATTTGAAGCTCCCATTCTTCGGAAGAAAAGGAATTCAGATAAAGGAAAATCTCCTGCATCTCGACATAGCCAAACAATTGAGAAGTTGGATTCTTCCTCCAATGACATATGCCATAACGATCGATTAAACCCAGTTCAAGATGGCTGTGCGGATGCTAGTTCACCTCATGATGTTAATGAAAAAGAACAAGTTTCTCATGCACTTGTACAAGCACAAAACATGAAGGCTCCCCTTAAAGGATCATTGTCAAAGAAAAAGAAATCAAAAATGAATGTAGAATCTACTGATATAAATCCTGAGGCATCTCCTGGAAGGGAACCTGTCCTTGCGTTGGAAGCTGCTACCCCAGCAACCAGAAAAAGAAAACAAAAAGCGTATTCCGACAACAATGAAAAGAGGCATAAGACGAATAAGGGTAAATCTGGTTCTGAACCTTCTAAAAAAGGACTGCTCAAAGTCGGTCTTCGGCGTTCAGGCACTTCAAAATCAAAGGGAAAATTAAATATAGCTGGTGAAGATGCTTCCTCAACTAAGCAGGATATCAGAGAAGCTAC
Organism: Salvia rosmarinus; assembly: GCA_036937905.1. Taxonomy (NCBI): domain Eukaryota; kingdom Viridiplantae; phylum Streptophyta; class Magnoliopsida; order Lamiales; family Lamiaceae; genus Salvia; species Salvia rosmarinus. Next base: position 45,879,901 of record CM072817.1, read on the forward strand.
GGCCGGTGTTCTTCCGAAGGATGAGGTCATTTGCTTTCTTTTATCATGATTTGCTCTCACTAAAATCTAGATATGGCATCCTTAATTCGTCATCATATTTGATGCTGAAAACCATAAATTTAGAATGAGCATAAAACCATATGTATATTACTTGAAAGCCTTGTTGTCAATTGTCATAGCTTGAAGAAAAAAATGAAAAAAATGGAACTTTGAGTTCTCTTCTCAATACTCTCATAAGAGCTATATTCGAATTCTGAATCCGCCTTAGTTGTAGATAGTGGTGCATAATCCCACTTTTTTTTCTCTCTCCTTATTATCTCTTAAAATATGTCAGATGCCTGAAAAGATAGTATAATGTAGATACATATCTATTAGTTGTTAAAAGGAAAGAAAAAATCTGGTTTGAGAAATCTGAGGTTATACCTAACATGATTGTATTGGTTTACCCTAATGAACAAGGTGAAAGATAAAGTTGATCATGTTTTCCTTCAACAGTAAACTTCGGGAGTCAGATGATTAGCAGTAAGCATGCATACTCAGGTGACAGACTTGCATTTTGAGCTGAATCTTTCAACTACGAATGCATTAGATCAAGCATGTTGCAGCAACATATGATGTGCAAAATATTGTTTAACTTTATTGCAATAATGGGGTCGTTCACAAAATCCTTTTCCCCTCTCCATTTTATCTAGCCGTCAGCTCAGTGGTGTTGCCATATTCAAGGTGTTTCTGAATAGTATGATGCATCTTGTTGTCCTGGATGTAAATTTCTTCCCTTGATTTACCCAAGTTGTATTATATTATAGATATGCTGCGTGCTTTTAGGGGCACATTATCAAGAATGATTATTATATGCTGATCTATTTTGTCTTTTATTATCGTTCCATCATATATTATCATTCTTTTGGTGCAGGACGTTACTGAAGAAGCAGCTCATGATTCACTTGAATCACAAGATGCCGTAAAAGTCACTGTTGAACAAGAGACTGCTACTGGAGTGCTTCAGGTTTGAATCTTGTGGATAAGAGTCATGGGTTTTGTTTCAAAAGAACTTGCTGTTTCTCAGATGCCTGTTTTATACTTATGCTGGTCGAACTATGATAGTGACTGACATTTTATCTTCAATTTTTCTTATTATTTTTATAATACCAGGTTGATCGTGTTATTGGTTGTCAAGTTCGTGGTGATAACATTGATTCTGGTTGTAATGTGGTGGTCAATGACGGTGAATCTGCTTTAACAGATTCTTTGGTTGCAGAAGATATGAATAAATCGGAGGAAAATTTCAGCTGCCAAAGGCCTTTGGACAGAGGAAACTCAGCTGAGGATCTTCACGATGCTGCTAACTGTTCTGATGGAGAAAGGAAGACAGAAAATAGTCCGAATAAAGATAAGCTACAAGTATACAAAAGGTCAGCAACCAAAGAATGTAAAGAAAAAAATTTCGTAGATTCCCTGAGCGGAGAGATTGAAGGTTCTGATTACTTGGTACCGAAAAGCAAAAGTGAGGATGACAATTTCTCATGCACTTATGTAACAGAAACTTCCAAGAAGGTTCCAGAAGTTGAGAAGGCTGATATAGTCTTATTAGACACTTGTCCATGTAATGATGCCTCTGATGATAATGGAAGCAAAAAAGAGGTTGGAAAGGACATGGGAAAGAACTATGCTCCGAAAAGGAAACTTGTGGAGTCTTGTTCAACCGTCTCATATGAGTTTTTGGTTAAGTGGGTTGGTAAATCTCATGTCCACAACACTTGGGTTCCTGAATCTGAACTGAAAATTCTAGCTAAGCGGAAACTGGAAAATTACAAGGCTAAGTATGGAACAGCTACGATGAACCTATGCAAGGAACAATGGAAGACACCGCAGCGAGTAATTGCTACTAGGTCCTCGGCAGATGGTGTGACTGAAGCATATGTAAAGTGGACGTGTCTTCCTTATGATGAATGCACTTGGGAAAGAATGGACGACTCTGTTATTGCAAAGTCAAGTCACTTGATTGATTTGTTCTTCAGGTTTGAAAGGAAAACATTGGAGAATGATGCTACGAAGCTTGACCCTATGCAAAGGAAGGGTGATCTACAAATAAATGAGGTCATTAATCTCACAGAACAGCCTAAAGAGTTGGTTGGAGGTGCTTTATTTCCACATCAGCTGGAAGCATTGAATTGGCTGCGCAAAAGCTGGCATAGATCAAGAAACGTGATACTTGCTGATGAAATGGGGCTTGGGAAGACTGTGTCGGCCTGTGCTTTCTTATCATCGTTGTATTTTGAGTTCAAAGCTACACTTCCGTGTCTGGTCTTGGTTCCTTTGTCTACAATGCCCAACTGGATGTCAGAATTTGCGCTCTGGGCGCCTGAGCTCAATGTTGTGGAATATCATGGTAATACAAAGGCTAGAGCCGTAATTCGCCAATATGAATGGCATGCTCGTAATCCTGCTGGATCGAATGAGAAATCATCCGTGTTCAAATTTAATGTTCTTTTGACTACATATGAAATGGTTCTATGTGATTCCTCTTATCTACGTGGAGTTCCTTGGGAAGTTCTTGTGGTTGATGAGGGTCACCGCCTGAAAAATTCTAGCAGTAAGCTGTTTGGCTTGCTGAATACGTTTTCCTTCCAACATCGAGTATTGTTGACTGGTACTCCACTTCAGAACAACATTGGGGAGATGTACAATCTGCTCAACTTTTTGCAGCAGGATTCATTTCCTTCTCTTGCTTTGTTTGAGGAGAAATTCAATGATCTAACAACTGCAGAAAAGGTGGAGGAATTGAAGAAACTTGTTGCTCCACATATGCTTCGGAGACTGAAAAAGGATGCTATGCAGAATATTCCACCAAAGATAGAACGAGTGGTTCCTGTTGAGTTGTCATCTATTCAGGCAGAATATTATCGCGCTATGCTTACAAAGAACTACCAGATATTACGTAACATAGGGAAAGGTGCTCCTCAGCAATCAATGCTGAATATTGTGATGCAGTTAAGGAAGGTATGCAATCATCCTTATCTTATGCCAGGCACTGAACCCGAATCAGGATCAGTGGAATTTCTTCACGAAATGAGAATAAAAGCATCTGCTAAGCTGACGCTGCTGCATTCTATGCTTAAACTATTGCACAAAGAAGGCCACAGAGTTCTTATCTTTTCACAGATGACGAAATTACTTGATATCCTTGAGGACTATTTGACTATAGAATTTGGACCTAGGACATATGAAAGGGTTGATGGCTCTGTTTCTGTGACTGAACGACAAGCTGCAATAGCACGTTTTAACCAAGACAGAAGTCGATTCGTGTTCCTGTTATCAACACGATCTTGTGGCCTTGGCATCAACTTGGCAACTGCTGATACTGTTGTTATATATGATTCGGATTTCAATCCACATGCAGATATCCAGGCTATGAATCGAGCACATAGAATAGGACAGTCAAAAAGACTTCTTGTTTACAGGCTTGTTGTGCGTGCAAGTGTTGAAGAGCGTATCTTGCAGCTTGCAAAGAAAAAGCTGATGCTTGACCAACTCTTCGTCAACAAATCTGGATCGCAGAAGGAGGTTGAAGACATCCTAAAGTGGGGAACGGAAGAACTTTTTAGCGATTCACCTTCCATGGCTGGGAAAGATGGTGAAAACAACAGCAATAAAGATGAAGCACCTGCAGAGACAGAACCAAGTAGTAAGAGGAGAACTGGTGGCCTCGGGGATGTCTACAAAGACAAATGTGCCGATGGCAGTAACAAAATTGTGTGGGATGAAAATGCCATTCTGAAACTGCTGGACCGCTCAAACATTCTGTCTGGTTCACCAGATAATGCTGAATCGGGATTAGAGAATGACATGCTTGGTTCAGTGAAGGTGTGAACCAGCTCCACATTTAGTGAACCCTTTCACAGAATTCCTCCCTTAGTCACTTCTATCTGCACTAGCTGTCTTTAACCTTACACTCTTTACTATTTCTTTTGTTCAGTCACTAGAATGGAATGATGAACCTATAGAAGAACAAGCTGGAATGGTATCAGCCCCTTCAGCAATCAATGACACGAGTGAACAGAGTTTTGAAAAGAAAGTTGATAATTTGGTCATCGTTAATGAAGAAAATGAATGGGACAAGCTTCTGCGATTTCGGTGAGGAATTTGATCTTGTAATATGTTTTCATTATTTAGCAATATGGTATCCACACTCCCTACTTCTCTGCGTCACATCTGGTTCTTTATTAATCTGTTTATCTATGAGATAGATTCGTGAGTTAAGGACCTTAAAATGTGTTCAAAGTGGAACCTTATTTATGTAAATTTTCATGATATAAAATCATTAAATTGTACTTGAACTCATTTAGATGTCTCATTTCTATTATTAACAGGGAGAAGGTATGCTGGCATGACAAATAAATAACAAAGAAAATGCTTACTTCAAAGGATAAAGCATTCACTAATCCTGCAAATTAACCCCTCACTTATTAATTTCTTTAGACCTAGGCACTGCAGATACCCTCTAACCCCCCTCCACCCCAAAAGTATGAGTTGAATTAGTCTTTCTGGGGGATTAAATCTTTCGGCCTGTTGTAGATAATTGCTTACCGGTTTTGTAGGTGGGAGAAATACCAAAATGAGGAGGAAGCAGCTCTTGGTCGTGGGAAACGCCAAAGGAAAGCTGTTTCTTACAGGGAGGCATATGTAGCTCATACTAGTGAAGCACCGCATGAAGTATTACTCTCTCTCTCTCTCTCTCTCTCTCTCTCTCTGCTAGTTGAACTTACTTCATTAAATGGGCACAACTACTTTATTATACTACATCTTGGTAGCTTTGAAATAATTTTGCTAATAATGATGTGTTAAATCTGTTACATTTAGAATAGCCTCACTAGTAATTCTTATTCTATGGTATAATAGAGTGGAGCTGAAGAGGAACCAGAGCGTGAACCAGAGCCTGAACGTGAGTATACACCAGCAGGACGAGCTCTAAAAGAAAAATTGTGAGTTTCATCTTAAAGAAGTCTGTTTTGTTTCTTATTAATGTTTATCCCATTGCTCGTGTTTGATGCTTTCATTATGTTTAATCATTGGGTTCCTTAGTTAATGCAAATAAGTTGTCTTTGTTTCCAAAACTATTTTTCTTTTGAGGAATGGGAACAAGATAAATTTGACAAGGACTAGGGTTCTATGAATATTGAAAATGCCGGTGTGTCATGGTAAAAATTTAATCTCAGGATCTCAAACAGCTGGCATTTTACTAAACGACTATTATGCCCAGTAAGAAAGCATCACAAAAGTGTGTGTTGGCCTAGTGGTAGAGTGGTTAATGCTTGAGGCCAAAGGTCTTAGGTTCGAATCCACCGTGACACGACATTTAAATTTCTGTATTAAATTGACCAAAAAAAAGAAAGCATCACAAATAGATGTAAATATCTTTTAATTTTGATTATTTAATTAAAACCTCTTCTGTTGACAACCTGTATTATCTTTTTATAATAACTAGAAGAGAAAAGCCTGCTTAAGATTGAACCTATCGAAGTTGCCTAGCCTGCCCTTTATAGAATTGGCCAAATTTATGCAGTATTTGATTTTCAACTGAAAATATGTAATCCTGATACTGAAAAATAATCATCCTCACTAAGGAAAGAATTCAATGAATATCATATATATTGATAATTCATTGTTCAGAAGGTTGTGTATCAATAACAAGGGTATAATATAATACAATACATCAAAGTGAGTTGCACCTAGTGTTTGCGAATGTGCTTTTAAGAGTGGGTCAAACAAGTGATCTCATTTGACATTAATAGTGGTATGAGTGCCTGAGGCCAAAGGTGTCGGGTTCGAGTCCACCGTGACGCGGCCTTTAAATTTCTGTATTAAATTGACCAAAATAAAAAATAAAAAAAATAGAGTGGTATGATATGAGTGTCTCTATCCGTGTATCATATGAGTGCTAGTATAAGAACTAAGAAAGATTAACATCAATATTGTTGTTAATATAGTCTCCATTGATGATTGCTAGTTTGATGCAACATTCATGCACTCTCAGTACTTCTGTGATAAATTAGTGACTAATGGAAATTCAACTCTATTTTTCTGACAACATAATAGACTGTAGTGCATGTTTGACTACCTGTATCTACAATGCAGTCCCAGGACTTGCACAATCTCGAATCTTGCTATTTGTAGGATTAAATGACTGCTGTGAATTCAAATACAAAATTCTCTTCTGAATTATCTTCATTAAACATGGCGTTGTTATTTTGCTCAAGGTCAGTGGAAAATTGTATAATCTGATGCGTTCATTGTATTGTTCAACAGTGCCAAACTTCGGGCAAGACAAAAGGAACGATTAGCCAGAAGGGATGTCACTGAATCTTCAACTCCAGTTCCTAGTGTTCATGAAGACAATCAAACGGCTATCCCATCTCGGTGTGCTGAAGAACCTACGATGGTCGATGGGGAAGACAATAATAATCATAACCACACAATAGGATGCAACAGCATGATCGACTCAGCCTTGAAGTTGGGAAGGATGTCAAAGCAGAAATTTAAGTTTCCTCTGCATCTTCCTACCAGACGACATCTTCCAGAACATACCCTGGAGTACGACCAGATGCAGGGCACTAGCTCTATAGATGCTGTGCGCAACAACTTGCTGCCAGTTGTCGGACTATGTGCGCCCAATGCTCCAAACAAAATGGAGATGCTGCACCGGAAAGTCCCAAGAGCTTACCGACAATTTAAGCAAGGGGTTGGACTAAATTTTCCGTTACCCGCTTCCTCTTCTGCCTCTGGCCCGTCAAACGAAATCAGTGGCAAAGGTAACGAGGCAGCTCCGTATACGTTGCCTGATCTTTTACCTGGAACTTCTCAAGTGCCGAGCAAGAGCGATCTCCCAAAATATCCTTCCTTTACTCCAGTAAGTAACTATCTATACATCTCTCATGTTTAGGTTTACTTATTCAAATATAATCCAAGTTGTGTTTTTTTTTTGCAGCATTCTTTGAATATCCATAAAGGTAAAGGGACTATGGAGAACTCAGGGAATGCCGGTGGTACGTTTTCTGATTTTCAAGAAAAGATGCTACTGCCCAAACTTCCTTTTGATGAGAAGTTGCTGCCTAGATATTCATTTCCGGGTGCAAACTTGCTGGGTGCAGCTCCTGATTTGTTTCCAAGCTTATCATTGCGATCAAGGGTTGCAGAACAGTCTGAAGCTTCTCATAATTTTCCCATGCTGCCATTGTTGCCCAATCTCAAATTCTCATCAGATCCGTCTAAGTATAACCAACAAGAACAGGAGATGCCTCCAGCATTAGGCCCAACTCAGATGCCACCTCCGTTCTCGTCTTTTCCTGAAAACCATAGAAAGGTTCTAGAAAACATCATTCTGAGAACTGGAGGTGGATCGAACAGCCTGTTGAAAAAGAAATCTAAGTTGCATATCTGGTCCGAGGATGAGCTTGATTATCTTTGGATAGGCGTTCGTAGACATGGAAGGGGTAATTGGGATGCCATGATAAAGGATTCAAGGTTGAGGTTTTCCAAGTACAAAACAGCTGAGGATTTGGCAGCAAGGTGGGAAGAAGAACAACTGAAGATCCTGGATGGGCCACCAAAGCCGCCTGTTCCTCCCAAGTCTTCTAATCCTATGCTTTCTGGAATTTCTGATGCGATGATGGCACGGGCACTGCATGGGGCTTGCTCAGATGGAATGGTAGCACGGGCATTGCATGGTACAACATTTAATGGGTCAATGAAGTTTCATTCACATCTAACAGATATGAGATTGGGCCTTGCTGGTCCATCATCCACTGCAGCACCGCATTTAGAACCATCCAATGCACCTCTTGTGGATTGGCCTACTGATAAGTTCCCGGACATGTTTCCCCGGGAATTTTTCGCAGGAAACATGGAAAGACCATTTGGCTCCTCTGGTGCCCCTATGGAGTCGCCATTTCTGCTAAACTCACTAGGCGCTAGTTGCTTGGATTCTCTTGCATTGCAGCAAAGGCTGAAGCAAAGGGATGCAGCTGGTTTGGGCATAGTGCCTGGCCTTAATAACGCGGGAAGCACTGAGCCTGGGTGTTCTAATCCAGTTCTTGATCATAACAACTTTCAAAACCTTACCAAATCATCCTCGAAAGGGAAACTGCCTCATTGGCTTCGAGAAGCAGTAAATGCTCCTGGTAAATCGCCAGAGCCTGAGCTGCCTCCTACTTTATCCGCAATAGCACAATCTGTTCGCGTGTTATATGGTGAAGGCTCATCCCAGATTCCTCCGTTTCTTGTACCCGGACCACCTCCACCTAAGCCTAAGGATCCTTTGCATGGTTTAAAGAAGAGAAAGAAGAAGAAAAAGTCACACTGCACTAGAGAAGACATTGGCTCGACCTCTACAGCTGACGTGCCCCTGCAGACAAAATCAGGGACTTCAGGTTCGGGTTTCCCCATGATTGAGGTCCCTGGTCTCAACGTGGAAAAAAGTCAGCCATCTTCATCTGCACCAATTCCTCCCAAGACTTGTTTTGCAGGATTGTCACCTTCTCCTGAAGTTCTTGAATTGGTTGCTACATGTCCGGCCCCAGGCCCGCCTCCTAGCACACACACCAACAGCATGGAACACGAGATAGATGCTGTTGTTAGTGAAGAAGAATCAGATCCTCCAGTTGCAGCTGTGGAACAGAAAACAAAAGAGGGTTCACCTGGTTTGGAAGAGCCTGCAGGGAGTGGAGATTCCAGTAAAACACGTTCAGAAGATTTGCAGCAGCACGATGGGGAGGAGGAGGAGGAGGACTTGTCTTCAGAAGGGACAATATCAGATCATCCTGATAGCAGTGATGAAGCCTAGATGGCATGGCCCCTTGTCTAGATTCACATCGTAATTTTTGCAGTGCAGTTTCTGATATAGAGAGAAATTTGGTAATGTAGAGTTTTCTTGTAAGATAGAAAGAAAATGTAGATTGGTGGCATTATAGTATTATATCCCAAATTGAGATTGCTTAGATTCTGGTGTAAGGCCCCCCTTCATTAATCTAGCTATTGCACTTATTTCTTCATAACTTGTTCCCGCCACCTCATTGCGACGGTTTGCAGATTAGAAAACATGTGGGAAAAAAAGGGTTAAATTGTTGTCAATTCATCTGAAGTATGTACATTTTGTTTGCGTTTGCTACGCAACTTTTTGTAACTACCACCTGCAAATTCTTGGAGTATTTTCTAGCATGTTTTGCGCAAATGACAGATGGTGTTGGGATATTTCCAAGAACAACAAAAATCAAAACTCAAATAGTTTAGATAACAAAAACAATAGTGGGTCGAATAAATTATTGTTTCTGATGTAGGTTCTCAGTATAAAATCCTCATACTCAGAATTTTCTTTGTACTTCGATAATCTGCGGTGAAGTTTATAATCCAGTTGAGTAGGGCGAGAGAGAGGATGGAGAGAGGAAAGTTGATTGTGGAGAGGGTAGAAGGGAAGTCGACGCTAACTCGCTGCTTTTCCAAGTACCCCTTCAAATTCATCGTCCCCAAAAAGGTGACTTTTTCAAATTTTTGAATTGAAAATCTTCTCTCTTCAAAGATGGTATATTGTCGTTCAGGTGGGCTCCTCACAAACCGATGCTGTCTGGATTTACACCATCACCTACGGCGGCGGCGTCGTCTCTGTATATTTCCTCTCTCTTCTCCACACCCGTTTCTTCTTAAATCTCTTCCAATCAATATGCCAAGTGCTTTTGGACGTAGGGGGATTCAATTTCTTTTGATGTTACGGTGGCGGATGCCTGCAATGCAGTTTTGACCACTCAATCTTCTACAAAGGTGCAATACTTTCTGTCTCGCTTCTTTATCTCTGACTTTCCATCTCTTAAAATATATATGATCATATGTCAATTCACTGTGATGCTTTTTACATTTAAAAGTAGAACTTTTCTTATGCAGGTTTACAAGTCTATTGGGTCCAAATGTTCTGAACAACTGCTGGAGGTAATGAGGAGGCGAGGCTCTCTCAAATTTACACTCATCAGTTTCTAACTTTCTATGCTTACATTTGCCCCAAATATGTTTATGCTTCCGAAACTATGTTCATTTCCATTAGTTATGGTGGATTTTCAGCCCTAGGCACATATTGGTTTCTGCACCACAATTGTTTGGATCGTGTTAATGGTGGCTATTCTGTGCCGTGCAGTAGGCCAGCATTGGAAAAGATGCACTTTTGGTTGTCATTCCTGATCCAGTAACTTGCTTTTCAACTGCTAGATACTCTCAAACACAGACTTTCAGAGTTGTAAACGAGTCGAGCTTGCTTTTAGTAGACTGGATAACTAGTGGCCGCCATGAAAATGGAGAAAAATGGGCCTTTTCTCACTACAAGAGCACTAATCGCATTCTGTTAGAAGATGGTGAACCTGTATTTCTTGACACGGTACTTAGTCAAACTGTTACTGATGAGCTAAACGTTCCATAGAAATGTTGTTTCTTGAATTGCTCCGGTTTTGATGCAGATATTGTTAGAGCAAGGAAGTCACGGAAGTATTTCTGACCGCATGAAACATTACCAAGCAATAGCCATGATTGTGCTTTTGGGGTAAGAAGACAATCATCTATCATTTCTCTTCGGATTCTCTCACTAATTTACATTGTATTAGGCCTAAGTTGAAGCATATCCAGAATCAGATCGAGGAGGATGTGAAGAAAATAATGTCTCAGCAGCTACGGTTTCCTTCTAAAGCAGGCAGTGATAAACCAAATTTTGTTGCTTCTTGCAGTAGGTTTGGCCCAAAGGTGCATCTTCTAGCTTATGAAGCATGTGTGTGATAGATGTTGTTGTGAGTTTGATGGTTGGTGTTGACATGACAGGGGATAGGAGTCGTGATTCGTCTTGCGTCCATGACAACCGAAGCCATATACGGCTTCCTGCAACATCAACTGGCTACTATGGAAGAGTTGCTCGGAGCTCCACCATACCGCTAGGCAACATACCTACTTTTCTGCCATCCAACGAGGGTGTAATAAGCTTATCCGGAAATCCTGTGACGAAGCATTTGAGACGTTGATCAATTAATGAGGTCAGTATGGTTGTTGAAGATGGCAGATGCAGTGATATGGGAAAGAAATTTGTGACTGAAAGGGCGGATGCATTGCATGCTACTTATGGCCATGCCTTGTTCAAGAAAACCCCTTAATTGACAGTCTCCTTCATCCTCAAAATTTTCATCAAGAATTATGTCGAACATGCTTAATTTTGTGTTCTGAAATACACGAGAATGATCTTGTGGATCATCATCAAGATTGTGATTAAGAGGTTGTTTGGTTAAGTTTATTTTTAAGACATTACGTCTTATAAGCTTCGACAGCTTATAATGTAATATCTTAAAAGCTTATGAATTATCAAAATGTTTGGATAATTGAGCTTATAAGCTAATAAGAGAATTGTGAATTAGAGAGAAATGAAGTTAATAAGATATATGTTGGAAATGATGAATGTAAAATCATTTTGATAAATTTATTTTTGTTTATAAAAAATAAATTGGGATTGAAGAATTTATTTTTAAACATATAAGTCGCTGAAGCTTATTTTCGCAATTTATAAACTCTTTAGGAGTTTATTTTGTCAAATATTTTTAAATGCTTATAAGTTCATAAACAACTTATAAACTGTTTTGAAGAGAGCCAAACACCTTCTAAGTAGATATGGTTATGTTGTTGGGAGATGCTGAAATTTTCAAAGCTCAATTCAATTTGAGATTCAACTTGCAAATCAGTCCATAACACAACTAAGTTCAACGACCAAACTCATTGTAAAACTCGAAACCTGTATAAGAAAACAGTTGAATTCTGCTCAAACTCATCAATCTTCAACTCGATAACAAGTATTTCTCATAAGATTAAAACCCTTTTCAAAGGATTCAGTAGAGCAGTTTGTAGCAGAAACGTTATTCATTTGATTAATTAAATGAAATTTATAACCCTGTATAGCTGAATCTGTCAGCCCAAGATAAATGAATGCCACTAAACAAAACAAAATACTCATCTAAGAACAACTTTCAACTTGGTCTCCACTTGCTCCCGCACTTTCCACTGCATCACAAATTTCACATACAATCACAATTTTCAGTAGCCGATGGTATAGCATTCGATTTTAAACAATTGCTTGACAAAATGTTATTGTACCTGTAAATCGTTGATCTCCTCATCAGTAAGTGACCGTTCCATTGACCTATATGCTATCCTGTAACAATGACTTGTCATTCCTTTCTTGTTGGTGAAGTTGTCGATCAATTTCACCTGCCAAAACTAGATGCTCAATATCGCCTCACTGATATTGCTTCGGTTCCCAAGAAAACTAAAAGTAGTCAACATGATATAATAGATTGGGCTTCTCAAAGGAAACATGGAGTTTACAACATTTACAGACATATAAGTATAAAATTATCCCAAAGTGTCATATTTTCTGATAAAGTTAGCAGGATTTGCTGAAACGGGTTGAAAGTGCATTACGAATCATGATTACAGTTGACAATCTCAAACATGAGCTGATGTTTTTTTTTGGTCAATTAATACAGAAATTTAAAGGCCGCGTCACGGTGGACTCGAACCCGAGACCTTTGGCCTCGGGCATTAACCACTCTACCACTAGGCCAACACACACACATTACAGTTGACAATCTCAAACATGAGCTGATGTTACTACAGTTACATGTCTTGAACTAAAGTTCCTCTAAACCGGCCTTTGGATCAAAATAAAACTGAACATACCTCCTCAACGAGATCTCCAGCAATACCTCTAACAACTTCACAAAGGTTGTTTTCGGTAAATGAATCACTGACCCAGAAACTCATATCCTTATAACATGGAGGAAACTGCAAAATTCATTGTAGCCAATAAAAAGAGTTATGTATAACCTTTTCAATCATGGTATAAATAATTTTTCTTAATGCCCAAGGCGTACCTTTGAAAATGGTTTAAACTTAACACCAAGCTGACCTTTGGAGAACTACAAAATAAGAAACAGAGCTTTTAAGTATTGAAGATTCCATCGAAACCAGGCGAAAAGTATTTAGAAGATTATATACTTGTGAAGTAAACCGCTCATCATTAGTCCAGAAAAGGCGGATATCTGGAATATCAAATAAAACCATAGCTAAGCGCTCAAGTCCAAGCCCAAAAGCCCAAGCAACAGTGTCAGTCCTTCCATTTCTCTTCAATATGTCTTGCTCCATCACTCCGCACCCCAATACTTCCAGCCATTTTTCCTTAAATACTTTAAACAAAATCAGTAGAAATTCATTATAAAGCAACCTCACAGGAGAACTGATTCATATCTATAACTACCAAGGCACCACACAAGTCAAAGTCTATAAGTTATGTTTTACGGACAAGAAGTAGCAATAATTTGTCTTATCAGTACTGACAGCCTTTAAAAGTCTAGGAAAACTCTCGTAAACAGATGAACGAACATAAAATGCATCCAAGGGTTAATTTTTTTTCTGACAATATTTCGAATACAGAGATCAGAATACCTGAAAGTATATTTCCAGTTCAAATGAAGGATTGGTAAAGGGAAAATATGTGTCGACCCAACGCATTTCCACACCGCCTGAAAAAATCTTCAAAATCAATGGCTAGGATAATTCATTATCAAATGACTCACCAAGGCATCAGCGTTCTTAAAGAAGTTTCAACTTGAGAAGGTTATGTTGGTTGGTGCACCAAAAATCTATTTAGAACTGTGATTTGACACACTATTTTACAAAGAAGTGAAAGAATATTACTAACAACACTTTGCATTCAACTATGGATCCAGCTAAAGAACAGTGAACACATCTGTCCATTCAGTTAAATGTTTCACATGCACATGCCAACAAGATCCTTCGCGTACGTTTCCTCTTCTTTCTGCAATTCCTTTTGAAAATGGGGGATTTGATTTTGTTTTGCTTTTTTTTTTTGGGGGGTGGACCTGTTTTGTATGCAAGAATCAACAATAACTATCTTTCAATGTGGTGGATGAATTAAATACCAAACACAAAAACTTGTGTGAGTCTGTCTTACGGGTAAAGATCCGTACGAGAGTACCAACATCTGGATCCAACACAATATCTATCCGGTGGCACTTTTGTAATTATGGTAGTGTTCAATTGAGCTAGGGTCTGAGTATGGGTTCCATCTTACAGATCTTGACCCAAACAGTCTCACAGACTCCCGCAATTCTAGATATTTTGCATGAATAAACTAGCAAGGTCATAATCTCTTTTCTTGAGTAATGAAGATCAAGGACTTATTTCAATCCAAATGTACCAAATAAATGGCGTGCCAAACCCTCAAGACATTTCTTAAGATCCTCAGCTGCAAATAGTGTGCCATCTTTACCAGATCCCTCCCAGTCAGCTGGATTAAAAACCCGTACTCCTTCCATCTGAATGTTAATCACAAAAAGCACCTTTACTACTGTACCACATGGCAGAGTCACAAATCATCCACAAATGCAAACCTGATGGAACACAGGGTAGTGGGTAGCGTCTATTGAGTCCCTGCGGTAAACATCTCCTATGACAAGGAAATGAGTGTTCCCTTCCCTCAGTAACTCAGCTTGATGTGCACTTGTATGGCACCTCAAGACAGTTTGTGAATCTACATAATATGTGTCATTGTAACTCCTGCTTACATGATCAGGAGGAACCAACACATCATCAAAGTTCTGCAAGCACACAATATCTTTAGATGCATCAAACAGGATAAAGGAAAAGGTCTAATTGCATTACACAATGTCTTTAGATGCATAATATGTGTCATTGTAACTCCTGCTTACATGATCAGGAGGAACCAACACATCATCAAAGTTCTGCAAGCACACAATATCTTTAGATGCATCAAACAGGATAAAGGAAAAGGTCTAATTGCATCACACACAACTTTATTGCGGAAGGCTAAAGACAAGAATATGATAATTCAAGATGGTGAATTATCTCCGCATATCATAGAGAAACCCAAGCTATTGTCTTGATGCCGAGAATTACTTTTAGGTTTTCCCACTAGGTTGCTAGAATAAGCCCTTGAGGTAATTCAGCAAGTTAAGGTTCATACTAACAAAAAAGATTAGGATCTGATGTCTACATCTCAAGTAAGTGAATAATTCAGTATCTAGGGAACGCTTTAATTGCCAATCTGGCAACTCGGATCCAGTTTCCCATCAAATCAGTCCCCCAAGTTTGACTATAGATAGGCTGATCATCTTGATGATGGTTTATGGGCCAACTAATCACATTTTTCAAACAATTACAGTTTGCATGAAGATAGGCCTAATATTTTTAATTCACCTCACAGTAATGCACTAAGAAAAATTTATATTTTGCAGGCTACTTGATGTAATAACTGAGCATCAACGTTTAGACATAAATTTTTAGTTGATCTTATAGGGAAGCACATGGAACTATATCGTAGGACGCACCTTAAAATAACTTCCTTGCCAACCAAAGGAAGTTTGCTAAGAGCATTAAACTCGACCTTTCTCATAGTTGCTAATATGTAAGCACAGGATTAGCATCAATAATCATCCAACAAAGAAAGCAAGAATAGGAGAATACGTGCATGAAACGACATGATGGGATTCAGTAAAAGAAGCATACTGGATATTAAAGACATGGTAGTTAAAACAGAGATAGAAACTTCAAATCTCTCGATTAAGAAACCAACCTACCGCTTTTACTGAGACTATAGGACATAAATTGTCGAACTTGGCAAATTTATTGGGGTAGTTGGTGTCAAAATAATCGAAGATTGCATTCTTGAGTATGCCGAGGGGATGATTATTCCTCCTATGCAGCTGCAATCCAAGCTTTGAGAAAATGGAATCAGGAACATTGTTCGTCGGATCATCCTTCACGATTTCTGCACATTTATAAGTCTAATCAACACCATCGAAAAATAACCTCATAATGCTGAAATTGCTAGTTGGCATAGTCAATATGATTCCGTGGAATAAACTTATACTCAGCTACCAATAACCAATACCATTCTCACTAGTCAATAATTGCAAGTATTCAAAAATTGAAGCTGAAATTGCGTGTGCGTGTGGAAAAGAAAATGTAAGGTGTGAAGTTTACCATCCCTTGAGATTTTCACGCCGCCGAGTTCGAGAAGCGTAGCGGCAACGGGTTGCCTCGACTTCTTATGCGCGTAAGGTATATCGGAAGAAAAAGCGGCAGAGGATGTGGAGAAAGGCGACAGATGGATAGAAAACGCTAGGATTCTGCTGCGACGGAGCAAAATAGAATGCTTAAGTAAGGTGGCGGAGTGAACCAATGAGTATGAAGACGCCATGGAAGCTCTGTCTGCTCCCAATTAAGCTTCCTCACACAGTCACACAGTGGCTGTGAAATTGGGCCTTCCCAATCTTATCCACTGGTGTTTAATATTGTTTGGACGGACACGTTCAGGGCGTACTCATAGGGGTGAGCAAAATACCCGAAATTCGAATATCCGATCCGAAACAAATCAAAATTTAAAATTCGGTTTGGATTTTTCGGATTTTCGGTTCGGATCGGATTGATATTTTTCAAAATTTCGGATTTTCGGATCGGATCGGATTGGATTTTTTTAATCCGAAAAAATCCGAAAATCCAAATTATATATAATTTAGATATAATAATAATATTTTATTTAAATATTTTTAAATCTAATATAAATATATATATAAGAATTAACAAAATTGGTTTGGATTTTCGATTTTTCACAATTTGGATTTTTCGGTTCGGTTCGGATATTTTATAAAATTTTGGATTTGGATTTTCGGATATTCGGTTCGGATCGGATTATTTTTCTCTCAAAATTCGAATTTTCGGATAGATTCGGATTAGGCAAAAATTCAAACCGAAATCCGAATGCTCACCCCTACGTACTCATAAATCAAAGGCTGATTCTATTCATAACTTCTATTTTGCTTATTGTAACTTTCTATTTTGAAAAATATTAAAACTACTGATAAAAATACTACATTGTCCCTTGCTCCAAATTTAACTAATAAAATATACAATTTCATCACAGTTATAGTTAGAGCCGGCAAAATCGGCCCGGTCCGAAAAGCCCGTCCGGGGTATCCGGGGTTTGGGCTTAAAAATTAAAGGTCCGAGAAAAATCGGGCCTAGAAAGCCCGCCCGAAAAAACCCCCGGGCCTACGGGGCTTTGGACCAAAAAGCCCGGGATTTCGGGCTAAAAAAGCCCGCTCAACATTCTATTAAATATACATATTTATAATATTATTTAATATACATATCTCTAATTTTTTAATAATATTAATTATATTTTATAGTAAAATTTTCATACTAATTCATATACTGGTTAGGAATTTTTTTTTTTTGAATTGCAACACATCAAAATTCTGAAAAAAATAATAATATCATAAATCATTCAAAATTAATTCCTAAAAGAAATGATAGCCAAAAATATATAGGCTGATAATTAATGACCTTATAATATGTAAAAACTATTTTGAATAATTGATCTTAAATATATACTACATAATTAATTTATTTTTTCTATTATTTTAGGCGTATAAGTGGGATTGACATTTAATAATATCATTTATCTTTGATTTGTAATTACTAATTTCTCTCCTTAAATTAAAGAATTAATATTATGATGCATTACAATATCATCGTATGAATACATAAATATGTCAAAATGTATAAGAAGCATTATCATAAGAATAAGTAAGTTCAATATGTTCTTATCACTTATACTTTATTTAAGTTAAGGAGTTATGAGATATTAATTATGTATTTAATTTATTTATTTTTTTGAAATTTAAAATATTAATTTTATATATTAAAAAGATTAGAAAATAATCTAAAAAAAGCCCGCTAGCCCGAAAGCCCGCCCGGGGTTGATTTGGGCTTCATATTTTAGGCCCTGCTCGACCGGCCCGAAAAATATAAAAGCCCGATGGGCCCGGGGTCGGACCGACAAGGCCCGATACTTAGCCAGCTCTAGTTATAGTTCTCAAAGTAGTCAGATCCGGAGCGTCCGGGCCCATCAAACTTTTCCTCAAAATTTGGCTAGGTCAGAAACAAGTGAAACTGCTAAAATATAAGTACATATCAGCCTTTTACGGGCCGTGGGATGGGGTCCATATGCTAAATTTGAAAAAAAAATCTCTTTTTAATTATAAGTTGAAATACTGTCAATTTATAAACTTACAATAGAAGTATCAATTGAATCTAAAATAGGACCCATAAAATTAATACTAAATTAATTACTATGTAGATAACTAATACTGATATTATTATATATCCAATATATAATTTAAAAAAGAATTAAATTACCGGGAAAGCTTGGTCTGATACTGCCTATCAGGCTTTCCCAACATATCACCGGTTTAGGCCAATTTTTTTTGATATTTTATGGGCATATGGAGCCCAGGGACGAGCCAACCAGTCAAGTCTGGTAATTTTTGACCTATTTTGACAACCCTAAGCACTTTATTCTATCTATAGCCTCAAAAACACATTGAGTTCAAGCCCATAAATTTGACGACTAAATTGAACCGATCGGTTATACCATTCGGTTAATCGATTAACCAATTCAACAAAAAATATTAATTTTTACTCCAACAAGGATTCGAACTCATAACCTCACGGAGAAGAGAAACTTTAGGCGTCTCTCATAACCAATTGAACATGATAGTAACTTGTAGTATATTTAATTTTGCTTTATTTATTGTTTATTGGGATGGAAAATCAAACACATAACCTCTTGCAAGGCGGAAAGCTTTAGGCATTCTCCCAAACCAACTAAGCTACAGTAACAACTTAATAAAATAATAATTATAAAATTTATATAATAATTTTTAGTTATTTTTATACCGAATACTGAATCGAAATCATTATAATCGGTTAACCGATAACTGAATTTTAAGTCCGTTTATGCAATTATCCAATTAACCGTATCCAAAAATTTCAACCCTATGTGGTCGTCGTTTCGGTTTGCAAACATGCTAGATCTTATGATAATGTATTCTGTTTCAACTAAAAATACTCTTTTAATTGACTCATAATCGAATGAGATAATCGTAGAGGAAAAGTTAATCCAAGTCGTCTCTCAAGAGAAAACTTAACAGGGTTTATTATCCGTGTCACACGTAAAAACGGTAAATCCTAAAAACTCTAATACCAACGGGGGTTTTGGAACAAACGAGAATTAAAATGCGGGAAAGTAAATATAAGTAAAAGCAATCTAACTAGGAGTTGTCAATCCCTAGTTGATACCTAAAGAAATCACAAATACGGAAGCTAAAAGCGTTAAATAAAAAACTAAGCTAAATTCATCAAACGGAAAGCAATAAAATACGATGGAGAAAGATTCAACATAATACTAAATTTCAATATCAAATTACGTGAAACGTAATTTATAGAATGCAGAGGAGAAATAGTATTAATGGGAAAAGCAATAATCCGTGAATTATTATGAATTCAATTCCTACAGAACTAACAATATATAATGCTCGAATCAATCGGAATGAAAAGCATGCATGAAAATAAAAATATGATCTTTCTCTTATCTGTCGTGTCTGTCTCGCGTCCCAAGCTCCCAAGTACAACAAGCTCCAAAGTAAAACAAGCTCCAAAGTAAAACTGAAATAAAGTTGGCTGCGTAAGTGAACGGGGGAGTTGACCTAACTCAGCGTGCGCGGCATATATATATAACAACGAGTGAGGGCCGGTTGCACGCTGAGCGAGCGCCGGTGTGGGTTCTTCTGTTTTAAAGTGAGCGCCGGTTGGAGACGAGCACTCGCTGCTCGTGTGCTCCTGTTTTAAAGGTGAGCGCTGGCTCGAAGTGAGCGGGCGCTCAGAAGGAGAGAGGGCTCGCGAGACGAGCATGCGCACGAGGTGAGCGGGCGCGCGAGGCGAGCGGGCAAGGGCGGGTGAGAGGGAGCACGCGCAGAGCGAGCTGGCACGCGAAGGTGAGCGCACGCGCGCAGGGCGAACCGGTGCGCGAAGATGAGCGCGCGCGCGTAGGGGCGAGCCAGCGAGTGAAGGTGAGCGCACACGGAGGTTGCGAGCATGGGCAAATGGGCAATCGTCGAGCGTGCGGGCACGGGCGGGCATTGCGTGGTGGCGTGCGACGTGGGATGGGGCGCGACGGTTGATGGGGCGTACGTGCGCGACTTCGACAATATGTTCCGTTCTCCCTTGTATGAACTCCGAATTACGATCCGTTTGCGCTTACGGACTCCTATCAAGATGCTCTTCAATATATTTCAACTCTTGGCAAATTCATTTCGTCCTATTTAATGTGTTTTTCTACAAAACATCGAAACAAACCAAGTAAGTTTAAACCGAAATTACTAATCAAAACAACGTCATAAATAAGACAATTCACTGGAAACGACATGCAATAGAAAACCAAGAATAAGCACAAAAACATACTAAACAACTCCCCCACACTTATCCATTTGCTTGTCCTCAATCAAAGTCTAGACTAATAAGAATAGAAAAATAACTCGTGCAACTTCACTATTAGTCCAATCAATCAAACCTCTTTTTTGCCTTTCCCCCAAACTTGATGAATAGATAATCAAAGTTAACGTGAAACAAATCTAAGATTGTGAGAATATCAAATAAACAAGTAGGTGATTTTTGCTCAGACCCAACTCTCCGCTAGGGTGAATTAACTAAAGTGGTCACCTTTAGCAACAAGTTTATTTTGAGAACACAAAGAAAGTATTAACAGATTTTGAAACAATGTTCGGAAAATAAATTCTCGATAAACTCGAGTTTTCTATCGTGGTTTCCCATGCCCATTTCTCGATTTACGAGAAAGAGGGGTAGAATTCCATCCTCCATTTCAACAATCTCAACAATTTATTGGCGTTTTCATTCTCCATCTTTTTATTTATTTATTGAAACAAGTATATAGATAACCACACTGTTAACACTACCCCTAGCATTAGTCGGACAAATCACATCAATAACCCCCGATTTAAGATTAATCCACACAATCTCGTCAATTCACATTGCACTTCAATCACATATCATCAAGAGAAACGGGATTACATCAAGGTTTGACAAATACCACAGAGTTCAGGTGCACAAATCAAAATCATAACTCATTCGCATAGACAAAAACTTGAGTCCAAGAGGTCAAAATAAACATAGATGCATATTACCAATCATGCACATAAACAGAACACGACATAAAACCAAATACTCTCCCCCCACACTACATTCGAGCACTGTCCCCAGTGCTCTAAACATTAATAACAAAATATGGCCAATAGAGGATGAAACTTCCCTGATAATAGATGGCAGAAAGAGGGCCGCTCACGCATCGTATCCCATAAGGAGGCCTGCAGTAGACACCATAAAAAGCAACGGAAAACAAACCACAACAGGAAAGAAAACAACCAACCGAAAGAAGGACGAGAGAAAATAAAATAAAGAAATATGTACATACTTTCCAACAGTGAAGCATCACTGTTGGTCCGTCGGTGGTGGTGGTGGATAGACAGTGTGGGATAGGGACAGGCGTCCCACATGGCCTCAAGGGCGGCCAGATGCTGCTCTTGGGTGTCTAGTCGCTGGTAAACATCTTGACGGAAATCCCCAAATGCATGCTGTGAAGATTGACTGAAATTGGTGAACTGGCGAGATTGGGTGTCAAGACGCTGATACACCTTATCATGGAAATCTCCAAACCCCTGGGTCATTGATTGATTGAAATCGTGAATTCGACCCATCTCGCCTCATACTCCCAAAGTTCTGACTCAAAGAAGAGCTAAAGTCCCCAAACTGTTGTGAAGTGGCCTGCTGAAACTGGCCAAAGTTGGAGTCAAAGTGAGCCCTAAAACCACTGAAGGCGTCGTTGTGGAGCTGATGGGTGTAGGGGTAAGTCAGGAGGGATGTTTCTTGTTCTCCCGCCTCTCCTTCTTCGGTGACCTCATCCTCGGGGATATCTTCTTCCATCGGAGTAGCTGTGCTAGCATGAGACCCGGACGGACGGTGCTGCTTAATCATAATATACTCTTGTACGCTGCGTCGTGCCTCATAAGGAAGCAATGTAGCCGGTCAGATGCTATAACCCGAAAATCACTGAACATGATAGGAAAGTTTTCAACGACATTGGAGCCCGATTGTGGAACATTATCTCCAGTTAGTCCCCCAAAGAACTTAGCCAAAATCAAAGGGTACTGGCTCAAAGAAAGATGCGTCTTATGGTGTCGCCTCATATAATCAAATCGCCGCCACAAGAACGGTGTTGTACAAACCTTCTTGTTATTCATAGCATACCACAAGAAGAAAACTTCATGAGCACTCACTTTATTTGCATGCTCTTTCCCGGTGAGGTTATATGCAAGGAATTTGTGGGCGATAACTAGAGCTCGATCCTTAATAAAGGCACTAGAAGTGCCCGCTGATGTCCAGTTATCAAATCTAGATAAAATTTTCCATGTTTCAGCGAGAGGGACATCATTTGGTATATCAGAAAGCCCACTAATATGAAAACCAAATGTCTCGTGCATAACCTTTGGGTAAGAGCATATCTAGTCCCTCCCATCCGACAATAAGCAGATTTAAAATTAGGATTGATCTCGAGCGACACACAAAATTCCCTAAGCAAAGACTTAAAACCATTCTCCGATTCCTTATTGCCAAATCAAGTAAACCCCACAATTTCAGATAACCTTTCACAGATGCATCAACACCCAACGAAGCCAAACTATTCCAATCATAAGAACGTGGGTGACTAATCTCCTTAGAACGGACAACTGAGAATAAAATACCTTCTTCGGCGAATAAATTGGGTACGGATCATTTTAGTTTACCCGTAAATCCTCGGGCGTCTGATTGGATCCCGAAGGGTCTGCGTCTATTCTTGCTCTTTTCGTCAAAGAGTCGAGTGGATTCTTTGTACAAACCATATTGAAAGAGATGCCGGTAGTGCTTGTTCGGAATGGGCTCGACACTAGGCGAGCGGGCTGGGGGAGAGTCTGGGCGTGGCCGACACGATCAGCGAGCGCCGGGTGTGCCGAATGAGTGAAAGCGGGCCTGGCGGCGGCGAGGCGAGCGGCGGGCGAGCATCGCGCAGCGAGCGCCGGATGTGGACGGAGGGTGCCGAACGAGCACCGAGTGAGCGCACGCAGGTGAGCGCGGGCACGGGGATGTGAGTGTTCACTTGGACAAGCAGGCGGCTGGGTGGCGGGCGGCGTGCGAGCAGTGGTGGCTTGGAGAGCTAGCGCCATTGTTGGATGGCGGCGCTTGAGAGGCGAACGTCGGGCGTGGAGCGAGTGATAAACGCGCATTTTACACGTTTATTGTTGATGTTTAAAGATGATTTTAGATCTATAAAGTGCGTTTATATCTTGGATTTCAATGCTTTTACATATTTTTGGAAGATACTGCTCTTGGGTTCCGTTTGGTGTTTTGTAGGCCTATAAGTTGAAAATCGAAGCATGGAGCGAAGACGCGAGCGAGGGCGAAATGAGTGCCTAGCGACCGCTTGGGACCGCTAGCTAGGCCGTGAGCCAACACAAAGCGGGCGCGAGCATGCACGTGAAGGAGATGTCTCGCGATCGGCTAGCGACCGCTAGGTCGGCCGTGAGGAAACAATACACACGCGAGACGTGCCCGCGGCGATTCCAAGTGCGACGCGACCACACCTAGCGACCGCGAGGTGTGGTCACAAGAGAGGCGGCAGACTCAAAATTAGGGTTTCACCTAATTCTATAAATAGGCATTACCGCGCGCCCAACCTTGTCCGCACCTATTTTACACGTTTTCTTCCGTTTTCTCTAGTTTTTCATTTATTTTCGCTCTAGCTTTGATTTAGATTCATTCTAGCTTTAGTTTACCATCATTCTACATTAGTTCTACGCATTGTTAACCTTTGGAACGTTTTCGTCCGAAGGAATTCCATCGTTTTCCCGTTTTCCGTTGGGTTTGGATACGAACCCAACCATTGTTCTCAGACGTTTCCCTTCGGGTTTGATCTATTAAATTCGTACTTTTATGATTATTTCGTATTTTATTCCGTTAATTATGTCTAGCTAAATTTCTGTTCTAATCTTAGGGTTTGCATGATTCTATCCTATATGTTGTGATTCCTGCTATTGTTATTTACCTTCCAGGCATTGATTCATGATTCTTGGTGCTTATTTATATGTGTTGATTTCGATCAATCTTGATGCATATCATAGTTGCCGATTAATTACGTAATGATTTTAATTGTCAATCGATCTTGAATGCATGATACGGATAAGCGCTCGAGTCGTAATGAGATAGGAACATTCGTAGGAAGCATATTCTTTGTGATCCTTTTGGAGTTGCTTATTTTCCTCTAGAGACGTAACAGTAATAGGGAAAATTAGTAATCAACTGTCACAATTGTCGATGGCGAAGTTGTTGGCTACATATGTGATCTTCCATCTTATGCGGATTAAAACGGTTAATAATAATCAGGATAAACATCGTTGTGGATAGGATTAGTGCATCCCTAGGATTAGTCTTTATCTCCTATATTCATCTTTGAGTATTTATTGCTTTTGTTTATTTTCAAGTTGTTACCTTTGCTTTGGATTTAACATCCAAGCCCTAAAACGATAAACCAAATCGTGCTTGGATAATGATGAATTATTGTTGAGTTAGATTACGTGTTTTCGGATTGCAATCACATGGATACGATACTCGACTTACCATATACATCGCGTTATTTTCGTGCGATCAAATTTGTCGATCAAATTTTAGCACCGCTTCGGGATTGTTAAGATCACATAGGAATAATTTGACGATTTGGAGTTATTAATTCAAGTTATATTTTTATATTATTTATTTATTCTTGCCAGAGTTAAGCTCTCTCTTTTCTCCGGTAGTTTATGATCACAAGGTCCGGGGACCTCTGAGCAAAATCTTGACCCGAGATCGAAAATTCCCAAGGAGAAGGAGATGAGAGAGAAGAAGGGCTGCAATGGCAGCTAATCCATAGAACGGGCATTCTCCCGAGCAAGCTGCACGCATGCTATCCGATTTTGCGAGATGCGGCGCGGATGGCGAATATGGGACTCCTTGTCCTGCTTCGAGACGCGACCACCGAACTTTATGTACCGACCTCCCACCGAAGCAGTTCAAGGATGAGGATGGGGCCTGCATGTGGACGCAAATAATTTTGAATTAAAGCCGCCACGATCGGTATGGTGCAAGGAGAGCAATTTGGGGAGGAGTTACGAAGCCCCGAATGCCCATCTCGAGACTTATCTTGACATTTGTGACACCATCAAGCAGAATGGGGTGCCACAAGACACTATTAGGATCGCGTGTTCGGATTCTCTCTACGACCAAGCGAAAGATTGGTTCAAGAGCACGGACCTAACCGGATAGATAGGGGGAAACTTTGCGAAGTTCCTTTCTAAGTATTTTCCGCCACCAAAGCCCGAAAATCATAGCCGAGGTCTCCCACTTTTGCCAACAAGGAGACGAGTCACTATTCGAGGCATGGGAGAGATTCAGGGGCTTGCTGAGGAAGTGCCCACAACATGGATTCTTCAAAGAGCAGCAGATCACGCAGTTCTACAGTGGACTGACGTTTCATACGAGGAGCATAGTGGATGCGTCAGCAGGGGTATGCCTGTTGAACCGCCGAGTAGAGGAGGCCAGCCGCATCATAGAAGAGATGGCGGCCAATAGTTATCAATGGCCAATGGAGAGAACACCCGTGGCGAAAGCAGCTGCTGTAGAGAGTGACTCAAAATATGACTATCTTATGAAGAAGTTCACTCTTTTGAAGAGTCAGATCGAGACGGAAGAGGTCAATCATATCAATCAGAGGAACCATGGGGAAAATCCGGCATACAATCCGAACAACAGGAATCATCCGAATCTGTCGTATGCCAACCCCAATAACTTCCAACAACCTCCAGCAGGCTTCGCTGTGCAGAATGGTATGATTCAAGAGCCGAAGAAGCAGGGTTTAGAGGAGTTGATGCAGCAGTTGGTTGTGAGCAACCAACAAATGACGACGAATCAGAATTCGATGGCCACACAACAGAACTCGTTCATCAATAGCACTACTCAGAAAATTGCACATCTGGAATCCACCATGACAGCCATGGGCAAACACTTGAAGATGCTGGATAATCAGATCAGTCAGATGGCCGCACAGAATGCATAGCCAAAGACGGGCCAATTTCCGAGTAATACGGAAGTGAACCCAAAGAATCAGTGCTTCGCCATCCAGACGAGAAGTGGAGCAGCATATCAGACCCACCCGGATGAAGAAGGAGCGACGAAAGAGCACCTCGCGATCGAGCTCGCGACCGCGAGCCATCACGCATCTAGTCAGTTCGAGGCGCACGCGGGGGAAAGAGCGGCCGTGAAAGAATAGCACCTCACGACCGAGCTCGCGACCGCGAGCCCGCCCGCGAAACCAGGCAGAGAGCGCGCGAGGGGAGTCCGCGCCCGCGCGCCCAGACGCGAGGAAGAAGGCCGAAGCAGCGGAGGTCCCTAGCGACCGCACTCGCGATCGCGAGGATGGCCGCGAGGGACGCCCAGAGCCAAAATTTCCGACGTACACTCCTCCGGTTCCGTTTCCAAGTCGGCTAGCTAAGTCGAAATATGACGAGGAGTTCGCCCGATTCAAGGAGATATTTCAAAAAGTGAATATCAATCTACCTCTCTTTGAAGCGCTGCGAAACATGCCGGGATATGTGAAGTTTCTGAAAGATGCACTAGCAAGCAAAAAGAAATTGGGTAAATTTGAAAAAATTAACCTATCTGAAGAATGCAGTGCCATCTTACAGCGGAAGTTGCCTACGAGCGAAAGATCCGGTGCTTCACACTCGAGTGCGAGATTGCTGAGCACACATTCCCCAATGTGTTGTGCGATTTGGGAGCAAACATCAATATGATGCCGCTGAATGTATTCAACCGCTTGGAGCTAGGGAAGATGAAGCCTACAAAGATATCACTGATGATGGGCGATGGTCACCACATATCCTAAGGGAATTATTGAAGACGTGTTGGTAAGAATTCGAGACTTTGTCTTTCCTGCCGATTTTGTTATATTAGACATACCCGAATTCAAGCATCAACCACTAATCTTGGGTAGACCTTTTCTAGCAACTGGTCGTGCTTTGATTGATGTGCAGGAAGGTGACCTCAAGTTTCGCGTCAATGATGAAGAGCTCAAGATTTCAATATATGGCGCCATCAAGCAACACGGCGATTGAGCACGAAAAGTGTTATTCGATCACTCATCGCATCGCTAGCCAAGTCTCACACGAAGGGCAACCGACCGGTCGGCGGGCATGCCGCAAGGAAGAAGTGGACTCGGCATAAAAATCCGAGTGATTCATTCAAGTTCGATGGAAGCCATCCTTGTGCCGATTGGTGGGCTATTGTAAATGCAATACTGAGGGCAAATTAAAGTTTGGAAAGACCACAGTTGCCAAATCGCCTGATTGATAAGAGGTACCGTCGAGCTAGCGACGATAAATCCAGCACTGGTTGGGAGGTAACCCAACATTTTACATGCTTTATGTTTTTCGTTTTGTTTTTATTCTTTTTCTTTGTTTTGCTGTGTCTTGTTTGTTTGTTTTTAAGTCCCAAGGTATATCATCAATGGCGAGGATTCTATCCACCGTCGGAGTAGCGCGATATTTGAGGTAAGGTCTCTCCCAATCACTCTCTTCTGCAAACATTATTGCCTCCATTGCACACTGTTGACAATAAGTTTGGGGTGGGGAGTGTTCGAGTGTGAGTTGGTTGAGAGTCTTTCTTATGTTTTGCTTCGTTTTGTTAAGTGTTTATATGTTGGGGCTTTTGTCGTGTCTTTCGTGTTTTTGTTGTGTCGGTCGATCAACGAGTTGAAGTGAAATGTGTTAATCCATGTAGCCAATGACGATAGAAAATTTTTGTGGATATTTAATGATAGTGCACATGATATGTTAGAAAATGACGCATGGATGACTTGAGATTGCTTAGCTTGTTGTTTTTAACCATTTGCTAAAACCGTGAGACTTGAGCTTCACCGTATACACATCTTATTCTGATTTCTTTTATTTGTGTGATATCGTGCATGTAATTATCTTCTAGAACTTGCCGTTTTTACGTATCGAGGTCGTAATATGTGTTTTGAATATAGAAAGGATAAAGGCCATCTTTGTTAAACCACATATTTACCCAAACACTAGCCCAATGATATATACCATTTGTCTCCTTCTTTGAGCCTTTATTAGACCTTATTCTTTTGTTAATCGGATGATAGGAGGTGATGATGGATATGGGAATCAAATGAGAGAAAAATTTGTTTTGATATGCAAAGTGGGGATAAAAGATAAAGTATGGTACCCGTGTGAAAAAGAATAGATCCTATAAGCTCTAGTACAAAGCCAAGAAAAGAAAAAAAAAATTGTGAATAGTATGAGCATAAAGGAAGTCAATTATCATAGTATATGGTACCTTGAGTTAATAAATATCGAAATAGCATGTTGGAAAGGAAAATGAAATGGACAAAGTCCATATGAGCTGATGATAGAGATGGAAGTACTTAGAGTATACTTGAGTCACTTAGCCATATATTATCCTACCTTAACCAATGTGCCTACAATACAACCAATGAAAAGTCATTTTTGATCCTAATTTGAATGCATTTTACGTGGTGGAGATATTAGAGAAATGGCAAGCCTATGGTGAGATTTTCGCATTGCATTGATTATTGAGTGCATACACGTCCTTTATTTCTTTATGAGTTGAGTGTACTCTATATATTACGCACATGCCATTTGAGGTTGAATTGAATGAGATTTTGCTTTCAATGGTTGTACATTGTCGAGTTGACTAATGTTGTCATGTGCACTAATAATTTTGAGATTTGAGATATTTCTGAGGCTTGATTGTGTTAATCACCTTTGCTGACGCTCGTTGATCTTTTGTTATGTCTCTCTTTCTTTTTGGTCTTGTTTTTGTTTGAGGACAAACAATGATTTAAGTTTGGGGGGTTGATAAACGCGCATTTTACACGTTTATTGTTGATTTTTAAAGATGATTTTAGATCTATAAAGTGCGTTTATATCTTGGATTTCAATGCTTTTACATATTTTTGGAAGATACTGCTCTTGGGTTCCGTTTTGGTGTTTTGTAGGCCTATAAGTTGAAAACCGAAGCATGGAACGAAGGACGAGCAAACGAGGGCGAAATGAGTGCCTAGCGACCACCCTTGCGGCCGCTAGCTGGGCATGAGCCAACACAAAGCGGGGGCGAGCATGCGTGAAGGAGATGTCTCGCGACCAGCCTAGCGACCGCTAGGTCGGCCGTGAGGAAACAATACACACACGAGACGTGCCCACGGCGATTCCAAGTGCGACGTGAGCACACCTAGCGACCGCGAGGCAACTAAGCAACTACGCGCGCCCTGCCGAGAGTTTGGCCCGGCCGAGACGAGACGGATGCCTCGCGACCGAGCTCGCGACCGCGAGCTTGGCTGCGAAGAGAGGCGGCAGACTCCAAAATTAGGGTTTCAGCCCTAATTCTATAAATAGGGCATTACCCCCTCGCGCCCCCAACCTTGTCCATACCTAATTTTACACGTTTTCTTCAGTTTTTCTCTAGTTTTTCATTTATTTTCGCTCTAGCTTTGATTTAGATTCATTCTAGCTTTGGTTTACCATCATTCTACATTAGTTCTACGCATTGTTAACCTTTGGAACGTTTTCGTCCGAAGAAATTCCATCATTTTCCCGTTTTCCGTTGGGTTTGGATACGAACCCAACCATTGTTCTCAGACGTTTCCCTTCGGGTTTGATCTATTAAATTCGTACTTTTATGATTATTTCGTATTTTATTTCGTTAATTATGTCTAGCTTCTAATCCTAGGGTTTGCATGATTCTATCATATATGTTGTGATTCCTGCTATTGTTATTTACCTTCCAAGCATTGATTCATGATTCTTGGTGCTTATTTATATGTGTTGATTTCTGATCAATCTTGATGCATATCATAGTTCCCGATTAATTACGTATGATTTTAATTGTCAATCGATCTTGAATGCATGATACGGATAAGCTTGAGTCGTAATGAGAGATAGGAACATTCGTAGGAAGCATATTCTTTGTGATCCTTTTGAGTTGCTTATTTTCCTCTAGAGGCGTATGATAATAGGAAAATTAGTAATCAAGCCGTCACAATTGTCGAATCAAGTTGTTGGCTACATATGTGATCTTCCATCTTATGTGGATTAAAACGGTTAATAATAAGCAGGATAAACATCGTTGTGGATAGGATTAGTGCATCCCTAAGATTAGTCTTTATCTCCTATATTCATCTTTGAGTATTTATTGCTTTTGTTTATTTTCAAGTTGTTACCTTTGCTTTGGATTTAACATCCGAAGCCCTAAAACCTGATAAACCAAATCTGTGCTTGGATAATGATGAATTATTGTTGAGTTAGATTCTTGTTTTCGGATTGCAATCCCTGTGGATACGATACTCAACTTACCATATACATTGCGCGTTATTTTCGTGCGATCAAATTCTATCGATCAGCGAGTGCTGGAGCGAGAGCTAGCACCGGCTGTTGGGCGAGCGGGCGCTGAAGAGCGTCTGGTGCGGCAGCGACTGTCGACGGTGGAGATAAAGCGACGACGGACGACGGTGGAGCTGAGAAAGAGTCGGCTGGAGAGATGAGGCGAAGCACTGAGATGAAAAGTGTGGAGTGAAAATTAGGGCACGAGTGCCCTAATTTAAAAGGACAAGTGAGTGGCGGTTCACACTTAAGCGCCGGTTGGGAGTTTCTTTATACACTGAGCGCCGGCTCAATGAGTGAGCACCGGTTTAGGGGGCCTGAGCACCGGTTCGGATGGGAACACCGGTTCTGGGAAGCCTGCTGTTTAGAGCTTGAGCAATGGTTCGAATCGAACGTCGGTTCGAGGAGCTTCTGTACTTTTTTTTTAAACGTCAGCTCAGTGTCGAACGTATGACGTATGACTCTTGAACCGGCGTTCTATTCCGAACGCCGGCATCTGATCCGTATAAATCTTTAAACACCGGACGACTTCAATCATAGCTCGAAGATCTGAACAAAATAAAAATATAGAAAGTCAGATAGATAAAGAGATCAGGGAATCAAGCAAAAAGAGAAAAAAAGAAAAGAACAGCAAAATCTGTGGGTAAACTCCCACGTAGTACTCAATTTAACGTCGTGAGAACGACGTAGTCAAGTCAGAGATAGATATAATCAATGAGCATGGTGTTCTCTACTTCTTTCAGATCATCCCCTCGATCAAAGTAAGCCTTTACTCGCTGCCCGTTCACAATAAATGATCCGTTGGTATTAAGATCGTGAAGTAAAACTGCTCCGTAAGGAAATACCTTCTCGATGATGTAAGGACCATTCCATCTGGGATTGAGCTTTTCGGGAAAAAGTTTCAAACGAGACTGTAGAAGTAAAAACTTCATTCCCGGCTTTAAATCCTTGCGAACTATCCGTCGATCATGAATTCGTTTCACTTTATCCTTGTCAAAACGTGAATTCTCATCCTGCAATAACACATTCTCGGCCAAGGGATCAATAATATATATGCAAGCATGATCACCAATTAAATTAGCAGAGGGAAACATCACACTATCGCGTACAGAGAAAGACACAGATTCACCAAGTACAGTCATTTGTTGGAAAAACGTGTATAAATAGTACAGAACTTGCCGGGCGTGTTATAACTTAACAGAAATGTAGAAGTAGAAGATCAAACAACAATTGAACTAAACTGAATTGAAATACAAATGAAACTAAACCGTATACTAATGCCGAGTCGAGGAGGCCTCTTTCCGCAAGACGAGATACGCCCCGGTAGTGCTCTCGGTTCTGGCGTATCGTCTCTAAAGATAAAACGACAGCGTCTCGTGGGTGGCGACCGCATGAACCAACGAGCTCCGTGACCGGAGGAGGCGAGGACAGAGCTTGGACACGAACAATGTATGCAAGGAGTTTGTAATGTTGGAATGCAGGTTGGCAGTAGGTGGCTTATGCTTGATGTCAGGTGTTACGAAGTTATGTCCCCCATTGAGTGCACAGGGGGTTACGCGGCGGTTTTTGGAGATAAGGTGAGAGTTACACCCACGTTTCGCTCAGAGCCATCATGTTGGGACGTTACCGACAATTACGACGAATCTGGATAACGCGTGCGTCTAGGTTCATTGGACGTATCCGGACGTCTCTTCAAGTGCACAGCAGGCCTAACGGATTGGGCCACACGAGTTGGACCTCGGACCAACTCTATCTTTGGGCTCGATCAAACATTGATCCAAAATATACGGGCAATAAGCCACGGAACCAGGCCCATAAAGCAAGCCCACGAACAAGCCCAAAGAACAAGTTCCACGATCCACGGAACCGAATCGAACCGGGCGGTGGACCGGACCCGAGCTCGGGTCGGGTCGGTCGGCCCGTCGGCGTGCTGGACTGGGCCGGGCGGCGGCGCGTTTGGGCTTTTCCAGCCCATCACTTGTGCACACAATTATACTAAGTGTTCAATGAACCACTTATATAGATAATTAATGAATGTACATTAATCAATGTGGGATAAGGATTAATTAATTCATGCTTATCATAACTTCATGGTTAAATGACCAACTTTGATCCATTATTTCTCACTCACCGAAATCGGATTTGAGAATATGAATACACCACGATCATCTACTCGAAACGTAGATCGATCCTATGTCGTTTAATTTCACAAAATTAAACGTTACGTCACTCAAAATCTTGGTCAAAGTAGCTTCCTGGCAACTTGACCACATAAATAATAAATATATATTTATCCACTAATTTCCAACAATCCCCCACATGAGTGGAAATAGCCATATGCATGTATACAGACACAGCTCAGTCCTCAAGAGATGTTAAAATATTTGGACATGTGGTTTATGGCATTGAACCTTCCATAGTTAGTACCATCGAGTACACAGGCGGATTAGTGGACACGATGCCTTGAACTATTCCCCCACAACGTGCATTGAGACAATGGTATAAATACTTTAACACCTCAACCTCACCCATTCTCACGTTTGATTCCATTTTGGCCATGGACATCCACTTTTGATTCATAAGTGTTTTGTTTGAAGCGGCCCCACTTCGCACTTACATAGGTGATTCTTTATCGAGTATCTTGCCATACTCAACCTCCTCGAGGTATGTTTAGTATGAATTTGTGCTGATTCTTGGTATTTTTTTACATGTCATTTTCAGTGGTTTGTTCTATTTATACCGTTGGTTTGATTAATATTTATCGATTCGAACTTACTTCGCTCGTTACGATGTTTTGTAGAAAAACGGCATAAAATAGGATGAATTGGATCTTCCAAGAATCAAGTTTATTGAAGAGCATCTCGACAGGAGTCCGTAGGGGCAAACGGATTACAAATCGGAGTTCAAACGAGGGAGAACGGAGCGAATCATCAAAGTCACGCACGGCACCCGTCGCACGCATCACCTTGGCCGCCCAGCGACGCTCGCGCCCCAGCGAGCGCGTGCACCGTCACCCAGCGTCGCCTCGCCTTATGCGACCTCCGTCCAGCGCTCGCTCGCTCGCGTGCCGGCCTTTCGCGCACGATCTGCGCCCGTTTCCCTCGCGCGCTGACAACGATACCTTCCGTCCGTATTGGGTGGCGCTAGCCAGCGCCCGTTCCCTCGCCGCGCACAATGCATGCCTTCCGTCCGGAGCTGGGTGGGTGGCCTTTCGATTCCTCGCCAAGACAACGCATGTTCCTTCCGTCCGTATTGGGTGGCTGCGCCTTGACCAGGCCGATTCCGTGCCAGACAACGCCGCTTTCCACTGCGCTGCCTTCAGTGTTTAGCCTCGGCCGCGTCCGGCGTTTCAATCTAACCGGTCTTTGGACGTGTGTCCGAATCTTGGACGTCCGTATTTGGGGTGCTTGTTGGTTGTATCTCGAAAGCGGTTTGGTTGAGCTTGTATACAATGTTTCTGTTACCACTATTACAATCTCCTATCGAAATGAATACTTGATTGCATATATCGTGTCCCTTATCTCATATATAAGTTAGATCATAAAGGTGTAGAAGATCACGTAAGTCCGTATGATTGGTCAAGCTAATGAGATATAAAAGTTTCACTGGTGAGACAACTTGAGGACGAGTTGTCGGTATAAGCTGCGGTATAGATAAGAAGTGACTTGACTTGGTTGCTTGTCTATCTTTGGTGCGTCTCGGCGTATTGAAGGATCACGGTGAGATGAGTTCTTCTAAGCGACCGTCGTGAAGAACCAAGATCTCGGTGACTTACGATGATCTAAACCTCGATAAGGTATTAGATGAGTATGAGTTACTGACCATCACTTTGACTTGTTATGGGTGAGGGTTATATGTTCTAACCCAATATTCTCCGCATCTTGGGTGGTGGCAGTGCTTGTATGTCATGCTAGTTATCTGTATCGAGTCACCGTATCCGTTTAGGATGATGACATCCCCTTAAGGAGCTCAAAAGGTTTATTGTACTAAACCCTGCAGGTTGAGCTAGCTCAAGTACAATAATAAGGTTGAGTGGTACTACTTAAAGAATTAAAGATATTAATTATTTTAAGCAGTCAGAATGCTATAAATAATTAATGGACGTTCGATATCTTAAATACGGGGATTCGTAATATCTAAGTGCAAGCCCGACTCAACTTCGGTAATAAAGGGGTAAGTCAGCATTTATTCTCTAGTGGCATGAATAAATGTTTATAAATTAATTTATGTTAAATTTGAACATAAGATAATTAATTTATTTGAGGCCCATCTTTATTCCTTGCATTTGATCCCTGGGCTGGCCCATCCAGGCCCGTGAGCTCAAGAAAATAGTCCACCATCGTGCTCTTATGGAAATGATTTGATTCTCTTTATCCTATAAGGATATTATTATATTTATGGGATATGCATAGATCCTTTCCATATAGGATTATGGTAATAATCATTTCCATATAGGATTATGGTAATAATCATTTCCATATAGGATTATGGTAATTTCCATAAAGGATTATGGTAATTTTCATATGGGATTATGGTAATTTCCATATGAGATTATGGTAATTTCCTTATGGGATTAAGGTAGTGCATTATAAATATGAGGTAAGAGATAGAATCAAAGTTAATCCTAATTATTGAACATCAAATTTTCGTCCACCCTCTAGTGTTGTGAGGTTCTCGAAAATTGTTCCATAAGTGCATTGGGTGATTTTCCGAAGCATTCTCCATAGATCGTCCTCACTCGACGTTGGAGATTGGGCAACCGGGATACAGTCCAGAAGGTCAAAGCACGAGTCTCGATCCATTTTGCCTCGACAGATTCAAAGTTAAACATGAGAAAACCCCTACGTGTTGCAATTAATTATATAGTTGCATGCTAGGTATATAATCAATGTATGGTGAATTAAACATCCAAGATAGATCCTCGGGGCGAGGGCTAAACATAGTTTTTCCTACAATTGGTATCAGAGCCTGGGATCAGTATCTTGGCTCTGTTGGATTAATTCACGTTTGATTATTACGCGCGCAATATATTAATTGTTGAATCATCGTTCATCATGGCTCGGTTTTATTTTGTCGGATTTGTTTTTCACCGAGAAAATCCGTGGTTAGATTAGATTTTTTTTTTTTTCAGTAAATCTTATACGTAAAAGTAAAGCGAAGACGAAAGCGGCCGGATCGAGGCAGCGGAAAAGCGGGTCGCATACGGCGTGCGGCGGCACGCAAGGAGTGCGGCGCTCGCGGACGCCGCGTGGCGGGCCGAGCCGCATCCGTTTTCGGCTGAATCTGTTTGACGAGTCCGGTCCGTGCCCGCACGCGAGGCCGTTTTGAATCCGGTCCGTGCGGGTGCACGCGAGGCCGTTTTCTAAGATTATAAAGATCATGCTTTGCAATTCTATATAATAGATTAGGCGGGAAAGTGCGATTCACAGTGGGCCACGATAAATGTTTTTATTTTATTTTATCGTTCATTGCATGTCGTGGATGTTTAAATAATGCGATAGCATGCTATGTATGTTTAAATTACGTTGACAAACCTTACGTGTTTTCGTAATTGGATGCGCATAGTAAGCATGCTAGTTTTATCGCGTTTTCAAGCATTTTTATAATTACTGCGAGCATGTTTTACAAGTTGAGTTCTATAGACAAGCATGCTAGGATTACGTGATCCGCATGGACAAACCTTTTGAACAAAAGACTAAGCAAGCAACCCGACAAATTAATTTTTAAAATTAAAATGTCAAGACCTCCACTTTTGATCTCTAAACAAAGTGAGGCATGCTTTGTGAGTAAACGCGTCCACACGCGTGGCGGGCTTGCTTGTTTATCATAAGTTTGTTAGATGAGATTTCTAAATAAAACATTTTAAATCTATTGAGAAGTGGGAGTTTCATGTATGGCGATCCACACGCGCGGCTGCATATGCGATTTTCATAAGTTCTCTAGAGATAGATATAAAATGAGATAACAATAGAATTTGAATTTGAGCGGTATGGTCCGAGTGGTATGCCGATTCTAAGAATTCATTTCTCTTGTTAAAATTGTGGTCATTGCTTAGACATCACCTCAGTACAACTTCCCATGAAGTCCCTTCTTGCGATAGTGATGTGGTCAGAAAGGTCCAATCGTTAATTTCATTTGTCATAAGGATAAGTTGACATGGATTGAAATTAAGCGACTAAAATGTATATTTTAGTGCGGTCGATGGGTTCATGTGTAACGGCGATCCACGCGTGGCTTGCATGTGGGATTCCTTGGGCGATTGGAGGTTTCAATTAATATTTTTTATCAAAGGTTACAATATTATTATTACGAATTATGTGCGATCGTATGCTTATGTGTTTACATTATCGTTTCATATATGTCTCTTACACGATTATCAATATGCTCGCACAAAATCCCTTATCCGATCCAAATTTTATCGAGTGGAAGCGAAACATTGAGAATGTTCTTCTGCGGAAGAAAATCTATTTGTACTCATTACACCCCGTCCGAGCCTCTAGACAATTCATCTGCGATGAGGGGCGAGGAGCACGAGAAATGGGACAAATCAAATAGAATGGCAAAGTGCCTTCTTTTGGTCACCATGTGCGAGTCCTGCAACTCCGATGTCAAGAGATGGAAGATGCAACCACGATATGGCTAAGTCTTATGAAATTGTATGAGGAGTAGGACATAATCGCTGTCATAATTTGACAAAATCAATAATGTCAAGTTGATGAAGGAAAGCGATTCGGTGCATAACAATGTAGAGCAAATGATTAATCTCTTGGAGGCTCGAATTGGTTGGAGGATATATTGATGGCGTAGTCGAATCGATATGATCCTCAACACTTTGCCCAAGTCTTTGATGACTTCGTTATAAGCGATCCTTTATGATAAGAATTATACTCTAAATTCATTGCAAGAGGATCTAATGCGGAAGAGCATAAAATGGGCAAGGTGCACAATCTTTAATCGCACCTCAAAAAACCTTTGCTTTATCGAAGATGAAAAGGAAAAGTGGAATTCAAGAGATGCTAAGGCTAAAGAAAAGAGTGAGAGTAATACAAAGGGCTCTACCCGGTTTGAAAAAGCGAAGGAGAAGGGCAAATGCTTCAAGTGCGATGAGGCCGGGCATTGGAAGGCTAAGTGCCCCAAGCTCAAGGTTCTAGGTGCGCCATTTGCTTTAATGTGAAACATGTTTAGCGACTTATTCTACCCATTCTTGGGTAGTAGACACGAGTCTTGACCGATCATGTTTGTTACACCTGCGGGGTTCTGCGGACAAGGGAGGCGAATGATGGCGAGATAACGATCTCCATGGGCACGCGGCGAAAGTCGAGGCCGTTGCGGTCGGAGATGTTACTTTATGTTTGAGAAAAGCAGTTTTAGTTTTAAAGGCGTTTTATATGTGCGGATTTTCGGTGGAACCTTGTTTACATTTGAAATTGTTTATTCATGGATATTGGTTGTTTTTGATAGTGGTGTTTCTATCATAAGAAATGACGAAGTTATCGTGTAGGCATATTATATAATTAAGCTTTATACTATTTCGCGATACATAATACCTATAACTATGTTGCATCTACATCAAACCTTAAAAAAGAAAGTTTTCTTCAAGATGACACCTCTTTTCTCGGCATCTTAGATTAGGTCACAATCTAAATAGGATCAAAGGCGGCTAAGAATGGGCGTTGGGTAATCTCACAGTTACTCAGTTCCCGATCTGCGAATCTGTATAGAAGGTAAGATGTTGACTGCACCCTTCAAAGCGAAGGGTCGTAGAGCGAAGAAATGTTAGAGCTAGTCCGTTCGACTGTGGACCGATGTCACACAAGCTCGTGGAGAATGCAGTATTTTGTCACTTTCATTGGCGATTACTCAGTGCGGATCGTATACCGCTTCGCGCAAGTCTCGAATGCTTTGAGAAATTCAAAGAATTTTAGGCGGAAGTGGAGCGAAGCTAGGTAAGAGTATCAAGTCCTGCGTTACGATCGCGGTGGCGAATACCTCAACAACGAGTTCATGGACTATCTAGTGAAGTGTGGGATTACATCACAACGCACTTCACGAGGCACACCACAAAGAAAATGGTGTGTCGGAGCGAAGAAATAGGACTCTTTTGGAAATGGTTAGATCAATGATGAGTTATGCAACTTTACTATTTCGTTACGGGGTATGCTTAGAAGCGGCGACATACTTGCTAAATCTAGTACCATCAAGTCGATCGAAGAGACCCCTTCGAGTTGTGGTTTGGGCCCAAGCCGAGTTTAAGCCACATAAGGATATGGGCGGTCAGCACATGTCTTTGAACAAGAAGGCGACAAGTTGGAGGCTAGATCCGACGCAAGGGCGTTTATTGGCTATCCTAGAGGAGCGAAGGTGGTTTATTCTATAGTCCCAGGATCGGAAGGTCATTATTAGCACTAATGCCCGATTCTAGAAGAGGACTACATGAAAATCATAAATCCAAAGTTGAAATCATTCTTGAGAATTAGAAGATGATCGTATTCCACCACCGATTAGACCAAGGTGCGAGATGTCGAGTCAGTGGGAGGATCGACACGGATACTTCAAGAAATTGAAGTGGGTCGAGTCCTTTGGAGATACCGACCGTACAAGTGGTACCTACCAAGCAAGTTGTGCAAGATAGAGAACCACAAGTTACTGCACCCACCGTTGCCATTGTGCCTGTAGTGCCTCGTCGTAGTGGGAGGGTTGTTCGTCAACCCGAGCGATGTATGTTCGTGGGTGAATCTTGAATTTAGTCGAGCGAGCAGCAATAATCGACCCATGGACGACAAATGCGGCGATACAAGACAATGATGCAAGATCATGGAACTTACGTTTGGGCGAGGTGGTAAAGTCCTATGGATTTACCCAGTTGCCTAGCGAGAGTTGTGTGTATCGTTTAGATGTCAGCGATAATGTGGTATTTCTTGCGCTACGTAGATGACATTCTTCTATTTGGCAACAATGTGAAGTTGTTATCGGGCGTAAAGAGTTGGTTATCCGATCGATATCAAATGAAAGACTTAGGAGATCGGCGTACATTCTTGGGATCAAGGTTTACCGAGATCGCAAGAGAAAATGTTGAGCTTATCTCGTGCGTCTTACATTGATCTTGTGATTACTCATTTTAGTATGCGGACCGTCGAGAAAGGATTGCTACCTTTCGACATGGCGTTCCTTTATCTAAAGGCGATCACCTATATTTGCAAAGAAGATAGAGGAAATGAGACAAGTTTCCTACGTTTCCGCGTAGAAAGTCTCATGCATGCAATGCTATGCACGAGGCTCGATATACGCTATGCGGTGGGCATAGTGGCTAGATATCGATCTAACCTGTCAAGCTCATTGAATGCGGTAAAGCATATATTCAAGGCACGAAAAGGACTCGAGATTATAGTTGTCTTACCATGCGAGATAGTCTAATGCCTTTGGGTTATTCAGACTCGGATTTCCAATCGACCGTGATGAGAAAAAGTCTACCTCGGTATGTGTTTACCTTGGGAGGTGGGCAGTATCTGGCGGAGTGCAAAGCGGCGATGCATTGCGGACTCTACCATGGAAGCCGAATATGTAGCCACCGGAGGCTGCTAAGGAGGCTGTATGGTTCAAGAATTACCTCATGGATCTAGATGTGGTACTGGTTTGCCCATGAGTATCATGGTTTCTTGTGATAACTCGGGTGCGATGGAAAACTCGAAGGAACCACGGATCCACAAGGCAACAAACACATAGAGAGAAAGTACCATGTCATATGAGAAATCGTTAGGCGGGGATGTGCTGATTGCAAAGATTGATCTGACGGATAACCTAGCGGATCCATTCACGAAAAGCCTGCCGCAATAAGTCTACGTTGGGCACGTTAGAGGACTTGAATTGCGCTAGATGGCACCGCTAAAGCCTGCGCAATAAGTCTCGTCGAGACACGTTAGAGGACTTGAATTACGCTAGATGGCACCCGCTAAAAACGCAGAATAAGTCTCGTCGGGACGTTAGAGGACTTGAATTGCGCTAGATGGCACCCACTTAGAAAGGAAACTTTTGTATAAGTGGGAGAAGCAAAGTGATGGTTTTGTTTGTAATAGCTAGTAGAGACACATTGTATACTAAAGTTTGCTTTAGTATAAGTGGGAGATTGTTGGATTTGTATCTTGGCGGTTTTGGTTGAGCTTGTATACAATGTTTCTATTACCACTATTACAATCTCCTATCTGAAATGAATACTTGATTGCATATATCGTGTCCCTTATCTCATATATAAGTTAGATCATACGATTGTGTAGAAGATCACGAAGTCGTATGATTGGTCGAAGCTTAATGAGATATAAAAAGTTTCACACCTGGTGAGACAACTTGAGGACGAGTTATCGGTATAGGTGTGGTATAGATAAAGTGACTTGACTTGGTTGCTTGTCTATCTTTGTGCGTCTACGGCGTATTGAAGGATCACGGTGAGATGAGTTCTTCTAAGCGGCCGTCGTGAAGAACCAAGATCTCGGTGACTTACGATGATCTAAACCTCGATAAGGTATTAGATGAGTATGAGTTCTTGACCATCACTTTGACTTGTTATGGGTGAGGGTATATGTTCTAACCCAATATTCTCGCATCTTGGGTGGTGGCGGTGCTTGTATGTCATGCTAGTTATACGTACGAGTCACCGTATCCGTTTAGGATGATGGCGCCCCATAAGGAGCTCAAAGGTTTATTGTACTAAACCCTGCAGTTGAGCTAGCTCAAGTACAATAATAAGGTTGAGTGGTACTACTTAAGGAATTAAAGATATTAATTATTTTAAGCGATCGAATGCTATAAATAATTAATGGACGTTGGATATCTTAAATACGGGATTCGTAATGTCTAAGTGCAAGCTGACTCAACTTCGGTAATAAAGGGTAAGTCGGCATTTATTCTCTAGTGGCATGAATAAATGTTTATAAATTAATTTATTTTAAAATTTGAACATAAGATAATTAATTTATTTGAGGCCCATCTTTATTCCTTGCATTTGATCCTGGTGGCCCATCCGGGCCCGTGAGCTCAAGAAAATCGCCCACCATCATGCTCTTATGGAAAGGATTTGATTCTCTTTATCCTATAAGGATATTATTATATTTATGGGATATGCATAGATCCTTTCCATATAGGATTATGGTAATAATCATTTCCATATAGGATTATGGTAATTTCCATAAAGGATTATGGTAATTTTCATATGGGATTATGGTAATTTCCATATGAGATTATGGTAATATCCTTATGGGATTAAGGTAGTGCATTATAAATATGAGGTAAGAGATAGAATAAAAGTTAATCCTAATTATTGAACATCAAATTTTCGTCCACCCTCAGTGTTGTGAGGTTCTCAAAATTGTTCCATGCTTCGTTGGTGATTTTCGAAGCATTCTCCATAGATCGTCCTCACTCGACGTTGGAGATTGGGCAACCGGGATACGATCCGGAAGGTCAAAGCACGAGTCTCGATCCATTTCGTCGATGCATTCAAAGTTAAACATGAGAAAACCACATGTGTTGCAATTAATTATATAGTTGCATGCTAGGTATATAATCAATGTATGGTGAATTAAATATCCAAGATAGATCCTGGGCGAGGGCTAAACATAGTTTTTCCCTACGGTCTTTGCGGTACATTACGTCGAGAAACTCCTCGCGTCCGTGGCTGCGCTTCCGTCAAACGGTGGGCGTGAATTACGATATAAATCTTTGAAACGCTTTGAAAACCTAGTTCTGAATTATTATTTACATTCGTCAGTTTTTCTTTTGAGAGTTTTCCTCACGCGAATTCTTCCTGAATTATTTTCTAAGTGATTTCCTTGCATTGGATTGATTCAAGAGCTTTGATTGAAGAAATTCATCAACGACAATTGTGATTGTAAGAATTGTTATTCCCTTTTTCTTCGTTGAATTATTGGATAATGATTTCTATCGATTATAATTGTTTGATCCGTGAAATGAGCATGAACTAATCTTCCTCTAGGGTTGGGTGATTCAAATTGATTAATTGTTTATTTGTTTTGATTGAGTGTACCAATTGAATTCTAGAGTTTTACATTAGTGATTGATCACCATTTAATTGTTTGTGTGTCGTGTATTATCGAGAGATGAATCGTTGCATCATAGGAATCAATTAGATTAGAGCTACAGAAACGAGTACTCTAATAGTTTAGGTATTTGTGAAATTTGATAACCTAGGTTTAATCCACGGAACGAAAGTGTTTGGTATGAATCTGTGCTGATTCTTGGTATTGTTTTGCATGTTGTCTTCATTAGTTTATCACATTTATGCCGTTAGTTCAATTATTATTTATCGTTTCGGACTTACTTGGTTCGTTTCAATGTTTTGCAGAAAATCGGCATTAAATAGGATGAAAGCTATCTTCAAGGATCAGGTATAATGAAGAGCATCGCGATAGGGTTTATAAGCGGCGGATCCTATTTGAGTTCGGACGAAGGAGAGCAAGCAATTATTGAAGTCGCGCCGCGACCACATCGCATGGCCGAGCATCCGCACGCACGCCCGCCTCAGCGCCGCGCATGCGCCGCGTCTGCGCCCAGCGCCGCGCGCCGCCGCGCGCCCACAAGACGCCTGCCATGCGCCACCCAGCCGCCCGCCAAGACGCCTCCTTCGCGCGCGCCTTCACCGGCTCACTCGGCCGCGCGTTCCCAATTTCCCTCGCTTCGGAGTGAGCGCTGCTCGCATGCTTGCGCGTGCGCCCGTGCGCCCGCCCGCCGCGCCCGCCGCCTCGCCCGCCTCGCCCGGCTCACCCGGGATCTCGACGCCGGCTCACTCCGGAGCGCGTTCCCAATTTCTGTGGCGCTCGGAGTGGCCTTCGCTGCCAGCGTCTCGCTCGCCTCGCCAGCGCCTCTCCTCGCCCGCGTCTCGCCTCGCCCGCGTGCCTCACCAGCGCCTCGCCCGCCCCCATGTGCGCCTCGCCCTCTCTGGCGTTCTTTTCAGCCGGGCTCGGTTGCCTTCCTATATATAGCCTATTTTAGGTTATTTTCGGAAGGGAGACTTTCGTTTTTTTTACATTTTCATTCGCATTGCGCTTGTGGAGTCGTGTTCTTGACTTTTCAATTCGGACATTACTTTACATTGGTATTCTATTTGTTTATGTATTCTAGCAACTTCGGTAATTTTATTCTGATTCTTGCAATACATTGTGTAATTTTGGTTTGGATTGAAAGTAATTGATCGACTTTTTGTTCAATTGTTCTTGATCACTCGTTTATATGTTGATTAGATTCGATTTCGATTATTCCATGTCTTGATTAGGTTCTTGATTAGTTCTTGTTTCTGGGTTTAATAATCTGAATTCTGTGCAAGTGGTGTTGAACTTTAAATTCATGTTTAATCGTTCTTTGTTGAATTTCATTGATCCTTGTTTGAAGATCTAATTTAATTGTTTTGATTTATTTCACATTCTTGTGTTTGGTAGTTAATCATCTAGGGTTTGTGACCTCTAGTTTAAATCTTTTGTTTTCGTAATTTAGCTCGGGATTGACAACCACGGCTTAGGTTTCTTGTTTAATTCTCGTGTTTGATTCCTCGTATATTTCAAAAATCCTTGTGGTATTAGAGTGTTTAGGATTTAATCGCTTTACGTGAGCAACACGAACATTAGGCCTGTTAAGTTTTCCTTGAGAGGCGACTAGGTTAGCTTTCCTACTATAACACCTCAAA
Organism: Salvia rosmarinus; assembly: GCA_036937905.1. Taxonomy (NCBI): domain Eukaryota; kingdom Viridiplantae; phylum Streptophyta; class Magnoliopsida; order Lamiales; family Lamiaceae; genus Salvia; species Salvia rosmarinus. The sequence goes on from CM072817.1 coordinate 45,924,088, forward strand.
TGCGATTGCGAGTCGATTAAGAGTATACTTTTGATTGAACAAATTTTGGCGCCGTTCTTAGGAAAACTTTAAGCGTATTGTTTGTGTTGATTGTTTTCCGTGTTTCTTTCGTTTTATTTTGTTATTCTCCGATTCGTGTGATATTTTCTTGTTTGAGTGTTTTGTATGCTAGGTCGCATGATCTAAATAGACGCTTGCTACCGTTGGACCACGTTCGAAGAACTAAAAAGGTCGCTTTTTAGGAGCGGAGGAGTTTGGTACCACTTACGAGTGGTGAGCAATCGAGCGATTTATCACAGATCAACCTATTGTTGAAGATAATCCCCGTTGAGAGAGATGGGTGAGAATGCACGTGCTCTGCGTGATTTTATAGGCGGTGATTGGGGCGACTCGTCCCCAATTGTTCTTGGACCGGCGACCGAGATTACAGTTGAAACCGAACCATTTCTCACTCATGCCTACTTTCCATGGGCTTGCTAGTGAGGATGCTTTGGGTTTATAAGAGAGTTTTGCTCGGTTTTGCGATCCTTCCAGCTGGGAGGACTAAATGAAGATCGATTGAAGATGAGGTGTTTCCGTACACCACGAAAGATAGAGCAAAGTCTTGGTTTACGGCTCTCGCCTTAGCTCTCTGCTGAGCTGGAGCACGTGGTAGACAAATTCATGATACTACCCAAACAAGAAAAGTCGAGAGTTGAGGTCTCAAATCATGACTTTCAATCGAACGTCGAGACGAGCCATTCCATGAAGCTTGGGAGCAGTTCGAGTTTATTGCGAAATACCCTCGCCATACGCTTGCGGAAGAGATTCTTTATCAATTTTCTATGATGGATTGACACGAGTTTTCGATACATGGTGGACAATCTTTGCGGTGGAGACATTGGGTGCAAGCGGCATTGGATATCGTTGAAATTTTTGAAGCCATGGCTGCTACTTCAAAGCAGAAGTCGATCGGTGGAAGAACCAAAGCACATGCCGTCATCGGCTTGGCCCGACATGAATAAGCAAGTGGTTGAGCTTATGAGGAGGTCGAGAACTCAGTTAAAGCCGGACCACCGGCTCTACACAAGGAATTAAAGGAACCTGCGGAATCGCAATGAACTTGGGCACAATGTTGATACTTGCCCTAGGATGGGAGATCATAACTCAGAAGAGCGAAGCATATGCTATGCAAGGTTTCAACCTAAGCAATGATTTGAGCCTAATCGGCAACAATTCACGGGGGATGGAGGAACCAACATCAAGGCGGTCGAACGAATCGTCTTATCAAAACCTCCACAACAGCGGTTTATTGACAAAGACATTATTCGGCGATTCTCAAAGACGGTTCCTCGGAAGAAACAATATCGTGACACCCTCCGCCACCTCGGAGGATGGCTTTTGAGGATATGATCACCAAAGGATGGATGCTCTCGCCCAAAGATTGGATGCTCAAGACTCCACAAACAAGCGTTTAGAGGCGCAAATGGGACAACTTGCTAGCTGTTGAATGAGCTCTTGCGACCAAGGAGCAGCGGGAAGCTCCGAACCCGGCCTCATCGGGGCTCGTGCGATCAACATTCTAAGGGTGATCAAATTTTTTCAAATAAAGTGGGAGAGTCATCAAGCAAGCATCCGCAATCACGGAGGTTAGAAATAAGAAAGAGGCGGATTCGATCGCATAAGTCGGCAAACCCTTATACCCCTCCGATACACTTCCTACGGGTTGAAGAGCGAAGCGGGATCGGCAATTCAATGAGATCTATGAGCTCTTGTCCAGGTGAATGTAAATTTGCCTCTTGGACATCATCAAAATGTGCCGACCTACGTCGAGTTCTTCAAAGAGCTAGCTTGAAGAAGAGAAGATTTGGAGAAAATGAGAAGGTGATGATCTCCGGCGGCTAATTCCATCCCTCTGACACAATTGCCTCCCAAACTCGGGATCCGGGTAGTTTTGTTATTAAGATTGCTTTGGGTAGCAGGAAAGAAATTTACGGCATGCTAGATTTGAAATTGGGATTAATCTTATGCCCTATTCTATGTTCAAGCGATTAGGATTAGGTGAACTTAAACCCACTAGAATGTGTCTACAATTAGCCGATAGGTCCGTGAGATACCTAAGGGTATTGTCGAGGATGTATTAGTTAAGATGGGTGGGTTGATTGTTCCGTCGATTTTGTCGTGTTGGATATGGGGATATTAGTGAAGATGGGGTAGAACACTCACTTTTGTTGGGAGGCCATTCATGGCCACAACCAACACTGTTTATTGATGTTAAGAATGGCACATTGAAAATGGTACTTGGTGAATCTGTCCTTCTCTACACATGATAGTGTGATATCTCCACTGTTAAATGCATTGATTATCACGTTTCCATAGATCTTGTTGATCCCCGGTCGAGAATGTTTTATCGCAGGTATGAATGCAAATTCCTATAAGGGAAAGTAAAGCGGATCTTTGGATCGACAGAGAGAGTTAACAAGGACTTAAAGTCGGGAATGAAGGTCTTCTTCTTCCGTCTCGTTTGAAGCTTATCCACGAGAAGCTCAAGTCCGGGTGGAGTGGTCCTTACATCTTGGAGCAGATGTTTCCCTACGAGACGATGTGCTTGACCCCAACTCCAATAAATCATTATTGTGAGCGGTCGGTGAGTCGAACCGTACTTTGAGCGTGAGGAATCGAAAAGAAGTGGAGGCGTTTTGCTCGTCGGTCCCCAATACCTTTGGCCGGATTATGTCGGGCTCACGACGTTAAGCGAGTACTACGTGGGAGTTTACCCAATTTTCGATGTTTTTCGTTTCTTTTCTTTTCCTTTGATTTGTCTAGTTTGGTTATCTGTTTTTCTCTCATGCGATAATGCAAGTGTTTAAAGTGGAGACTGGCGTTTAAAAGAGTATAGAAACCATTCACAGCTGGAGCTCAATCTGAACCGGTGATTGGAAGTATCTGAAGGCATTCTCAGCTGGCGCTCAATCTGAACCGGTGTTGAAGTAATCTGAAGCAATCACGGTGGCGCTCAATCGAACAGTTCGGAAGGAATCTGATAGCTTTTTCTCGGTGGCGCTCAATATGATCCGGCGTTCAAAATTTGGGCAGTAGCTATTTGCACCCGGCGTTCAATGTAAGCTAGCGTTCAAAAGTTGGGCAGAATGTGTCTTCAGCTTAAGTTCAAACACAACCGGCGCTCAGTTTTTTTTTTTTTAAAAAAAAAAAAAAGGGAAAGAAGAACAAGCCTTTCGATGAACCGGCCGTATATTAGAACTTTTGCCTATTTTTGGTTCATTCGAAATTCCTCCCTCGGCGCCTAAATTCGTCTCTTTCTTGACAGCGGCAAGCTCCCGTCGCCGTCCAGTCAGCCGGCGCTACCCTCGTGCGGCGCTCGTCAATGGCGCCCGGCCTCCGTCAAAAGCCCTCGGCGCTCGCCCTCTCTCTCTCACTCCGCGCAGGCGGCGCTGCGCCGGGCGCCTCCGCTCAACCGGCGTTCGCCTAGAGCCGGCGTTCGCCGTGGCCCGCCCGCCTCGCCCAGCGCTGCCGTCCGCGACCGAAGCTCCTCGGTAAGCGTTTCTCTCCAACGCTCGCGCGCTGCCTTCGTTTCCGCCCGCTTGCCTTGTGTAGCGCCGTTCTCACTCCGACAGCCGCGCCGCCACAGGCGCCTCTGTCAAAACCCCAGCGCGCCGCCCAAGCCCGCCTACCGGCGCCCGCTCGCCTCAAATCCCGTCTCTTGGTAGGTGCTCATTCAGTGGCGGCTCCCTCAGCTCGCCTCTCGCGCCCTCTCTCGAAAGCGCCCGCCTGGCGCCTCTGCGCGCGCCTCTCCGCAGCCGCGCACGCCGCGCGCCCGGCCAGCCCTCTGCCACCGCACATTCGTACCTGCTCACCTAGCTCCGAGCTCCTTCCGAGCATTTCCGAGCATGGTTCGCTTTAAAAACCCTCTCGCTTCTTTGGCGAAGCGAGCAAGCGGCGAAGGTGCTTGGGATCGGGTGAACAACCCGAAGATCTACAGGCGAACTACAATGCCCCATTCGCGATTTTCGCCCCAAGAAGGTATCTTTACTCCGTTATTCGTTCGAAAGATATCACCACCCACGTTCGTTTGATTGGAATATTTTAGCTTCATTGGGTGTTGATGGATCATTAAAAGATATTTGAAATTGTGGAGTGCCTTGGTTTGGCAACTAGGGAACCCGAAGATGGTTTTAAGCCTTTGCTTAGGGAATTTTGTGTGTCACTCGAGACCGGAAGATTTCAAGTCTGCGTTACATCGGTTGGGGAGAATAGATTTGCCGTTACACCTAAGGTTCTGCGTGAGATCTTGGGTTTTCATAGTAGTGGTTTTCGATGTACCAAGGGTTTCCTATGGGTGAGACATGGAAAATTTTAGCTGGTTTTGACAATTGGTCATCGCGAGCACTTCTAGTGCCTTTATTCGAACCCTGCTTTGGTTATCGCTCATAAGTTCCTAGCATTCAACCTTACAGGGAAAGAGCAAGCCGATAAAGTGAGTCTTGTAGAGCTTTTCTTCTTGTGGTGTCTTTGTGAATAATAAGAAGGTGCAGGCAAGCACCGTTCTTATGGCGGCGATTTGAGTATATGAGGCGGAACCGTAAGGCCAAACTCTCCTTGAGCAATACCCTTTTATACTTGCCAAATACTTTGTGGGTGTGACTAGAGATGATATACCTTTTTCGGGCTCATGGTTATTGAGCATCTCCCATCACTTTCTCAGTGATTTCCGGTTGATTGCTTGACCGAGAACATTGCTTCATGAAGCACGCGTCTTGTTCAAGTATATCACATTCAGCGAACCGACCATCAGGGTCTATTGTCGGGACAGCTACCCAATGGATGAAGATTCGCCGATGATCGAGCCATAGAAGAAGACAGCGGGCCCAATGTCACACCCTCCTTGCTTACCCCTACTCCCATCGGTCCCACGGCGACGCTTTCGGTGGTCTTAGGGCTCATTTGATTCCATTTTGGCGGTTCAGCGAGCCACTTCCACGCGATTGGGGACTTTAGCCTCACGGAATCGAACTTTGAGAGGTATCGGCAGCAGATGGGTCGACAATTCCGAGTTGACCAATCTTGACCCGAGGTTTCGGAGAGTTCCGTCTTGAGTATATCGGTGTCTTGGCGCTCAAAATCGCTACTCAACGCCTTGATCAATCTTCACGGCGGCGTTTGGGGATTTCCGTCAAGATGTTTGGCGTCTGAACACCCATGAGCGCATTTGGTGACCTTGAAGCCCGATGGGGCCTGGTCCCTATCCCACACGACCCTCCACCACCACCACCACCACGCCTTATACTTTTGATTTCACATGCGATCAACATTCTAAGGGTGATCAAATTTTTCAAATAAAGTGGGAGAGTCATCAAGCAAGCATCCGCAATCACCGGAGGTTCGAAATAAGAAAGAGAGGCGGATTCGATCGCATAAGTCGACAAACCCTTATACCCTCCGATACACTTCCTACACGGCTAAGAAATGAGAAACAAGATCGTGGTTTAACGAGTTCTACAAACTCTCATCGAGGTGAATGTCGATTTGCCTCTTTTGGACGTGTCGAAATGTGCGACCTCGTCAAATTTTTCAAGGCTGGCTTCAAAGAAAAGGAAGTTTGGAGAATATGAGAAGGTCGTGGTCTCGAGGCCAAATTCCATCCCTGCGACATCGTTACCTCCCAAACTCAGGGACCCAGGTAGTTTTATAATTAAAATTGCTCTAGGTAATGGTAAGGAGGCTTGGCATGCTTGATTTGGGGGTGGGATAAATTTGATGCCTTATTCGATTTTAAACAATTAGAATTAAGCGAACTTAAACCACTCGCATGTGTCTACAACTAGCGAGATAGGTCCGTCGGATATCCGAAGGGTATTATTGAGGATATTTTAGTTAAGGTAGGTGGGTTGATAGTTCTGTTGATTTTGTTGTGTTAGAAATTGGTGAGGTTAGAGAAGATGGAAAGGAGCACACACATTGTTATTGGGAGGCCATTCACGGCCACAGCCAATGTCTACTGTCGATGTTAAGAGTGGCACTTTAAAAATGACCGTGCTTGGTGAAGCAAGTGTCTTTTACGGTTAGGGACGATGTGATGTTTCCTTCATTAATTCAATTGATGATTGTGCTTTCATTGATGCTATTGATCCCTTGGCCGAGAATGTGTTGTTGGGAACATAGCCTCGAGGAAGTTTTGCGAGGATCGGTGACGAGGAAGAGTGGGCAAGTGAAGTTGCTAGTATGCCCAAGCCCACTCTAGAAATGAAGGCTGCCGAAGCACTTGAAGTATGTCTTCTGGAGGAGGAAATGAAAAGCGATAATAATCTCCTCGAGCTTCGATGATGAAGAAGAAGGCATTTCGGTTACGAAGAGGAATAAGGCGGCATTTGGGTGGAGTCTTGCCGACATTAAGGGATCGATCCAACAACATGCATCATCGTATCACGCTTGAGGATGGAGTTAAACGGTGATTGATGCCGGGCGGCGATCGAACCCGATCCTCGGTGAAGTGGTGAAGAAGGAGGTCTTGAAGCTTTTGATGGAGGGGCTAATCTACCCTATCTCGGACAATGAGTGGGTTAGCCCGATACATATGGTGCCCAAGAAGGGAGGCATCACGGTGGTGGAGAGCGAGAAAGGGAGATGGTACCTACAAGGGCTACTACGGTGGCGTATGTGCATCGACTACACCGCAAGTTGAATGCTTGCACGACGAAAAGGACCATTTCCCTCCCTTTATAGATCAAATGCTTGATAGATTAGTGGACATGAATATTTACTGTTTTCTTGATGGATTATCGGCTATTATCGAGTTGCAATTGCTCCGGAGGATCAAGCGAAGCGGCGTTTACAAGTCCCTTTGGGACATATGCTAACCGACGGATGCCTTTTGGCACCTGCAATCTGCGCCGGCACCTTTCGCCGGTGCATGATGTCAATCTTCTCCGAGATGATTGGAGATTTCCTCGAGGTATTCATGGATGACTTTTCGATTTTCGGATCTTCTTTCATGATTGCTAGATAAGATTGATCGTGTGTTAAACGTTGTGTGGAGAGCAATCTCACTCTTAGTTGGGAAAAGAGTCACTTTATGGTTAAGAGTGGGATTGTATTGGGACATATTGTGTCTAAGAATGGGATTGAGGTTGACAAGGCTAAGGTGGATGTAATTGAGAAATTACCTCCACCCGTTGATGTTAGGGGATTTTTTCTTATTTTTTCCAAAATTTGTTCAATCAAAAGTATACTCTTAATTGACTCGCAATCGCACGAGGTGTTATAGTAGGGAAAGCTAACCTGAGTCGTCTCTCGAGGAAAACTTAAGTGGCCTAATGTTCGTGTTGCTCATGAGCGATTAAATCTAAACACTCTAATACCAATAAGGATTTTGAAACATCTGAGGAATCAAACACGAGAATTAAACAAAGAAACCTAAGCTGTGGTTGTCAATCCGAGCTAAATTACGAAAACAAAAGATCTAAACTAGAGGTGTCAAACCCTAGATGATTAACTACCAAACACAGAAGGCGAAATAAATCAAAAACAATTAAATTAGATCTTCAAACAAGGATCAATGAAATTCAACAAAGAACGATTAAACATGAATTTAAAGTTCAACACCACTTGCACAGAATTCAGATTATTAAACCCAGAAACAAGAACTAATCAAGAACCTAATCAAGGCGGGGAATAATCAAAATCGAGCGAATCGACATATAAACGAGTGATCAAGAACAATTGGAACAAAAAGCTGATCAATTACTTTCAATCCAAATCCAAAATTACACAATGTATTGCAAGAATCCGTAAATAAAATTACTGACGTTGCTAGAATACATAAACAAATAGAATACCAATGTAAAGTAATGTCTGAATTGGAAAAGTCGAAGAACAGCTCCGCGGCGCAATGCGAATGAAAAACAGAAAAATACGTAAAGTCTCCACCCTGAAAATAACCTAAAATAGGCTATATAGGAAGGCTGATGCCGGCTGAAAAGAAGCAGCGGGCGAGGCGCGGCGTCTGGTGAGGGCAGGCGCGGGCAGGCAGGCGTGGCGAGGCAGGCAGGCGGCGAGCCGAGCGGCGGCGCGGCGGCAGCTCACTCGAAATAGGATCCAAATAGCTTCCGCCTATAAACTCCTATCGCGATGCTCTTCATTATACCGATCCTTGGAAGATAGCTTTCATCCTATTTAATGCCGATTTTCGCAAAACATTGAAGCGAACCAAGTAAGTCCGAAGCGATAAATAATAATTGAACTAACGGCATAAATGTGATAAACTAATGAAGACAACATGCAAACAATACCAAGAATCATGCAGATTCATACCAAACAACTCCACACTTATCCATTTGCTTGTCCTCAAGCAAAGTCTATAATAACAAGAGTGAAAAATAACTCATGCAACTTTAACTCTTAATCGATCAATCAAACCTCTATTTGAAATTCCCCAACATGATGAATCGTAATCAAGTTAATGCGAAACAAATCTAAGATTGTGAGAAAGTCGAATAAACAATAGGATCATTTTGCTCGGACCCAACTCTCCGTCGGGGTGAATTAACTAAAATGGTTACCTTTAGCAACAAGTTTCTTTTGAGAACACAAAGAAAATATTAATGATTTTGGAACAATGTTCGAAGGTGAAGTCTCGATAAACTCGAGTCTCTATCGTGGTTTCCATGCCCATTTCTCAATTTACGAGAAAGAGGCGTAATTCATCCTCCGTTTATATAATCTCAACAATAAACATGGAAAGTCTTATGATTTTGGAACAATGGTGAAAGGTGAATTCTCGATGAACTCGAGTCTCTATCGTGGTTTCCATGCCCATTTCTCAATTTACGAAAGAGGCGAATCTCATCCTCCATTTCAACAATCTCACATAAAACATAGTTTTTTTTTTTTTTTTTTTAAAGAAACAAGTATATAGGTAACCACTTTGTTAACACCCCTAACATTAGTCGGACAAATCACATCAATAACCATGATTTAAGATCAATTCTCACAACCCCGTCAATTCACATTGCTCTTCAAAACGTAACAACAAGATAAGCGGGAACACATCGAGGTTCGACCAATACCACGAGTTCGGTGCACAAATCACAATCTAACTTATTCAGTATGAGCAAAACTTGAGCTCAAGAAACCAAAGTAAGCATAGATCCATGGGGTCAATCATGCACATATCCCGAGCACAACATATACAACATATCATCAACAACTCCCCACACATAGATGAGCCCGCCCCCCGAGCTCAAAACATGAACAACAAAATAAAGCAAAAGAGAGCGAGACTTCCACGATAGCGGTGAGAGAAAAGGAGGTCGGGCGGATGTCGAGTTCGAGGATAGTCCTGCGGCAAACACACCACAAAAGGAAAACAACGAACCACGAATAAGGACGAGCAAAAGAAATAAGGAAATACATACATACTCTCCAACGGTGAAGCTTCACTTGTTGGTCGTGATGGTGGTGGTGGTGGAGAGTTTGTGTGGGATAAGGACCAGAGCGTCCCACGGGCTTGAAGGTCGACCAAATCTTGCTCATGGGTGTCTAGGCGCGGTAAACATCTTGACGGAAATCCCAAGCGCTGCTTGTGAAGATTGGTGAAGGCGTTGAGTGGCGATTTTGAGCGTCAAGACACCGATATCTCGAGACGGAACTCTCCGAAACCACAGGTGAAGATTGGTGAACTACGTGAATTCTTGACCCATCTTGCCGATACCTCTCAAAGTTCTCGATTCCGGGAGGAGCTAAAGTCCCCAAGCTAACGTGAAGTGGCTCTTTGGCCCGCTGGCCGGAATCAAAATGAGCCCTAAGACCACCGAAAGCGTCGCCGTGGGACTGATGGGAGTAGGGGTAAGCAGGAGGGTGTGACATTGGGTCTTTTGTCCTTCTTGGTGGCATGATCATGGGGAATCTTCATCCATTGGGGTGGCTGTCCGACAATGACCCGGATGGTCGGTTACGCTTGAATGTGATATACTCTTGAGCGATGCGCCGTGCTTCATAAGGAAGCAATGTTCTCGGGTCGAAGCAATCAACCGAAAATCTTGAAAGTGATGGGAGATGCTTCAATAACGGGCGGGCCCGTAAAAAGGTATATCATCTCTAGTCACTCCCACAAAGTATTTGGCAAGTATAAAGGGTATTGGCTCGAGGAGAGTTTGGCCTTACGGTTCCGCCTCATATACTCAAATCGCCGCCATAAGAGCGGTCTTTGCATGACCTTCTTATTATTCACAAAGACACCACAAGAAGAAAAGCTCTATAGCACTCACTTTATTGGCACTCTTTCCTGTAAGGTTGAATGCTAGGAACTTATGAGCGATAACCAAAGCGAGTCTTGAATAAAGGCACTAGAAGTGCTGGCGATGACAATTGTCGAAAACCGGTTAAAATTTTCCATGTCTCGACCATAGGAAATCCCTTGGTACATCGGAAAAACCACTACTATGAAAACCCAAGACCTCGCGTAACCTTAGGTGTAACGGCAAATCTATTCTCCCCAACCGACTGAGCACGCAGACTTGAAATCTTGGCGATCTCGAGTGACACACAAAATTCCCGCAACGGCGCCAAAATTGATTGAGCTAAAACACACTCAAATTCACTCGCAATAAATGCGAGGTAATCGTGGCGTGATAAGTTAACACGTGGTCTCTCAAGGAAAACTTAGCAGGCGATTGTTAGGTGTCGCATACGAAGACGATTAAAACTAAACATTCTAATGTCAGCGGGGTTTGAAACATCTTGGAATTGAAACACGAGAATTAAGCAATGAACCTAAGCTAGGGGTTGTCGATCCCGAGCTATACTAATAAAGCAATAAATCTAAACCGGGGTTGTCGATCCCTAGTTGAGCAAAAGCGATAAATCAGCGATAAACAAAAGCATATGCAATCATATTATTCATAGGGTTTGTCGATCCCTAATTTAAATCTAATTGCAAATAAATGAAAGCGAAATCATTACGTAATATAAATCGGCGGAACATGAAAATCCAATCCATTGTCACTATGAATTGAATTCACAAGAATCACAAATAATAAACTATGAAAATTGATTCCTGAGCGAAAATCAAAGCATAAATTGATAACAAGATTATTCAATGATGAACAAGAGAACATGAAATAAATCTAACTATTATCAGTTCTTGTTGTCATGAAGAAATGCGGAAGGAGGCACGGAAAGCGCCGCGGCAGAGCCCCAAGAAATAGAATCAAGAAATGCCTTTGACCTAGCGTATATTTATATTTAGTGAAAGTGGAGCGAGTTTGGATTGGCTTGAGTTCATAATGCATTACGTATTAGAGGTGAACATTTGGATGAGCTTGGCGCGGTTGGGTGAAGCTAAGCTGGAAATTGGGCTGAAATGGGTGTCTTGGCGCCAGACCGTGCATGAGATAAGCGCTGGAGATGGCTGGCCTGGAGAAGTTGGAGCGCTCAGAGATGGTGAGCAGCTATTGAAATTGGAAGCTGGCGCTGAGAATCAGCCTGAACCGGCGTTTGGGTTGAACCGGCGTTCGGAGGTCGGAGGCTGGGCGTTCGGAGGTCGCGCGTTGCTTGTGAGCCTTGTGAGCGCGCGATCTGCTTTGTGCAGTGTTTTTCTTTGGCCCGTTCTCCTTCGTCTGAACTCCGATTTGCGCACGGTTTTCACCTACAGACTCCTATCACAACGTAATTTACTTCTTATGAAGGAAAAAATCCTTGATTCCTTCTCCAATATTCATGAGAATCGTTGAAAGTGTTCAGCGCTGGTGCGCGAGCGGGCGCGCGGAGCGCGTCTTGCGACTTTAAAGAATTGATCCGTTCTCCCTCGTCCGAACCCCGAATTACGATCCGTTTGTGCCTACGTACTCCTATCGAGACGCTCTTCAATATACCTGATCCTTGGCACATAAAATTCATCCCATTTTAATGCCGTTTTTCTACAAAACATCGAAACAACGAAGTAAGTCCGAATCGATAAATATTAATTAAACCAACGGCATAAATAGGACAAACCATAGAAAATGACACGTAAAACAATACCAAGAATCATCACAAAATCATACCAAACAACTCCCCCACACTTATCCATTTGCTTGTCCTCAAGCAAAGTCTATACTAATAAGATTAGAAAGATAATTCATGCAACATAGCTCTTATTCAATCAATCAAACATATTTTGCAATTCTCCCAAACATGATGAGTACATAATCAAAGACAACATGAAACAAATCTAAGATTGTGAAAATATCAAATAAGCGAGTAAGTTATTTTTGCTCGAGACCCGACTCTCGCTAGAGGTGAATTAACTAAAATGGTTACCTTTAGCAACAAGTTTCTTTTGAGAATACAAAGAAAGTATAAACAAATTTTGGAACAATGTTAGAAGGTGAAGTCTCGATGAACTCGAGTCTCCTATCGTGGTTTCCATGCCCATTTCTCAATTTACGAAAGAGGCGTAATCCCATCCTCCATTTATACAATCTCAACAACATTGGGTTTTAATTCTCCTTATTTTCTTTTCACACATATTTTCTTTTCTTTTCTTTTTTTTTTTTTTTTATTTGAAGCAGTATATAGGTAACCACCATTAACACTCCCCTAGAATTAGCCGGACAAATCACGCCAATAACCACCGATTTAAAATCAATTCACACAATCTAAATTCACATTGCACTTTAATCACATGACATCAAGATAAGCGAGAAATACATCAAGGTCCGATCAATACCACGAGTTCGGTTGCACAAATCAAAATCCTAACTTATTCGTGCATAGACACAAACTCAAGTCAAACAATCAAAATAAGCACAAGGCACGTCATTAAGCATACAAAACAATATATCACGCCCACAAAACCAACTACTATCAACTCCCCATTTTAATTCGAAAGACCGTCCCGGTGCTCAAAACATTAATAACATAAAATAGCCGATAGAGGAGGAGACTTCACGATAAAATATGGCGGTGGCGGGGTTGGAATGTGGCGTGACATGCGGAGTTGAAGTGTCACGGCTTCGTCTCGCTGGCGACAACTTTCGGATCCGAGCAAAACAAACTCAACAACAAGCGGATCAAAGAACAACGAAAACCAAACGAAAAAGAAAGAAAAGAAAACAAAGCCAAAGCGTGGGTTGCCTCCCACGAGAGCACTCGGTTAACGTCGTGAGCACGGCGTAAACGCATAACAACGGACTATCCATAGTCCTTCACCGCAGAATACCATCTCGGCGTAACATCGTGAGTAACCATATATGCACAAAAGACGATAAAGGAAGCAAACAACGAATCATTTAAGCTCAAGTCAAACATCCTATTCTCCAAAGAAAATAGATAACTATAATTCCCAAAGCACGATACTTTGGTGAATTAGGATGTTGACAAATTATTGAAGTTACCTCAACCTTTGTTATCATTGTGTCCTCCTACGGGATCCCGTACTCCAATTGTTGAGGTAGTGCAATCACTTCGAGGCGGGCTTTGGTATTCGAGTATCTTCAGTGCCCTCTTTCTCCATCGTCTCTTCATCCTCCTCCACGTGCTTGGGTAGTTCTATCACCTCCAGTGGGTTACGGCGTGTCATCTATTTCATGTACCCCTCTTCCTCGTCAACCATCACGGTAACCACTTCCTCGTGGCTCGATTATGCTCCCCATCCTCACGTGCCCACTCGTTCTCACTTTCCACCTCATCTGGCTGCAGCGGCTCTTCAGGTGTCTCTCCCGCCCCATCTTCAACAATTGGGTCACTTCCAAGAGTGGTGACCATCTGAGCTTGATCGGGTTGGTGCGGGAAAGGTGTGATTTCAGTCACTTCCTCGTTTTCCACCCCGTGATGCCTCCATTCTTGGGCACCATATGTCTTGGGCTAACCCACTCATTTGTCCGAGATAGGGTAGATTAGCCCCTCCATCAAAAGCTTCAAGACCTCCTTCTTCACCACTTCATCGAGGATCGGGTTGATCGCCTCACAGGCATCAATCATCGGTTTAACTCCATCCTCAGCGTGATACGATGCATGCATGTTGTTGGGCCGATCCCTTAATGTCGGTAAGACTCACCCAAATGCCACTTTTATTCTCTTCGTAACCGAAGCGGTTCTTCTTCTTCATCATCAGAAAGCTCAGAGGAGATTATTACTGGCTTTTCATTTCCCTCCTCCAGGAAGACATACTTCAAGTGCTTCGGCAGTTCCTTCATTTCTAGAGTGGGCTTGGGCATACTAGCAACTTCACTTGCCCACTCTTCCTCGTCAGCCGATCCTGCAAAAACTTCCTCGAGGCTATGTTCCTGCAACAACACATTCTCGGCCAAGGGATCAATAGCATCAATGAAAGCACAATCATCAATTGAATTAATGAAGGAAACATCACATCGTCCCCTAACGAAAAAGACACCGCTTCACCAAGCACGGTCATTTTAAAGTGCCACTCTTAACATCGATTAGTGTATTGGTTGTGGCCATGAATGGCCTCCCAATAACAATGTGTGCTCGCTTTCCATCTTCTCTAACCTCACCAATTTCTAACACAACAAAATCAACAGAACTATCAACCCACCTACCTTAACTAAAATATCCTCAATAATACCCTCTGGATGTCGTGGACCTATCGCTAGTTGTAGACACATGCGAGTGGGTTTAAGTTAGCTAATTCTAATTGTTTAAAAATCGAATAAGGCATCAAATTTATCGACCCCAAATCAAGCATGCGGTAAGCCTCCTTACCATTACCTAGAGCAATTTTAATTATAAAACTACTGCACGATCCAAACCTGGACTAAAGCATCCGTTTTTGAATGAATGGACTTCTCTTTTGAGTTAACTCATCCTCCCAAGCCGTCATCCGAGGTGGAGGTGGTATTGTGGGTACTCATCTTGAGGTGGAGGGTGTGGTTGCTCCCGATGAGCATTGTAGGATTGATCCTCATAGTGTTTGCGGAGGCGGTTGATCCCGGTAGGGATTGGGCTTGATCCTCAAAGTACGGTGGATCGATATCCCAAATCGGGCTGGTGAGGTTGCTGTTGCTTCTGTGTGGATCGATGAAGGATCATATGCTTGTGGCTCATAGCCTGACGGACATCCCTCAGAAAAGTCGAATTGGGCTCCTTCTTCGAAAGAAGAATTTGCCCAATACGACGAACTTTCCTCCCCCCAGTCGGGTTGACCATAATCGTACTGTTGATAACCCTGCATTAGCAGATACCAACAACAAAAACAAAATTACACGCACCAGGGGGAGAAAATAACCAAACGAAAAGAAAGAACACGGAAAACAAACAAACAAACAATACGCCTAAAGTTTTCCCGCAACGGCGCCAAAATTGATCGAGCTATGTATATATTTCCTTATTTCTTTTTGCTCTCGTCCTTATTCGGTGGTTCGTTGTTTTCCTTTTGTGGTGTGTTTCTTCGCAGACTATCTTTGGAACTCGATGTCATCGACCTCCTTTTCTCTCATTTGTTATCGTGGAAGTCTCGTTCTCTTTGGCTTTATTTTGTTGTTCATGTTTTGAGCTCACGGGGCGGTGCTCATCTATGTAATGGGGGAAGTTGTTGATGATATGTTGTATATGTTGTGCTCGGGATATGTGCATGATTGACCCCATGGATCTATGCTTACTTTGGTTTCTTGAGCTTAAGTTTTTGTCTATCTGAATAAGTTAGGATTGTGATTTGTGCACACGAACTACGTGGTATTGGTCGAACCTTGATGTGTTCCGTTTATCTTGTTGTTACGCTTTTGAAGAGCAATGTGAATTAACGGGGTTGTGAGAATTGATCTTAAATCGAGGGTTATTGATGTGATTTGTCCGACTAATGTTGGGGAGTGTTAACAATGTGGTTACCTATATACTTGTTTCTTTATAAAAAAAAAAAAAAAAAACAAAACTATATTTTTATGTGAGATTGTTGAAATGGAGGATGGGATTACGCCTCTTTCTGTAAATTGAGAAATGGGCATGGAAACCACGATAGGAGACTCGAGTTCATCGAGAATTCACCTTTCACCATTGTTCCAAAATCATAAGACTTTCAATGTTTATTGTTGAGATTATATAAATGGAGGATGGAATTTCGCCTCTTCTCGTAAATTGAGAAATGGGCATGGAAACCACGATAGGAGACTCGAGTTTATCGAGACTTCACCTTTCGAACATTGTTCCAAATCATTAATATTTTCTTTGTGTTCTCAAAAGAAACTTGTTGCTAAAGGTAACCATTTTAGTTAATTCACCACGGCGGAGAGTTGGGTGCGAGCAAAAATGATCCTATTGTTTATTTGACTTTCTCACAATCTTAGATTTGTTTCGCATTAACTTGATTACGTATTCATCATGTTGGGGAATTTCAATAGAGGTTTGATTGATTGGATTAAGAGTTAAAGTTGCATGAGTTATTTTCTACTCTTGTTATTATAGACTTTGCTTGAGGACAAGCAAATGGATAAGTGTGGGGAGTTATTTGGTATGAATCATCTTTGATTCTTGGTATTGTTTTGCATGTTGTCTTCATTAGTTTATCACATTTATGCCGTTAGTTCAATTATTATTTATCGCTTCGGACTTACTTGGTTCGTTTCAATGTTTTGCAGAAAATCGGCATTAAATAGGATGAAAGCTATCTTCAAGGATCAGGTATAATGAAGAGCATCGCGATAGGAGTTTATAAGCTAAAGCGGATCCTATTTCGGAGTTCGGACGAAGGAGAGCAAGCAATTGTTGAAGTCGCATAGACGACCCGTCGCATGGCCGAGCATCCAGACGACGCCCGCGCCCGCCAGCGCGCCCGCGCCGCCAGCGCGCACGCCGCGCGCACACCCAGCGCTTGCCAGCGCAAAGGTCCTCCTTCCGCCAAGACATCGAACGCCGGCTCGCTCCGGCGAGCGTTCCCAATTTCCTCGCGCGGAGTGAACGCCGGCTCGCCAGCGCGCCGCCCGCGTGCGCCGCCGCGCGCTTCGCCAGCGCCTCGCCGCCTCCCACCCACGATCGAACGCGGCTCACTCCGTAGCGCGTTTCAATTTCGCGCGACGCGGAGTGAGCGCTCGCCGCCAGCCGCCTCGCCCGCCAGCGCCTCTCCTCGCCCGCGTCTCGCCTCGCCCGCGTGCCTCGCCCGTGCCTCGCCGCGCCTCAGCAGCGCCGCCTCGCCCTCTCTACGCCACGTTCTTTTCCAGTAGGCTCGGTTGCCTTCCTATATATAGCTATTTTAGGTTATTTTGGAAGGGAGACTTTACGTTTTTTGCTTTTCATTCGCATTGCCTTGGAGTCTGTTCTTCGACTTTTCAATTCGGACATTACTTTACATTGGTATTCTGTTTGTTTATGTATTCTAGCAACTTGGTAATTTTATTTACGGATTCTTGCAATACATTGTGTAATTTTAGTTTGGATTGAAAGTAATTGATCGACTTTTTGTTCCAATTGTTCTTGATCACTCGTTTATATGTTGATTAGATTCGATTCGATTATTCCATGTCTTGATTAGGTTCTTGATTAGTTCTTGTTTACGGGTTTAATAATCTGAATTACATGCAAGTGGTGTTGAACTTTAAATTCATGTTTAATCGTTCTTTGTTGAATTTCATTGATCCTTGTTTGAAGATCTAATTTAATTGTTTTTGATTTATTTCTGTTCCGTGTTTGGTAGTTAATCATCTAGGGTTTGTGACCTCTAGTTTAGATCTTTTGTTTTCGTAATTTAGCTCGGGATTGACAACCCAGCTTAGGTTTCTTCGTTTAATTCTCGTGTTTGATTCCTCGTATGTTTGAAATTCCTTATTGGTATTAGAGTGTTTAGGATTTAATCGCTTTACGTGAGCAACACGAACATTAGGCCTATTAAGTTTTCCTTGAGAGACGACTAGGGTTAGCTTTCCTACTATAACACCTCGTGCGATTCATGAGTCAATTAAGAGTATACTTTTGATTGAACAGAAAGTCGAGTGTTTGGATTGAGGTTTGAGGATTGCATGAATAGGTAGATTTCTTAATCAAGCATAATTCAATTAATCAAGGCGAAGAACCCTAATACCCTAGTTATTCTCACACTCTTGATTTACTCCTGTTGCTATTGAACTGCTTTGAACAATTGTTTGAATCGTTTGCGTGATTTAATTTCCTGTCAATCTTAGTTAATCATCACCCCCAATCAAGTTTAGGATTTAGATTTACCATTTTCATCGTAACACATCATAAGCCCTGTTAAGTCTTCCTTGAGAGATTTGACTTTGGTCGACCTTACCACGCTATAAGGACCTCGTGCAATTGCGAGCGACTAAGTAGAACAATTTGGTCGGAACAAATTTTGGCGCCGTTGCCGGGGAACGACTTCAGGCATTTTTGATTGTGTTATTTTTCCCTCCTTATCTTCTATTTTTCTTTATTTATTTTGTTTGGTTAATTCTTCCCACAGTGCAGTAATCCGCTTTCTTGTCTTGCGTTTTTGTATGCTAGGTCGTCAAGTCTTAAAGGAAGTTGGCACGGTGTTCGATAACATCACGTGGCGAGAGATTTTAATCTTCGAACTCGAAGAAGAAACCCTGAAAGTGAGGCGAGTTCGGTGACGATTGAGCACGAGGATTTGGAGAGTAGATCTCCAGTGAGGAAGTTGTGCGGAAGAGATGGCGGCAAATGGAGGAGTCAACGATGAAGGAAACCAGCGGATGCGTGATTTTGCTCGACCGTCATTGGGGTGACAACATCATGCATAGTCCTCGAGGATCCGCCCGAAACTACGAGTTGAAGCCTATCACCTCAATCTCCTACCTCTTTCTATGGGATGCCGGTGAGGATGCATTGAACTTCATCAAGGAGTTCTGTCGGTGGTTCACACTTTTCCATTGAACGGACTTTCAAGATCTGGCGAGAATGAGGTGTTTTCCTTACACTTGAAGGATAGAGCCAAGACATGGTTGATGTCTCACACCACTGGTTCATCGACGAGTTGGCAAGCCGTATATGGTAAGTTCATAGGAAAGTACTACTCGAACCGAGAAAACAAGAGGCGAGGGCTCGGATAGCCACATTCAAGCGGATGGTGGAGAACCTGCGCATGAGGCATGGGATCGTTCAGAGTCGTTCGGAAGAAGCCGCATCACCATTACCGGTGAGCTTCTCAATCAGTTTTCTATGATGGATTGACGATGGATTTTCAATACATGATAGATAATGTCATTTGGGGAGACATTGGAAACTATCTGCGATGATGTTAGCGAGATATGGAGACGCTACCAAAGACACTCAAAGGAGAAGTCGCAGGACGAAGACACGCTACAACAAAGAAAAGAGATGAAGCCCAATTATGAAATGACACGACAGCTGGCGGAGCTCACCGCCAAGTTCAACTAACGAGGTGAAGAATCTCAACCACGCCCAATTCAACAGAACAAGTGAGTCGATGGAGACATGTGGATTTGTTGAAGGGACATGGGGCCAACATATGCCAACGAGCCAATGAGATGGCATATGAGAGCGCAAGTGAATGCAATGCAGGGTTCCAGAAGGGTTCCAAAGAGGCAATCAACAAGGGTATCAACCGAGGCCTAAATCGATCCTTTTCCAATTCATACAATCCAGCCGGAGAGATCATCCTAATTTCTCCCGGAATCGAATCAAGGAGGATCTAGTCAAGGAGCCTGGGCAGAAAAGAACCTCCTCAAGAAGTGGTTCAGAGAAGAAGAATAACAATTGCAGAGCACCTCCACAAACCCAACAAGAATGGCGTTCAGGAAGCCAACACTTGAAGATTCTCTCACACTTTCATTCAAGTCATCGAGATTTGAGTCTCAGGAAGCATCAATGAAGAGGATAGAGACTCAAGTAGGAACTGCGGACCGTGGAGAACGCACAACAAGGACAAAAGGGAATTGCTTAGTCAACCGAGAAAGACAAAGATACGTCTTAAGTGGAAAACACGACAATAAAGTGGAAATTCCACTGAGGAACCGAATGACTACAGACGAGGAAGTGCAAAAGAGGGCATGAGAAGGAAGAGAAGAGACATCCGAGGCTTCACAAAGCCGAGACTCGTACAAACCTCCAATTCCCTTCCGAGCATTGAGAAGTGAAAAGAAGGATCGAGCTCTTAGAGTTCTACAAGATGCTATCTAGTGAATGTGAACCTTCCTCGACGTTATTCAAACGTCCCACCGCTATGTCAAGTTCTTTAAAGAGTTAGCATCGAAATAAGTTTGTAGTATTGATAGGTGATTGTATCCGAGGTTGCGGTGCTATTTTTCAAGATCAATGCCACCAAAGCAACGCGATCCGAAGCTTTGTGATAAAGATTGCTTTGGGAAATGGAAAAGAAGCTACAGCATGCTCGACCTTGCGCGTATAAATTTAAGCCTACTCTATTTTTGAGCAACTTGAATTAGGGAATTAAAACCTACTCGCATGTGTTTACAGTATCGATAGATCAATTCGTACTCCGTGGGATTATCAAGACATATTAGTTTGAGTGGGTGGATTGATCATTCCGTGATTTTGTTGTTCTAGATGGGTGACATTAAAGAAAATGGTAGAGAGCACACAATTCTTTTTGAAGGCCTTTATGGCTACTACCAACACTTTGATTGAAAGGTGTATAAAATGAAAGTGTTGGGAGAAACGTGTCCTTTTCGTTGAGATAGCACTATAGTACCATCTTCACGATGCAATTGATAATTGTTCTTACATAGATGCTATTGATTGCTTGTGGTCGAGACATGTGTATTGGCGAAGATCGATAGAAACTTTCCTTGGTTATGAGAGAATGAAGCTCGTCTGGAGAGCAAGGTCATGGAGGAGAACCGGAGATAAGGAAAGATTACCTTCGCAGGAAACCATACCTCAAAGAGTTACCCGAGCATCTCAAATATGTCTACCTTGAAGAGGCGAGCACTGTCATAATCTTTCGGGTTAAGCAAGAGTAAGAATAACTCATTGAGGTCCAAGAAAGAATAAAGCGAGCTCTTGGATGAGTATGATACGATATTCGAGGATAAGCCCAGAATGTGCATGCATCGGATAGTACTTGAAGAGGGCTGTGCAGATTCTGGGAAGGACAAGCGAGGTTGAATCTAACCTTATGGAGGTAGTCGAAGGAGATTCTAAAGCTCCTGCAGAGGACTCATCTACCCGTGCAGACATAATGGTCGACCAGCGTTCACGTGGTACCCAAGAAAGGTGGTATAACCGTGTGAAGAATGATGAGAGGATGGTGCCAACAAGGACTACACCTGGATGGATGTGCATCGACTACGAAAGTTGAATGCCACCACTAGAAAGGACCATTTCTCTTCCATTTATTGATCAAATGTTAGATAAGCTAATGGACATGAATACTATTGTTTCTCGACGGTCGTCTGCGTTATTATCGCGTATTGCTCCCGGGATCAGCCAAAACAACTTTCACTTGTCCGTGGCACTTTCGCTGGAGGAGGATGTCGTTGGTCGCAATGCCCCCGAACATTTCAAAGGCATGACTTCTATCTTTTCAGTAAATGATTGTAATTTCATTGAGGTTTTATGGATGATTTTTCAGTTTGGATTATCTTTTCATGATTGTCTTAGGAAGTTAGATGTGGTTCTTGCACGTGTATTGAATGCAATCTTCATTGAGTTGGGAAAGAGTCATTTTATGGTGACGAGTGGGATTGTATTGGCATGTGATATCCAAAAAGGGATTAAGTTGATAAAGCAAAATTGATGTAATTGGAAAATTGCCTCCACCAATTGATGTCGTATAATTAGAAGTTTCTTAGGCACGAGGATTTTATAGGCGATTTATTAAGGATTTTTCTAAAATAAGTCAACCTTGTGTAAACCGCCGCCCAAGATGTTCAATTCTATTTGATGAAAGTTGCTCGCATGCTTTCAATACTTAAGGAAAACTTATCTCGCACCCATTGTAGTTGCCCGATTGGTCATTACCCTTGAGATTAGTGATGCATCGAACACCGCGAGGAGCTGTTCTTGGTCAACGATTGATAAAATGTCATGTGATTTACTATGCAAGTTTAACTCTAAATTCTCAGTAAGCAAATTACACCACTACTAAAAGTAGCTTGTCTGTGGTTTTGCTTTAGACAAGTTTAGGTCTTATATTCTAGATCTAAAACAATTGTACACAATGATCATGCACTTCTAGACTTGATGTCAAAACCTCGTGCCAAACCTAGATTGATTAGGTGGATTTTGTTGTCAAGAATTTGATGTTGAGATTACGACAAAGGTAGTGAGAATGCAGAGGATCATTTATCTCGCCTTCCCTTTAGCTCCCAGCGATGACTTGCATCAACGGCATTAGTGATGAGTTTCCTTTGAGCATGCATTTGAGACTTCATATTCCTCGTATGCGACATATGTAAATATTCGTGGAAAATTACTATGATATTTCTTCTCAAGAGAAGAAAAGGTTTTGTCGCCTTCAGAATTACTATTGGGACGATCCTCATCTTTTCGCCTGGTAAGGATGAGGTTATCGAGATGCATTCCAGCAGAGGAGCAGCTAGAGATCCCGAGCTGGTCATGCTTCGAATCATGGAGACATTTTGGGGTCGAAGATCGCTTTAAGGTTCTTCAATCCGGATTTTATCGTCAATAATCTTAAGGATGCACATAATTTCGCTTAGCATGTGGTAGGTGTCAACCGTGGGCGATAGAGTTAGGAATGAAATGCCTTTGACTAATCACCGCTGAGATTTTTATGATGGGCATTGATTTTACGGGTCCGTTTCCAAAGTCTTGTGGATTTGAGTATATTCTTCTTAGATTATGTGTCCAAACGGTGGAAGCGATTCCTACCCGGACATGTGATGCTAATATTGTCATCAAGTTTGTGCAGAAAATATTCTTTGCGTTTGATTCCCTCGAGCTATAATCTGATTGGGGAAAACACTTTGTAATAAATCATTGAGAAATCATGAAGAAGAATGGAGTTTCCCACAAAGTTGCAACACCGTATCATCCTCAAACTTAAGGACAGCCGAGACGAGCAACAAGCAAATCAAGGGATTCGAGAAAATGGTGAAGCCGAGAAAAGATTGGGCAACTAAATCAACGAGGCTCAGCATATCGAATGCTTACAAGACTGCTTTTAGGACGAGCCCTTATAAGATGGTCTATGGTAAGTTCTTGTCATCTTCCTGGAGATTGAACATAAAGCATACCGGGGATAAGGAATGTGAATTTGATTTGTCTCAAGTCCAAAAGAGAGAACTTTACGCTTGTTCGAGCTTAAGAATCAAGTGATGGCTTTGAGAATGCTCGAATTTATCGTGAAAGGTGAAGAGATTCACGATAAGAAATTAGGAGAAAAGATCTTCAACCCGAATGAAAGTGCTTTTGTTCAATTCACGGTTAAGATTGTTTCCTGAAGCTTCAAGTATGGAGTGGTCTATATGAGATGAGGTGTTTCACGAACGTGAAATTATACACCGTGACGGAAGAAGTCCTTCAAGTTAATGGACAACGGGTGAAGTTGTACATCAAGAGTATCGAATGATGGAGATCGAGTCGATAAGACTCAAGAAGCAATGTCGAACGAGGATTCAATGGTCGAGCTAACGACGTTAAAATTAGCGCTCGTGGATAAACCCATGTTTATTTTGTTTGCCTGCTTTTCTTTTGTTTTTATTTGCTTGTGTTTTGATGTTGTTTTTGTTTGTGTTGCAGTGAGATTAATATCTTGAGCGTACAAGAGAAAAGACTCAAATTCACCCGTCAGAATACCCAATACGGACGCGCCCCAAACCGCCGGTGGAGATTTTGTTATCAAGGAGATTACCCAATACGGACGGCGAAACCGCTCGGTGGAGATTTTTGTTATAAGGAGGGACCTCAATCACGGACTAATAAACCTACCAGGACTAATTATTTTCGAGAGATCTCATCACGGACGATCCAAACCGCTACTGGAAAATTTTATTTTTCAGAGTGTTACCCAAACGGACAAGCACTACTGGTCCGATTTTCTTATTAAAAAAAAAAAAAAATAAAAAAATAAATAATATTAAATATTTATGTGTGGATTCAACCCTACTTTTCTCTTCTCTCGCAGCCATTTCTCTCTCCGTCTCATTACTCACCAGCTGATTCCGCCTCGCTCCCGGCCAAGCTCGCCTAGCTTCTCTCAGTGCCGGCCCGACGCTACCGCCTCACAGACACCCATCCTTCCCGCCTGCTCCGCGCTTTTGTCCATCTCCGCGCCACGCTGATCCATCCATCTGGCTGCCCCGGCCGCCACTCTCCGCTAAGCTCGCCTCCGCCGCTTCTATTGTGCGCGCGCCAGCCTGCCCGGTCGTGCTTAGCCGCTGCGCCGCTATTATTTGTCGGCTGCAACGCCCGACGCACATATCTCGCCGCGGCTTAGTGCTCGCGCTGTTGCTTGCCCGCTGCTGGCCACGCCCGCCCACTCGGCCAGTAGTTCCACGCCGCGCCCCGGCGTTGTCATTCGCCTCCGATATTTTAGCGCAGCGCACATCCGCCGCCAGCGCTGCTCGCCGCCCATCTTCCAACGCGCCAACGCCACGCCTGCTCCGGCTTACTTCCTTTGCCCAAGTACCTCCCTTACGATATGGTTCGACGAATCCAACAGATTCAGCTCACGCCATCCACGAGACGACATTCCTATGGAGGAACCCATCAAGATATCGATATGTATTCACCGCTTCCTATCTATAATCCCGTAGTATTTTCATCGCCGCTTATCCATCAAGATATTACCTCCAAGGTATTTAATTGGCAAATCGATGATAAGTTTGGGTCCGAAGATAAAATAAAAAATATTTAAAGAACTTAGGCTTACTTCAAGATATGATGGAATTGCTCGTTATTCTCCGTTGTTGGTCAATTTACCGTATAATGAGTTTTGATGACGAATCGATAATATGACCGTCGTCTGCGTGGGGAATGAGTATATTGTTACACCGTGTTATGAAGGGCGTATTTCGATTTCCGACCCCGCACGAGTGTATTCAATCTTTAATATTAGGAGGCGTGGCATGAGCTCGTGGTTTGATAATTGGTCATCGACTGATGCCGAGGGGTTTATCAAGGATCCACCAAGTAGGTCACAAATTCATCGCCTTCAATGTCTTCTAATGAACAAGCTAACAAAGTTAATACTGCTGAGGTCTTCCTCCTCACTTGCTGTTAAGAAAAACAGGTTAGTCCAACCTTCTTCATTTGGGAGCATTCAAGCATCTGTGAAGTTGTGGCCTACCTTATGCCAAATCCCCACCCGGACTGCTGCATTTGAGGATAATTAGTAATGAGGACGATATTCCCGACGTAATTTGATAAGGCCGAAGCGATTGACCTCGGAGCTTGAGGGCCCATTTGCTTATAATGAGACCACCCTCGACCGCATGATTGAGGAACTGTGAGGAGATACATGCAGCCAGCCGGCTCAAGCCAAGGCAGACCATCCCATCCCCTTCTCGTGACATGATGATTTTTGATACCACTCTTGCATCCGATGAAGAAGGCGATCAGCATGCCTCTCGCAGGAGAGGATACAGAGCTATTCAGCAACGCCATCCCGATCACCCACGCCTCTTCTCAGAAGGTCCATCGTAGTTACTATTCCATGCGTGAGGAGTTTGACAGCTCAGAAGAATTAGCCGTCAATGACAGAGTTTCACAAGACATCTCCTCTCGATTCGATCAACAAATGAACGCCTCGACGAACGTAACCCACTTTGAGAGAGCGTAACCAAGCCCGAACCAATACAATCAGCAGATGGCGAGCATAATCAACGATGGCGCCTCGAGGCTCGGAAAGCTCGACTTCATTTCATGGCGATCCACCTCCACCATCGTGCCCCGACCAATAGTGATTCTTCACTATCGGAGTGTATGTTTTCGCGCTTTGTGTGTGTCGCTTGTTTTTGTTTTCTTTTTCGCTTTGTTTTGTTCTTGTTCGCTTTTGTGTTTTGTTTTGTAGTTTGTTTCGATTTTGATGCCGCCTGCTTCCTTTTGAAGTCACCTCTACTATACTTTTATATTCATATGCAAAGTGTGGATATCGCTTTGTTTGTGCTTTTGTTTTGTCGCTTGTCGCTTCTCGCTTTGTCGGCTTGTCGTGTGTTTCATCGTACTTAACTCTTTGTTGATTAGAGACGAATTTATTCTCTCAAATCAATGGTGAAGAATTATGCTTTAAGTCAATTGATATGCTTTGATCTCGAATTTTTCAGATCTGGTATATGGTTTTAGTTTGATAATTTAGGCCAATTGAACCGTAGGACATAATTAGAAGTCGTGTTTAGACAAAGTGTGTGATCGGATGTCATATGCTTCATAAATGGAACCTCTTTGTATGATTTTCTAGAAAAGTGGACAAAAAAATAAAAATAAAATAAAAATAAAATTGTATGAAATAAGTGGGCTTAAAATTCTAATGGGGCTCTACCCTCTTGCTAGTTGTCTCTAATGGAGACTATTTGCTATGGGTATAGATATCTACGTAGATACCGAGTGTATAACTCAAGTTTCCACCAACCATCATTGTCCTATAATCGGTTTTAAGTTCCACAAATTCATATTTGATTTTGTCATCGAATATCTTACATGAAAAGTGAACCATATAAGTCGACATGATTTTTGAGATCATATTGAGTCACAGCCTATTCTATGATTAGTCACATGTTTGATTGACGAACGAGGATCATTATATCGAGAACTATATTATTAAGACGCATTGAATGGAGTGAATATAGATTGATTCTATTTGAAGTATTGATTCTATGTACCATCTTTTCAAGAAACTAAATTTGCTCGAGGACAAGCAAAGAGTTAAGTGGGAGTTGTTTGCATGTTTTTGTTGTGTTTTTCTTTGTTTGTTACGCTTTTGCCTATATGCTTAAGTTTAATATCTTTTATTGGAATCATGCTAGTTTTGTTTGGTAGGAAAGTCGCGTTTACACATTTGGAGATTAAACGCACCAAGCGCCGGACTGGCGTAGCCGGCGCCGGCGCAGGTGAAGCGCAAGGCCCGCCCGGTGTAGTCAGGTCCGAGCCGGGCGGAGTTGAGATCGCCCAGACATTCTCCGCCGCCGCTGAATGCATCCGCGCCGTGCCCCAGGATGTAGTCTGAGAGACGCCAGGCCCGCGCCGACGCTGGGCGCCGGTTGAAGTTTCAGAAGACGCCCGGCCCCGGCCGGGCGCCAACGCGAGTCCGCTCTAGAAGGGCCGTCGCCCGGCCGTACGCGTCCCGCCGGCCTCCGCTTTCACACGCCCGCCCGACCCGAGTACGCTGGCCCCGGGCCGGTTCTCATATTTCGCCTGTTTTGCGCATCTCGGCCCGCGCTGAATCTTCCCGCTAGGCGTGAATTTCCGCGAATATATATAAGTGTAACGTGGAAACCCTAGACCATTCTTCGCCGCTTTTTCATTTTCTCCCACGCGATTGTTCGCAGATTGTTTTCCTAATTCTCTTTGCATTTGGGATTGATTCAAGACATTTGATCGAGAAATCCATCAACACATTTACGATTGTAAGACTTGTTACTCGATTTTTCTTCATCAATTATCGATAATGATTTCTATCGATTTTAATTGTTCATCGAGACTAGCATGAACAACCCAGCTCAGAACCCGCCTGCAAAAGAACATCGCCAGACTCAAGAACAAATTGAAGCTCCCAATAAACCATCGCTGAGGATTTCTAAACACGCTTATCCAAGCAAGAACTCAAGATTTCGAGTCTTTGAGATCTTTGAAAAGAGTGGAAACTCAAGGGATGATGGTAGACCTGAATTTTGTGAGACGAGACCAAAAGAGGAAGTTTCCTAGCCAATCGGAGCATGCCAAGGTCATATCGCTATGGAAGTGAAAATGAGAAGTGCTAGTGAGAAGAGACCAGATGGAAGAAGAACAACAAGAAAGTTTATGAGCCAATCTGCTCCATTTCCAAGTCTCGATAGTCGAAAAGAAATGAGACGGGACATGAAGAAAATGGTAGTTGAGAAGAAGAAGAAGTTTATTCGCACCAACCCAAACCAAGGCAATGCGATCCGGGTAGCTTTACTCTTAATGTTGCTTTTGGTAATGGAAAATCTGCATCGGGATGCTTGATTGTCGGATAAATTTAATGTCCTTTTCTATTTAACTCATTAAACTGGGGAGTTAAAACAAACAAGCATGCGATTAGAATTAGTGAGGAACTATTCGCACCGGGCGTGATAGAAGATGTTTTAATAAGAATGGTTAACCTTTAGTTTCGCTTGATTTGTTGTCATCGATATGGGGAAGAGACGAAACACAGAGTGGATATCCGTTGTTGTTAGGTAGGCCATTTATGGCTACAACAAATACCAAATTGATTTTTCTAAAGGATTGATAAGCTCGACCGTTTGGGTATGATGAGACATTCGCGCTAGTAGTACGAAGTGATAATTCTACTGCTTTACCATCGCATCATGTTTTCTATCACGCACTGATATTTTGGACGAGAATAAGGTCTTGCAGTCGATGTCTAAGGAAGAAATCGACGAGAAGATCGAACCCACACTTCGTGCTAAGTGTAAGAAAGATCGAAGACAAGTCAAGGATAAGTGGAACGAGCCGCCACCTTACTCACCGTAATATGGTTATCGCCAGCGTGAGGTGCGCTGATAATGAGAGTCGGAGCGAAGCTTCTGCTCGACAAAATTCAACAAAATGAGGAACCAATGGTCGGCCGACGACGTTAAAACTAGCTCGTGGGAGAGCAACCCACGCTTATTTCTCGCTTGTTCTTGTTTCTTTGTTTTGCTCGTTTTTGTTTCGCCTTTGTTTTGGCTTTTCGTGGTGCAGTTTCGTGTTTATTATTCTGAGTTCGGGACATTGTAATCCGGTGGGGGCCGTGATGCTCCAACTCCACAGACACTCGCTCATTATCGTGCAAGTATCATCTTCTATGGTCATTTTGTTATTAATGTTCGGAGCACGGCACGTTGTCAATAAGATGGGGATGATTATTCATATTTGTGTGCATATCTTATCTATTTGTATGTTTGGTGATGTGCATTGTACGTGCTTATTTTGATTTCTTGAATCAGATAGTATATGCGAGTAAGTTAGATTTTGATTTGTGCAACTAAACTCGGGTATGGTCAAACTGATTTCAAATTTCCACTTTTGGTGATATATGATTGAGTATAATGAATCGAAGATTGTGATTGATAGAAAATGAATAGGGAGAATTGATGTGATTTGTCCGCTAATGTTAGGGTAGTGTTAACATTGTGGTTACCGCATACTTGTTTCATTATATATATAAAAAAGTGTGAAAAGAGAGAAAATATGGAGAATGAAAACCCATTGTTTGTCGAGATTGTTGAAATGGAGGATGAGATCTCCTCTTCTCGTTAATTGAGAAATGGACATGGAAACCACGATAGGAAACTCGAGTTCATCGAGAGTTCACCTTCAATATTGTTCCAAAATCTAAAACATTCTCTTTGTGCTATTATAGTTTACCTCACAATTAGGTGCAGCATCTTTACATTTATTTCACATTATTTGAATTAAACACCAAGTGTGGGGAAAAGCAATAAGGTTTGATTGATTAGACTAAGAGTGAAGTGCATGAATTATCTTCCCTACTCTTACTAGTATAAACTTTGCTCGAGGACGTTAATGGATAAGTGAGTTGTTTAGTATGAATTTGTGTTGATTCTGGTATTATTTTACATGACATTTTCAATGGTTTGTCTTTATTTATGCCGTGGTTTGATTATTATTTATCGATTCGAACTTACTTTGTTTGTTTCGATGTTTTGTAGAAAAGGACATTTAAATGGGAAATTGATCCGCCAAGGATCAAGTTTATCAAGAGCATCTCGATAGGAGTTCATAGCGAAAACGGTTTACAATTAGATCGGACGCGAGAGAACGGAGCGAACGTCAAAGTCGCACACGCCACAGATAGCCTGCCGCCCAGTGCCCCGACGCCTCGCGCCAGTCAAGGCCTGCAGCAGCGACGATCATCACCGCTTTCTCACAAGACGCTTCCTCCGGGCTCTGCACCACCCCCATTCCTCAGACGCCGCCTTCCTTCCGCCCGGCCGCCCGATTCCTCAGGCGATCGCTTCTTCCGTCCGACGGGGGCCAGCGCCCAACCTAGCGCTTAATTACCTCACAGACAACCCCTCGCTCGTCTCGACGGTGGCTGGCCAACTCACCCACTGTTCTCCACCCGACGCGCTTTCTCCAGCTTAGCCTCCACCCGTCCGACATTTCAATCCCATGGCACGGACGGTGTCCAGACCCGGCGTCCGGCGCCGTGGTTTCGTCTGGACGTCGGGTGCCAGGCTTTTCGTCCGAAACTCCTCGCCCCGGCCGCGTGAATTTTTTCGATATAAATATCAAACGCACATCGAAACCTAGTTCAATTATTATTTACATTCGCCGCTTTTTCTTTGAGAGTTTTCCTCACACGAATTCTTCCCGAATTATTTTCTAAGTGATTTCGCATCGATCGATTCAAGAGCTTTGATCAAGAAATTCATCAACCATAATTGTGATCAGAAGAATTGTTATTCCTTTTCTTCCTTCAATTATCGATAATGATTTCTATCGATTATAATTGTTTGATCCGTGAAATGAGCATTAACTAATCTTCCTCTAGGGTTGGGTGATTCAAATTGATTAATTGTTTATTCGCTTTTGATTGAGTATACCAATGAATTCTAGGTTTTCTAATGATGATCACCATTTAATTGTTCGTTTGTCGTATTATCGAGAGATAGATACGCTGCATCATAGGAATCAATCGATTAGAGGCTACCGAAACGGGTACTCTACTAGTTTAGGTATTTGTGAAATTTGATAACCTAGGTTTAATCCACTGAACGAAAGTCGAAAGTGTTTGATGAGGTTTGAGGATTGCATTATAGGTAGATTTTTAATCAAGATAATTCAATTAATCAAGGCGAAGAACCCTAATACCCTAGTTATTCTCACACTCTTGAATTACTCCCTGTTATGAACCGCTTTGAACAATTGTTCAATCGCTCATGTGATTTAATTTCCTCGTTAATCTTAGTTAATCATCACCCCCAATCAAGTTTAGGATTTAGATTTACTCGCTTTCATCGTAACACATCATAAGCCCCGTTATGTCTTCCCAGAGATTCTGACTTGGATCGACTTTACCACGCTATGTGGACCTCTGCAATTGCGAGCCACTAAGTAGAACAATTTGGTTGGTATACTTAGAAATCATTAGGAGTCAACGACTCAACCTCACCACTGGCAAGTTTTTCAACACCTTTTTAGGAACACACTAACTTGAGTGTGTACACACGAACTCCTATAGCTTAGTTCTCCCATCAACTAAGTTCTGGGATCTCCAATATCCGTCAGTTACCACTATGATTGTTCTTAAGATATGGATTTTAATCATTCCTCTAGAATCTTGATCATTTGATCCCGCTTAACCCTTTCGTTAATCTGGATCGCATGATTATCTATCGACTTGACATAGTCAACTAAGATAACCCCATTTGAGATCAAATGCCTCACGTATATATGTCGCCGACGATATGTCGAGACTTACCATTATACAAAACCACTTTTCGCCTTCCAATAGCCACTATCACAAAGGAATCATCACCGTGCACATGTTTAAACCAACATGGAATATCTTCCAAAAATTACGAGCCACTGACTTCCTTACCTGCCTTTATCCAAAGCTATGAATTCCGATTCCATGGTGGATCGGGCTATACACGCCCTGCTTCGCTGGATCTCCAAGAAACAACACCCTCCCAATCGTGAACACGCACTCACTCAGATAAAGTGAATCTTTCATGTCGATATCGATTGTCATCACAAGACCCTTCAAGTAATCGGGATATCTCGAAATGCAGCCCATGATTTTGAGTATACTTGTACCTCAAAACTCTCACTAGAGCCTTCCAATGCTCCTTGCTTGATTGCTCGTGTAACGACTCAATTTGTTCACTACACAAGCTATGTCGGGTCGTGCAATTTGTAAGATACATCAAACATCCGATGACCTTAGCATAGTCTTTTTGCCCAACAAAGTTCACCGTTTCTTACTCAAGTGAACATTGAGCTCCAATTGGGTGTTAGCAGCAAACTATCAAACGCTTGAATTTCTTAAGCACTTTCTCGACGTAGTGAGATTGTGTCAAGATAATTCCGTCTCGATCTTCTCGAATCTTGATACCAAGAATCACATCGCCTAATCCCATGTCCTTCATGTCAAAATTTCTATTTAATATGCGTTTTGTGTCATTAATGACTTGAGTATCATACCCATGATCAACATATCATCTACATACGGACACACTATAACATAACCATTATCAGTGTTCTTAACGTAGACACATTTGTCACACTCGTTGATCTTGAAACCATTTGCCAACATTACATTGTCAAATTTTAAGTGCCATTGCAACGGCGCTTGTTTCAAACTATATAGAGACTTCACGAGTTTGCATACCTCGCCTCTCGACTGGGTACTAAAACCCTTCGGGTTGCTCTATATATACCTCATCCTCGAGGTCACTATTCAAAAACGTAGTCTTAACGTCCATTTGATGAATCTCAAGATTGTGCAAAGCATCAATTGCGAGAAGCACCCTAATAGACGTAACCCTCGTCACAGGTGAATAGGTATCGAAAAAATCATACCTCTCTCTTTGTTTAAACCCTTTGACAACCAAACGGGCCTTATACTTTTCAATTGATCCATCTGCCTTGTACTTTCTTTTAAGGATCCACTTGTATCCTAATGGCTTACAACCTTCCGACAAATCAACCAGCACCCAAGTGTGGTTTAGCAGAATGGAATCAATCTCACTTTGAACAGCCTCTCGCCAGAGCATTCCTTCTGGCCGAGCATAGGCTACTTTGATCGATGTTGGTTCTACGTCCAACATGAACGCAATGTAGTCGAGCAAAATCATTCGGCGCTCGACTTCATCGCCACGCCTCGGTTCGACCCTCCGATCGCACCTCGATCGCTATGCGATATCGGTTCTTCATCTAAAGGTTTAGAACTCGAAGTTTCACCATCGCCTCTATTGCTAGAACGGCTTCACTTTTATCCTTATCTTTACATGGATAAACACTTTCAAAGAATATAGCATTCCTTGATTCAATCATCGCCCCCGGTCATATCCGGTACCTCGACTGTGGATCGAAACGATAGGCGCCGCTGTTTAGTGCATACCAATAAAGATACAATCGACCGCTTAGGTCCAATTGTAACTTGTTTAGTAAGAGGATCTCAACCTTCGCCAAACACCCCACACTTTGAGATATTTCAGACGATGGTTTTCTTCCTTTCCACAACTCGTAGGAGTGACATCCTTACTCTTCAAGGAATCTTGTTCAAGATGTAGTTGGTCACAAAACAGCTTCCCCCACAAGTTCTCGGGACAACTCAACTAATCAACAAAGCATTCATCATCTCCTTGCGTTCGATTTTATGCTCAACAACGCCATTAGACCGAGGTGAATAAGAGTTGTCGTTGATGTATTATACCACTTTCGCTGCATAATGCTTCAAACGGAGCTACATATTCTCCCCTCTATCACTTCGAATGCCTTAATTCGACAATTTAGTTGATTCTCGGCTGCTCTTGAAGTTTTTAAAGCTTCAATAGCCTCGCCTTTACTTCTTAGAAGGTAAAGATAATAATATCTTATACAATCATCAATAAACGTGATGAAGTACTTTTACCACCTCTAGTTTGTACAAACTTTAAATCACACACATCTGTGTATAAGTTCTAGAGGCTTAATGTCTGCTCTACCGAATGAAACGGTAACTTAGCTATTTTGCTTCCACACAAACATCACATTTCGCTTGTGTATTAACTTCATTTAACTTTAGTAAATCTAAATTTACTAATCTTTTATTGCATTTAGATTAACATGTCCTAATCTACAATGCCATAAATCAGAGCACTCACTCAAGTAAGAGGAAGTAGATGCATTTTCATTCATCATAATTTTGGGTACACGGCACACAACCATTATATTTAGTTTGAAAAGACCCCCGGTGAGATAATCCTTACCAAGGAACTTTCCAAACTTAGTCAAGAAAAACCTGTCCGACTCAAAAACTAGTCTAAAACCCTTATTAACTAGAATAGAGCCCGACACTAAGTTCTTGTGAATGTCTCGACATGCAAAGCACATCCTTCAACGTGATCTCAATGCCCCGACGACATCTTGAGCACCACATCACCAACTCCGCAACCTCGGACGAAGCTTGGTTCCCCATGTTGAGCTTCCTCCCTCAACAAAGCTTGTAGGTGGAGAAACGCGCTCTTTCGGCGCAGACGCGCGCAGCTATGCCAAAGGTCGATGAACCATCCACCTCGATTCTCGACGTGGTCGACTTCTTCGTCACCACAGCAACCAAGTCATCCTTGTCCCATTTGTTGAAGTCCTTCTCGACAACGTTGACAACTTGCTTAACCTTCTTCTTCTTAGTCGACGGCGGTCCTTCATCGTGGTGGCCATGTTTGCCACAATTGTAATAGTCCCCACAAACTTACGGGCAACCAACTTCCCTTCGCCTTTGTCTTTGACATCAAGGCAACACGGTTGTTGGAGGGACCGCCTCTCCAACAGTTGGCTTTAGCATCGATCAAGCCTTCGCTTAATTCGCTTCTTCACATCGCACTCGATCGCTAGCTGACGATCAAGTCTTCAAGCGCCATATCCTTTCGCTTGGCTTAAGGTAGACCTTGAAGTCTCTTCACCCCGGTAGCTTCTCAATCGTAGCGACGACAAAGCCGCTCAAACAAGATGTCCTTCGGCTTCAACCTCGTGTACAATGAGTCAAAACTCTTGCACTTGGTCCATGATAGAATCGACCATCTTGTAGTCCAAATATTTGGCTAATGAACTTCTTAGTACCTGCATCATCACTACGGTACTTCTTTTCTAACGCATCCCACATATATTTGGATGTCGTTACAACAGCATAAACACTATACAAGCTATCTTCTAAACTGCCAAGTATAAAGTTTTTACAAAGATAGTCGCCAGCGCGCCAGTTGTCATATGCTGCTCGAACGTGAAAGTCCGCTCACTTGCCCCTAACGACGGCTCATCTTCCACTAAGTTGGCGAAGCCCAACGACGGAGGTAGAACAACATCTTTTGTTGCCATCTCTTGAAGTCGGATCCTCCAAACTTCGACGGCTTCTCGGTGGGCGACATCATCCTTGCGGAAGGAATAGGCACCGAGATCGACCCATAATCGGATCCACCAGCACCACTTGAAGTGTGCTGAAACATGGAACTCGTATGAGAACCACCAGTGTTAGATCCCGTGGATCCAACAATGACCCATCGAAAAGTGCAATGTCGAGCCAATGGAACCACCAAAGTGGAACCAAACATTGAACCACTAAACGTGGAACCAACAATGACCTAAAGGGTCCAATGGTTGACCTCAAGACATCGAACCAAACATGGTCAGAGCCATTGTGCCGTAATTGGCAAGCAGCAGAGAGGCGCAAGAAGGAGGCGGCGCCAGCAGCAATGCTGAGACGGACTCGGTGGTAGGTACAGTCGACATCTCCAAGCAAAGGTATTAGTTTCGAAAGTTTTAAGTTAATTAAAGTCTGAACTCCTTGTGGCAAGTAATATCTCGTCTTGCGATTGTTGGAAAAATGTGTACAAATAGTACAGAACTTACCGGCATGTTACAACTTAACAGAAATGTAGAAGTAGAAGATCAAACAACAATTAAACTAAACTGAATTGAAATACAAATGAAACTAAACCGTATACTAATGCCGAGTCGAGGAGGCCTCTTTTCGCAAGACGAGATACGCCCCGGTAGTGCTCTCGGTTCGCGCATCGCTCCAAAGATAAACGACACTGCCTCGGGTGGCAGCACCGCATCAACAGAGCTCGCGAACTGGACGGAGGCGAGGACAGAGCTTGTACACGAACTATGTATGCAAGGAGTTTGGAATGCTGGAATGCAGGTTGGCAGTAGGTGGCTTATGCTGGGGAGACATGTCCTATTTATAGGCGTCGTCCCCCTCATGGGGAGCATGCTTTGGAGTCAACACCCGCATTGATGTCGGGTGTTACGGGTTATGTCCCTCATTGAGTGCACGAGGGTTACGCGGCGCTTCGGAGACAAGGTGGGAGTTACACCCACGCTTCCCGCAGCCATCATGTCGGGGCGCATCGATACGCTACGACGAATCTGGACAACGCGTGCGCTCAGTGTTCATTGGACGATCCGGACATCTCTTCAAGCACAAGCAGCCCAACGGATTGGGCCACACGAGTTGGGCCTCTGACCAACTCTATCTTCGCCTCGATCAAACATTGATCCAAAATATACGGCAATGGGCCACGGAATTGAGCCCACGAACAAGCCCAAAGAATAAGATCCGAGATCAACGGAATCAAACCGGCCGGGCTGCACTCTGAACTGTGCCCGGGTCGGGCCGGCCCCCACCTGCCTCTCGACCCTGCCCGGCCCATGGGCTGCGTGTGGGCTTTTCCAGCCCATCACTTGTGCACACAATTATACTAAGTGTTTAATGAAACACTTATATAGATAATTAATGAAGGTACATTAATCAATGTGGGATAAGGATTAATTAATCCATGCTTATCCCCTTAAACACATAACTTCATGTTTAAGTGACCAACTTTGATCCATTATTTCTCACTCACCGAAAATCAGATTTGAGAATATGAATACACCACGATCATCTACTCGAAACGTAGATCGATCCTATGTCATTTAATTTCATAAAATTAAACGTTACGTCACTCAAAAATCTTGGTCAAAGTAGCTTCCAGACAACTTGACCACATAAATAATAAATATATATTTATCCACTGATTTCCAACATCATTTTCAATGCGCCACTCTTAACGTCTATAAGTGTGTTGGTTGTGGCCATGAATGACCTCCCCAATAACAGTGTGTGTTCCTCATCATCTTCCCTAACATCACCCATATCCAAAACAACGAAATCAACAGGAACTATCAACCCACCCACCTTTACTAATATATCCTCAATAATACCTCGATATCTCACAGCATCTATCAACTAATCAGACACATCCGAGTGGGTTTAAGTTCACATAATCCTAATCGTTTGAACATCAATAAGGCATAAGATTAATCCCTACCCCAAATCAAGTATGCCGTGCTTCCTTCCCATTACCCAAAGCAATCTTAATAATAAAACTACCTGGATCCCGGAGCTTGGGAGACAACTGGTGCTGTAGGATGGAATTAGCTGTTTCGGAGACCATGACTTTTTCGTACTCTCCAAACATTCTCTTCTTTGAGGCTAGCTCTTTGAAGAATTTGACGTAGGCCGGCGCATTTCTGATTACGTTCAACAAAGGTAAATTAACATTCACCTTGGACAGGAGCTTGTCGATCTCATTTAATTGCTGGTCCTGCATCTCGTTCTTCAACCAGTGTAGGAAGGGTATCGGTGGAATGTAAGGATTTGCTGCCTTATGCAGTCTGAACCCAGTCTCTTTCTTATTTTCCACCTCCAGTGACTGCAGCTGCTTTCATATCTCTAACCTTATCCTCAACAATCCGACTACTCCTTAGAACAGTGACCGCATGAGTCTGATAGGGTTAGCTTGGAAGTTTCCCCACTGCACCTTGCTGTAACAACTCATTAAGCTTGCTAGCAATATGTCCCATTTGCATCTCTAAACGCTTAATTGTGAAGTCTTGACCATCCAATCTTTGGGCGAACGTATCCTCCCAAGATGGCATCTGAGGTGGAGGTGGATGTGCTCGCTGATACTGCTGCTGTTGTGGGAACTGCTGCTGCTGTGGATAGTGTCTCTACTGCTGAAACTGCTGCTGCTGTGGAGGTCTTGGGTATGGCACATTCTGATTTAAACTCTGCCCTTAGTTCTGATTCCTCCATCCCACGTTAAATTGTTGCTGATTAGGCTCGAATTGTTGTCGGAGTTGAAATCCCTGCATAGCATAAGCTTCGGCTTCGCCTTCAAAGGTATGCTCTCCCATCCTGGGGAACATATCAACATTATGCCCGGGTTCATTGCAGATTCCACAAGGTTCCATGAATTCCTTGTTCTGGGCTGGTGGATCTGGCTTCCTCATCTTAAGCTCTTGCACCTCCCTCATTAGCTCAACCACTTGCTTATTCATATCGAAAGAAGGAATGACGGCTTGGGCTTTGGCTCTTCCACCTCGACTGGATTTCTGGTGTGAAATAGCAGCCATAGCCTCAAAAATATCAACAATATCTGCTGTCGTTCGAGAACCAATATCTCCACCTGCAGCACTATCCACCAATTACTGAAGACTCTACGTCTACCCGTCATAGAAAAATTGATAAAGTATCTCATCTGGCAAGGCATGGTGAGGGAACTTCTGCAATAAGTCCCTGAACCGTTCCCAATCATCATGGAATGGCTTGTATGACGTCTGATTAAAGGTCATGATCTGTGACCTCAACTCCTAACTTTTCTTATTTGGGTAGTATTTGGTCATAAATTTTTCTACCACGGCATTCCAATTCTACAGAGAGTTGGCCGGGAGTGCCAGAAACCAAGAATTTGCCCTATCCTTCAGGGTATACGGGAAACCATCTTCAGCTGATCTTCATTTAGTCCTCCCAGCGTGAAGGATTGCAGCACCAAACAAAATTCCCTAATGAAACCCAAAGTATCCTCACTAGGAAGCCCATGAAAAGTAGGCATGAGTGAGAAATGATTTGGCTTAAGCTCATAATCACGAGTCACCGGTTCTAAGAAAATAGAGAAGAGTTCCCCAATCACCGGTCTGTAGAAATCACGCAGGGCTCGTGCATTTTCACCCATTTCTCTCAGCGGGGGTGTAATCTCAAAAGAAGTATTTTCTCTGATTATCCACTCTCATTGTTCACCACTCACAGAAGTGGCACAATATTCCTCCAGTTCCAGAAGAAGCGATCTCTTAAGCTTACGAGTGCTGTCCAACGGCGTAGCAAGCGGTCTGTTGAGACTGCGACGGCCTAGCATACACAACACTCAAACAAAACAGATCACATGTAATTGGAGTATAACAAAATAAAAGCGAAAAGAAACACAGAAAATAATCAACACAAATAATACGCCTAAAGTTTTCCCCGGCAACGGCGCCAAAATTTGTTTCAACTAAAAATACTCTTTTAATTGACTCATAATCGAATGAGATAATCATAGAGGGGAAGTTTGTCATGCCCCAATTCCCAAGGGAAGGCACGGATGCCGGGGTGTGATTAGGGGTGGGGGTTAAGAAGCGGGGAAGAAGGGGGATATATAAAGCATATATAATAAGAAGATACGACCATAAAATCGGACAACATCTCCTCTATAACTAGGACATATCCTGAAGGGGAGGGGTGAGCAAACAATCCACCAACAGAATCATATCGACAACATAACTTCAATGAACATGATCTGATTTGATAATAGTAATGCAAGGAAACGAAATAGCATTACATCCTGTTGACTAGACCGATCAACCACATAGCATGCTCGTGTCGAGACTCACAGCATAATATCATAATAGCAAATCTTGTTCCCAATCATAGAGCAAAATAAAGGGACAAGAATAAATCCATAACAGAATACATATATATAAAACAGCATCGCGGAAGAAGGTAGCGTGAAAGGAACTACAACTCAACCCCTCAGCGTCGCCCATCCAGCCCTCCTCCATCTGAGAAAAACATTTGAAAAGATTTTAGGGTGAGTACTAGTGCACTCAGCTGGGGTTTTTAACAGAAAACAAAATCCATGATACCATGTTTAGAGCACTTACCTTAGAAGGTTTTAAAACGTAAATCCACTTCTAAGTAAGCAAAAAGAGATTTTTCTTTTTGATACCTGACCCGTTATTACTGTTACTACATCATAGAACCACGGCTCGGAACGTATCCCGCCAGCCCATCACATCTCTTGGCCCGGAACATATCCAGCCAGCCCATCACATCTCCGCCTCGAAGACATATCCAAATTTCACGCCCTAATGTATCCAACCGGTTAACTCAAGGGACTTGTGGGTTCTATCCCGCCGTAACCATAACCACCTCATTATCATTTCCGTGGACTTCCGAGGTTTATCCCCTTCAGAACCATAACCACGTGTTCGGGGGGGAGTGTCTATCCTCTTACGATCATTACTCAAGATGGTGATCAACCCACCGAATAGAGATACGTGCACAATCACAATAGAACCATATCTCGGATCAGAGAACAGTAATAACTTCGTTAAAACATTTTTCACAGTGCACATGTTTTAGTTTGAACTATCAGATTAAATAACTCAAAATAAACATATATAACCCAACTTGAACAGACGAAAACGTCAACTGGGAGCTATCCACAGATCCAACAACTTCACCGATCGCACTGGTAGGTACCTGGTAACAAGATGGAACAACTTTTGGAGTCACATCCCGCAAAGCAAAGCAACAACGTGATCCAAAACTAAGATCGAAACGAAGCGGGGGTTTTCGACTTTCTAAACCCACATTTGGCACCCTCCGGGTTTTCAAATCAACTCGATGCAGAAGGAAAATATGTTCAGGGCATCAAGACCTATAATAGGGTACCTTCAAAAATATGCATGCATGCAAGTTGACACAAATCTTAGCAGCGAAGAAGCTTCAAAAATCGATGCCTATCCTCAAATCCAGGATAAACCATCCAAAACTGATGCATGAAAATGGAAAGATAACCAATATGCATTACGAGGAACATTGGATGACAAACTATGTTGAAAATGGATAACCCGGGCATATACTTCATTTAGAAAACTCGATACAACGGAAAACATCCCGACATGCAGAAACGCGAAAAACAGAAAAACGGAATCGGTACTTTAGTAGAATGCATAGCCTGTAACTCAAAACCTAAAGGACCATAGCTGTGCCCGCTGACCGCCAATCAGTGCCAAGAGGCGGACGATTTACCAGAATGGGCGGCGGTTTCGGGTCAAATTTGTCCTCCTCCCGCTTTCTCAGATCGTCCCTTTAGAAACCCGAGTTCTATACTATGCTATCTACTAAAAGGCGGAATCAAAATAAGAAAAGGATAAAACAGAAAAACGGGCTGATCGGCGGTGGTGGCTGGCAAGAACAAGAATGGCGCCACGGCCGAGCCTCCCTACGGTCCCCACTCCTCCGGCTCAGAAGGCATTTAGAGCTGCTCGGCTCTTCCGTAAACACAGAGAGATCTAAGAAATGAACGTTGAAAATGAAGGCCCTAGCCTCTATTTATAAGAAAGCGGGGCTGGGTCATGCAAATGCAATGCAAGCGGCTTTTCTCGAAAACGCAAAAAGCGACGCATCTTTTGCAAACGGACTCCAAATTTCTCAAACTTGGTACCCATGGACTTGAAATAAAATACCGGACACAATGACTATAAACAAGATATGCTTTTAAAAGACCCATGAAAAGTCCGATTTTTAATAACTTCCCCAGAGTGCCAAACCTTCGTGGGTGGTCGAAAACCTGCAAATTTAGTGTCTATGAATTCGTCATAAGACACTATTCGCAACACCTGAGGTATCGTAACAGTCGCATCACCGAAAAAAAAGTCAACCTTTGACCCTTCTCGAAAAACGTGCCATGCAAACCTGAAGCTTGGGAAGGACGGGGTATTACATTCCCCCATCCCTTAGAAAAATTTCATCCCCGAAATTTCAAACACGTGACGGAAACAATTCAGGGTACCGAGCCCTGAACTTGTCTTCCAACTCCCACGTAGCTTCCTCCTCGCCATGGTGATTCCACAACACTTTCACCAACGGAATCTGCTTGTTCCTCAACTCCTTGACTTCTCGTTCCAAGATAGCCACTGGTCTCTCATCATAACTCAAACCGAGCAAGGATTACCTGATCCTGCTTGATCACGTGTTTTGGTCGCATACGCATTTCTCAATCGAAACGTGGAACACGCCGTGCACATCTCCGATGCTAGGTGGCAACGCTAACCTATAGGCAACGGGGCCTATCCTCTCGAGAACTTCAAAAGGTCCAACAAACCTCGGTCGCAACTTACCTCACTTCCTAAAATGAACGACTCCTCTCGTCGGGGAAACCTTAAGGAAGACGCGATCTCCGACCATGAACTGAAGATCCATACGACGCTGGTCCGCATAGGACTTCTGCCTGTCCTGAGCTCCATGATCCTCTGCTTGATCTGATCGATAACCTCGACCGTCTGCTGAACCATCTCTGGTCCAAACATCTTCCTCTCGCCCACTTCTTCCCAATAAAGTGACGATCGACATTTCCTTCCGCATAACGCTCATAGGTGAGCCATTCCTATGGTGGCTCGATAACTATTGTTATAGGCAAACCCACCAAAGGTAGTATATCTTCCCACTTTCCTCCTCAGAGGCCACGATCGCCGCAAAGACGGCCTCTAAGACCGAATCTTCCTCTCCGATCGACCTTCCGTTTGAGGACGGAAGGTCAGATCGAGATTCACCTGTCCCTACGGCCCTCGCAGACTTCTCCAAAACCTCGACGTGAACCTCGGTCATGATCCGACATAATCGATACCGCACACCATGTAACCGCATTTATTTCTCGACGAAAGTCGAGAAAGCTTATCAACCCGCACGTCACCCCGAATCGGTAAGAAATGAGCTAACTTCATCGCCTATCGACGACAACCCATATAGCGTGTTTTTCGCACGACCTTGGAAAACTCACCACAAAATCCATACCGATATGCTCCTACTTCCACTCTGAATTGGTAGCGGTCGCAACAAACCCGACGGACGCTGATGCACGCCTTTCACTTGTCGACAAGCCAAACAACGCTCCACAAACGCTGCTACATCTTTTTTCATCCCTTCCCACCAAAAGTTCCTCTTAAGGTCTCAGACATTTTGGTGCTTCCTGGATGAGTCAGATATGTCACGCCCAATTCCCGAGGGAAGGCACGGATGCCGGGGTATGATTAGGGGTGGGGTTAAGTGGGGAAGAAGGGGATACATATAACATACATGATAAGAAGACGTGACCATGAAATCGGGCAAAGATCTCCTCTATAACTAGGACATATCTTGTAGGGGAGGGTGCGCAAACAATCCACCAATGTAATAATATCGATATCATAACCTCAATGAAACATGATCTTGGTTTATAACAAGTAATGCAAGAAAGCAAAATAGCATTACACCGCTGACTAGACCGTCAACCATATAGCATGCTCATATCGAGACTCACAAAGATAATAACATAATAGCAAATCTTGTTCCCAATCGAAAAGCAAAATAAGGGACAAGAATACATCAACATCGAATACGATATAACACAACATCG
This sequence comes from Salvia rosmarinus, assembly GCA_036937905.1. Taxonomy (NCBI): domain Eukaryota; kingdom Viridiplantae; phylum Streptophyta; class Magnoliopsida; order Lamiales; family Lamiaceae; genus Salvia; species Salvia rosmarinus. Next base: position 45,967,347 of record CM072817.1, read on the forward strand.
CAAAAGCATAGCATGAAGAACCCGCAGCCCACCCTCCGTCGCTCGCCCAAACCTCCTCCATCTATGAAAAGATTTGAAAAGAGTTTGGGGTGAGTACTAGCGCGCTCACCGGGTTTTATGATAAATCAAAAGAATCATGATGCCGTGTTCAGAGCACTTACCTTAGAAGGTTTTAAACGTAAGTCCACTTCTAAGTAAGCAAAATAGATTTTTATTTTTCGATACCGATCCGTTATTATTTGTTACTCCCATCATAGAACTAAGAACCACGGCTCGAACGTATCCCGCCAAATTTCATCACATCTCATTCATTCGCCCGAACATATCCAACAAACCCACAATATCTCGGCCCGAACATATCCACCGACCATGCCCTAACGTATCCAACGGCTAACTCGGTGTGGACTTCAGGTCAAACTCGCCGTAACCATAACCACCTCATTACCATTTCCGTGGACTTCCCGGTCTATCCCCTTCGTAACCATAACCACGTGTTCTGGGTCTATCCCTTACGATCAATACTCAAGATGGTGATCAACCCACCGAATAGAGATCCGCACAATCACAATAGAACCACATCTCGGATCGTAGAACAAGAATAACTTCACCAAAACATTTTACTACGCATATGTTTTATTTTGAAATATCGTAGTAAATAACTCAAAATAAGCATATATAACCCAACCCGAATGCACGAAAACGTTAACCGGAGGTATCTACGGATCCGATGACTTCACCGATTGTCTTGGTAGGTACACGGTAACAAGACGGAACAACTTTTGGGGTCACATCCCACAAACCAAAGCAACAACGTGATCCAAACGAAGATCAAGCAAAGCGGGGTTTTCGGTGATCGACGATCGAACGAGCGATCGCATTTCGGTGATCGCCCTTTTCCTCGACGAAGATTCCGTAACTCGCTTTTGCCTTCTCTCGTCTGTAGAACGCCAGCGCTGCACTTTTCCATGAGTTCTTCCTTGAAATCTTCCCACGATACCTTCCCACCGCCCCGGTGTTAGAGTCCTTCTCGTATTCCCACCGTAAATCGCCTTCCTGCTAGTCGAAAGATCGCGCATTCAGCTTTTCTACTTCTTCGCAGCCAATGTATTCAAGATCCTTTCGTGGATCGATCCAGCTCTCAAGATCGATCGGTTCGCCGAGACCGCCGAATGTAGGGATTCGCCACGAAAACTCTCGATCGATGTCACGAACCAAAGGTGGTTCTTGGGCTTCTTCCACGTTATTGTTTCTCCGTTCCTTGTTCTCACATTCTCGCATCGACGCTTGAAACATTAGAAACACGCTCGCATAGATAACCGAGTATCATCGCATAACATATATCATCATTCATAACCATATATCATCACATATATCATATATCACGCACGATCACATATAAACATGCAACCTGCCAACACATCATCGTTATGCATTCCACATAACATTATCATCACACATCACACAGATCATATATCATCATGGCATAGCTCATATCACATATAAGTTCAAACATAAACATCCCGTCATAGATAGTTAGTATCGATATTGTCCGTAAGGACTCAAAATACAAGATCAAGGTATGTCACCAAAAGGTCGATATGAGCAAAAGAATCGACTCGTTCATCGCCAAAAGATGCCGCTCGTCTGCTTATAGCGAGACTCGCTGATCGCCATCGCACACACCGACTACCCGGATCTCGCCTCCATATCCGCCCATTACTCTCTTGTTTCAATGGTTCCATTCTGCCTTTCCTCATCCTCTCTCTCCCTTCCTATCAGGGCTTTGATTCGGGCTGCCGCTTCAGAAAAGCGATCCTGCATGGAAGCAAGCCTCTCGTGGGTATGATCCCATCCAAGCCGCGCCCGATTGCCCGAGTATCGTGAAAGCCGTGCCTCGAGTCCCTCGCCTCGGTGCTTGCTTTCTCAACATGCCGACCTCATCGTAGTCATCGGCTATCTCGATCACCGGTCCTCTCGAGTCCTCACTATCATCCTCGCCCTCCTCCGGGTCCTCCTCCTCCTCGTAGTCTCCTTCCTCGATGCCAACCCGATACGCTTCGTGGCATGAAGATTCTGATCCCGGCTTCTTCCCCGCCACCGCCGGATGGACAATCTCTCGCCCGGGAGGTTCCTCGCCTCAAAATCGCTCCGGTCCTTCTGAAGGTAAGGATCGCCGATGGAGGTGTAGTGACCGGCGATCCTCGATGCATCGGTGATCGATACGTGATGGTCGCCTCCCAAAGGCTCTTCAGAACATCATCTCTGCCATCAATACGGATCGGCCCTCGAACATGCCTTGCTATCACATCGCCTCGGATGGTATGCCTCGATGATCGGGTCCACCGCCTCCACACTCGAGCAATAACTCGTGAAATCCAAGGTAAGGTGTCCGTGATAGATCCCGCCCCGAACATCACGCACTCGCTTCTCGCCCACGGTTGCCAACTTGTCGCCAGCCTCTCCGTCATCCCATAGTAAGCCTCATGACTCATATACTTTCCCACTATCTCGGATCTTTCTCCATAATCCAACAAATCTCCCGTAAATACTCCCAACGGCTCATGGACATTCCCCGGTACATTCCACGAATTTACTGGATATGCTCATCCATCCCGTGAGATCTCAACCAACGTTGTGCGGGCAATCGAATATCCATAAACCTACATGTTAGTTCATCAAAATAACAACAAATATTCACGTTTCCTTTTTCTACCCCAGTCATCTGGGTAATCATGTCTCAAACACATGTTCATTTCAACACATATCAATATCAATATCGATATTCATCATAATAATCACGTAAGCAAATATAGGATTCACTTACAGACACTCGTTTATCAATATAAACAAGATTTTCAATCAACAACATATTTCTATGTAAACATATAGATTCACATCATCCATTCATGATCATATCAATCACATCATACCACACCAATGGTTTTCATATCACAGCCACACAGGCCTTTTTGTTCCATCAACAATCACTTCCACATCCACATCACCATCCAACCACATCTCATCCACATCACGTTTACTTCACGTAAACTCTTACCAGGCCAAAGCACATGAAACCAAGATCACATCAACTCACATAACCACATAAAGCATCAGCATTTAAACACATACTTCATCCCCTTTTTTTAAAGGAGGTGGCCTGACGGTGAGTCGAGGGTAGTCAGACTGATAAATGCTTTAGAAGAACAAGTTCTAAACACTCAATTTCAAGAACATGCATGATATAAAGCAAATGAACCGCTTTGATATCAAACAATATGTACACATACCCAAAGCCGTAAAACCGCCTGATATTACGTCACACGCCCAATTCCGAGGGGCGGCACGGATGCGGGGTGTGATTAAGGGTGGGGTTAAGATGCGGGAAGAAGGGGATACATATAACATACATGATAAGAAGATGACCATGAAATCGGCATCATCTCCTCTATAACTAGACATATATCAAGGGGATGGTACAAACAATCCACCAATGTAATAATATCGATATCATAACCTCAATGAAACATGATTCGTTTATAACAAGTAATGCAAGAAAGCAAAATAGCATTACACCGTTGACTAGACCGGTCAACCATATAGCATGCTCATATCGGACTCACAAAGATAATAACATAATAGCAAATCTTGTTCCCAATCGTAAAGCAAAATAAGGGACAAGAATACATCAACATCGAATCACGATATAACACAACATCGCAAAAGCATAGCATGAAGAACCCGCAGCCCACCCCGTCGCCTGGCCCAAAATTCTCCTCCATCTCGTGAAAAGATTTGAAAAGAGTTTGGGTGAGTACTAGCGCACTCAACCGGGGTTTTATCATAAATCAAAAGAATCATGATGCCGTGTTCGAGCACTTACCTTAGAAGGTTTTAAACGTAAGTCCACTTCTAAGTAAGCAAAATAGATTTTTCATTTTCGATACCGATCCGTTATTATCAGTACTCCCATCATAGAACCAAGAACCACGGCTCGAACGTATCCCGCCAGCCCATCACATCTCATTCATTCGCCCGAACATATCCAACCAATTTCACAATATCTCCGCCGAACATATCCAACAAGCCCATGCCCTAACGTATCCAAATGGCTTAACTCGGTATGGACTTCGGGGTCAAACCCGTCGTAACCATAGCCACCTCATTACCATTTCCGTGTGGACTTCCGGGTCTATCCCCTTCGTAACCATAACCACGTGTTCTGGGGTCTATCCTCACGATCAATACTCAAGATGGTGATCAACCCACCGAATAGAGATCCGTGCACAATCACAATAGAACCACATCTCGGATCGAGAACAAGAATAACTTCACCAAAACATTTTACGGCGCACATGTTTTATTTTGAAATATCGAGTAAATAACTCAAAATAAGCATATATAACCCAACCCGAATGTATTTAAAATGTTAACCGGAGGTATCTACGGATCCGATGACTTCATCGATCAGACTTGGTAGGTACCGTAACAAGACGGAACAACTTTTGGGGTCACATCCCACAAAGCAAAGCAACAACGTGATCCAAACGAAGATCAAGCAAAACGGGTTTTCGACTTTCCAACCCATATTCGCACTCTCCGGTTTTCAAATCAACTCGATGCGTAAGAGAAATATATTCAGGCATCAAGACCTATAATAGGGTACTTTCAAAATATGCATGCATGCAAGTCGACTCAAATCTTAGCAACAAGAAGCTTCAAAAATCGATGCCTATCCTCGATCTAGATAAACCATCCAAAATCGATGCATGAAAATGGAAACATAAAGCAATATGCATAACGATTTAACATGGAATGACAAACTATGTTGAAAATGGATAACCCGGCATGTGCTTCCTTTAGAAAACTCAAGCAACGGAAAACATCCCGACATGCGTAAACGCGAAAAAGTAAAACGGAATCGATACTTTAGTAGAATGTATAGCCCGAACTCAAAACCTAAAGGACCAGAGCTGTGGGGGTCTGCCGGCCACCAAACGGCGGCCAACAAATCACGGCGGCGGCGACGATTCTATGGAGGTTCAAGGTTAAATTGTCGGCCTCCGGCCGCTTTCCCGTCTCCGTCCCTTTAGAATCCCGAGTTCTATGCTATACGATCTACTAAAAGGCGGAATCAAAACAAGAAAAGGACAAAACAAAAACAGGGCTGCCTGTGAGGTTGATCGGCGGTGGTGGCTCAAGCAAGAATAAGAATGGCGCCGCCACGAGCCTTCCCTACCGATCCCCACTCCTCCACTGGCAGCAACGCACTGAGCTGCTCGGCCTCCGTAAACACAGAGAGACGAAGGAAAATGAACGTTGAAACTGTAAGGCCCTAGCCTCCTATTTATAGGAAAGAGGGTCACAGAAATGCTGCGCGCCCTTTTCGAAAACGCAAAAATGACACAACTTTTGTAAACGGACTCCAAATTTAGCAAACTTAGTACCCATGGACACGAAATAAAATACCGGACACAACGACTATAAACAAGATATGCTTTTAAAAGATCCATGAAAGTCCTTTTTGATAACTTCCCGAGTGCCAAACCGTGGGTGGTCGAAAACTCGTGATACTTAGTGTCTATGAATTCATTATAAGACACTCTTCACAACGCCTGAGGTTTTCATGACGGTCGATCACCAAACAAAAGTCAACCTTTCGACCTTTCTCTAAAAACATGCCATGCAAACCTAGTGCTTAGAAAAGACGGGTATCACAAGATATGGTGCCTCATGAGCTTCACTCATGATTTTATCTCTCAATTCCTATTGAGTGCCACACATAACCTTCCTAATAATAGCGCGTTGTCCTTCGCCTGCGTGAAACCCTCGATATTTTCCGCCTTGCTTTCAAACGCATCTTCTCCAGAATTGCCTCCTCGCACTACCACGATCTCTTCTCTCGTGTCCGGTTCACCGCCGAGTCATGACAAAGCCTTGCACTGATTCCGGCGGATGAATCACTTCCAAGCTAAGCTTCTCTAGATCTCGAATAAGCTCCTTCTCTCGCGTAAGAAGATATCCCAACTTCGCTCTCGACTTGCGACTAAGGGCATCTGCCACGACATTGGCTTTCCCCGGGTGATAGCTGATAGAGCAATCATAATCCTTCACCAACTCCACCCATCTCCTTTGCCTCATGTTCAACTCCTTCTATTCAAAGAAGTACTTTAGGCTCTTGTGATCCGTGAATATCTCACACTTAACTCCGTAGAGTTAGTGCCTCCAGATCTTCAATGCATGAACGATCGCCGCTAACCTGTGTCGCGCTGGGTAGCTCAACTCGTGCGGCTTCAACTAACGAGACGCGTAAGCTATAACCTTCCCGCTCGCATAAAACACAACCTAAACCAAGCTTGATGCATCGTGTAGACCACAAAACCATCGCTCCTTCCGCATGTCCAACACCGAGCGGTTGTTAGCTTCTTCTTCAACTCTCGAAACTTGCTTCACAAGCTTCCGACCATGAGAACTTGATTCCTTTCTCGAGTCAAGCACGCCATCGGCCTTGCAAACTTTGAAAACCCTTCATGAAACGCCTATAATACCCCGCCAAGCCTAGAAAGCTTCAACCTCATTGGCATTAGTCGGAACCTTCCGCCATTTACCGCTCAACCTTCACTAGGTCGACTTTGATTCCTTCTGCAGACACTATATGTCCAAGGAACATCATTTCTCTGAGCCAAAACCCGCACTTACTATACTTGGCATACAACCACTCTGCTCGTAACGTTTCCAAAATGGTACGGAGGTGTTCTCCATGCAACTCTGCATTCTTAGAATAGACGAGAATATCATCGATAAAAACCAAGACGAAGCTATCCAGACATCGATGAAAACTCGATTCATCGATCCATGAAGATCACCGCGCATCGTTAAACCAAACGGCATCACGATGAACTCGTAGTACCCATACCTCGTCATGAACGCGGTCTTCGCAATGTCCTCCTTCTTGATCTTCAGCTGATGGTAGCCTGACCTCAAATCGATCTTAGAGAAGACACTCGATCCCTTGAGCTGGTCAAATAGATCGTCGATCTTTGGAAGAGGGTATCTGTTCTTGATCGTCAGCTTATTCAGCTCTCTTTAGTCAATGCACATCCGCATTAACCCATCCTTATTCTTGACGAACGTAATCGGGCGCCCCCATGGTGACATGCTAGGTTGATAAAACCTAGATCCAACAACTCCCGCAATCGCGCTTTCAGCTTCTTGCAATTTTTAGGTGCCATTTGATGGTGCCTTTGATATCGGCGCGCTCCCCCGGTTCCATATCAATAGTGAATTCCACTTGTCTATCGTGTGGTAAGCCCGCAAGTCCTCGGGAAACACATCCGGATATTCACACACCACTGGCTCCTCTTGCAACTGTTTGCGCGGTTCATCGTGCCCTGTCAAACTTACCAAGAATATTTGACAGCTTCCCTTCCTGATCATCCTCACTGCCTTCAGTGCTGAGATCATTGGCACGGAAACACCCATCCTTATGCCGTGGAAACAAACTTCCACTCCTTTGGCTGTTTTGAAAAGCAACTTCTCTCTCGAGACAACGTATAGTTGCCCTGTGCTTTTCCAACCAATCCATGCCAAAGATGACATCGAAATCTTCCATTCGATGACATGCAAATCGACATGACCTTTGCTCACGATTTCTACTCGGTTCGGCAAATCTCTTTCGCTTTAGCACTTCCCCGAGGGATGCTAATTTGTGGTACTGTGATTCCTCGGGTACCAAACCCAACCTCTCACATGCAATTCTCGAAACGAACGAATGTGAGGCTCTCAGATCAAACAAAGCGAAACGGTATATCACTCATATGGATTATACCCGCAAGATTTCCGGAGCTTGTGCCGCTCGGCGATTCAAGGCGATACCTCGCCCGTCATGCACTTTTGTTTGTCGGCCTCGATAACCTCATGCACCGTGGTTCATCCTCGGCGGAGCTTGGTTCTGCCTCTGTGGAGCCTGCTGCTGTCTCACTGGCAGCTGCACCGTTGGCCCTCCTGTCGATGGACAATCTCGAGCGTAGTGTCCAGACTTCCTACAATGGTAACACTCGACGTCACCTTGCCTGCACTCGCCCAAGTGGTTCCTCCGCATTTCGCACCAAGGCCTTCGCACCGCCCCCACCGCCGCATGGGTTGGAAATTCATTCCCAAGGTAGCCTTTCTTCCTAATACCCGATTCCTGAATCATCGACCTCCGGTTCCTCGAACACCGATTGCCCCTCCCTCGATCTTCCCATTTTCTCTTGTCTCTTCCTCCGTCACCGGCTGTCCGGTGGCATCGTTTTCCCTGGGAAACATCGACTCAATGTTTAAAGCCCGGTTCAAGGATCATGCATACTGTTCGACCAAATTGTTCTTTTCACCGCCACAATAGTACGAGGTCCTTATAGAGCGGTAAGGTCGACCCAAGTCGAATCTCTCGAGGAAGGCTCAATAGGGCTACGATTTTATGTCAAACACACAAACAGAAAAGAAATACTAATGTCCTAAAATAAGGGGATCTGTCACGGAACGGACGAAAGCACGAAATAAAATAAAGGAGGTAAAACGGATGCACTTGGACAACAATAGGATTTGACAGATACACGGAATTGGAGACGGTGTTCTAGGGTTCAAATCTATCTTCGCTATTAATGAATCAAAGACCGACACACAATGCATAAAACACCCACGCCTCTCACCAAACGGTCAACACTAACTAATCTCTCGATTACGTCAATGTTAGACTCGAACTTAATGACAGAGGATCTCTCAATCAAACCGCCATCAACTACGAAGGATATTTAACTACAAAGCACACGATAGCAAAAACCCTATCCATATATATTAATTACTCGACAACAAACCAATCTCTCGATCACTTTCATTATCAAACTCATATTTAATTTAAATATGCTCTCGCATGATTTCATAATCAAACATAAGCACATAATCAACCTACACTATTCTCTCGAATACCATGTATGAAGATCATGAAATAGACAATTTATACGGATAAGAAAATCACAAATCATCAACCCAACAATCACGATTCAAGATAAGAACAACCTAACATGTATTATTCTACAAATCGATAATTTATCTCATGTTAGAAATTATTCCAATCCCAATTACATAGACATAATGAAAACAAGAATGCTTACAAACCATTCATAGATAAATTCGTCTTCTAAAAATCCGGAATCGTTCGATCCTAATTGTTAATCCAAAATGCAAGAATTAAATGAAGGGAAAAGAGGAAAAGAAAAGGGAAAAGAAAAGGGAGAATGCGTGCGTGAGAATGTCTGAATGAGTGAGAGCCTCCTAGAGTCTAGCGCCGGACGGGGCAAAACGCTGGACGCGAGCACTCTGTGGAAATGTCAGAGCGAGCATCGCAGCGCCGGACGGAGCGAGGCGCCAGACGCGAACGCTCTCTGGAATGAACAGTGAGAGGAACACAGCGTCAGACGCATGGGATGAAATGGCCAATCCCAGTGCCGGACGGACATCCAACACCGGATGGAGTGGACGCTGGCGTGTGGCTTCGCGAGCGTGCATGGTGTGTGTTGAACGGGCGCTGGGGGCGAGAAAATGGGGGCTGGGGGTGATGGCGAAGCGCCAGTGCGCTGGGCGAGGTGATGAACGCTACTGGGAGGCAGCGCTAAGTCGAATGCTTGACCGATGGCGATCCAAATACGGACGCCACACAGACTCAAGGCGCAACTTCGTTGTTTTGCTCCTATGGACTCCTATCGAGATGCTCTTCAATATATGATAGATCTTGGAAGATCCATTTCATCATATTTAATGACGTTTTTCTACAAAACATCGAAACAAACCAAATAAGTCTGAATCGATTAATACTAACCAAAACAACGACATAAATAGGCCAAACCACGGGAAACAGCATGCAAAAGAATATGAATAATAAGAACAAAATCATAATAAACAACTCCTCCACACTTAAACCTTTGCTTGTCCTCAAGCAAACATTATCAGCACGACACGAGAAAAGAAATCGAGAAAACATGTATTCAAGTGGATCATACCACGACATCACGTCATCCTAGATTTTCTAAATCAATACACTTCTTAACATGATAATAAATTAACAATTGATTGAGCATGTGGCTTAATCCAAGCAAATCACAAATCTAATCTATATGCATTTAATAATCGAATAGCTAACTCATATAGATCCTTGCATAACACATCTCCTTTTCAACGTACTAAACAATTTCCAATACCAGATGTGACGACTCAAGGAGGATTATAGGACAATATTCATTAAGTCAAAACTTCGAGTTTTAAACCCGAGTATCCTAATGTGGTTTTCCATACTCATCACTTTTGAGCTTCCATTCGAGAAGCAACATGGTGTGAGAGGAGTAGAGCCCCTTATTCCAACCTTAAGCTCACTTATTCAATCCATCAACAACTTATTCCAACTCTTTTATTTTTGTTTTTATTTTTATAACATTTTTTTTTATTTTCATAAATCTTTTTTTTTTCGAGATAAGACACGTAAGGGGACCATATTAATAGCAACGACAATCAACCACACATATCACTTCATCACAATTTACTTCGACTTGCCCCACAACTGGATCAATCATCAACAATTATCAAGGCAAGTCACGCATCGGTAAGAATTACTAGAAATCAGTTCGGACGTGCATACCTAATCAAATCATGCTCACTCAACTCTACTCGTATACTAGACGATTAAGCATACCCAAATCCAAACAAAAGGTATAAAATGGAGGACGACACACCCAAAAAAACACAAGTCACATGCAAACACATAAAAACGGCAAGCACGCCTCCACACTTTAGACAAAAGCCATAAAGGTAAAATGTGGAAGTGAACTTCCCTGAAATTGGGAGAGCATGTGTCACGACCCGACTATTTAATTACTTAATTAACTAAATAATCAAGCCGTGACTGGTTTTATTAAGTATAATCTTCCAACAATAAGTGATTTAAAGAATTAAGTTTTTGAAATAAATAGACAGTATAACGTTGGAAAATGGAGTAAGCCAACCTGCACTCAGAAAATTTCCAACAACAGCAATAATCACAAACGGGAACACAACCTCGAAAATACATGCGTAGAAATTTTTGAAATTTTTACAAGGTTTATCAAAAGTACGGTTTCACAACTTCAAAGTTTTGGCAGCGGAAGAGTAATGAATATCATGTGTGAAGATATGATATTCAGACATAACTATCTAAAGTAAGAAAGCAAAAACGACAATTCAGCTCAATTCCATGCCATATCTTCTTCTTACTCAACCTGCATCAAATAAACATTTTATGGGCGTGAGTACCATAAAGTACTCAGTGGATAATGCCAGCATAATATTCAAAGCTTATCGATTTTATTTAATAACATTTCTTTCAAATTACGCTTATGAAATCAATTTAATTGATGGATCATAAGAAACTTTTCTCATAATAACATATCACCACACTTTGTTTTGAAACATACCGCATAACATACCCGAGTTAGTCCCAAGGATCACAACTACGGTCATATCCTATCTACGCTATATGGTAGCAAGTAGGCCTCCTCCCAAGCACTATGGCGGCCTACATGTGCAAGCTCACAACCATCTACCCGCACAATACATAACATTTTCCTACCGAGATAGGTACATCTCCGCCATACCCACAATGTGGTAAAACATTCATTTTAACATAATCATCATGTGGTGATTAAATGCTTTCATAATAAAACAAGCTCATAAAATATCATAAGTTTTGCTTCAAAATAAATTTTGTAACGATTACCCACCAAGACGCTTAATCCAACAGTTCGCTTCTCGCCTTTACTTCCCGATTTCCTTGCTTGATCCTTATAACATAGAATTATTATTGAATTTAGTAATCTTCCTTACTAATTTAAATATATATATATATATATATATATATATATATCATTAGTGATCAATTAAAATCTAAAACGTCTTATTAATATCAAATTCTTCCGAAATTTCAGAGTAACATCTGTAATATGTATAGCCCAAACACACCAAACTACTCCAATATCATTCCAAACTCTCCAATATTATCATTACATGCTCAAATATACATTTAAGAACCTTAAACAAGATTAATATTATTCCTTTCAACATTAATCACCTAAGGCCCTTTTGCTAACTATATATATATTTTCAACATTTTTAATATCTACAACCCATTTAACATTAAATATCTTATAATTATACTCAGTTAACATCAATGATCATAAATTCATGATCCATTCAATTATAGATCAAGTATATCACATATAAGTATAACTTTGGTCTAAACTTTAATTTTTCTAACTTTTGATACCTATGTTCAAAAATTCCTATAAATTCTATTTAAGCATTATTTTTATCATAGATCTCAAATATCAACTCAAATACATCAAATAAAATTAAGAAATCAAAGTTCTTGAAACACCCTTCATTTTCAAAAATTTGAGGCTATTAGTATATGGTTAAATTAAATTCCTATAAATTCATTTTATACATTATTCATATCCCTAAGCATGAATATCATGTCAAATTCATCAATAAAAATCAAAATCATTAAGTTCATATTACATGAAATTTTTGAAAATTTCAAGGATTAAACAAACATAGTTTAACTTTTAATTTCTTTGATCATATGATGTTTATATCCATTCCTAAACATATATTTAAACTCAATTAAACCAAATCATAACATATCATTCATATACAAAAATTAGGGTTTATACATGATTCTTTAAATTTTGAAATTTCATGAATTTAAGGAATTTAAATCCATAGCATATGTTAATTAGGCTTCATAAACATAATTAATTCAATAAACATAACAAGAATTAAACAAATCAATCATAATCAACAACCCTAAATTTTCGAAAACCCTACCTATATAGATTATCATTTTTATCAATTTAAAACATAAAAACTTTGCATAAATGAAGTAATTACCTTACTTGAAGTAGTTTTCCACCAATTTTCTACTTAATTATGAATTAAAATTGAAATTAAAATTTTTAGTGTGTGTTGGCGTGTGAGTGCCGAAAATTGTAGGAAAAATGAGGTTGATGGTGATCTTATGTCATTAGAAAATTTCTAGAATGTTTATGTATATTTCATGTGTATTTATTCAAAATTTCAAGATACTTAAGCACTAATTTCAAAATATTATAATTGCACCTCAAATTTTACTAATTCCATATTTTAGTATAATTTAATTAATAGGATTATATCTCTAATAAATTATAAAATCTAATAAAACTTATATTCATAATTTAATTTAGATTCATATAGCATAATTTAAATCATTTCATATGTTAAAATTCAACTAATTATAGTCTTGCTTCTTAATTTTCGAAAATTACACTAAATAATTCTTTTATCACTAAATATTGCTAAAATAAATTTATTCAAACAATTTAATAGCTTGAATAATAATAATTCATTTATTTCACAAAATTCACTTTTTATCACAAATAAACTCATCACTAATAAATCTCTACATTTTCTAATCTCATATGTTCAAATCTTAAATTAATTGGATTCATGCCGATTAATATTTCATTATATTGAATTTTATAAATTCTTAGGGCCTAAATAGCTTTTAAACCCTTAATTATGCCTAATTAAGCTTTAATAATTACTATAAGATTTTCGGGCTACTACAACATGTCAACTAGGTACGACGGTGACGACGTCCAGTGGCTTGAGTGTTCATGCTATGCAGCACCACAATTCTCATCTCACTTATTAAAAACCTGAAAAGAAAAAGAAAAGAAACAAAATAGAAAAATAAGTAAACACGTGGGTTGCCTCCCATGCAGCGCTCGTTTCAATGGCACAAGCTCCACCAGTGAAAAACGGACTATCCATAGTCCTTCACCTGCAGGAATACCATCTCAACCAGAGGATCAGTAGTAACAATGTAAGCACAAATGACAGTCAAGGTAGCAAATAATGAATTAATTAAGCTCAAATCATACATCCTATTCTTCAAAGCAAAATAGATAACTTCAACTCCAAAAGCACAATACTTTGGAGAATTAGGATGTTGAAAAATTATAGATGCTACCTCAACGTTTGTTCTCTCCTCATCCTTCAACTGGTTCAGGAAGATATCAGGTTGTTCATATTTAGTCTCGGCTTGATGAAACCTTGACTCTTTAATTTCATCTTTACTGATTCTTCCCTCGACTTCATCCTCTTCAAAGAATATGAAAGAAGAAGTCTGCTCCAGTTGACTCGGCATCTCCTCCACACTTTGGTTGTGAACCAATTCTTCCACTGTCCTGGTTAACTGACTGATTTGGATCATTACACGTTCGATAGATGCTTCCAATATTTCGAACCTTTGTTGACTCGTCTGTATGAAAGACATCAGTTTGTCTTCCAATGTTAGCTTCACCGGCTGACTCTCCCGAATGAAAGCCTGCAATGAATACTCCAATGTCGGCTTCACCGGCTGAGTCGCCTGAATGAAAGCCGCAATGAATCCTCCAATGTCGGCTTCACCGGCTGACTCGCCTGAATGAAAGCATGCAATGAATCCTCCAATGTCGACTTCACCGTCTAACTCGCCTGAATGAAAGCCTGCAATGTATCCTCCAATGTCGGCTTCACCGATTGTTGCTGGAATAAAAGGTCCTGACTATATGAAGAACTCTGAGGATGCCTCCACTAGGGATCATAGGCTTGATGCTCACAGCCTGACGGGTATCCCTCAAAATAGTCGAATTGGGCTCCTTCTTCGTAAGAAGAATTTGCCCAATACGACGAGCTTTCCTCCTCCGCACTGCCCGACTATATTCGTATCGCTTAAACCCCGCATTACAATGCACACAAACTACGAAAACAAGATCACACGCACCTGTTGGATAAAATAGTAATGAAGAAGTCTGCTCCAATTGACTCGGCATCTCCTCCACACTTTGGTTGTGAACCAATTCTTCCAATGTCCTGGCTAACCGACTGATTTGGATCATTACACGTTCGATAGATGCTTCCAAAATTTTGAACCTTTGTTAACTTGTGTGTATGAAAGACATCAGTGTGTCTTCCAATGTCGGCTTCACCGGCTGACTCGCCTGAATGAAAGCCTGCAATGACTCCTCCAATGTCGGCTTCACCGGCTGACTCGTCTGAATGAATGCCTGCAATGAATCCTCCAATGTCGGCTTCACCGGCTGACTCGCCTGAATGAAAGCCTGTAATGATTCCTCCAATGTTGGCTTCACCGGCTGACTCGCCTGAATGAATGCCTGCAATGAATCCTCCAATGTCGGCTTCACCGACTGTTGTTGGAAGAAGAGGTCCTGACTATCTAAAGAACTCGAGGATGCCTCCAGTAGGGATCATAGGCTTGATGTTCACAGCCTGACGAGTATCCCTCAAAATAGTCGAATTGGGCTCCTTCTTTGTAAGGAGAATTTGCCCAATACGACGTGCTTTCCTCCTCCAGGCCAGTCTGACCATATTCATATCGCTGATAACCCTGCATTAACAGACACCAACTACAAAAACAAGATCACACGCACCTATTGGAGAAAATAGTAACAAAGAAAAAGAAAGAAAAAAAAGAAGAAACACGGGGGAAGAAACAGAAAAACAAAATGAAACACGGAAAACAAAACGACACAAAACCAAAAGCCTAAAGCCTTCCCCGGCAACGGCGCCAAAATTTGTTCCGACCAAATTGTTCTTTTCAGTCGCTCGCAATAGTACGAGGTCCTTATAGAGCGGTAAGGTCGACCCAAGTCGAATCTCTCGAGGAAGGCTCAACAGGGCTACGGTTCTATATCAAACACAAAATCAGAAAAGAAATACTAACGTCCTAAAATAAGGGGGTATGTCACGGAATGGTCAACACTAACTAATCTCTCGATTACGCCAATGTTAGACTCGAACTTAATGACAGGGGATCTCTCAATCAAACCGCCATCAACTACAAAGGATATTTAACTACAAAGCACACGATAGCAAAAACCATATTTATATATATTAATTATTCAACAACAAACCAATCTCTCGATCACTTTCGTTGTCAAACTCATATTTAATATAAATATGCTCTCGTATGATTTCATAATCAAACATAAGCACATAATCAACCTACACTATTCTCTCGAACACCATGTATGAAGATCATGAAATAGACAATTTATAAGGATAAGAAAATCACAAATCATCAACCCAACAATCACGATTCAAGATAAGAACAACCTAACATGTATTATTCTACAAATCGATAATTTATCTCATGGTAGAAATTATTCCAATCCCAATTACATAGACATAATGAAAACAAGAAAAACTTACAAACCATTCATAGATAAATTTGTCTTCCAAAAATCCGGAATCGTTCAATCCCAATTGTTAATCCAAAATGCAAGAATTAAATGAAGGGAAAAGAGGAAAAGAAAAGGAAAAGAAAAGGGAGAATGCGTGCGTGAGAATGTCTGAATGAGTGAGAGCCTCCTTCCCGTGCAGCTGATAATTTTTTTATATAACCCTCGAAAATGCCCATGAAAACGCCAAAATTGGGCCTCAAAAATGGAGTCCAGCGCCGGACGGGGCAAAGCGCCGGACGCGAGCACTCTCTGGAAATGTCAGAGCGAGCATCGCAGTGCCGACGGAGCGAGGCACCGGACGCGAGCGCTCCCTGGAATGAACAGTGAGAGGAACTCAGCGTCGGATAGAGCAGAGCGTCAGACGCGTGGGGCGAAATGGCTAATCCCAGCGCCGGACGGACATCCAACGCCGGACGGAGTGGACGCTAGCGTGTGGCTTCGCGAGCGTGCGTGGTGTGTGTTGAACGGGCACTGGGGGAGAGGAAACGGGCGTTGGGGGTGATGGAGAGCGCTGTGTGCGCGGGATGAGGTGATGAACACGCGCTGATGGCGAGCCAGCGCCGGACGTGCTCGCAGATCGACGCGCTTAGCGCACTCAAGGCGCGACTTTGTCGTTGTTCGCCCGCTTCTCTCGCTCAACTCTGAATTATGATCCGTTTGCTCCTATGGACTCCTATCGAGATGCTCTTCAATATAGGATAGATCTTGGAAGATCCATTTCATACTATTTAATGACATTGTTCTACAAAACATCGAAACAAACCAAATAAGTCTGAATCGATAAATACTAATCAAAACAACGACATAAATAGGGCAAACCACGGGAAACAACATGCAAAAGAATATGAATAATAAGAACAAAATTATACTAAACACATATGTCAGATGTCCCTGACTGATGAGCGAAATTCGATCTCGGCCTGAGTCCTCTCCAACTCGCTACCCCGGCACTCTCATGGCCGACCAGGTGCGTAGCGTAACGCGAGAGACGATTGAACGAGCGATCGTACTCGGTGACCATCCTTTTTCCCTGACGAAGATTCCAGAACTCGTTTTACCTTTGCTGCTTGTAAACGCCAGGCATGTACTTTTCCATGAGTTCTTCCTTGAAATCTTCCCACATGTACCTTCCCCACTGTCCTGGTGTCATGGTCCTCTTTACGGATTCCCACAAGAAATCAGCCTCATCAGTTAGTTGAAAGATCGCACAATTCAGCTTTTCTCGCTTCTTCGCACCGATGTATTCAAGATCCTTCGTGGATCGATCCACTTCGGCCGATCGGTTCGCCGAGACCGTCGAATGTAGAGGGATTCTGCCTACGAAAACTCTCGATCGCATGCCGCTGAACCAAGGGTGGTTCTCGGATTTCTTCCACGTGATTGTTCCTCTGGTTCCTTATTCTCGGCATTCTGTACCGACGTTGAAACATTAAAACACGTTCGTATAGATAGCCAGGTAACATCGCACCACATATATCATCACCTATAACCACATATCATCACATATGTCACATATCACAATCGCATATAACCATGCAATCCTGTCAACACATCATCACATCATCACATAGATCATACATCATCATAGCATAGCTCATATCACGTATAAGCAATAAACATCATGTCATAGACATCGTTAGTATCAGTATTATCCAAGTGTCCATGAAGGACTGTCAAAATACAAGATCAAAGGTATGTCAGTCAAAAAGGTCAGATATGAGCAAAAGAATCTGATTCCGGTTACTGCCAAAAGATGCCGCTCTGTCTCATGCGATAGCGCACTCATGATCACATCGCATATACCGACCACCTAGATCTCTATCCTCCATATCCATCTACTGTTTCCCGATCACATCAGCTAATCTATTCTGCCTTTCCTCCTCCTCTCTCTCCCTTCCTATCAACGCTCGAACTCGGGCTGCTGCCTCGGTAAAGTGATCCCGCATGGTAGCAAGCCTCTCGTGAGTATGGTCCCACCGAAGATGTGCTCTGATTGCCTGGGTCTCCAAGTGAGTACCGCCTCACGGGTTCCTGCCTCCGGCTTGCTTCTTCCTCAACATGCTCGACCGTCCGAGTCATCCGCTATCCGACTACTGATCCTCTGAGTCCTCACTGTCCTCCTCATCCTCCTCTGGGTCTTTCTCATCATCAGAATCTCCTTCCCTGGATGCTAACCTGATACTGGCCGGTGACACTATGATTCTGATCCTGGGCCTCTTCTCTGCCACAAATGAATGGATCATCTCCTTCACCTGGGAGGGTCCTGCCTCGAAATCATTACGGGTTCTCCGGAAGGTGAGGGTCGTAGATGGAGGGGTAGTGATCGGCGTTTCCTGACGCACTGGCGATCGTCTGAGCGATGGTTGTTCTCCCAATGGCTCCTCATGAACATCATCCCTATCGTCGATCTGGATCGACCCTCGAACATGCCTTGCGATCACATCTGCCTCAGAAGGTATGCCCCGATGATCGGTCCACTGTCTTCAAACTCGAGAAGCGAACTCAGTGAAATCCAGAGTGAGATGTCTGGTAACTGGATCCCGACGGAACATCACGTAACCTTGCCTTCTTGCCCATGGCTGCCAACCCGTTGGTAGCCTCTCTACCATCCGGTAAGCAGCCTCATACTCCGATACTTTTCCACTATTGTGAATCTTCCTCCACAATCCAACAAACCTTCCCATAAACACTCCCAATGGCTCGTGGACATTCCTGGTACACTCTCTGAATTTACCGATCTGTTCATCCATTCTGTGAGATCTTATCCAGCGTTGTCTGGGCCACCCATAAACCTACATGTTAGTTCACCATAAAACAGCAACAAATATTCACGCTTTTTTTCGCCCAAATATCCGGGTAACCACGCCTCGTGACGCATGTTCACTTTCAGCACATATCAATATAAATATCGATATTCATAACAATAATCACGCAAGCAAATACAGGATTCACTTACAAGCACTCGTTTATCAAAACAAACAAATCAACAACATATCGCTATGTAAACACATAGATTCATATCAACCATCCGTGATCATATCAATCACATCATATTACATCATATCAATGATTTTCATATCACAGTAGCATAGGCTCTTTCGACCCATCGACAAATCACTTCCACATCCACATCACCTCAACATCCACATCACGTTTACATCACGTAAACTCTTACCATGCCAAAGCACATGAAACCAAGATCGTATCAAGCTCACATAGCAACATAAAGCACCAACAAATAAACACATACCTCATCCCCATTTGAAAGGAGGCGGACTGACGGTGAGCTGAGGGTAGCTGTACCTGATAAACAGTTTAGAAGAACAAGTTCTAAACACTCAATTCCAAGAACGTACAGGATATAAAGCAAATAAACCGCCTTGATATCGATAATCACGAAAACTAGGTGCCAAGAACACCGCTCGACATTATGTCACACGCCTAATTCCCGAGGGAAGGCACAGATGCCGGGGTGTGATTAGGGGTGGGGGTTAAGAAGCGGGGAAGAAGAGGGGAGGATATATAAAGCATATATAATAAGAAGTTACGACCATAAAATCGGACAACATCTCCTCTATAACTAGGACATATCCTGAAGGGGAGGGGTGAGCAAACAATCTACCAACAGAATCATATCAACAACATAACTTCAATGAACATGATTTGATTTGATAATAGTAATGCAAGGAAACAAAATAGCATTACATCCTGTTGACCTGACCGGTCAGCCACATAGCCTGCTCGTGTCGAGACTCACAGCATAATATCATAATAGCAAATCTTGTTCCCAATCATAGAGCAAAATAAAGGGACAAGAATACATCCATAACATAATACATATATATAAAACAGCATCACGAAAGCAGGTAGCGTGAAAAGAACCACAGCTCAACCCCTCAGCGTCGCCCATCCAGTCCTCCTCCATCTGTGAAAAACATTTGAAAAGATTTTGGGGTGAGTACTAGCGCACTCAGCTGGGGTTTTTAACAGAAAACAAAATCCATGATACCGTGTTTAGAGCACTTACCTTAGAAGGTTTTAAAACGTAAATCCACTTCTAAGTAAGCAAAAAGAGATTTTTCTTTTTGATACCTGACCCGTTATTACTGTTACTCCATCATAGAACCACGGCTCGGAACGTATCCCGCCAGCCCATCACATCTCTCGGCCCGGAACATATCCAGCCAGCCCATCACATCTCCGCCCGGAACATATCCAGTCAGCCCACGCCCGGAACGTATCCAGCCGATTGATCGAGCTAAAAACACACTCAAATTCACCCGCAATCGTACGAGGTAATCGTAGCGTGATAAGTTAACCCAAGTCTTCTCTCAAGGAAAACTTAACAGGGCTATTGTTCGTGTCGCGCACAGAAAGCAATTAAAACCTAAACATTCTAATACCAACGAGGGTTTTGAAACATGTAGGAATTGAAATACGGAAAATAAACAGCAATCCTAAGCTAGGGGTTGTTAATCCCGAGCTCAACTAATAAAGCATTAAATCTAAACCAGGGGTTGTCAATCCCTAGTTGAACTATGAAAGCAATAAAACGAAAGCAGTAAACAAAAGCAATAGTAAACCTATACTTAGGGTTCGTCAAACCCTAATCTAAGTCTACTTGTAAATGAACAATAAACATCAATCAACCAACAAGACATGAATTAATCGAAAGTAGGATAAATCAAAGCAATATAAATTTATAGAAACACGAGAACAATCCATTGTCACTATGGAGTTGAATCTAACAAAAACCATCAAACAATAAACTATGAAAATCATTCCAATAGAACTGATAAATCCAAAGCATAAATTGAATAGCGTAAAATGATAAACTAAATTATTCAATCGATTAAATTAAGAACATGAAATAATACTGAAATTGTATTTGTTATGATCCCTGAAGAACTCCCGGAAGAAATCCTCGAAGAACGCCGCAGTCAAGAGAAAAAAAAGAACAGAACTCCGCACTTAGTTTTGACCTAAACGCGCATATATATATTAAATAAAGGTGAGCGCCGGTTTACGGTGAGCGTAGGTTCAGAAAACGTTCTGCCTTGAACTTGAACGCTGGTTCAAAGTGAATGCCGACTGGAAAAATATTTTGCCTTGAAAATGAACGCCGGGTGAAAGTGAGCGCGCGAGGGAAAAGAGCGAACGCTGATTGCGGCAACGCGCGCGGGAGTGGAGCGAGCGCCGGCTGGGCGCTAGGCGAGCGTTGCGTGGATGGACGTTGGGGCTGAAGCATGCTGAACGCGCACGGTCATCGAGCGACCGGTTGACGGGACGCTGGGCGATGCCAGCGCCGGACGGAGCGCGAGTCGCGGACGGACCTCGACGCCGGAGAACACGGCCGACACGGGCGACGCGCTACCGAAAGGTGTCTTGAGCGCCGTTAAGCCCGCGTGCGTTGGGTTGAAGATGTTGAACGCAAGACGGTCATCGAGCGCCGGCTGACGGGCGCCGGGCGGCGCGAATGGAGGGCAAGTCGCGGACGGACCTCGCACCGGAGAACGCTTTGGGACGCGGCGATGCACGCCGAAAGGCGGCCGAAAAGTGCCGATCATGAGCGCACGATGGAAATTGGATGGCGCGCGCGCTGGACACGAACGCCAGTTGAGGGCTGGGCGTTGCGAGGAAGTCAAGATCGGCTGGCGCCAGCGGGCGCTGGGGTGTAGGCAGCTGAACGCGGGCGCGGGCGACGGGGCGCGGGCTTTGGCGTGCGGCGCGACGTGCCACGTCGCATGTGCGCGTGACTTTGATCATTCGACCCGTTCTCACTCGTATGAAACCCGATTTACGCACGGTTTTCGCCTACGAACTCCTGTCGAGATGCTCTTCATTATACTTGATCCTTGGCAGATTTATTTTATCCTATTTAATGCCGATTTTCTGCAAAACAATGAAACGAACCAAGTAAGTCCGAATCGGTAAATAATAATCGAACCAACGGCATAAATAGGATAAACCATTAAAAACAACATACAAAAACAATACCAAGAATAAGCACAAATTCATACCAAACAACTCCCCCACACTTATCCATTTGCTTGTCCTCAAGCAAACTCTATACCAATAAGAATAGGGAAGATAATTCATGCAACTTCACTCTTATTCTAATCAATCAAACATTATTGCTTTTCCCCCACACTTGGTGTTTACGTATTCAAAGATAATGTGAAATAAATCTAGACGACAATTGATTTCCAATAAATAAAAGGGTAAACTCGCCGCACTCCAACTCTCCGTTAGGGTGAACTAACTAATGTGGTCATCTTTAGCAACAAGTTCCTTTTAAAGCACAAAGAATGTTTTAATGATTTTGGAACAATATTCGAAGGTGAACTCGATGAACTCGAGTCTCCTATTGTGGTTTCCCATGTCCATTTCTCAATTTACTAGAAAGATGGATGTAATTCCATCCTCCATTTCAACAATCTCAACAAAACAAATTCCTACTTTTTCTTTTTCTTTTCTCTTCCATTTTTTTGTATTTATATAAGGAGACAAGTATATAGAAGACCAAAATATTAAAGACCACAACATTAGAAGACAAATCACAATATTCATTTTCTATCAATCACAATCTCGCCAATTCACATTACACTCAAATCATATATCACCAAAAGTCTCGAAATTCAAAATCAATTTGACCAATACCACAAAGTTTAGTCAGACAAATCAAAATCATAACTTACTCAAGATAGACAAAGCTTAAGTCCAAACAATCAAAATAAGCACAAGGGCACATCATTAAGCATACGAAAATATATATATCACGCCCATAAACCAAATACTCACCCCCATTATTAAATTCGAGCAATCGTCCCCTGCTCAAAACATTAATAACACAAAATAGCCGATAGAGGAGAGACTTCGATAATAGATGGCAGTAGGGTTGGAATGTGAGCGCACGGCGAGTTGGAGTGTCACGGCTTCACCACACCGCTACAACGGTCCAATTCGAGCAAAACAAACTCAACGACAATGCATGATCAACGAGAACAACGAAACAAAACAAAAAAAAGAAAGAAAAAGAAAATAAAAATCCGTGGGTAAACTCCCACGTAGTACTCGCTTAACGTCGTGAGCCGACGTATTCGGCCAACAACGGCTATCCATAGTCCTTACCTACAGGAATACCATCTCACGAGCATTAGTAGAAACCATATAAGAACAGAGGATAGTAAAGAAAGCAAACAATGAATCATTTAAGCTCAAGTCAAACATCCTATTCTTCAAAGAAAAATAGATAACTACAATTCCCAAAGCACGATACTTTGGTGAATTAGGATGTTGACAAATTATTGATGTTACCTCAACCTTTGTTCTCATTTTGTCCTCCTCTCGGGAACAGCTTGTCGAGGCGCTTCTTTCACTTCCATAGTGGGTCGTGGCGTGTCATCAATTTCACGGACCCACTTTTCCTCGCCACCATCCCGGTAACAACTTCCTCGTGGCTTTGATCCCGCTTCTCATCCTTACGTGCCCATTCTTCCTCAATTTCCACCTTCTCCGCCGCATCGGCTCATCCGATGTCTCTTCACCCACTCAATAATTGGGTCACTTTCTAGAATAGTGACCGCCTGGACCTGTTCGGATTGGTTTGGAAGTTCCCTTCATTGCTATAACAGCTCATCAAGTAGGCTGTTAACATATCCCACTTGCGTCTCTAAACGCAGAGATGAGGCGTTTGCAGCATCCATTCTGTGAAGTAACAGATCCATTCGTGGGGCGAACGAATCCTCAAAAGATGACCTCTGAGGTGGTGGTGGGTGTGGTGGTGAATAGTACACTACAACAAAATAGACTTATTGCGACATACACACATGTGACATTACATGTATGTGTCGTCAAATTACCATACTTATGCTTCTAGTGTCGCATATTTATGTCATTTATGCGTCATTTAAATATTGTGTCGTAGTTTAGTGACAAAAATACAACACTCGTTTTGATGTCTTAAAATTACGATAATTTATCTACGACATCTCAATAAAATATCATAATTATATCACATATTTAGAATAGTGTTGCATCTAGTGTTGTATATTTACGTCAATTGTGCGTCATCTACATATTGTGTCATAATTTAGTGACTTATATGCGACACTCATTTTGATGTCTTAAAATTACGACAATTTATTTGCAACACCTCAATAAAATGTCATAATTATATCACATATTTAGAATATTGTTGCATTCAATGTTGTATATTTATGTCGGTTATGTGCCATCTATATATTGTGTCATAGTTTAGTGACACATATGCGACGAACACTCATTTTATGTCTCAAAATTTGCTATAGTTTATTCAAACACTTGCTAATTATTCATTTAAAATATTTAAATAATCAAATATGAGCTATTATAATATCAGATACACGCTCAATAAAAACCAAAGGTTACATAATAATAATAATAATAATAATAATAATAATAATAATAATAATAATAATAATAATAATAATAATAATAATAATAATAATTTAACACAAGAAATTGTGTCATCAGATTATTAGTTTAATATACAATATATTTGTCACAAAACGAAAATGTGACATTAACCATGTGACGTCTGGGGTAAGACGGAGGATCGCTCGCAGAGGCATGGATGGACGGAAATGCTTTGATTAAGACTTCAAAGCGGAGGGTACATGAATGAATCGAAACGCACCAGAATGAGAGGGATTTCAAGAATATGTAGGTATGAGACTGCATATTTGAGGAGAGCTTAAAGGATTTGATATGTGCTACTCATACCAACAAGATGCATCTTCTTTTCGGGAGTTCATCTCATAAAAACTCTAAAGTTAAGCGTGCTTGGCTTGGAGCAATTGTGGGATGGGTGACCCCCTGAGAAGTTTTCTCAGGGAGTGTGTGAGTGAGAATAAAGCACACTGAAAAGACTCGTGTTGATCCATGGGGTCAGTCGTCAATCCGGAAGTCGGGTCGTTACAAACCATCTAATTAAAATGTGTTGTAAAGAAATACAACAATAAAATTGTTTACATTTATGTATCATGTAATGTGACATAAACTAACATATGCCACTTTCACGAATGACGCGTAATATGTCGTAAATTTCAGGCGACAATTAATTTAGTGCTGCACAAAATGATGTCGTAAAAATTATACTACAATTGATAATAATGTCACAAGCTAGTGTCGCAAATTAGGATGCATCAATTCGGCTAATGTCATTAAATATGATGCAAACTAACATGCGTCACTACAACTAAAGTCATGTAATATGTCATGAATTTTATACGACAATTAGGTTAGCATGCAAAAAGTGTTGTTTATGTTGCGACATAAATACAAAAAAAGTGTCGTAAAAATGTTACACGACCTTTTGCTACACATTATAAAGTGATGCAAAAATGTCGCAAGTTAGTTTTTGCGATATTAAAACAAATGTTAGTGACACATTTTTCATGTCACAAAAAGTCGATTTTTTGTAGTGGTACTCCGCCGCGGGTCGCACTAATCGCTTCTTGGAGGTCGTGGGCTGCGTGGATCACACCATTCATAATCGTTGTGGATTCCAATATTTCGGTCGGGTTGTGGTTCCCACCATTCGAATCGACCGAGGAGGCGGCGGCCGCGCGGTATGAATACCGAGGTGGAGGTGGTTGCTCTAGGTATGAATACTGAGGTGAAGAGGTTTGTTGTGGGTACGGATACTGCGGCAAGGTGGTTGTTCCCAGCATGGATTGTAGGCTTGATGCTCATGGTAGGGATTATAGGCTTGCTGCTCATGGCCTGACGAATATCCTCGAAAATCGAATGGGTTCCTTCTTCGAAGAAGAATTTACCCAATACGACGAACTTTCCTCCCCCACTGCTTGACCACATTCAGCACAAATGATACCTTGCATTAAGTACACCAACAACAAAAACAAGATCACATGCACCGGGGGGAGAAAATAACCAAACAGAACAAAAAGAAATACAGAAAACAAACAACACAAACAATACGCTTAAAGTTTTCCCCGGCAACGGCGCCAAAATTGATCGAGCTAAAAACACACTCAAATTCACTCGCAATCATACGAGGTAATCGTAGCGTGATAAGTTAACCCAAATCGTCTCTCAAGGAAAACTTAACAGAGCTATTGTTCGTGTCGCGCACAGAAAGCAATTAAAACCTAAACATTCTAATACCAACGAGGGTTTTAAAACATTCAGGAATTGAAATACGGAAAATAAACAGCAATCCTAAGCTAGGGGTTGTCAATCCCGAGCTCAACTAATAAAGCATTAAATCTAAACCAGGGGTTGTCAATCCCTAGTTGAACTATGAAAGCAATAAAACGAAAGAAATAAACAAAAGCAATAGTAACCCATACTTGTGGTTCACAAACCCTAATCTAAGTCTACTTGTAAATGAACAATAAACATCAATCAACCAACAAGACATGAATTAATCGAAAGGTGATAAATCAAAGCAATATAAATTGATAGAAACACGAGAACAATCCATTGTCACTATGGAGTTGAATCCAACAAGAACCATCAAACAATAAACTATGAAAATCATTCCAATAGAACTGATAAATCCAAAGCATAAATTGAATAACAGAAATGATAAACTAAATTATTCAATCGATTAAATTAAGAACATGAAATAATACCAAATTGTATCTCGTTATGATCCTCAAGAACTCCCTAAGAAATCAAGAAATCCGCAAGAAGAGAAAAAAAAACTGAACTCCGAACTCTAGTTTTGACCTAAACACGCATATATATATTAAATGAAGGTGAGCGCCGGTTTAAGGTGAGCGCAGGTTCAGAAAACGTTTTGCCTTGAACTTGAACGCTGGTTCAAAGTGAACGCCGGCTGGAAAAACATTCTACCTTGAAAATGAACGCCGGGTGAAAGTGAGCGCGTGAGGGAAAAGAGCGAACGCTGATTGCGGCAACGCTGCGGGAGTGGAGCGAGCGCCGGCTGGGCGCTAGGCGAGCGTTGCGTGGATGGACGCCGGTCGAAGATTTGAACGCGTGCGGTCATCGAGCACCGAGATGGGGCGCTAGGCGATGCCAGCGCCGAACGGAGCGCGAGTCACGGACGGACCTCGGCGCTGGGAGAACGCGCGCTGGGATGCAGGCGATGCGTGTTGGAAGACGTGTTGAGCGCCGACTGATCATGAGCGCGATGGAAATTTGATGGCGCACGCGCTGGACACGAACGCCAGTTGAGGGCTGGGCGTTACGAGAGAAGTCAACGCCGGTTGGCACCCAGCGGGCGCTGGGGTGTAGGCGGCTGAACGTGGGGCGCGGGGCAACGGGGGCGCGCGGGCTTTGGCGTGCGGCGCGACGTGACACGTCGCATGTGCGCGCGACTTTGATCATTCGACCCGCTCTCACTGTTCGAAGCCCGATTTACGCACGGTTTTGCCTACGAACTCCTGTCGAGATGCTCTTCATTATACTTGATCCTTGGTGGATTCATTTTATCCTATTTAATGCCGATTTTCTGCAAAACAATGAAACGAACCAAGTAAGTTCGAATCGGTAAATAATAATCGAACCAACGGCATAAATAGGATAAACCATTAAAAACAACATACAAAAACAATACCAAGAATAAGCACAAATTCATACCAAACACCGACTAACTCGGTGTGAACTTCAGGGGTCTATCCCCGTCAGAACCATAACCACCTCATTATCATTTCCGTGTGGACTTCCGGGGTCTATCCCCTTCAGAACTATAACCACGTGTTCGGGGTCTATTCCCTTACAATCAATACTCAAGATGGTGATCAATCCACCGAATAGAGTTCCGTGCACAATGACAATAGAACCATATCTCGGATCAGTGAACAGTAATAACTTCGTTAAAACATTTTTCACGGTGCACATGTTTTATTTTGAAATATCAGAGTAAATAACTCAAAATAAGCATATATAACCCAACCTAAATGATTTAAAACGCCAATCGAGCTATCCACAGATCCAACAACTTCACCGATCGCACGGTAGGTACCTGGTAACAAGATGGAACAAGTTTTGGAGTCATATCCCACAAAGCAAAGCAACAACGTGATCCAAATGAAGATCGAAACGAAACAGGGGTTTTCGACTTTCTGAACCCACATTTGGCACCCTCCGGGTTTTCAAATCAACTCGATGCAGAAGAAAAATATGTTCAGGGCATCAAGACCTATAATAGTGTACCTTCAAAATATGCATGCATGCAAGTTGACACAAATCTTAGCAATGAAGAAGCTTCAAAAATCGATGCCTATCCTCAAATCCAGGATAAACCATCCAAAACCGATGCATGAAAATGGAAACATAAGCATTATGCATTACGAGGAACATGGAATGACAAACTATGTTGAAAATGGATAACCCGGGCATGTACTTCATTTAGAACACTCGATACAACGAAAAACATCCCGACATGCAAAAACGCAAAAAACAGAAAAACAGAATCGGTACTTTAGTAGAATGCATGGCCCGATTGGTGGCCAAGAGGGGCGACGGCGGCGGTCGGAGGCCAAATTGGCCAGCCTCCGGCCGTTTTCTCATCTCGTCCCTTTAGAAACCCGAGTTCTATGCCATGCTATCTACTAAAAGGCGGAATCAAGAAAAGAAAAGGACAAAAATAGAAAACGAGGCTGTCGGGGAGGGGTTGATCGGCGGTGGTGCTCGGCAGCAGCGCAATAGCGCCGCCGTCGAGCTTCCCCGGCTCGATCCCCACTCCTCCAGCGCTTCCGCATCGTACCTGGAGCTGCTCGGCTCTTCCGTAAACAAAGAAAGACGAAGAAAATGAACGTTGAAAATGAAGGCCCTAGCCTCTATTTAAAGGAAAGAAGGGTCACAGCAATTTATGTAAGCAAGCGCTTTTTCGAAAACGCAAAAAACGACACATCTTTTGCAAACGGACTCCAAATTTAGCAAACTTGGTACCCATGGACTCAAATAAAATACCGGACACAACGACTATAAACAAGATATGCTTTAAAAGACCCATGAAAATTCAGCTCGATAACTTCCCGAGTGCCAAACCTTCGTGGGTGGTCGAAAACCTGCATACTTAGTGTCTATGAATTCGTCATAAGACACTCTTCGCAACGCCTGAGGCTTCGTGACAGTCGCATCACCGAAATAAAAAGTCCACCTTTGACCCCTTCTTGAAAAATGTAACATGCAAACCTAAAGCTTAGGAAGGACAGGGTATTACAAAGTTAACCCAAGTCGTCTCTCAAGGAAAACATAACAGGGCTTATTGTTCGTGTCACACATAAAAATGGTAAATCCTAAACACTCTAATACCAACGGGGGTTTTGGACCAAACGAGAATTGAAATGCGGAAAAGTAAATATAAGTAAAACAATCTAACTAGGAGTTGTCAATCCCTAGTTGATACCTAAAGAAATCACAAATACGGAAGCTAAAAGCATCGAATAAAACTAAGCTAAATTCATCAAACGAAAAGCAATAAAATACGATGGACAAAGATTCAACATAATATTAAATTTCAATATCAAATTGCGTGAAATGTAATTTATAGAATGCAAAGGAGAAATAGTATCAATGGGAAGAGCAATAATCCGTGAATTACTATGAATTCAATTCCTACTAACAGGATATAATGCTCGAATTAATTGGAATGAAAAGCAGGCATGAAAATAAGAATCTGATCTTTCTCTTATCTATCGTGTCTGTCTCGCGTCCCAAGCTCCAAAGTAAAACTGAAATAAAGTTGGCTGCGTAAGTGAACGGGGGAGTTGACCTAACTCAGCGTGCGCGGCACATATATATAACAATGAGTGAGTGCTGGTTGCACGCTGAGCGAGCGCGGTGCGGGTTCTTCTGTTTTAAAGTGAGCACCGGTTGGAGACGAGCGCTCGCTGCTCGTGTGCTCCTGTTTCAGCGTGAGCGCCGCGCTGGCGAGCGGCTCCGAGGGAGCAGATGAGCAAGCGCGGGTGAGCAAGCGCGGAGGGCGGGCGAAGCGGGCGGGCGGGCGAAGCGGGCGCAAGGAGCACGCGCAGAGCGAGCCGGTGCCTGCGCGATGGTGAGTGAAACACAAGACGCGAAGATGAGCCTTGGCGGCGGGGTGAGCCGGCGCACGAAGGTGAGCGCGCGTGCAGGTCGCGATCGCAGGCAAACGGGCGAGCAGGTGCTCGTCAAGTGTGCGGGCACGGGCGGGCATTGCGCGGTGGCGTGCGATGTGGGACGGGGTGCACGTGCGCGACTTCGATAATATTTTTCGTTCTTCTTCGTCTAAACTCCGAATTACGATTCGTTTGTGTCTACGGACTCCTATCAAGATGCTCTTCAATATACTTCAACTCTTGGCAAATTCATTTCGTCCTATTTAATGTCGTTTTTCTACAAAACATCGAAACAAACCAAATAAGTCTGAACCAAAATTACTAATAAAAAAAATGACATAAATAAGACAATCCACTGGAAACAGCATGCAATAGAAAGCCAAGAATAAGCACAAAAACATACTAAACATATTCCATTGTGTATTGTATCGAAAAGTTGTACCTGGAGACTAGAGAAAGAGAGGGAGAAGCGCTGCCACCATGGAGCTCCTGAAGTAAAGCCAAAAGAGTTCTGTTTTGCATGTTCATGTTTTGTTTTTCTTTATTTGTTTTCGACGATTTGGTTCCTTTTTGGTTATATTTTGAATATCTTTTATTGGAATCATGTTCGTTTGTGTTTTGTGTAGGGAATGATTGCGTTTGAACCAAATCGTGCATAAAAAGCGCACCCAAGCGCCGGACTCGGCATAGCCGGCGCTGGGTGCGTATCGCTTCGCCTGGCATCAAAGAGAAGACCCACGTCCGGCGCTTAGCTTGCGTCCGGCGCTGGGTTCACTTTCGAGAGAGCCCGCATCCGACGCTTGGCTCGCGTCCGGCGCTGGACGCCCAATACATAATCGTCCCGAGAATGCCCACGTCCGGCTGGGCGCTGAAGCCGAAGACTCCCGCGTCCAGCACTGGCCCGCGTCTGGCGCTGGGAGACCTTTGCAAGATTTGTCCCGAGACTCCGTGCGTCCGGAACTGCGTCGTGTCCGGTGCTGCGCCTAACGTGAAATTTGTCCAGAGACTCACCTCGTCCGGCGCTGCGTTGCGTCCGGCGCTGGACCCTGTTTCTGAGAGTTGACGAGTCCGGTGCTGGCTTTGCATCCGGCGCTGGGCGAGGCACGTTTCGCCTTGGTTTTGAGCACGTGCGTCCGGCGCTTGGGTCGCGTTTGGCGCTGCGCGTTATTTTTCGAGCGCTATAAATACGTGTTTTAACGCTGAAACCCTAGCTACCTTCATATTTATTATTTTTAGTTTTTCGGATTCTAGGACGCCTCCTTTCGAGAATTCTCTCCTGTTCTTCAAGTATTTCATATATTGTTCTTTATTTCTTTGGATTGGGATTCAAGATTATTGTACGGATTATTGCTATTGAATTCCTATTCCGGAACATTAATTCATCTTTCGTTCTTTTTCATAAGTTTTCTTCATCGTTTTCTTTCATGTTCTCGAATTCCTTGATATTGATTTATATGCTTTGATGTTAATTCATATTGGTATTGCTTAATTATTCTTGTCTTCCATTTAATCTATTCGATTTATGCCTAGGATTCATCATATTGATTCTATGTTCTTCAATCTAGGGTTTAATTCTTATCTAGATAATTTCTTCGCTTTGTCAATTTCCGCCTAGTTAATTCGTCATTCTTTCTTTAATAATTCATCGCCTAGGTAATCAAACAACCCTTTGTGATTAGAGTGTTTAGGAATTTAATTGCTTTCGTATGGTAACTTAGTAACGCCCTGTTAAGTTTTCCTTGAGAGACGACTCGGATTAACTTGCTCGCTAGGACGACCTCGTTAGATTGCGAGGGACTTTATTAGTGATCTTTTTAAGTCCAAACAAATTTTGGGGCCGTTGTCGGGGAAAACTTTAGGTGTTTTATTAATGTTGCATGTTTTTCGTTTTTATTTTTCTCCTTACCTTTCTTATTTTGTACCGCAGTTGCGTTTGATCTCGTTTGTTGAGTGTTATGTATGCAGGACGCCGTAGTCTAACTCCTAGATTGGCATCCCCGTTGAAGTATACTCGCAAGCCAAGGAAACCGCGACTGCCTGGTGTGGCGGAATTTGATCACTCCGATTGTGATAGCATTTGTGAGGACAATCCTCTCACTCTTGAAGGAGAGGGATCTTTTGTGGAAGGACAAGGAGGATTCACTACCATCAGGAATTCCTTGTTTGAAGAAACCCCATCGAGGATCATGGGTGACCGACGAAACAACAACCATGACAATGTGAACAACAATCATGGCGCGAATGCTGCCCCTCGCCTGATGGGGGATTACTTCCATCCTAAGATAGGGGAGACTACAAACCTTATCGTGTTGTGCCCCGCGGCACGTGGGTATGAGCTGAAGCCAAACCATTTCAACCTCATTCCCACTTTTCATGGCATGGCAAATGAGGATGCCTTAAGCTTCATCAGAGAGTATAATCAAGTGGTGCAATCGTTCCCATTGTTGGGCCTGAATGAGGAACAGTTGAAGATGCGTTGTTTCTCCTATTCTCTTAAAGATAAAGCCAAGTCTTGGCTTATGAGCTTTCTGCCGACTCTCCGCAAATTGGAATAATGTGGTAGAGCAATTCATGTTGAGATTCTATCCAGTTAGAAGACCAAGGATCTTCGATCCAAGATTACGACTTTCAGCGGGATCTAGATGAGCCGTTTCATGAAGCAAGGGAAAGATTCAAAGAGCTTCAGAGGCAATGCCCACATCACTTCTTCCCGTTGGTTCTTTTGTGCTAATTATTCTACGACGGGATCCTTAAATCCGATCGGGAAAAAGCTGACGACGCGGCAGGGGGTAACATAGCTCATATCACAGCCGAGGCTCTTGACGAGATCTTTGATGTCATGGCAAGCAACTCCCTCTAGAAGGCATCTAGTACACGTCGGTCTTCTGTCAATTCTGTGGAGACAGGATCAAAACTAACGAGGCAGATGGCGCAGCTTATGAGAGAGATGAACGAGATGAAGATGAAGCAGGCTGAGTTCCCTTCACCACCCCAGGAGTTCGCTGCTCCTTCGCAGGAGTTCATCGCACCTCCTCAGGAATTCTCCATGCATACTTGTGGAATTTGCATGGAAATGGGACATACAGCAGATATCTGTCCTAATATGGGAGCACCCGTCTATGAAGACGGAGTAGAAGCCTACGCTATGCAGGCTTTCCACCTCGGCGACTTTATGAGCCGAGGCCGACTTATGAGCAAACTCACCGTAGTACAACTCGAGATGGAAGAATCGAGCCAAGGTCGTGGTTCGGTTCAAACCCACGACTCGACGCCTCCTCAAGACAAGAAGAACAACAAGAAGATCCGTCAAGCAAGAAGCTTATGGTCAGAAGTATCAATATCCACAGCAATCATATCGACAGCCATCTTACCCACAGTATCCTTACCAACAAGAAGCCTCTCCGCAGCAGAAGATTCTTTACCCACAAAGCCAGCTCCACCGCAGAAGAAGACTTCAGCAGCCTTCGCCGTAGCAACAATTTCCACGCGCCCCCCCGCAATCTCAGTGGATTCCTGCTGAGGATCCTCTCGACGCCTACATTGCTAAGAACAATCAGAGGATCGAAAGTACTGAGGCGAGGATGAGGTGTCTCGAGGACACTATGGGTCAGATTGCCACTTCTATTAATGAGATGCGGCAGCAGAGTGAGAGGAACAAGTTACCCGGACAAGCTCATAAGCTCATGCCGTAACGGTTCTCCGAAGTGGAAAGGTCATCGATAACCAGGTGACTATGCCGATTCCCATGCCTTCACAGACACCCACTATCGACGTTGAGCAACCTCATGTTGAAGAAGAGGTTCCCGAGAAGAAAGATGAGAGTGAGTAGCACAAAGTCGCCAATCCTTATGTTCCTCCGGGACAATCTGCAAAGGCATTGTTCAAGCCCCGGGTCCCTTATCCACATCGGTTGACGAATGTCAAGCAGGACCAATAGTTCAACGATTTCTACAAGTTGTTGTCTCAAGTACACGTCAACTTGCCTCTCTTGGATGTCATCCGAGCTATCCCTGCCTATGTTAAATTCTTTAAGGAGCTCACCTCCAAGAAGAGGAACTGTGGAGACATTGCCAATGTGGTTGTCTCCGAGACGGCTAATTCGATCATGCAACTTCCTCTTCCACCCAAGCTTCACGATCCAGGTAGCTTTATCATTAAGATTGCTATAGGTAATGAGAAAGAGGCCTTAGGTATGCTTGATTTGGGGGCGGGAATTAATTTGATGCCTTATTCTATCTTTCAAGAATTAGGTATTAAGGAGTTGAAACCCACTGGCATGACCCTTCAATTAGCTGATAGATCTATGAGATACCCCAAGGGGGTAGTGGAAAATGTTATGGTTAATATGGGGGGTCTAATAATTTTGATGGATTTTGTGGTCTTGGAAGTTGGGGATGTACGGGAGGATGGTAGGTCTCACATTGTTCTCCTAGGTAGACCGTTTATGGCCACCACTAATACCATGATAGATGTTAAGAGTGGTCTTATTAAGATGACTGTTATAGGGACTACGGTTACATTTTCTATGAGAGACAGCCTTAATGCCCCTACTGCTCATTATATTGATGATTGTGCCTTTGTTGATGCTATTGAGCCCTTGGTCGAGAAGGTATTTTTGCAGGCACACATAGTTGAAGAGGTTTTCATGGGATCGGCCGACGAGCAAGAATTAGCACGTGAGCTGGCAAGCTTCCCAAGTCACCTATTGAACTCAAGGAGCTTCCAACGCATTTGAAGTATGTGTTCCTAGAGGAAGGGAGAGCCAAGCCAATGATCATCTCCTCGACTTTGACTCGGTATGAGAAAGATGCGTTGATTGGTGTTTTGAAGAGGAACAAGCTTGCCTTCAGGTGGAGTTTGGCTTATATCCGTGGTATTAACCCCGCTACGTGTATGTATCGCATCACCTTGGAAGAAGGAGCTCGCCCGACGAGAGATGGTCAAATGAGGTTGAACCCTGTGATTTCTGAAGTAGTGAAGAAGGAGATCTACAAACTCCTAGGCGAAGGTCTCATCTTTCCTGTCGCCGATAGTGAATGGGTGAGCCCCGTGCATGTAGTGCCAAAGAAGCGGGCATCATCATTCATCGAAAATAGCAAGGGGGAGTTGGTGCCGGTCCGAGCCACCACGGGATGGCGCATGTGCATTGACTACCGGAAGCTGAATGCCACCACCAAAAATGATCACTTCCCTCTACCCTTCATTGATCAAATGCTTGATAGGTTAGCCGGTCACGATTTCTATTATTTTCTTGACGGCTTATCTGGTTATTATCAGGTCGCCATAGCTCCGGAGGACCAATCCAAGATGGCGTTCACGAGCCCGCATGGGTCATTTGCTTACCGTCGCACGCTTTTTTTGCAATGCACCCGAGACCTTCCAACGGTGCATGATGTCCATATTCTCCAAATGATTGGCGATTACATGGAGGTATTTATGGATGACTTTTCCGCCTTTGGCCTCGCTTGATGACCGCCGCTAAAATTGATCATGTGCTTAATAGATGTGTCGAGAGTCATTTGACTTTGAGTTGGGAAAAGAGTCATTTCATGGTTAAGAGTGGTATAGTACTTGGGCACTTGGTTTCTCATGAAGGGATTGAGGTGGATAGGGCTAAGATTGATGTTATAGGAAAATTGCCCCACCGTTGACGTAAAGGGATTAGGAGTTTCTTGGGGCATGGGGTTTCACCGTAGGTTCATTAAGGATTTTCAAAATCTCTCAACCCCGTGGTCGCTTGCTTTCTCAAGATGTGCCTTTTGTATTTGATCATGATTGTATGCATGTATTTTCTGCTTTGAAAGAAAGGTCGACTAGTGCCCCGTGGTTGTAGCCCGAACTAGAATGAACATTTTGAAATCATGTGTGATGCTAGCAATCATGCTGTAGGGGCTGTTTTAGGTCAACGTGTTGATAAGATGCTCCGTGTAATTTACCATGCTAGTTCTACCTTGAATCATGCACAGGTGAATTACACGACCACTGAAAAAGAAATGTTAGCTGTGGTATTTGCTTTAGAAAAATTTCGCTTTTATATCATAGGTTCTAAAGTAATTGTCCATAGTGACCATGCAGCTTTTAAGGTACTTGCACTATACAAAAATCAAGATAGACTACGCGCTTTATGTGTAGTGTATGTGCATTCGTAGTGTAGAGAAAAGTGGTGTGAGAAAAATAGTGCCAAGACACACCACGCTTTTTGCGTAGTCTATACCCACCATAGACCACGCTTTTCTCACATAGACCACGCCACGCGTAGTCTATACCGACTGATCTACACAAAATTTCGCACACACACCACGCTTTTGCGCGAGTCTATACCCACCATAGACTCGCTTTTCTCATGACCACGCCACGCCGTAGTCTATAACCACGGCTGCACTCACACAAAATTTCGCACACACCACGCTTTTTTTGCGTAGTCCATACCCACCATGACCACGCCTACGCACATAGACTTCCTTTTCGCGTAGTCTATACCCCATGCACACACAAATTTCGCACACACGCCACTTTTATGCGTAGTCTATACCCACCATGACTCTGCTTTTACACTGATCACGCTTTTACGCCGTAGTCGTACCTTACTACGGTTTTAATGCCAAATTTACTACGCTTTTCTATTACACCCGTAGTCAATTTAATAACAACTACGGTTTTTCAATTTCAACCGTAGTTAATTTCTTTATTTAAACCTCGCATAATTAATAACGCACAAGCAAACGAGATTAAAATATACTCATGACTACGCTCAAAATCACTATTCAAAATATACAACTGCTTTCATTACGCCTACAAAATCACTATACAAAAATATACAACTGTTTTCAATACACTACAAAATCACTATACAAAAATACTATGCACATCACATAACAAAACAATAAGACAAGATCCCCATATCACAAGACAAAATAATTCAAAAGATCAATAACTTACAACTAAAACATCACAAGACTATATGTGAAGAAGCATGAAATTTGCCCATTCAATGCGAACTTCATCAATGTCCTCTTGAGAGTAAGACCGATTTTGAAACTATTAACAATTCAAAATAGAATATTAGCACTCTTGTATGAAAAAAATGATTATATTAAAGAAATGAAATGTTTATCTTACATGTAACGTAAAGAAATGGAACCACTCTTCATAACTTCTTCAATTATATCTTTCATGAAGCGTAATACAAAGAACCCGCATTGCTTGGAATCGGGTTGTCTTGGACACTTTATAAAATATCAAATATTAGCAACATGTAGATGTATATGAAATCGACATAAAACAAATGTGATTTGATAAATGAAAATACCTTTACAATTTCTCAAGTTGGTTACTTCTTCCTCTTTCTCCAATTTTGCATTAAACATAAAATCGCCTTTCAAGCAATTAATAGTAATTAGATAATACCACAAATACACACATTTCAAAGTACAATACACAGATCAAGAATGCTCAAACTGCTAAAAGGCCAAACCTCAAGCCCTTAGGCAAAACAATTCGATCTACTATTTGCGTTTATCTGCATACAGGAGTAAAACACACCTCCCTCCAAAGAAATGCAAGTCGTTGAATCAAATAATCGAATTTAACTACTAAACATCACAAACATTTTCGCTAAAAGTTAAAACGCCGTAATAGTTGAGCACATGATAGAACCGAAAAACTCAGCAGTTTAAAAAATCGTCCATTAACATCGATGTTAGACAAGAAAAGCAACAATAAACAATCCAATGAAAAGGGTAACTCCAAATAAAGAATAGATGCGAAAGGAAGTTCTCATCTACTTAAGATAATCGAAGGAATTTGCTAAACCATTCTTCAAATCGCGATGACTAAGAGGTCGAATGATGATGAACTAAGATTTAAGACTTACCCTACATTGCAATCGACAAATAACCGTAACTCAATTCCATATGACAAACAGCACGAACCTAGTAATAATGGGCCCAAAGTTATTGGAAGTGTAATTAAAAATACTCTACATACAAAATACAATATTTTCAAAACATGCCGATTTACACTTACAAAATCTCAATAGCTGGCTGACAGTTGAATCGAATAACATAATTGTTCAACGACCCCTTTGAATTCTTCATCTGCTAAAATGTTCTGGACACGCTAAGGAAATCTAAACATATTCACTTAATACTATAGATTCGTGAATCAAGACTTAGAAATTAAGGATATGAAGGCATATATAGTTAAATGAATTGGTACAGAATTGTGTGGTTGCCTAGCTATCTCCTGCAAGAAAAGTTTAGGAAAAAGGTAAGGGCTGGCACAACATCACTCCCTAACATACTGTTTCATCGCTTTAGGAACATGAAACCCATTGATCATTTGTCTCGCTATCTTAATTGACCATTGTAGTAAATCAAATTGCTTCAATCCCCATGACAGTGTTAGACTCTGAATACGCAAATCGTGATGAGATATGACTGCAGTTTTTCCACAGCCTAATGATTTTCCTTATGAAAATAATGTTGCGCTAGATTTTCTTCATACACAATCGAAAATGGTCTCATCTTCCCGTAAATGAGTTCTACTTATAATATAAGTATAAATAAAGTCCGTACATTGTGAATTATCTTGCTTGTGGGAGATGAGACGCTTTTTATTAAAACACGATCTAACCTTACCCACTCGTACACTACGCTTTTGATAGCGCTTTCAACCTCATGTGCAAGCAATATTTCTCTCCTTCAAGACGAGCCATATCTGCTTCAAAGTGTTAGACTCTTGCATGGAAGGATGATGTGATCCGTCGATGCTGTGCGATCTAACCTTTCGAGGAAGCTTTCTAAGAGCAATCCCATATCTGTGTTGGAAAGATGCCACAATGGTAATTATGGAGGCATTTCGGTGGACAAAAGACTCTTTCAAGGTCCTCCGTCGATTCTACCGCCATCATTGTTCAAGGACGCCCAGCGTTTCACCGTGCTTGTGACCGATGTCGTAAGACGGATCTATAGGTGCCGAATGAGATGCCCTCAATAATATTCTTGTGGTAGAAATTTTTGATGTGTGGGAATTGATTTTATGGGACCTTTCCCTAAGTCTTTGGTTTTGAATATATTCGCTTGCCGTTGACTACGTGTCCAAGTGGGTCGAGGCTTTGGTGTTCTTATATCGGGAAGGCGGTTTACCCAAAGCAATCATCTTTTGCAACAAGTTGTTCAGAGATTGAGCCACAAGGCCTCATCGGGCCATTAAAACCATTTCTTTTAGAGATGCAATATGCTTCCACAAACTACCCGATGCAGGATGTTACAACATCTTGGGATGAGTCCTTTTGGTGTTTGGGAAGAATTACGTATTAAAACCATTTCTTTGGAGATGCATATGACAATGCCCTTGAATCTACAAAGAAAAGAAAAGTGAAGGCCATCCACAACAAACACATTGTGCACAAAGATTTGAAGCCCTGAATGAATGTTTTATTGTTCAATTCCGATCGCTTTTTCGGGAAGTTGAAGTCTCGCTGGAGTGGCTCGCTCATTATCAGGAAGTGAAGCCGTATGGTTCGGTTGTGCTCATTAAATAAGGTTCAGAGGAATCGTTCGAGGTCAATGGTCAACGTGAGAAGCCCTATGTAGAAGGAGGT
Source organism: Salvia rosmarinus (assembly GCA_036937905.1). Taxonomy (NCBI): domain Eukaryota; kingdom Viridiplantae; phylum Streptophyta; class Magnoliopsida; order Lamiales; family Lamiaceae; genus Salvia; species Salvia rosmarinus. The sequence continues at coordinate 46,007,366 of CM072817.1, forward strand.
CCGACCTCCTTTACGGTGGAATCTATTTCCATTGTTGACCTTTAGTCGTCATGATCTATTCTTGTCAAGCTAATGACAGTAAACAAGCACTGCGTGGGAGGCAACCCATGTTTCTTTATGTTTTGTTCGTGTTTTCTTTCTGTTTTGTTTTTTTCATGTTTTGATCTTTTTGTGGTTTTGTGTGGTGCAGGATGAGGAGTTATTTTATCTAGAATTAAAATATGGATCGAAAAAGTCGAAGCAGGCAAAATCTCATCCAGGGAGGTACCCCAAGCGTCGGACGCACCCAAATCGGTCTTTGGGTACAATTGAAAGAACATCTGAGGAGTTCACCCGATCGGACGCGATGAAACCGCACTGGTGCAAATAAAAGGACATAGAAGCTACCCAAATACGGACGGATGAAACCGACGCTGGTCCTTTATTTAAATATATATATATATATATATATATATATATATATATATATATATATATAGACGTGTGAGTTAGGGTTCTCACTTTTCCTTCACTCTCTTGCAGCCGCTTTCTCCCGCCTTCTCCCCGCCGCCGCCTTTCCGTCTCGGCGCTACCTCCACCGGGATGCACCTCGCGCCTCTTGCCGATGCCCGCCCATTGCACCTCCGTCCAGCGCTTTGCACAGGCGTCGCGCGCGCGCATGTTTCGTGAATCCGCCCAACGCCGCCGCCCCCGCGCCGCCATCGCCTCGCCCATCTAGCGATTCGATCCATCCGGCATTTCCGCCCGCCGCTTCACCTTCCGTCCGACGCTCATCCTAGCGCCCTCGCTTCGCCCGGCGTTTTGCCCAAACGCCGTGCGCCTCATCCCATCGCCATCCTCCATCCGGTGCCTCAGATCCGTCCGGCGCTACACTCAGCGCCGCGCGCTCGCTCCGTCCGGTGCTGCCCTCAGCCCGTGTGCCTATCTCCAACGCTTCCACCCGTTCGGCGTTTCGCCCAAGTGCGGCACTCATCTGTCCGACGCTCTCATCGCGTCAGGCGTTTGCTGCTCTATCCGACCTCATCCGCCGTCAGCCTTTTCCTAAGTTCATACAGTATCCTCTCGTACCTATACCAATATGGTTCGGACTAAGAATGCTACGGATCCAGTTCTCGTCATCCTCGGGACGACGATGTTCCTATGGAGGAACCAGTGGAGGACATCAGCATAATGTACTCAGCCACGTTTCCTATCTATAATCCGGTGGAAGGTACACATTATCGACGATTTGCATTTCAAGATATTACTCATCCGCATCAATTCAATTGGCAATTGATGCAATGTTTAGGACTTGAGGATAGAGTAAAGAAATATTTAAAGAATTTAGGATTGATGCAATATGCTATGATGGATTTGCCTAGTTTCTCTCCGTTGTTGATTGAATTTTATTGCACGATGAAAATTGATGATGAATCCTATATTTTGACCTGTCGTCTATTGGGGCAAGAGTATGCTGTCACACCTCGTATTATGAAGGGGGTGTTTGGATTTCCGACTTCAGGTGCACGTGGTGTACCCCCTTCATTCAATGTCAGAGAGGCTTGGCAGGAATTATCAGGGTTTAATAATTGGTCGTCTATTGGAATGCCAAGTGGATTTATCAAGGATTCAGCATTGGAAATGGTCCATAAATTTATCGCATTCAATGTTTTTGGAAATGAGCAGGCCAACAAGGTCAATACTGCTGAGGTCTTCTTGCTCACATGCGCAGTAAAGAAGACAAAGGTCTCACCGACATTCTTCATTTGGGAGCACTTGCAGCTGGTTCAGCGACGTAAGAAATATCGACCGACCTTGTATCAAATTCCTACTGGTCTTGCCGTCCATTTAGGGATTATTAATAACGATGGACGCCATATTCCAGGGCAAGATCCGATAAGACCTAAGATGATTGATCTTAGTGAGCTTAGAGGCGCCACTTTTGCTTATAACGAGACTACTCTGGTACCTCATAATTTGAGAAACTGCGTGAAGAGATATAGGCGTACACATTCATGAAGCCAATCGGCAGTGCGGGACCATCGCATGCACCTTCGGTGATATGGCCATTTTGATACTACTCTTCCATCCGATGATGAAGGCGACCAAAGACGACGAGGCAAGAGAGGATCTTGAGCCGATTCGAGCAACGCCGATCCTAACCATCCACGCTCCTTCACAAAGATGGTGCATCGGGACAAGGATATAATTTTATACGTGAAGAGCTTGGCGCTTTAGGGTGAGTTAGCCGCCACTTGACGAGTTTCGTCAAGATATCTACTCGAATTGATCAGCAAAATCAACGCCTCGACGAAATGTAATCGCCAGTGGCATGAGCGTAACCAGCCTTTGGAATGAGTATAATCAGCAGATGATCGAGCAGAATCAACGCATGGCTTCTCTTGAGGCTCAGTGGAACGCTTGGACTACATTTCATGGCGCTCCTCCTCCACCACCGCCGTCTAACCAATAGTGATTCTTCACTATTGGAGTGTATGTGTTTTTCTTTTTTTTTTCTTTTTTTTTGTGTGTCGTTTTGTTTTCGTTGTTTTTCCTGTTTTTGTTTGCTGTTTTTGTAGGTTTTGTTTCGTGCTTGATACCCCGTCGTTCCGTTTCTTCGCTTTCAGGAAAGTCGCCTCTATCTTTCTCTTATATATTTATCTGCAATGAGGACCTTGCCTGTTTTAAGTGTGGGGGGGTAAATTTTCTGTTTCGTTTTGTGTTTTGTCGTTTCTTGACTTTTTGTTTGGATTTGAGAGGATTTTATTTTCTTGAAATCAATGGTGCATGAAGAATTATGCTTTAAGTTGAATTAATTATGTTTTGATATGAATTTCATTGCATCTTGATATATAGTTTTTAGTGTGATGGAACTTAGGTGTCAATTTGAACTGTGGGACATAATTAGGAAGTTGTGATTAGACAATGTGTGTGATCGGTGGTCATATACTTCGTATATGGAACCATTTTCTTATATGATTTTTCAATAAAAAAAAAAAAAAAAAAGAAAAAGAGAGAGAAAAGAAAAAGAAAATCATTGTTGTGAAATAAGTGGGCTTAAAATTCGAATAAGGGGCTCTACCCCTCTTGCTTGTGTTGTCTCTCGAATGGAGACTCTATGCTATGGGTATAGATATCTACGTTAGGATACTCGAGTGTACAACTTGAAGGTTCCACCTAACGATTATTGTCCTATAATCGGTTTTAAGTTCCACACGTTTTATTTATTTGTATCATTGGGATATCTTACATGAAAGGGAACCATATGAGTTGTATATTGATTTCTGAAATCATGTTGAGTCGAAGCACAGCTATTCTATGATAAGTCATGTTTAGATTGATGAATGAGGATCATTATATTGAGAATTGTATTATTGAGATGCATTGAAAGGATGTGAATATGTGATTGATTCTTTTTGAAGTATTGATTCCATGTGTACCATTCTTTTCAAGAAACTAAAGTTTGCTCAAGGACAAGCAAAGAGTTAAGTGTGGGGGTGTTGTTTTGCATGTTTTTGTTTTGTTTTCGACGATTTGGTTCCTTTTTGGTTATATTTGAATATCTTTTATTGGAATCATGTTCGTTTGTGTTTTGTGTAGGGAATGATTGCGTTTGAACCATATCGTATATAAAGAGCGCACCAAGCGCCGGACTCGGCGTAGCCGGCCGCTGGTGCGCATCGCGTCGCTCGGCATCAAAGAAGAAGACCCGTCCGACGCTGCTTGCGCCCGTGCTGGGTTCGCTTCCGAGCGCCCGCGTCCGGCGCAGCTTGCGTCCGGCTGGTTCGCTTCAAGCGCGCCACGTCCGGCTGCTCGCTCGCCCCGGCGCTGGGCGCCCAATGCATAATCGTCCGAGAGCACCGCGTCCGGCCGCTTGCTCGCGCCGGGCGCTGGCGAGACTCCGCGTCCGTGTTGGCCCGCGTCGGGCTGGGAGACCTTTGCAAGATTCGTCCCGAGACTCCGTGCGTCCGGCGCTGCATCGTGTCTGGCGCTGCGCCTAACGTGAAATTTGTACAGAGACTCACCGCGTCCGGCGCTGCGTTGCGTTCGACGCTGGACCCTGTTTCCGAGAGTTGACGAGTCCGGCGCTGGCTTTGCGTCCGGCGTTGGGCGAGGCGCGTTTCGCCTTGGTTTTGAGCATGCGCGTCTGGCGCTGCGCGTTATTTTTCGAGCGCTATAAATACGTGTTTTAACGCTGAAACCCTAGTTACCTTCATATTTATTATTTTTAGTTTTTTGGATTCTAGGACGCCTCCTCTCGAGAATTCTCTCCTGTTCTTCAAGTATTTCATATATTGTTCTTTATTTCTTTGGATTGAGATTCAAGATTATTGTACGGATTATTGCTATTGAATTCCTATTCCGGAACTTTAATTCATCGTTCGTTCTTTTCCGTAAGTTTTCTTCATCGCTTTCTTTCGTGTTCTCGAAATCCTTGATATTGATTTATATGCTTTGATGTTAATTCATATTGGTATTGCTTAATTATTCTTGTCTTCCATTTAATCTATTCGATTTATGCCTAGGATTCATCATATTGATTCTATTTTCTTCAACCTAGGGTTTAATTCTTGTCTAGATAATTTCTTCGCTTTGTCAATTTCCGCCTAGTTAATTCGTCATTCTTTCTTTAATAATTCATCGCCTAGGTAATCAAACAACCCTTTGTGATTAGAGTGTTTAGGAATTTAATTGCTTTCATGTGATAACTTAGTAACGCCCTGTTAAGTTTTCCTTGAGAGACGACTCGGATTAACTTGCTCGCTAGGACGACCTCGTTAGATTGCAAGGGACTTTATTAGTGATCTTTTTAAGTCCAAACAAGTTCCTCCTCATCCTCTTCATATTGGTGTATCTATCGTCATTGTGGAGCATGACTGTGAATTTTCTCTTGATTTTGGCATCAATTTTGTTCGTGTTTTCGAGCAGGCCCACCTCCTATGACAACTTTCTTGGAACACCGTTGTTGGAGCAGCGATGAAGGTTGGAAGATGACGGTGGATGAGAGAGGACTAAATGGAGCTTTAGGCGTAGCAGTAATCCAAAGCGGAGTTTTCTAGGAACTTGTATAAGAGGTATTCAACATGGAAGATTCGAGATACGCCACCACCATCCATTACTAGTGGTGGCGGAGTGTCATCGCTGGCAATGAAAGGCATCAGAATCGAAACAACCCCCCTACCGCATGTGATCTATTTTCCCACAATCACTCCTCTGCCCACTCTTGCTGGTCCCTTTCCCGCTCCCCCTCCACGCTTTCCATCACCCTCGTCGAAGCTTTCTCTTCGCGCCGTCGCAATAACGATGCAGATCATTGAGGTGCTCCATCTCTTTCCCAGCGCCGCTATTGCGCTTCCTGTTACTATTCGTTGAGCAAAGCGTCCCTTTCTAGCACCGCTGCGGGAAGCTATATCTTTTTCTTCATCGATCGGTGCACCACTTGCACGGCGCTTGTGAAGCATGAACAACCATCATTGCCAATTTGCAGCCCCGTCAGTTGGAAGTGGTGCATGAAAAGTAATTGCCGGAGAAATTTGGGAGGGATAAGGTGGGGAAAATAAAGGTATTTAGGCCATAATAGATTGAAATTATAAAATTTTAATTTAGATATACCCATCAAAATAAAAAATATTTTTTTATAAATTTTTGTTAACATAATTAAAGGTTCCGTTTATCACAACGGAGTTTATTTTATTTATTCGAATGATAGGGGTTAAGTTGCACAAATCATAACCAATTGAAGTTTATGCGATTTTCTTTTTTAGCTTAATCCATTGATTTTGAACATCAACATCAATCACTTTTCAAATTCAATTGCGCTTCAAAATCGGTGATTGGAAAAAGTGATGATAACATAAAGTAAATAATTTTGCGGCATCATGGTTGATCATCAGGATGTCTTCTTTTTGAAAGCCCCTTCACGTTCCATTTGTGATTCTTATTTAGTATTTTCATAATCAGATTTAGAAGTTGAAATGGTGGTTTTTATTCTCTACTGTCCACTCAATTTATTTTTTTCTCTGTTGAGGAATTGGTGAAAGGAATTGAGAGAAAAGGTTATGACAGAGAGACTTTGTTATATCCATATTTTTCTTTACTCAAAGGATTATTGTTTTATTAGGAATTTTAGTTAAGGGTTATAGGGGTGAAGTAGTATTTTCAATTTATTAGTATTTTTATTAGTTTAACAAATAAAAGGTAATAATTTTTATTATTTCAACAAATAAAATGTTATAGTAAGTAAAAATGAGGTCTAAGTATAGAATTATCCTCAATCTATCTGTCACAATCCGCTATTCCTGAGAACGGCTTAGCCAGAGTTGTGATTTAGGATGAGAATTAAGAAGCAGGGTATGATGTAGCCCACAGTTTGAGGTCTCAAGATCCAATTGAAGTTCCCATTGGGTCAGTCATAAGAGCACATGCCAAGAAATTTAAGAAGATGTTGAATGTACTGGTCAAAGAAGTTTGAGTTCAAGAGCAGTCAAGGAAGCCCATTGGAGACAATGGATTTAGAGCTCCAAGAATTATCACTATGATTTTATATAAGTGGACTGATTCGTGAAGATTTATTTTGTTAGGAGGAAGCCCACAAATTTGAAGTATTTGGGACGAGTTTTGGGGCTTTTATTTTCGTAGATATATTTTCTTTATTTTCGTAGAGAGAGTTTTACACTACTACAAATATACCTTTTCTCTACATTCTCATGACTACGCTTTTCTTAAAAACGTGGTCTATAGATATAGACTACGCTTTTTATCAAAACCGTAGTCTATGTGCGAATTTTTTCATATAGACTACGCTAACAAAAGCGTAGTATATGTCGTAGTCTATAGCTGGTATAGACTATGCTTAGAAAGCGTAGTGTATGTGCGTGTTTTAATAAAAAGCGTAGTCTATGTCATAAATTAAAAAAAAGGAAAATAATAAAAACAAAACAAAACAATCTCTCTCTTCCTCTTCGGTTTGTCTCTCAATCCCCCCTTTTTCCATTTTTCTTCTTCACCCTCCACCAAATCAGAACTCCCATAAGATCCAAAACAAAAACCTCCCCCTTCCCCCAATTTTTTTTTTCTCTCTCCACCGTGAATGGGCAACGGCCACGCCACCCGCCGCCGCTGCCGTCCGTTACAGCCTTCCCTCCCATTTTCTCTTCGATTAGTTAAGAACTAACTGAGTTGGTTATAGAATCGAGGTGAAGCTCAAGGGTTCTGCAAATTTGCTCAAGAGTACTTCCAGTTGGAATTAGGTGGTCCATTTGAATTTTTAGGGAAAATTGTATTTTAATGGCATACGCAAAGAATTCATCGTGAAAGGGTCACGAAGATTATTGGCATTTCAAGTATGTTCCATGCCTCAGTAGCTTTAGATTTTAGTCCTCCTCGAATTACTACTTTTTGTATTTGATCTCTCCGCTTAAGATAGTAACCCCTTAAGCTTTCGTGGATTTCGATTATGGCGGGGCGAGCGTAGCACCACCACCACCATTCACCGACGCAGTGTTGAATAATTTCAACGAAATCAAGTTGCTCAGATAGAGCTTCCCACCGGGAATTAGGGATTGATGAGGCGCTTTGCTTAAATGGAAGGTCAATTTGGCTCAACTCTCGATAGTTGCGTGATTCTCGGAGCTTGACGTCGTGCAGAGGCGCAAATAGCAAAGAACAATTGTTGCAATAGTAGTAGTGATAATGGGGTGGCGCTGAATCTAAATTAGAGGACCAATCCTCAAAATCCCCAAATTTCTGAAATTTCCTCCCTCAAAACTCGGTTTCTCTCACTCTGCCGGATAGTCCTCCGGAAAGGACTTAGAGTCACCACCGCTTCTAGTAGATCGCTCAACAAGCAGTTTGTTAGCCCATGGTCGCGTCTCCAGACATCGCCTGCTCCGTCGTGCGCTGTCGCTGCTCTGCCTCGCCGCGCCGTCCTACCTCCCGTCCTTGGTCTTCCCCCGGTGTCGACGCAACCCAACGACACAAACCCACCTCACTCAAGCACAACAGAACATCCTTTTCCCATACCCCTCTTCGATTTACAACACAACAACAAGAAGCAACAAGACACCAAAAACGACCTCACTCATATCAGGAAGCTCCAAAGACAACACGCTCAAGTTCAAAGTTTAAAGTCGGTAATTTGTCTTATCTATTTCCTATTTTTCCTCTCGACCGCTATTTTCTCAGACACCTCAAGATATATAGCAAAAGACTTCATTATAAGTGTATAATGCTATATTTGGGTTTCTATCTTGGATTGTCGAAGAAGATTAACTATCGCATTCATGAGATATATATAGAGTGAGCATGTTTCTTGTTTTCTACTTTAGTTGTAACATGGCATAAGCATATTGATTTCAAAACGTTGAATAGAAAGCAAACCTTTGCAAGGTTTGTGCTTTGGTTTTCTGTGGGATTTGTTTTATGGTTTTTCAAAGTAAATTGGTTGTAGGGACTAGATGTGTTTGAATAAGAGGAAAAAGAAACTCACTCGATTTCTAGTCCATATTTATATTGGGTTATGAATATTGTACTTTGCTTGAATGTAGACTATTCTTCACTTGTTTCGAATATAGTCTGAGCATCCGCTTTTGATAATAAAGATCTCTCTTGTTTCTCTTGGTGCTTTGTATTCGATCGATTTGATTTGTAGTGCATATGCTTGTTGCATTATTTTTCTCGATGTAAGATATACAATTTGTTTTCTCGAGGTCAGCAGATCACTATTTTTGGTTTAACAAGTGGTTAAGAAATGTAAACCATTTATCATCTCAAGCCTCAACATACACCTAATTTGTTAAAAGGAGACCGACACCTCAAAGGATGTTGATTTCTTCATGTTCCAAGACCATTCGCATTACATGAAGTGTTGATGAAAAATGATATAAGATATATATATATATATATATATATATATATATATATATATATCAACCGAGTGAGTAGTACATATCATTATTCATTACAAACAAATCAACCGAGTGTTCTCGCTTGGTTAGATTAATGATAATTTGTATGTTGCAAAGGATATATGTCGCTCGAATACATAATGCACGGGCGATATCATCAAGACCGACATCTTTAGCTTTGGAGTGTTAGTTTTGGAAATCATGAGCGCGAAAAAGTACTACTCAAAATGGGAAACCGAGGACCTCGACTTTTGTAAGTATATGGATATGGAAAATTATATAGATGCATCATTTGCTAATATATTTAAGGCAAAACTTGTGTGCATCCGGATGTACGATACATCCACCTCCCTTAGAATTTACTAATCCCCAATCCGGGTTTATTAATATTCAATTAGGACTAATAAACCAGAGTGTGCCTCTATGTTTAAATAGACGTATCGAAATGTTGATTTCGCCGTACATGGGAAAACCGGCGCAAGCGGACACCGCAAATAACATAGATCCTATGTTTGAGGCGGCTCACTTCATTACTGTGCCATGTTGAGATGCATTCACATTGGTTTGTTGTGCGCTCGGGAAGATCCCGCTATGAGGCCAACAATGGCATCTCGTAGTTCTTATGCTTAGTAGCTCCACCGTAGACCGCCAGCCCTTCGAGGCCTTCATTTTGGCGACTTTATCTCGATCCATCGATCCAAATGTTTCACCACCCGTAGTGATTCAAGAGATTCGATCGAGCGTAACATCACAAGCTAGGCCCGCACATCTCAAGGTTCTTCACGAAATGATGTATCATCATCGAGTGTCTTTGGTTTATACAACCATTTGTAACATCTTTTATCCCAATGTACATTAAATATCCGGCTATTCGTGTTCTGGATGGATTATTTTACGATTGATGGCTGATCTTGTTCTCTTAGCGCAGTTCCCTGGCTACCGATCTGTTCCGACGAATCGGTGAGCTCCTCGACGATCCACCGACGACGGCTCTCTAACACCGACCTTCACCTTCGGGGCGGTTGGGCTTGGATCCGGGAGCGCGGGTGAACATCGGGCGGCGCGAGCCTTTACGATGGTTAGAGACGCAACTCTTTATTCTTCATTTTTCGATTGCTTATACAATTGTTTTCCAATTGCCAATGTATATTCGTGAAACGTGTTTATCTTAGATACTAGCTGCAGATTGCGGATTTCATTTTTATTCAATGAATAGACCTTAAAACCTAAGTGTCAAGCGACTCAGATCCTAAAAAGAAGCTTCTGAGCTAGTTTGGCCGCCTCACCAAGATTATCGGGTTCTTTTACTCTTTTTGTTTAGATTCTCACCGGAACGGAAGACCCATACCTTATGAATGATAGTAAATTCACATATCCGGTTTATCCGATGACTTAAACATACACGTAATTTTTAGCGAATTCACCATTAAGGATTGTATCACAAGCCATTGTTATTTTCTTAGTTTACATATTATCATTAGTGTTACTTTTCGACTTTGCATAATTGCCACAACAAATGTACTAACGATTATGGGTTTGCAATTTCTTTAATTGAATAAGCCCTCAACTTTGTTTTGTCATATATCCTTTTGTCAGGTGAATTTTTTAATTGTTTGTGTAAATAACTCGCTATTATGGAAACATGATATCCGGTATGTGAGCTTCTATTTGAACTGGATGGTATAGAATGAAAAAAGATCCCTAAATGCTATGGAGAATATATCCGCATCGCATTTTTGTTTTGTTTTGTGATTTTTCTTAGAACTTAAATTCGATATAAATTAAATGGATAGACAATATTTCTTGTCAATCATTCTAGAAATTGCTTTCCTACTTAACCGCATGAAGAAACTCTAAATATGAGATACTCTACCATAGGAAGCTTTATTATGTGGGATAAAATTGATGCTTCAAGTTTGCTTATTGAGATTATAGAACTTACCGGTTCTTAACATGGTGTAGCTCATGCCGACTTTTTAGCCGCAAAAGAATGCGGAAAATCGACAACGATGGGCGATTGACTATTCTAACTCAAAATATACACAATCTTAGAGTCGATTTTCATTTTATCTTAAAGGATGCTTTGTCGCTTAAGGAGATGGATCCTGCAAAAGCACCGCAAAATGGCCGATCTTGATTATGTTTAGAATAAGGTAATTTCGAGATCCGAGTGTACTTGTGACGATATATCTATTCTACTTTGAGAATTTAGCATTTTCTATTTCTTGAAAAGCTAGCTAGCTCCTCGGTCAGTTTATAAACCAGGGGAAGGTTACTATCATAAAAACTGACTTTTCCACTAGTTAAGCTTGGTCATAGATGAAGTATGCTTTGGTTCTTAAAATGCAAAATAACATATAAGCTTCTTAGGTCTAGCCTCACACTCAATTCTTGTTTTGCATGGGAGATGATTCCTTTGTCATGAAGCTTGGTGAGCAAAGACAGAGTGGGGAGGAATGCGCTTCAATAATTTTGAATGTAGAATACAAAAGACGGTCGTCAAGATCCCAACAAATCGATCTACGTGCTTGTTTGTGTTACTTTAAATAAGTTCTTATTGTAGTTCATACATCCCACTATTTCTATTCTTTCTTTGGTAAGCTAGTTAACAACTTTAAGAATTGTGACTACTTATTTTACATGTATGTGCATGTAAAACCTTGTATGTGCATTACATGTGGTGCAACATAACATTATGGATGAATTCCGTTCTCAATTTTGAGAATAACCCATCACCGTGGATCAATGGTGTTTCCTTAGAGAGGTTGACGCCATTGATGAACTCGCCTACCGGCGAGCTTGCTTTGAAATGTGTGTATTTGTGGTAGTATCTAATTACTATTAATTGCTCAAGGGCAATTTTTATGTTTAATGCAAAATCGGAGAAAAGAGGAAGAAGAACCTACTGGAAAATTGTAAAGGTATTTTCATTTATCAAATCACATTTGTTTTATGTCGATTTCATATATATCTACATCTTGCTAATATTTGATATTTTAAAAGTGTCCAAGACAACCCGATTCCAAGCAATGCGGGTTCTTTGTACTACGCTCATGAAAGATATAATTGAAGAAGTTATGAAGAGTGGTTCCATTTCTTTACGCTCACATGTAAGATAAACATTTCATTTCTTTAATATAATCATTTTTTGTTACAAGAGTGCTAATATTCTATTTTTGAATTGTTAATAGTTTCAAATCGGTCTTACTCTCAAGAGGACGCTGATGAAGTTCGCATCGAACGGGCAAATTTCATGCTTCTTCACATATAGTCTTGTGATGTTTTAGTTGTAAGTTATCGATCTTTTGAATTATTTTGTCTTGTGATATGGGGATCTGATCTTATTGTTTTGTTATGTGACGTGCATAGTATTTTGTATAGTATTTTCAGTATAGTGATTTTGTAGTCGTAATGAAAACAGATTGTATATTTTTGTATAGTGATTCTATAACCGTAATGAAAATGATTGTATATTTTTGAATAGTGATTTCAACGTAGTCGCAAGTATATTTTAATCTCATTTGCTTGTGCGTTATTAATTGTACAGTGTTTAAATAAAGAAATTAACTACTATTGAAATTGAAAAACCGTAGTTGTTATTAAATCGACTACGGGTTGTAATAGAAAAAGCGTAGTAAATTTGGCATTAAAGCGGTATAGACTACGCCAGTAAGTGCGTAGTCTAAGTGAGAAAAGCGTAGTCATATTGGTATAGACCACGATAAAAAGCAGTAGTCTATGTGCGAAATTTTGTGTGATCAGTGGGGTGATAGACTACGCCGTGGCGTAGTCTGTGAGAGAAAGCATAGTCTATATTGGTATAGACTCACGACAAAAGCGTGGTCTATGTGCGGTTTTTATGTAGTGCGTTTGCAGTATAGACTACGCAAAAGCGTAGTCTATGTGAGAAACGTGGTCTATATTGGTATAGACTCACGACAAAAGCGTAGTCTATGTGCAAAATTTTGTGTGTTCTGTCAAGATAGACTACGCCGTGGCGTAGTCTATGTGAGAAAAGCGTGGTCTATGGTGGGTATCGACTACGACAAAAAAGCGAGTCTATGCTACGCTGGTTTTCTCTACACCACTTTTGTCTACACTCCAACACACATAGACTACACATATTATGTAGTCTATACTTGCTTTTTCTAGTAGTGTTAGAATTAGGGTTTGCTTCCTCATTGTGTAAGAATTTCATTTCCTTATACTGTTAGGATACCTTATGAGTAGGACTGAATTTCACTCTATAAATAAGGCTTTATGTTGGACGAATTAGACATCAATATCATCAATAAATTTCGTGAATTTTTATCTCTCTTTAATGTTCTACGAATCTTTGCCAATCATCATGAGATTCAATATCGACTTATCAAACCGATCACATCCCCGTTTGTGGCGTTTAATTCTATTCTAATGTTCGTGTCTTCAATGACAATTAGGTCGAGATTTTCTATATTTTAGTTCGATTATTTTGTAAGGGTTGAGTTGTGGAACTTCCATCTTTGTTTGATCCTTTGGGCAAATAAGTTTCTCATCGTCAACCATCAACAACGAGATTCATATCTGGGTAGAAAGGGGGAAATAGGTCGTTGTTCATACATCTTGAAGGAAATACTTACTTTTATTGATATCATAAGATCTCGAGGGTCAAATTGGAATAATTTACATATTGAAATCAGTCGATAATACTCTACAAAAGAATTTGATTTAATCTTAAAAGAGGAGTTGTTCAAGAGTTATAATATCGTAACATACTTCAGAGTGTTTGCAATGTTTCATGTGAGATCACATATGAAGATGTACACTCAATGTATACATTCTATTCACTGACAAAACAACTTCACTCAACACTGCTTCATTCCATCACCAGCTCAACCTGCATATGAAAAACGAGTATGCAGGGTGGTTGAGTACAGAGTACTCATTGGAAACATGTCAAATGTATTCATCATTCATCAGTTAAATTGTCCTTCCAATATTTTCACTTCATTCCCCGGCACGACGGGCTCGTATTCCTTTAAGAAGTTGGCAAAATCGAAGATGTTATCCAAATTCAAGTAATTGTAGTAAAACCTAACCTGTTGACCCTTTGGCTTGAAGCACCCTGCTTCCTTTACGTACAACTAAGGTTTTAATTCCTAACTCATCAAATCAAGTAGACAGACTTCTAGGTGACGTGGCCCTTTCCTGACATCATCACACCGGGGATCCACTTTCAAAAACAAAAAAGAGAGGAAATAGAAGCTCTCATCCTTTTGTCAATCCAACATCGTGAGGTAGAACAACATGTTTTGCTGTCAATATTTGAAGTCGGTCCCCCAAACTTCGACAACTTCCTGCGGGTAACATCATCCTCGCGGTATGAATGGGCGTCAACAACGATCCAAACTTGGATCCTTCAACACCACTCGAAGTGTGCTGGAACATGAAACTCGATTGAGAACCACCAAAACTGGATCCCACGGACCCAACCGTCAACTTGCTGAACAACATAGTAGAGACCAAAGAAACCACTGAAAATGGAATCGATTGTTGAACCACTAAAAGTGAAACCAATAATCGACCCAGAAGACGTCTATCCAATGGTTGATCCCGAAGGCGTCGAACCAAATGTGGCAAAAGCTAAAAAGGAAATATTTTTACATACAAAAGTATCTTTAATTTCATAAGCCATACTATTTTACACACAAAACACAATCCCCAATAGTCTACGTACCCAAAAACAATGAGTCACTTAGAGCGGGATGGAGGTAGTATTATATAGAGATACACACTTCTTGCGTTGATTACCAACAATTCCTTATCATGTTAGAGAGCTTTCTCTTGGAGATTTTGTGGTGTTTTACCCCAAGAGTTTAGTTCAATTAATTAAAAACTAGTAGATTTGGAATAAAAATATATGGAGATCATTGTAACTACAATTTTAGCTTTTTTGTCTTTTCACTTATAGGCTTGTTAATATGTATTTACCAAAATGTCAATAGTATACAGTACTGACATTCCCGAGGGAGTGACGACGCTCTATATCATTTGAAATTCATTGAGAGTACACTAGACAGGACAAACAACAAATACATGCAATTTGAGGGTTTTGCTATCTAGTTAGTGAATTTGTGTTCTTTTATCCCTTCCTAGTGGTTTTGATTATTTTGTTTTTGCTTAAGCAAAGTGAATTGGCTTTTGCTCTTCATTCTTGTTACTAATTTCCTAGAACTATTGTCATTATTATTGTACTTGAATGCATATGTACCCTTTTGGGCAAGTGAAAGTCACTTGCTGGGATACAGTCTTTGAGGAACATATGGAAAACATATATCCCCAAAACCATAATTCTATAAATTCTTCTTCTTCTTCTTCTTCTTCTTCTTCTTCTTCTTCTTCACAAACCATAGTATATCAAAGGAAGCAATAAAACTAAAATTTGCCCCCATGAACTTAGCTCAATTGGTTAAAAGCTAAGATTTGGAACAAACAATAAAACTTAGTTTGCTCACTCACTTGATTCAAAGGCCGTGTTTTTGTGCAGTAGGCCCTTCTCATGAAGCGCACGATCACGCCTAAACTGTCCAACTTCACATGAAAAGGCTAACTAATCAACAATAAAGAGGGTGTTTGGCTGAGCTTATAAGCTATTTATGAGCTTATAAGTTGCTGCAAAGTGTTTGGTAAAATAATGTAATGTCCCTAACTTTTAATTAGTAATTAATCGATGATTAAGATTAAACAGGGCATTGCATCCTTAATAAGGAAGAAATTATACATGCTTAAGATTTAAATTATATAGTTTCACGTAGTAAAATGAAATGTGATCGACAATTGAATTCTAAAAGTTTGAATAAAAGATTTTTGTTTAGAAATTTAAAATATTATGTAGATTGATTATTTGATCTTAATGATAAAATAAATGCTATAACTATAGAAAAGTTTACATTGTGCTATTATATGTGTTATATTCTCATGTTATATAGTAAATATAATTTTAAGAATATGAGATTATAATGTGATTAGTTTTACTTCCTAAAGTAATGAAAACAAGAAAATAAGTCATATGTATAAAGTTAGTATCATTAAATAAAATATCTATACATATCATATTATTAATGTTAAGTTGGATAAATATGAATTTAAGAGCATTTAATGAAGAATGCTCTAGAAAAAGGATGAATAAGCATGCATTAAATTAAAACTTGGAGAATAAGCATATATTAAATTAAATCAAAAATAAAATAGAATTTGTTATATAAATATACCATCTCCATACTATTCAATACTTTCTAAAATCCTCCCTTTTGCTCCCAAAAATCTCGAAAACACACACACACACACTTGAAGAAAAACTTTGATCAAGCCTTTTAATTCCAAATTTTCATCCTTAAGCTTGATATTAAGTTGGAACAAAGGTATATTTCTATCTTTCCTTCAATTCTTAAGCTTAATTATTGTTGATAAATATGTGATGATATTGATGATATGAAGTGAAGAATTAAGTGTTATGTGAGAATTATTGATGATTATTAATGATATATGGTGATATTGATGAATTAGTGTAGAAGTAATGAAGTATTGATGAATTAATTATAAGATTTAAGTTGGAATTAGAAAACCCTAGTTGTTGAGCTTTGAATTAAAGTGATGATATGTTGATGTTATGTTGGAAATTAGTTTGTAATTACGTGATTAAGCATGTTTAGGTAAGTAATTTGAAAGAAAATCTAATGAAAATAAATTTAGAATATATATGTATATTTTCGAAAATTTCAAAAATTTGGAGAAGTGATATGTTGATTTTATTTTCTTCAATTAACCTGATATATGAGTTTAATATGATGATTTAAGCATTATGTGAATTAATTAGAATTTTCTAAGATAATATGTGAAAAATGGAAAAAATTAGTTTACATGTTTAGTTGACAAGTTCATGTTAAAGTTGAAATATGCTATTGTCATTGTTGTTTAAGGTTAATATATGATAATTAGATGAGAAATTGAAAGAAAGTTGAAGAAAAATATGGTTTATACATATGGTAGGGTTTTCGAAAATTTTGAAAGAAAAAGGGGAAATTTAAAGATTTATGTTATTCTTTATAAATTATATGGATTATGAATTTAATATGTAAATAAGGACTAATGAAGCTTAATTGAGAATTTTAAAACTAAGAAAGTGAAAAGCTAAAGCTTATGTACATATTCATGTCGAAATGAATTCATGTTTTGAATAAGTCATGTTATCTGATATTGGTTAATTAGAAATGATTTACAAACTTAAAGTATAATGATAGTAAGAGAAATGCTATTTCAAGTATGTTGATGGCCTATTGCTTAAATGGTAATGAAAAAGTTTAAATTAGGCGATTAATTGAAAAGTTATGCATAAATAACTAAAGAAAAGAATGTGAATTTAGTTCACTAAAGTATAATTATAAAATAATTATCAATCGTTCATTTGATACCAAAGTAGACTCCTAAGAGTCGAATAAGATAAATATGTGAAGAAAGTTTAAAGAATAAAAGGATGCAATGACCCGAAAGATTTAAAATTCTTATAGGCGAAAGTTTAGACAAAAGTGTCTAAACAAAACATAAGAGAAGAAAAGAGTGAATAAGAGGAAATTCATATATGTTTGATAGATAAGAAATGCCCTTTATGTGAGTACTGATATTATCGATTAATCTAATGTATATCGAAAAAGGGCAAGGCGATTAAAGAGGAAGAAGAAGAAGAGAAAGGGACGTTTATTAAACTTATCGAGTAAAGTTTACAGGTGGGATTTCTAACGAAATATGGCACGTGCTAAATGTTATAATTTTGTTATATGTTGCATTGCATTGAAAATTATTGACTTGCCAAAATTTTGAGCATGATGCATTACCTATACACGGAAAAAGAAAGAAGGAAAAGAAAGAAAGAAATAAAGAAAGAAAGAAAAGAAAGAAAGTATGAATGAAAGAATGTACCGACGTCGGTTATGATATGGACCTTCGGGTCAAGGTGTGTTTGAGAATAAGGCCTACTTCTCAACACAAAGAAAGTACGTGGATATGGGAATAGAAAGATGTCTGCAGACAAAGATCATGCATATGCATTTGTTTTAATGCTATGAAAATGAAAGCAAGTAATTGTTTTATTACAAAAATCATGCACAGGTTTTTCACTAAAACTCCCGTGTATTGCAAAGTTACGGCAAGTCAATCTTATAGCTCTAAGAGCAAAGTTTTAAATGTTTTCGGCATGTGTCCACTGAGTGCTTATGTACTCACGCCCTGTATGTATTTCTAAACATGCAGGTTGAGTTGGGACCGTGGAGATGGAATTGGAAAAAGGAACACTGTGGTTGTCATGGTTTTTGGTTTCTGTCGTATATGTTCGAAACATCACTTGTTATTCCGTCTATTTCATACGTTTGGTTGTGATTGTTGAGATTGAACTCTTGGATATTACTTGTTGATAAAAACATTTTGAATCGCTTGGTACTCGTGGTTTGGAGTTGAACTCCTTCATGTCTTTTATTACTTGAAGAAAACTTGGTTTGGTTGGTTATTTTAAGACATGTCTGAAAACTTTGGAGTCAAACTTGTCTTAATACTATGTTGTTTAATTGCTTGTCTTGAACGAATGCTTATGATTCCTTCAATTTGTAGTTAACTGAAAATGTCACATGAGTTGTTATATTTTGCTGCTCGGAGTTATATGTCTTCATACATATATCTCAACTACCTTTTTTGTTGCCACACTCTGACCTAAATGATCATTATGTGATTGTGGTAACTGTTGAAGAAAAATCCTTTTTGGGACAAAAGTCGATTGTCTTTAATTATCCTATCACCGTTATCCTTCTATTCACTCGACTTCATGGAAAAAAATTATGTTGTCCTGATCGAAATTAAAATCTCAATTGATGACACTCATTATCTAGTCTCCATATATATCATTGTCGCATCATCTTAGGGAATATTCCTATGGTCATTAGTTCCAATGGTTCATGAAGAGTCATTAGTTACAGCTTAATCTCTTGATTAAGAAGTTGGGCTGTGACAAATAAGCTCCTAATAGCTTATAAGCTGTGAAAATAAGTTCCAACAATTTATAAGTTTCCTAAAAATAAGTTGCTCAACCTCAATTTATTTTTTCATAAGCTTAAAATAACCATGAATTTATCAAAATAACCTTATTATATTTCGTTATTTCATACATATACACTACTAACTTCACATCTCGTCAATTTTATCTCTCTAACTCACTATTATTTCTCTACCTTATAAGATCAATTATCCAAACACTTTAACAACTTATAAGCTCTTAAGATATTACCTTCTATAAGCTTTTGAAACATCTTATAAATTCTCTAAAATAAGCTTAGCCAAACACCCCTAAGAATTCTTTTATGTTTGTTTAGTTCACACTGATTAATATTTGTTTAGCCATCCCTAGGCTAGGCGTTCTTCAAACTTCCATTTTATACTTTTAATGTCTGCAGCAGATGGAATTAAATAAAATTCTTAATGTAATAAATTATAACTGTTGCAATATATTGGGTATTCAACAATTGACTAATCCTTCAACTCGGAACACAACCTGCATCAAAATATTATATGTTAGCTTTCAATACTAATGAAAATTATATGATTAGCTACAGATATTCATCCATGTGTATAAATAAAGTAGAAACTTAAGCATCTCTGTTTATCTTTTATAAGGCACCAAATTTGAATCCGAATATAATTAAGAGTCTGGAAACCGGGCCAAAAATCAAAACTTTGGTTATGATAGGATACGGCCCAAACACTAGGCCCAAGCATCGAGCCCAATATCAATTGGCCCAGACATCAAGCTCGGCCTACGAGAGTTCGGTCCAGGAAGACTCCTAAACCAACTACAACTCAAATCTCGCAAGTGGAGACGTAGAAGATTCGGATATCTAAAGGAATTCTGGATGCATATCTAAAAGAATCCTTATAAGAGAAGACTTTGTATTAGAGTCGAACTCAATATCATTGTGAATAAATAGAGGCTAGATTAGATGGAAAAGATCAGCTACACTTTTTGTAATCGCTCCTCATATTATCAAATACACACATACTCTCTCACCCCGTGGACGTAGATCTTTTTAACAGATCGAACCACGTAAATTCCTTGTGTTCTTCGCGTATTTAATTTCCTAACGAAAACAAGATCGATCACTGGCGCCGTCTGTGGGAAGCGAAATTTTATGTTTTCGGTCAACCTTTGTTTACAGGGAATCAATCACGACGATGAATACCAGAAGTCTCACATCCAGAGCCGCTATCGGCAACAACAACGGCGGCAGGACGCGCCGAGCTCGGCTTGGGAAAAGCCCGGTCAGAGAACCAACCCCCGAAGGGCATATCCAAAGCCTCGACGAGCAAGGTCATCCCATCCTGCATGAGGAAGCAGAGTATAATAGCGAGGAGGCCGCAACAGCAACCGAGAGGAACCTCCAGCTCAGCAGATAAGCCTTGACGAGGCAGTTAAATGATTCCTTGAAAAGAACAAGGAAAGCTTATCCAAGACCTCGGTAGAGAGCAAGGTCGGCACCATCACGAAGATAGGGCGCGAAGCCTCGTCAAGGCATGAGGTAGCACAGCGAGGTGAATCCCCCAGCCTCCGGATGATAGGCGCTCATACCTCTACATGGGTTGGGGCCCAAACCAACCGTGCAAGGGACGAACAGCGTGGGACAGGACGTCGTGATCGCCGCGAGGTCGGCCCCCGTCATCAAAACGAGTTCGGTCGACGAACTCCGCCTCACTCCCCGGAAGGCGGGTTCGATGGATACGGGAAAATAATTACCCCGTTCTCAAACGAAATACTCGACACTCCCCTCCCAGACAAGTACAAGGTGCCGTGCATCGCCCCCTATGACGGACTGAGGGATCCGCAAAACTTCCTCTCACAATTCCAGTATAATATGATCAACCAACGCCTCAACACCATCCATATGTGCAAACTCTTCTCGGAATTACTGGTCGACAACGCCCGCCGGTGGTTCGACAGTTTACCTTCTGGGAGTATTGGATCATACCGCGACCTGATGGAAGCCTTTCATCGAAGGTTTTCCAAAAGGCGAGTCAAACGGCATCGGCACATCTCCTCACACGGTGGCGAGGCCTAAACGAGTCCATTAGTGACTTTATGACCGTGTTCAACAAGGAGAGCACGAAAGTCGAAGACGTGGCGATCTCCTCATCATCTCGGCCTTCCAAAACGGCATCTTGCGGGGCCCTATAAAGAGATTGTCAATCACGAACCTCGTCTGCGTCGAGCGATGACGCATAGCGCATCGGTTCGCCAAAGCGGATGGCGATAGAAAAAGCACAGCGAGCAGGTGGAACCCTCTGACAAAGGGAGGAAAGAAGATGGCTGAGGAGACCGAAACCAAGACCGACGAAGTGCCTTGGAAAGGATCGTCGCCCAATAGAGTCTAGGCTCGGCCGCATGAATAACCCGGGCGACCCAAGATACATCCTCGACGAAGTCGAGGGCCGATATCTACGAGCTCCACATGAACATGTTCAAGAAGCCTCGACCAATGACAAGGGGGTCAAAGCGCCAATCCAAGGACAAATATTGCTCCTTCCATGAGGATTATGGGCACGACACTGAAGAATGCAGAGACCTCATGGTAGACATCGAAAATTTAGTGCAGGACGGAGTCCTAAAGAAGTACCAGGCATGGCCGCCGGTGGTCAAGACTGAAGCCCCTACCGAGGTCGGAAGAGAGCAAGAGAGAGAGAGAAAAGCGTGCCCTCACAAGAAAACAAAGCGCGACACTGACGAAGAGGGAGATGACGAGCCCCAATACGACGGGATCATCTCCACCATCACGGGGCTCCCTCGCGGAGTTACAAAGTCCTCTCTTAAGGCTGAGGCCCGAAGTCCCCATACCAGCGAACCTATAAACAAGAGGTTTAAATGGGATGAGGCAATCACCTTCTCCGAGGACGACCCCGTACCAGCCATAGTACCCCACCAGGATGTGATGGTGATCCAAGCAGTGGTCGCCAACAAGCTGGTAAAACGCGTGTACATCGACAGTGGTGCGTCAGTAAGCATCCTCTTCAAGGAATGCTTCGACAAGTTAGGAGTTGAGGAGGCACGCCTCGCACCAGCTCCACTACCACTCCGAAGCTTTGTGCAGGAAGAGACGCGCCCAGAAGGAATAATCGAACTACCCGTCACGGTGGGAAGAGCGCCGACGAGCTCCACCAAGGTGGTACAGTTCTTCGTGGTAAAGGCCTACTAAATCGTATAACATCATCTTGACGAGGCGGCAAACGCAGTGAGGGCGGTATGCTCAACGTACCGTCGACAATGAAGATCCCGCAAAGAAGGGGTAGCCGTGATCCGGGGAGATCAGAAATGGGCCAAAGAATGCATGCAGGTCGCCCTAAGAGGCGCAAGGACTTCGGCCAGCACCCACAAGCATAGCAATTAAAGAAACTCGATGAGTTGGAACAGGAAAGACGTCGCTCGCCTCGGCGACCCGATGGGAGGTCGAATCAGATGAAGACGAGCCACTTAAGGTCGTCAAAGTAGGTTCTACCGAGGAACCTCAATTAAAAAAACAGATCATCTAACTCCTAAAGGAATTCAGAGACGTGTTTGCTTGGTCATCCCTCGACATGATCGGGGTCTCGCCAAGTATTATCACTCATCGGCTCAATATTGACCCGAGTGTAAAACCAGTTCGGCAAAGCAATGATTTTTGCGGTGAAAGAATCGGTCATCCATGACGAGGTAAACCAACTATTAAAAGCACACATATTGTTCGAAGTCAAGTATCCGACCTGGATTGCCAACCCGGTGATGGTCAAGAAAGGAGGAGGGGGATGGCGAATGTGTATCGATTACACCGATCTCAATAAACACTGCCCGAAGGACTCATACCCCTTCCAAATATCGACAAAATGGTTGGCGCCTGGTCGGATCTGAAGTCTTTAGCTTTTGGATTTATCTGAGGATATCACCAAGTGTTGATGAGTGGCGAGGATGCATCAAAACAAAGATTCATAACGGACTTGGTCTTTGCATATAAGAAGATGCCCTTGGACTTAAGAATCAGGGCCACTTATCAAAGAATGGTGGACAAGATATTTCACCCTACATAGGTCGAATGTGGAAGTATCGTAGATGACATCGTCGTCGAGAGTAAAGAGAAGCCACATGTGTTACCGACCTCGGGATCGTCCTCGACTTACTTGAAAGGTAAACCTAAAGCTAAATCCCAGTGTACATTCGCAGCTCGGTCCGCAAATTTTGGGGTCTTTGGGTCTCACAAGAAGGATTAAAAGCCAACCCGTCAAAGGTTCAAACCATTTTGGAGATGAAAATGCCGAAGACAATACATGACGTACATAGATTGACGGGCTGCATAGCCGCACTAAGTCGCTTTCTTTCAAAAGCCGCGGATAAGCAGCTCCCATTTTTCAAAATACTCAAAAAAGCTCCGGAATTCTCCTGGGATGATAAACACAAGTCAGCCTTCGAAGATCTCAAGAACTACCTCGCCAAACTCCCCACTTTATCCGTCCCGAAAGAAGGAGAGGTACTTTCCCTATACCTCGCCACCTCGGAAGAAACCATAAGTGCGCTTAAGTGCGAGAAGGCGGATGTCGACTCACAGATATTTTATCGGCCGAGCACTAAAGGGCGAAACGAGTATCGACCTATGGAGAAGCTCGCGCGCATTAGTAAATCTTGCAAGGAGACTGCGTCCCTACTTCCACGCACATCCCATACAGGTTCTCACCGATCATCCACTTCGGCAAGTATTGACGAAGCCGGAAGCTTCAGGGAGAATTGCGAAGTGGGCAATTGAATTGGGCGAACACGCTATATCTTTCTCGCCGTCGAGCCATCAAGGTCAAGCCTTAGCATTTCCTTATCGAGGCTAACTTCAAAAAAGCGAAACACGCCGAGCCGACTCAAACAACGCCAAAGCCGAACTCATAAAGGAACCATCGAAGATTGTTGGCAAATCTATGTGGATGGAGCTTGAAAAAAAGCAGGCGATGGGGCGGGCATCTTACTCATAATTCGGATGGACAAGAGATAGCCTACGCACTTCGTTCACATTCAAAAATACGAATAACGAGTGGAATCTGAAGCCTTAATCGCGGGACTTCGCCTAGCTCAAAGTCTCCGATCACGAGCCGCAAGCCAGTCCACAGGCGACTCTCGTGTTATAGTGAGCCACATCTTTGGGAAAGTCTGAAGCAAAAGGCAACAGGATGAAGAAATACCTTGAAAAAGCCAAAAGCTTGCAACAATCTTTCTCATACTTCCAGTTGGTTCGCATCCCAAGGGAGAAAAATAGCCGAGCTGAAACTTTAAGAAAACTAGTCTCGTCGTCAACGAGCCCGGTAGAAGAAGTCCAGAGCAGAAGCATAGACGATGCTGATCGCTGGCTTTTCTAACACGAAAAGGTGTAAGTATAGGGTAAGCGAAGTATCGTATCCACAGGGATTGTAATACGAAAACACAGAAGCTAGCTCAACGATAATTCATCATTATTCAAGCACAGAAAAAGGGTAAAAGGGTTTAAGGCTTCGGAAATTAATCCAAAGCAAAGGTAACCAAGCAGAAATATAAAATAAAGCAATAAACTCACGGAAGATAACTATGAAGAAAGACTAACCTAGGGATGCACCAATCCTATCCACAACGATGTTTATCCCGCTTATTATTAACCATTTTAATCGTGAGAAGACGGAAGATCACATATATAACCAACAACTTGATTCACGACAATTGCGGCGATTGATTACTAATTTTTCCTATCACGATTCGTCTAGAGGAAAATAAGCAACTCAAATGGATCACTAAGAATATGCTTCCTCTGAATGTCCTATCTCGATTCGACTCAAGGCTTATTCGTATCATGCATTCAAGATCGATTGACAATTAATACGATTCGTCGTTAGCGGAAACTAAATATGCATCAAGATTGATCGAAATCAACACATATAAATAAGCACCATGAATCATGAATCGATGCGGAAGGTAAATAACAATAGCGAGAATCACAACATATAGGATCGAATCATGCAAACCCTGTGATTAGAACATAAATTTAGCTAGACATAATAAGCGGAATAAAATACGATTTAACCATAAAACGGAAATTAAATATATAAAACCCGTGATGAAGCGTTGGATGAACAATGGTTGGTCTTGAATCCAAACCCAAGCGAAAGAGCGGAAAACAACGAAAGCGATCGGATAAAGCGTTCCGATCGATAACGAATGAAGAACTAAACAAGAACAATGCAAGAATTGAATCTAGAACTAAACTAAAGCTAAAACAAAGATAAAATTGAGGAAAACTGAAGTAAAAGAGCTCGGGCGTAATGGGTCTCATGGGCGCAGGGGCTTTGCCCGACGAGAAAAAGGGTGGAAACCCAATTTAGCCTCTGCCGCCACGACTCACGACCACTCGCGGATCGCTAGCTCGACCGCTAGGCACTGCTTGCGCCTCCTCCGCGCCGTTCGCCGCTTGCGCTCAGTAGTTCCTCGCGACCTCGCTAGCGGTCGCTAGTAATTATGAACCGGTCGAGAAATCGTCCAATAGCTTTCTCGCTGCTGGGCTTGGCTCATGGCACGGTCGGTCGCGGCTCTTCCGGTG
Source organism: Salvia rosmarinus (assembly GCA_036937905.1). NCBI lineage: Eukaryota > Viridiplantae > Streptophyta > Magnoliopsida > Lamiales > Lamiaceae > Salvia > Salvia rosmarinus. The sequence goes on from CM072817.1 coordinate 46,032,894, forward strand.
TTCGCCGTTTGCCTCGCGACCGCCTAGCGACCGCTAGTTGGTCGCTAAAATCGCGATTGTTATCTTGGTTCGTGCTTCGTTCCTTGCTTCGATTTTCAACACATAAACCTACAAAACACCAAAATAACACCCAAGAGCAGATCTTCTAAAATAGATAAAACATTAAGAATCAATACATAAACGCACATTAAACGAGCTAAACTCATCTTCAAATATCAACTATAAGCGTGTAAAATCGCGCTTTATCAAACCCCCAAATCGAAAGCATTGTTTGTCCTCAAACAAAACCAAAATGAAGAGACACAACAAAAGATCAACGAGCGTAGCAAAGTTGATAACCATTATAAACTCGAAACATATTAACGCTCAAAAACATTAGCGCACATGACGGCGTTAGCCAACTCAACACAAACAACCATCGAGGGCAAAACTCATTTAATTCAACCTCACAACGACATGTGTGTAAAATATAAGATACACTCAACTCATAAAGAAATTAAGGACGTGTATACACTCAACGATCAATGCAATGCAACATCTTACCATAGGCTTGCCATTTTTCTAATATCTCCACCGCATCAAATGTGTTCAAATTAGGATCAAAGAGGTCTTTTCATAGGTTGTAATGTAGGCACATTTGTTAAGGTAGGATAAAATATATTAAGTGACTCAAAAATATTCAAGCACCCCCATTTATACTTTTCGACACATATGGACTTTGTCCATTTTCCTCTTCTTTCCCAACGTGCTAAATCAACGTTTAATGCCACATAAGGTACCTATACTTTGATTAAAGACCCTTTATGCTCAACACTCATAGTGAACTTAACATTTTTCTTTTTCTTTTCTTTTCTAGAGCTTATAGGGTTTAACTTTCACAACAAAGGTACTATTCTTCACCACGATGTATTTTCTAAAAGAAACTTTCTCGTCATAACTACATCAAAATTTCAACCCTTTTGATTCCCATATCCATCCTCACCTCCTATCATCCGTTAATCGAAAGAAAAGTCAAATAAAGGCTCAAAGAAGCGACAAATGGTATATATCATCGGGTTAGTGTTTGGGTGAATATGTGGTTAACAAAGATGGCCTTTATCCTTTCCAAATTGAAACACATATTGCGGTCTCGACACGGAAGAGCGGCAAGTTCTAGAAGATAATCACATGCACGATATCACACAATTAATGAAACGTATCAAGATGTTTATCTGATGAAACTCGTCTCACGGGTTAAGCAAATGGTGAAAAATAACAAGCCTAAGCCATCTCACGTCATTCATGCGTCATTTTCTAACATATCATGTGCACTATCAATAAATTTCACAAAAATTTTCTATCGTCATTGGCCACATGGATTAACACACTTCACTTAACTCGTTGATCGACAGACACAAAAACGAAAAGAAAAACAGAAACACGACAAAAAGCAACACAAACGAAAGACACGACAAAACACGAAAACAAAAACAAAGAAAATGTTGGGTTACCTCCCAACAAGTGCTTAATTTAACGTCTTTAGCTAGACCATTACTAACCTTGTCAATCCGGCATTTTTGTTGCAATAGACATCTTTCCCAACTTGTGGACCCTCCTAAACTTAGCATTCATGGATGACCACCATCGACTATGGAAGTGCCCCCAAACTTGAACGATACACTCGGGTTCCATGCCGAGTCCACTTCTTCCTTCTCGCAGACTTCCTCGATCGGTCGAGTACCTCTAAACGTGAGGCGTGTGCGGCAAGGCGGTCGTGATCGGCGACAATCTTCCGGCTTTCCACCGTCATGTTGCTTGATGGCGTCGTATGGAAATCTTGAGCTCCTCATCGTTAACATGAAGCGTGAGATTGCGCTTCCTCAGACATCAATCAACGCACGACCGGTTGCTGAAAAGGTCTACCTAAGATTAGTGGTTATTGTTTGAATTGGGAATATCTAAAATAACAAAGTCGGCGGGAAAACAAAATCCGAATCCTTACCAACACGTCTTGACGATACCTTTTGGATATGTGACCGACCGATCAGCCATCATCGGTGAAATCTTCGTCGAACTTCATCTTTCCTAGGTGTAGCGGTTGAATACGTTCAACGGCATCGATTGATGCTCGCCCCAAGTCGCACAAAACATTTGGAAAATGCGCTCGGCGATCTCGCACTCTAACGTAAACCGCCGGATCCTTTTGCTTCAGAGGAGCTTCCTTTGCAAGACAACCTTCGATTCTTGGATAGGGTAATTTTCTCAAATTTCCCAGTTTCTTCTTTCTTGCAAGCGTGTCTTTTAAAATTTCATGTATCCCGGCATGTTTCGCAGCGCTTCAAAGAGAGGCAAATTTATCTCAACTTTTTGTAAAACCTCTTTGAAACGAGCAAACTCCTTGTCATATTTCGACTTGATAAGTCGACTCGGAAACGGGACCGGAGGAGTGTACGTGCGACGATTTGCTTACGGAGGTGCCTCGCGGTTGATCTCGCGATCGCTGGGAAGGTCGCGAGGTGTACATTGCTGCGCTGGACTCCTTCTTCGCGTGCGAGCTTGCGGCGAGAGTGTATTGATTTCTCGGCGACTGCTCTGCTGATTGCTCATGGGCGGCTTGCGGGCTCGGGTCGCTTCATGAGCTGCGGGAACTTCTCTAGACTCCTCAGCGATCGCGAGCTCGGTCGCGAAGTTTACGCTCGATGTGCTTTCACCTCTTCTTCTTCGGTAGGGCTCGGGTAAGCTCGTCCCACTCCTCATCCGGATGGCAAAGCACCGATTCTTGGGTTCGCCTCCGTATTACTCGAAAATTGGCCCGTCTTTTGTAGTGCATTCACATGCGGCTATTTGACCAATTTGATTTTCCAACATCTTCATATGCTTCCCATAGCCGTCCACAAAGGACTCCAAATGATTTATCTTACGCGGTGTTGCTTATAAGCGAATTACATTTCGTTGCCAATTGTTGGTTGCTTACAACCAAGCTGCGCATCATGTCTTGAGACTTGGCTTCTTCGGCTCTTGAATTACACCATTCTGAACGGCGAAGCCTGCTAGAGGTTGTTGGAAATTCAGATGATTCCTCTGATTGATGTGGCTGACGTTCTCTGTCTCAATCTGACTCTTCAAAAGAGTGAACTTCTTCATGAGATCGTCATATTTTGAATCACTTTCAACAGTAGCTGCTTTGAACAATGGCGTTCTCTCCGTTGGCCATTGATAGCTGTTGGCAGCCATCTCCTCTATAATACGGCTTATCTCGTCTACTTGTCGGTTCAATAAACGCCTCCCCGTCGACGCATCCACCATGCTCGCCCCGCCATGTCGATCCACTGTAGAACTGTGTGATTTGTTGCTCCTTGGAGAACCCGTGTTGTGGACATCGTCTCAATAGACCTCAGATCTCTCCCATGCCTCGAATAATGATTCGTCGTGGTTTTGCAAAATGAGAGATTTGGCGATGATCTTCTAGCGCTTTCGCCGGTGGAAAGTATTTGAAGAAACTTCTGTAAAGTTTCTCCCAAGTGTCGATGCCGATTCGGTCCAAATTCTTGAACCAATCTTCGCTTTGGCTGCTTGAATGAGAAACCGAACACGCGATCCGGATCGTATCTTGTGGCACCCATTCTGCTTGATGGTGTCACAAATATCGAAAAAAGTCTCGAGATGCGCATTCGGTCTTCCGTGACTCCTCCCCAAACCGCTCTCCTTGGACCATACCGATCGGGGCGGTTTAGCTCAAAATTGTTTGCATCTCGTGCGGGCCCCAACCGCCTCCTTGAACTGCTCGGTGGGATGTCGTTACATGTGATTGAGAGGTCTTTCCTCCGGAGGCGAGGACAATGATTCCCATATTCGCCATCCGTGACTGCATCTCGCAAAGTCGCCTAGCATCGCAACTTGCTCGGGAGGAATGTCCCTGCTCATGGATTAGGCGCCATTGCAGCCCGTCTCTTCTCTCGTCCTCTTCTCCTTGAGAGCTTTCGATCTCGGGATCTAATAATACTTGAGGTCCACGAGATCTTGTGCGCATAAACCACCGAGAAAAGAGAGAATTTAGCACCGACAAAATAAATAATAATATATATAACTTGAATTAATAAATCCAAATCGTCAAATTATTCCTATGCAATCTTAATAATCCCGAACGCGCCAAAATTTGATCGGGCTTTTCTAACACGAAAAGGTGTAAGTATAGAATGTTAAGCATCGTATCCACGAGGATTGTAATCTGAAAACACGTGGCTAGCTCAGCGATAATTCATCATTATTGAAACACGTAAAAGGGTAAAGGGTTTAAGGCTTGAAATTAATCCAAAGCAAAGGTAACCAAGCGTAAATATAAAATAAAGCAATAAACTCACGGAAGATAACTATGAAGAAAGACTAACCCTAGGGATACACCAATCCTATCCACAACGATGTTTATCCCGCTTATTATTAACCGTTTTAATCCGATAAGACGGAAGATCACATATATAACCAACAACTTCATTCACGATAATTGCGGGTAGCTGATTACTAATTTTCCCTATCACGATTCGTCTCAGAGGAAAATAAGCAACTCGAAATGGATCACTAAGAATATGCTTCCTACGAATGTCCTATCTCGCCACGACTCGAAGGCTTATTCGTATCATGCATTCAAGATCGATTGACAATTAATACGATTCGTCATTAATCGGCAACTAGATATGCATCAAGATTGATCAAAATCAACACATATAAATAAGCACCATGAATCATGAATCAATGCCCGAAGGTAAATAACAATAGCAGGAATCACAACATATAGGATCGAATCATGCAAACCCTAGGATTAGAACAGAAATTTAGCTAGACATAATAAACGGAATAAAATACGATTTAACCATAAAAACGGAAATTAAATATATAAAACCCGTGATGAAGCGTTGGATGAATAATGGTTGGTCTTGAATCCAAACCCAAGCGAAAGAACGGAAAACAACGGAAAGCGATCGGACAAAACGTTCCAATCGATAACGAATTGAAGAACTAAATAAGAACAATGCAAGAATTGAATCTAGAACTAAACTAAAGCTAAAACAAAGATAAAATTGAGGAAAAACTGAAGTAAAAGAGCTCTGGGGCGTAATGGGTCTCATGGGGCGCAAGGGCTTTGCCTTTATTTATAGAAAAGGGTGGAAACCCAATTTGCGCTCTGCCACGACTCGCGACCACTCCTCGCGGTCGCTAGCTCGATTGCTAGGCACTCGCCGCGTGCTCTCTCGCCGCTCGCGTTAGCGTTTGCGCTCGCGTAGTTCCCTCGCGACCTCGCTGGCGGTCGCTAGCATGATTATGAACCGGTCGCGAGAAATCGCCCATTAGCTTTCTCGTGGGGGCTTCGCTCATGGGCATGAGGTCGCGGTCGCGGCTCTTCGGGTGTTCATTGGTTTGCTCATGACCAGCCTAGCGACCGCCAGTTTGGTCGCTAAACTAGGCGATTGTTATCTTGGTTCGTGCTTGGTTCCTTGCTTCGATTTTCAACACATAAACCTACAAAACACCAAAATAACACCCAAGAGCACTATCTTCTAAAATAGATAAAACATTAAGAATCGATACATAAGCGCATTATTAAACGAGCTAAACTCATCTTCAAATATCAACTATAAACGTGTAAAATGCGCGAGGTAGAAGTCAACATAGTCTCGGACGAGGAACCTAATGGATGACCCCCATCCAAACATATTTGGAGAAAGGCGAACTGCCCCATGACAAGCTCGAGGCTAGGAGAGTCTTGAGAAAATCTCTGCGATATAAACTTGAGCAGGGAATTCTCTACAGATAATCATACCTACAGCCTCTCCTAAGGTGTTTGGGTTCGAACCGAGCTGATTATGTGCTACGAGAAGTACACGATGGATCATGTGGAAGCCACATCGAGCCCCGTGCCTTATCGAAGAAAGTCATGCGATGGGGATATTATTGACCAACAATGTTCTAAGACTCAATTGACCTCGTGAAGAAGTGTCCGAAGTGCCAAATTCATGGAAACTTGCCGAGGCTACCTCAAACCGACCTCGCAAGCATGCAAAGCTTTGGCCATTTATGCAATGGGGGATTGATATCGTAGGCCCTTTCTGCAAAGCTCCAGGGCAGTTTCAATTCCTGATTGTCGCGATCGACTACTTCACAAAGTGGGTGGAAGCCGAACCATTGGTGAAAATTACAAGCAAAAACGCCCTCAACTTCGTCTGGAAGAACATCGTGTGTCGCTTCGGCATCCCTCATATCCTCATTTCGGACAAAGGGACACAGTTCACGGATAAGATATTCAAAGAGTGGTGTCAAGAGCTTCAGATCCAACAAAAATTCACCTCGGTGGCCCATCCTCAAGCAAATGGTCAAACCGAAGTCACGAACAGGACAATCGTAAAAGGACTCAAAACTCGCCTCGACCGAGTCAAGAGCGATTGGGTAGAAAATTTACCGCATGTCTTATGGTCGCACTCATAAACACCCTCGGACATCGAACGGAGAAACACCCTACGCTTTGGTGTATGGAACCGAGCGATAATCCCCGCGGAGATCGAATGCCGTGCCACGCACCATCAACTTCTCAGCTGAAGTAAATGGGGAGAATCTACGAACTGACCTAGATCTGCTTGAAGAAAAGAGAGAGATTGCCTACATTAGAGAAGCTCGGTACAAGCAACAAGTAGCTCGGTATTACAACCAGCGTGTCAAATCCCGACAATTCCAAGTAGGCGACCTCGTGCTTCGAAATAATGAAGTCAGTAAAGCCGCAAAGCTCGGTAAACTGGAAGCCACATGGGAAGGACCTTACCAGGTCGAAGAAGTCCTCGGAAAAGGGTCATATAAGCTCGCCCATATATCCGGTGAGCAAATACCCAATACGTGGCACATCATTCATCTCAAAAGATATTTCGCATAAGTGTCAAGGGTTGAGTCTGTTCGATCGTGTCTTTGAGTCTGTTCGGTCGTGTGTCTTTGAGTCTATTCGGTCGTGTCTTTGGGTCTGTTCGGTCGTATCTTTGAGTCTGTTCGGTCGTGTCTGTAACGTCATCTTTTATTAATAAAATATTTTTCTTGCATGTTTTGTTTGTCACTTATGCATAATACCGCTTCCCCATTTTACAATACCCTCTCACGAGGACGAACTACCCTCTAAGGAGGACGAACTACCTTCATTTAATATAAGGACGAACTATAAGCGTGTGAGGGGACCACCCCTATCGATAAAACTCGACAAATAAGGAACCTATACCTTCATTTATTTTGAGGAAGAGGGGACCACCCCTAGCGAGATTCCTTGCCAAAACATGAACCTATACCTTCGTTTATTTCGAGGAAGAGGGGACCACCCAAGCGATATTTCTTGCCAAAAAAGGAACCCATACCTTCGTTTATTTCGAGGATGAATTACCTTCGTTTAATACGAGGACGAATTACCTTCGTTTGACACGAGGATGAAATGTATACAGCTTTTTCAACACAAGGCAAAGAAAAAAATTCATTCTTATTTCCAAAGTGTACAACGCATACATTACGAGGACGATGAAGGTCCAGGAGGCTGGGAAAAGCTAAGCCAATCCCTAGGAAAGTCAGGGTTCAACAAATCATCTATGCTAACCCTATCCCTACCTCGGCCTCATACTCGATCGATGCCAGAAGTTCGACCAGCTCTTTGCCTCGTCGAACGACCTCGGCCACTCGATGACACACGACCTCGACTTCTCGATGGGCGACGTCGGTCTTGCATAAAGAATTCAAGAGAAGTGTCGTCGACACTCCACGTCGTCGGAAGATAAGAAGGAGCCTCGGCAGGAGGAGGAGCTTGGCGGATGAAGAAGCCTCGGTCATCGAGCAAGCACACCGCCGAGGAGAGGATGACGAACTACTACGGTCTTGTACAAGCCACCTATCTTCTTCAGGTCGGCATATTGCTCCTGAAATTGTCAGGAGTTCTGATCGTACTCTTGTCTATACCTCGAGCAATGGGCTACGAGCTCGGAAACTTTAGCCTCGGCATCGAAGATAGTCATTCCACCACCTCGGCGGATAACCGCCTCGTATTCAGCATGTTCCTCGACGACTGACTTGGCCTTATCCTCCGCGATCTCGAGCCTCTCCTCCAACTCCAAGAATCGAGCTTGAAGCTCGTCAAACTTCTCTTGTGAAGTCCTGAACTTGACGTCGGCCTCCTCCTGCACATGGCCAAGTTTACCCTCCAGGTGCAGACCTCGACCTCTTTAGATCACGAGGCCGAGTCGATGTTTTGATTTGATCAACCATGGGGACACGTCGAAATGTTCAAGAGAATACTGAAAACAACAAAAGACAAGATTTCTTCCATCAAATTTGGGAATTTTATTAAGGCCTTCAAGGCAGGAATTTGTCGAAGTACATATACATTCAAAAAAAAAAAAGATCAATGACCCTCCGAAAGCTCCTTGCTCGCCAGCCTCGGCCTCTCCCGAGCTTCAGCCCCCGCCACCCACCTCCCCGGCGATTGCTCCTTCCCCTGGTCTCGGCAGAACCTCAAACTCCTTCCGTGCTTGACCTCGGCGGGCCAGCGCCAACACCGCCTTTCCGGCCAATCCAACTATGACACCTCAACTGGATGTCCGGTCCATCGGCGAGAACGGACCACCTCGGCATTAAGCACGGTCGAAGACGAAGCTAGGCTCTCCACGACGGGCAAGCTCTTCATGCCAGCAGAGAGGACCTCGGCGTACGCTCGCAATAGGGCCCCATCCTCCATGACCTCATACCCATACTTGGACTTATCCAAATCTGGGTAATCCTCGGCCACTTCATCCAGTGTCTCTCTACCACCCTCGTGTTGAGCACCTCGGCCAGCTCGCCGGAAAACCCGCCAAACCTCCTTGACAAGAATAACCTCTCCATGAAGGCACTTAGAAGCTCTCCTTGAGAGGTCGCCACCTCGGCCTCCCTGGACCGGAACTCTTCCACCTCAGCCTTTAGCTGACCGACCTCCGCCTCCGCCTTCGACTTCGCCGCCTCGGATGCCGCCAGACCAAGGATGCATCCCGAGCTTTTCTCTCGGCCTCGGCAACCTCTTGGACGAGGAGGGTCTTCTCCTCCTCCATCTCCCTGGCATAGCGGGCAACCCCGTCAAACTGAACGACGGCGCCCTTCAAGTAGTCCGTCAGTTGGGCGGACGTCGCCGCCAGTTGGGCGGACACCATATCCATCTCGGCTGACATATCCTCGACCCCCTGTGCAATACCAACCGTGTCAAACACACACAACGAATACTTAACTTTGTGTCGAGTACAACAATGGCATTACCTTGGGGAAAGACAGGCGAGCGGCTTGAGAACCGATGATCTCGCAATCTGGGTCGTCGGCAACTGTGGCATCGGGAATCGCACGCCTTATCCTTTTAAAGCGTTGGAGGGGCATGGGCGAAGGAGACTTCGGGACATCTTCAGTCCTCTCAGAAGAGGCCTCGGCTACCTCTTTCAATGCCAAGGTGGAGGACTCGAGACCAGAACTCGACCTCGTCCTCTTCTTCTTTCCTTTGACGAAGTCCACTGCAAAGAATAATAAGCTCCAAGTTAGCACAAAAGAGAACAAAAGTAATAAAGTGACAAAGTGAAGGAAGGGGGGGCTCACCCTTCACCGCCTCCACCGAAGTGGCAGGATCATAAGGGCTCGGCCCAGCAATGACTCGGCCTCGGTAAACACCGTCGACAAGACCGACCTTGTCCAACGCCTCCTCTAGGCCACCGAAGCTTTCATCGGTGGCCACATCCGCTAACTTCTCCGGATTACAGGCGAACTCTATGGACTCATCGAACCGACAGAAGAAGAACTTCTTCTGCCAGTTCGAGATTTAGAACTTCGTCTTTACTTTGAAGCCACGACGGGGTGATACATAATACCACCCCAAGCTAGATTTTAGCATGAAAAACCTCAGGACAAGCCCAAGGGTAAAAGGGAAATTATGCCGATGGGCATAGACACCAAGGCCCGTTAACTGCCGAAAGGAATTTGGCGTTAACTGGACAAGAGGAATGCCGAACATTTGTTGTAGTTCGGTATACACATAAGGAAAGGGGAGACGAAGACCACACCGAAGGCTATCCTCGTAAACCGTGACAAAACCCTCCGGGGGAGCACTAGCCCTATCACCCAGTCGAGGAACGACATACTCAAAGGATTTTGGGATAGAAAAATTAGAAGCAAGCTCTAATCTTGCGGGGGCTTCTAAAATCGAAGGAATAGAAGAAACCCTACCAAAATCCCTCAAAGGCGGGAAATAAACTCTACGCACGAAAGGTGGAGGGTATCAAAGGTATAAACTTCTACATCCACTGAATAATTCGGTGGCGACAACACAATACGACCATCATGACCATGAGACTCCCGGAAGAAGAAAGCGAAGACATTAAATATAACTTCTTGGTTTGTGGGTGGTAGATCGAAGAAGATGGCACGACGCAAAGAAAAACAACGAAGACGACAATAGTGAAGCAACTGACACGCACTTTTTCAGAAAGTTGGAGAGTTTTGAGGAATTTGAAAATAGAAATGGATAAAGTGATATGAGAAATGGCGTATCATGGAAGATATTCCCCCAATATGCACTTTATCGGGAACCCAACATTATGCGCATTAAATGCGTATTAAATGCACGACAGATCTCGTATTCAACATCGGCAGAACACCCCGTGTTCGACCTCGTCACGACGCTACACATTCAACCATAATGTCGTGCATATGACTTCGGCATAACGCCTCGGTAAGGTGAAGCCAAGCAACATATGACTTCGGCATAACGCCTCGATGGGTGAAGCGAGCAACATACGACTTGGCATAACGCCTCGGCGGGTGAAGCGAGCCATACGACTTGACATAACGCCTCGGCAAGGTGAAGCGGCGACATTTAAGCTCGGCATAAGACCTCGGCGACGGAAAGTATTCGACTTGACGAATTGGAGCCGAATCGCGATCCACTTCGCGGATCGCGAACTCCAAAGAAACCACTATCCTCCATCCATCACGACCTCACTTCTACATCTTTTTTTTTTTTTTGGGGGGATATGATGAGATATGACCCAAACACTGGCCCAAGGGCGCCCATATAAATGGCGGGACATCAAGCTCGGCTACGAGAGTTCGACCGGAAGACTCCTAAACCAACTACAACTCAAATCTCGCAAGTGGAGACGTAGAGGATTCGGATATCTAAAGGAATCCGGATGCATATCTAAAAGAATCCTTATAAGAGAAAACTTTGTATTAGAGTCGAACTCAATATCATTGTGTATAAATAGAAGCTAGATTAGACGGAAAAGATCAGTTACACTCTTTGTAATCGCTCCTCATATTATCAAATACACACATACTCTCTCACCCCTTGGACGTAGATCTTTTTAACAGATCGAACCACGTAAATTCCTTGTGTTCTTCGCGTATTTAATTCCCTAACGAAAACAAGATCGATCAGGTTTAGAAACCAATTTGAATTAAATCCACTTCCTTCAACATACCTTCAATCTCAAAGCCAACATGTCTTGTGTCTACCTCCAAAAATTAGTTGAAAGGAATTGGTTGGACTGCTTCCACGGACTTATCTTAATTGATTAAGAGTTAGTAGATTTGAAATAAGGAATTGATTGGATAGTTAAAGATGTTAGAAAGTTAATTAATTGGATATATCATAGAAAAACAAAATATATATATAGAGACTCATAAAAGAAAGCAATTAAGAAATTAATTAATTAATTTCTTTCTTCTTGCACAGCAATTTAAAACCCCCAACTAATAATGCAAAATATATCATTTTCCAACAAAACTATCATATAAAATCCAGAACGACGCCGTCCTCCACCTTCATCTTCAACCCTAGATCCGCCTCTCTCGCTCGTGTTGGTGAGATTCTTGCTTGAGATTACTCGTGAGCTTCTGATTAATTGTTATCTCAGTGGCCATACGTTGCCGTGTTTTTTATCTGCGAGATTAAACGGAAGGATGAATGTATATGTGGATTTTCTTATTCTTGTTTGGACGAACTAAATAGCGTATATATCTGTTTAGCCAATGATAATAATCTATTTTGTGTAACAGATTGTAACTGGTGGGTTTTAAGTTCTCATGACATTATGTAGATTGGCAGTGCCGTAATCTTTCCAATATTATTAATATGCAGAAATGTGACAAATTTTGATCACAGTGTAGCGTATTTGCTATCTAAAGAAATGTGAGAAAGACCTTAAGCTGGCTATATATACTTGTGGAAGTCTTGCTGCGAATAATTGTAGTGGAGCTTCAAAGCTGCTGTGAGGGATTTAGATGTTCTGCCCAGTCTTGATTTTTTCTCTTCGGTGCTTTTATTGCTATCTCTTTTGATTCAATTTTCCTTGGGCCTTTTTAGTTTTATTGCTTCTTCTATTACTCTTCTCGATTGGTGGTGGTGTTGTGTTTCTTCTTTGTGATTTGGATGCTTGTCTGTTTCACCATCCTTTCTACAGTTGTTACATAACATTCAACTCCTTAAATTTGATTGGTCTGCATGAAATAGGCATATTTAATCTATCTCATCTGCAACGTCGTTGCAATTTCTTTCTTTTTATTTAAATCAGCGTGCCCTTTTGCATGTAGCCGATTGTCAAGCCTGGTGCTTTTATGGCGGCGGAGTTTGATACATCAGAGATAGAGTACATGAGCTACAGCGGCGAGCATCACCTGCCGCTGATTATGAATCTGGTGGATCAGGAGCTGAGCGAGCCCTATTCCATCTTCACCTACAGATACTTCGTTTATCTCTGGCCCAATCTCTCTTTCCTCGTGAGTCCCCCCTTTCTCTCTCATTGGGAATTAGGTTTTCAGTTGATTGGTTGATTGCCTTGATCCAATGTGCAGGCATTCCATAAAGGAAAATGCGTGGGCACAGTAGTATGCAAGATGGGAGATCATCGCCATACTTTCAGAGGATACATCGCCATGCTCGTTGTTCTCAACTCTTACAGAGGCCGAGGCATTGGTAGTTCCCCACATCACTAACTCCGTTTTATCTTTTTAGCTGCTAAAGAGTATTTATGTAACGTAGTTAGTGGAATTCTTACTCTGCCATACTGCCTCCTTTTATCTTACCTTTTGATTAAATGTGTGTGCCTTTGGACTATTCTGATTCTTATTAAATAAGCAACAAACTACTAGTATGCATCTGGTGTTCGAAAGCATGCTTATTTAGAAAACTTTGTCCTATGCTCAGATAATTGCTACTTTCTTGCAATCAAAGTTGAGATTTATTTGCTTGCTTTCCTTGGCAGCAACTGAACTTGTTAGTAGATCAATTAAAGTGATGATGGAATCAGGTTGTGAGGAGGTATGTTAGTTTGTTACTCTCTCCATTTAGTGCTGCCTTTGTTTCGCTCAAGGTTAGAAGCGCAACAACTATCTCCTTAAGTCTCTTGTGACAGCTGGAACTTACGAGCACAGAATCTAAAAATGCAATTTATATGCCCCATTCTGTGGGCTTTATATTTTCTCTGACATGCAAACACTAAAATTGCTTTCTGCTTATTTGAAAGGTAACACTAGAAGCAGAAGTGACCAATAAAGGAGCACTAGCACTGTATGGTCGTCTGGGGTTTATTAGAGCCAAGAGGCTTTTTCGATACTACTTGAATGGTGTTGATGCTTTCCGGCTCAAGCTACTGTTTCCTCGACCGGAACCAAACTACTGTGATGCAATTACGTCGATTGTAGATGAGGAGGGTGTGGAGCATGGTGATGGGATATCCCCTGAAGAAAGAAATACGCAGTAATAGAGCACGTATCGAGGTAGACTATTGAAGATGTTCGCTATCTTGTACCTCAAGCAAGATCCACACTGATATAGCTGAGCTCAAGCGATGCTGCTTTTTTTGTAGTGATCTAGTCTCATTACTTTGCAACTTTGTTCTATGTAAAGCTTGGTTTTACTTTTATCTAACAGGTGACATAAACTTGGGAAATAGATGAATTTGTTGTATTATATGTCGAGATTATTTTTCTTACAGGGAGGTGCATGTGTTTCCACACTTGTTCTGTTTCAAGTTTGAATTAATTGTTGCATGTTTGGTAGATGAAATAAATCGAGTATTAGTTAATATATTATTTATTAAAAAGTAAAAGTATAGAAAGTTGTTTTATCTAATCAGTAGAATCACGACGTGGTTGTTAACAGCTTATCTCGTGTTTTATGAGAGCATAGACACCCCTCCTCTTTCTTTCGCCTGCAAAATCCAGTCATCCAAAGTATACATCAAAATCAATTTAAATTTATTGGAAAAAAGGGAAAATTGCTGATTAAATATCTTAATTAGGATCATAATAAATAAGACTCTAAATGAAAAGATCGAGATTGATGTATTTGGTTGTTGAGGACAAAAAAAGAAGAATTTATTAATTGGGTGGGGCGGATGTCCCGGAGCAGTTGTTTTGGCAGCATCTAGAGACATTACAAATGGAGATGGAGGGAAGCAATCAAGCATATGGAGGCTGCTAAAGGTCTAGTGGTTGGTTCTCATAATAGGAACGAAGTTGTACTCATTTGTAACCATGGAGAATTACTATCGGTACGTAACCGATCATGTATTAATTATGTATGTAGTTTAGATAAGTGAGTTATGTGGTCCTGCAGGAGAAGCCAATCTCTGAGCAGTTAAAGGGGCAAGTGTGCAGCTTATGTGGAGATGACGTCAGATTCATGGAGGAGGGAGAGGCGTTCGTGGGGTGCAACGAGTGTGCTTTCCCTATCTGCAGGGGGTGCTATGAGTATGAGCGCAGGGAAGGCGCCCAGGTCTGCCCTCAATGCAAAACGAGGTTCAAACGCCTCAAGGGGTGTGCTCGTGTAGCTGGTGATGACGAAGAGGATGAAGATGATGACCTTGATGAGAATGACACAGACCTTCCTCTGCTGCTCACAGATGGTCCTACCGTGGTACGCCTTTTCACTAGCTGTTTCATTCTTGCATTCCTTTTTCAACCTTTTCTTCATATACATCAATGTAATGTTTGTGTAGGAGCATACTCCTCAACAACATGCTCTAGTTGCTACCACTGTTGCCCCACTTCCTTCGACTGATTCAAGCCTTTTAGGTACGTACCGAACAGAGCTTGCTCCTCGATCTCCAGTTAGTTAATGTTTAATACAATTCCACGTACTGCTCGAGATTCAATTTCCTTCTACAGGTGAAACTAAATCATTCCTTGATCCTTCAGAGGATTTGGTAGTTTATGGCTATGGTAGAATAGCGTGGAAGAAGCGGTTGGAGAAGTGGAAATCGAGGCAGCAACATTTACATAGAACCAATGGTACTGAAAGAGGTAAAGATCATATCAATGATGGTGATGGCGGCAGTGAAAAAGGACCTGCAGATTCACCCTTGTAAGATACCTGCCCTCAGCTAATTAATCAATTTCTAAGTTAATCATTTGATTTGTAGGCAGCTCTATGAATCAGGGA
Source organism: Salvia rosmarinus (assembly GCA_036937905.1). Classification (NCBI taxonomy): domain Eukaryota; kingdom Viridiplantae; phylum Streptophyta; class Magnoliopsida; order Lamiales; family Lamiaceae; genus Salvia; species Salvia rosmarinus. Next base: position 46,048,339 of record CM072817.1, read on the forward strand.
CTTTTAACTGATCTATATATTTATCTATTTCTTAATCTATTGAACCATGCAGGATGGATGAAGGCAGACTTCCATTATCAAGAAAATTGCCAATTTCAACAAGTCAACTTAATCCTTATAGGATGATTATCATTATCCGCTGTGTAGTTCTTGGATTCTTCTTCCATTACCGGATCTTGCATCCCGTGAATGATGCTTATGCACTGTGGCTTGTGTCAGTTATCTGTGAAATTTGGTTTGCGATTTCATGGATTCTTGATCAGTTCCCAAAATGGCTACCGGTTAACCGGGAAACCTACCTGGATAGATTGTCCTTAAGGTTGATTTGCAGCCGCTTCTCACTCTCTCTCTCTAAATGCAGCATATATATTAATTACAGTATATGTGATATGAATCCAGGTATGAGAATTCGAAGGACGGTCAATCTTCCCAACTCCCATCAGTTGATATATTTGTGAGTACAATGGACCCTTTGGAAGAAGGCCCATTAGCACTAGTGACAGCTAACACAATATTATCAATACTAGCTGTGGACTATCCAGTTGACAAGGTATCCTGCTACATTTGTGATGATGGAGCTTCCATGCTCACATTCCAAGTCTTGTCACAAACCTGCGAGTTTGCTCGCAAATGGGTTCCTTTCTGCAAGAAATTTAACATCGAGCCAAGGGCTCCTGAGTGGTATTTCTCGGAGAAGATGGACTATTTAAAGGACAAGGTCTTCCCTCAATTCATAAAGGAAAGGCGAGCTATCAAGGTACATATATATTTGATGATGGCATGGTTTTGAAGTTGAACACGATATATATCATACTATTGTTTTGATGTATCTAATATATGTAGAGGGAGTATGAGGAATTCAAAGTTGGGATAAACGCTTTTGTTGCTAAATCACAAAAGGTTCCTGATGAGGGTGGACAATGCAAGATGGGACACCGTGGCCTGGAAATAATGCCCGAGACCATCCTGGAATGATCCAGGTTCCATGTTCAATTAATTCTATTAGCTTAATTGGGTACATGTAAATGAAATGATTAACTTTGTGAGATCATCTAGTTCAGGTATTCCTAGGTGAAATTGGTGGAGATGGCATTAAGGGAAAGGATCTACCATGTTTAGTATACGTGTGTAGGGAGAAAAGGCCTGGCTTTGATCACCACAAAAAGGCAGGTGCAATGAATGCACTGGTGAGTCCGATAGATAGATGGAATTCATGTTGCCAACATGAATCTATGATTAATATATCTGAATTTCTAAAACAAACTGCAGGTTCGTGTCTCAGGTGTTCTGAGGAATGCGCCATATATCTTGAATCTGGATTGCGATCACTACATAAACAACAGCAAGGCTCTTAGAGAAGCAATGTGTTTCATGATGACTGGTAAAAAAGTCTGCTATGTGCAATTTCCTCAGATGCTTGATGGAGATTATTCCAATAGAGACACTGTGTTTTTTAACGTACGTATGTAATTTCACCGCTTTTTCTCGTTTCGTTGATCATTTCAACTGAGACTTCTTAATCAAATAACAGATCAACATGAAAGGGCTGGACGGGATACAAGGGCCAACATATCTGGGGAGTGGATGTGTGTTTAGGAGATTTGCATTTTATGGTTCCAAGAGGCCTCATGTTGGGAAATGTAATTGCTGGCCTCATCACTGGTACTGTAAGACTTGTCTTTCTCCAAGAAAGAAAGAGAAGCTTCAAATTTCAACTGCTCATGTCGAAGAGGGAAGTAATCAAGGTTAGATATATAGTACTTCCAGGTTAGATATATAGTAATCATGTTGCTTTCAAATCTATAACATATGTTTTAATTAATCTTGCTTAATTTACAGCGCTTGAGAGTGAGAGATCACATAAACTAGAGAACAGATTTGGGCAGTCTCCAATATTCATAGCATCAGCGCTTGTTGAAGGCGGAGGAAGTGTAGAAAGTGCAGGAGGCTCTACATCTTTATTGAGTGAAGCCATTCATGTGATTGGATGTGGATATGAAGAGAAGACAGATTGGGGAAAAGAGGTAGGTAGCATTTGCTTTGGCCAAGTTTTTTATATTCATGAATTCACATATTGATTACATACAGTATGCATTTGTGAAGGTTGGATGGATGTATGGTTCCAGCAGAGCAGAAGATATGTTGACAGGATATAAAATGCAGTGCCGCGGATGGCGATCCATATACTGTGTTCCTCGGAGACGAGCATTCAAAGGTCCGGCACCAACCAATAGTCTGCATCAAGTATTGTGTGATGCATTTGGTTCAATTGAAACCTTTTCAAGTAGGCACTGCCCCTTATGGTATGGGTGTGGGTATGGATGTGGTCTCAAGTGGCTCCAGCGCTTGTTCTACATCAACGCAACAATATACCCATTCACATCACTTCCATTAGTGGCTTACTGCACTTTACCCGCTGTCTGCTTACTCACTGGGAAGTTTATAACTCCCGAGGTCGACAATGTTGGGAGCATGTTGTTTTTATCACTTTTCATCTGTGCATTTGCGACATGCATGTTGGAAATGAGGTGGAGTGGAGTTGGGTTTGGCGAGTGGTGGAGGAATGAGCAGTTTTGCGTTATCGGAGGGGTTTCTTCCCACCTCTTCGCTGTGTTTCAGGGACTCTTGAAAGTTGTGGCGGGAATAGACACGGTTCGTAGTCGGGATGATACGTTGCTGCTCATTCCTCCAACTACGCTTTTAGTAGTAAATGTGATCGGAGTTTTTGCCGGAATTTCGAATGTTTTTAGCAAAGGTTATGAGTCATTGGGGCCTCTGTTGGGGAGGTTGGTGTTTGCTTTGTGGGTGATAGTGCATCTTTATCCTTTCCTCAAGAGCCGTGTAGGTGTCCGGAGTCGAACGCCCACCATCGTTCTAGTCTGGTCCATACTGGCAGCCTCTATATTCTCCCTTCTTTGGCTCCGGATTGATCCATTCTTGGCCGACCCAGATTCTCCTGCACTCCAAGAATGTGGTTTGGACTGCATTTGAATCTCACGTTGGCTGTCTTGACATCTAGAAGTTACTTGTGTTATGGTTGGGTGGTTCGTCACACCAATTCGATGACCAAGATTCTCTATTTTTTTTTTTTTTTTGTGTACGACTTAGTTTTGAGATGAGGATTTTATGAAAATCTTCGGTATGACTATCTTTGTTTTTTCTGCAAAAGTTACCTCAAAATTTATCTTCATCCAAAATAAATGATCAAAGATTGCAACGTTTATGAGGTCCTATCGGAAAACAACAAATTATGTTCAGTTTGCCTAAGGAGAGAGTTGTTGGATCCAAAATAACATGTGAAACTAAAGGTTCGCCGATGAGATCACATATTCCTCCCTAATTTTCTTTCCAAGACTGCACCTGTAACTCTAATTCCTCCAACCTCATCTTCCAATGCTTTCCCTTCACTATCACGACTAAAGGTGACAAAAGTAGTGGGTCGAGCCAATTCGACCCAAGCCCACCAAGTTAGTAATTAAAGTCGGTTTGGGCTAGCCGGACCCAAATCACGTCAGGCCTAACAAAATCGAGCCTAGCCCTACATGGGCCGCTGAACATCGAGCCAGAGCGGTTCCACGAGCATTTGTTGATTTATCTAAGTGAAATAATATATAAAATATCATTGACATATATCGGAAAAGCCCAAAAACCTTGGACTTTTTTAGCCCAAAGTCTGATCGTCTCGATGGACTATCTAGATGGGCTTTTAAACCCCTTTTTTTTCAAACCTCTATTTTTCTAGTTCATCCAGCCTCGAACCCAAGTAGGGATGGCAATGGATCAGACTGGATTGGATCTTGATAGGTCTAGATCCAGATCATAATTTTTTTGCTTGGGTCCGAATTTGATCCAGATCAATTGGGTCTAAAAAAATTAGAACCAAACCCAGATCCATAAGATCCGCATAGTCTAGGGTCTAAACCTAGATCCACATGTTTTCTCTTTTAAAATAAATCATAAATCAACTATAGTTAACAGTAACATCATAATAATAATCTAAATACACAATAACACTATAATAATTATTTAGAATTTCTATAATCATCACTATACAAGAAGATGTTAGTTACGAATTCACTTTTGCTTTCATGCAACAAATAATATTGCAATAAGAATAGAAGAAGCAACACACATATCTTAGCAAATAGATCACTCATATACACAATTTTCTAATGTTATTAACCTACCATCCAATCCATAACCTAGTTTATCAAATTTCAACTAGAAAGAAAAATAATATAATACACTTACAAATAAAAATAATAATTATATATACATATATATTATATGGATCCACGGGCCGGATCTGGATCTTAAAAATCAAGATCCAGATCTAGTCCGAATTTTAAAGGAATGGTCCGGATCCGGTCTAGATCCATCGGATCCTATTTTTTGAAGATCCAGATCATGAAAAATGGATTTGAATTTGTGAATCTGGATCGGGTCCAGGATCCACTGCCATCCCTAATAACAAGTGACCCATGTTCAACTTAAAGCACACCTCTAAGTTTCTTGCAATAGTACGAGATCTAAATAGTGTGGTAAGCTAACCAAAGTCGCATCACAAGAACGACTTAGTAAGACCTATGTCGCGTTACATAGAAAACAATAAATCCTAACACGGTAAACAAGTAGGTTTGTGGGTAGTGTAACGAATTGTAAATAACATGAATAATCAAACAAGAAGAATTGAAACACGGACTTCAAGAGCATAAATTTCTCAACCAAATGACACAAATTGGGAATCAAGATTTGGAAAAGATCTAGGGCATTAGGTTCTTCTCCTTAGTTAATCAATTATAGAATAGTGAAGCAGATCTTTCAAAACATGTAAAACAATTAACACTTGGAGTCAATCCAACTACTTGCTTATTTTTAGATTTTCTTAAGTCATTTGATTCACATGAATTGGTAGATAATTAAACTACTCGTTCCGGTAAAGTTTCTCTCGATCTCACACGTCACAAACACGATCGTCACAAACACGATCGCTCTGATCGTGGATTCAATAGGGGCTGCATGCAATTAGTATGATATTGTTGCATGATGTCAACTCAACAACTCCCAAAAGGCCTCATACTAATTGGGTGAGTTCTTATATAGAAGACATTTCTTTCTTCTTCTTCGATGTGGGATTGGGTTGCACCATCTGACAATCCTCCTCAAACCAAGGACCACGTCATTGTCCTCCTCGAGCGATAATCCGAACATCTTGCACCGTTACCACCCAACGGGACTCGCGCTGACCACTCTTGCGGAAGACTTTCGACACAAGAACCATCGGATTCAATCGTGAGTTCACCGGGGTACTCCTCCACATCGAACGCAGCCTCGTCCGCCCACATATTGGGCTCATGCCGAACCTTCCGACTCGATACCACTGTTAGAAGGCTGCCGCCACCACTCCGTCAATTAGTATGATATTGTCCGCTTTGGGCCAAAAGCCCGCACGGATTTGTTTTTGGGCTCAACAACTCCCAAAAGGCCTCATACTAATCGTGGTGGGTATCTTAATATATAGAAGCATTCTTCTCTTCTATCTTCGATGTGGGATGTGTTTGCAAACCCATCCCACATCGGAAGATAGAAGAAGAATTATCTTCTATATATTAGAAACCCACTCAATTAGTATGAGGCCTTTTGGGAGTTGTTGAGCCCAAAACAAATCCGTCGGGCTTTGGCCCAAAGCGGATAATATCATACTAATTGGACGGAGTGGTGGCGGCGATCCCCTAACGGTGGTATCGAGCCGACGGTTGGTGGGCCCAATCGTGGGCGGGGCGAGGCTGCGTTCGATGTGGAGTGAACCCCAGGTGAACTCACGATTGAATCGGTGGTTCCTTGTGTCGAAAGTCTTCTGCAAGAGTGGTCGGCGGCGAGTCCCGTGGTGGTAACGGCGGTGCAAGATGTTCGGATTATCGTTCGAGGAGGACAATGATGTGGTCCTTGGTTTGAGGGAGGATTGTTGTATGTGCAACCCAATCCCACATCGGAAGAAGAATAAAGAAATGTCTTCTATATATTAGAAACCCACTCCAATTAGTATGAGGCCTTTTGGGGTGGCGGCGGCGATCCTAAGCGGCGGTCATGCACTCTGTGAGACGATTGAGTGAGTGTACTGGCACAGAGTGCCAATGCTCACGCACTTCTCGATGATCCTCAAGAAGTCCGCGACCTCGGATGGTGCACGATCGCACGTCGTAACTTCTGTAATTCATGAGCAACTTTTTTCCGCGATTGCAGAAAATGCGTAGTCACATGCCTCGGCTCCTATACTCCGTCTTCATCTGCTCTCCACGACCGTAGAGAATGCGCAGTTGCACACTCCTGCGTCTAGGCATTGATCCATCCAAAAACTTGTTCGGATCTTCCAAACACTGTGAAACACATTTCTAAGCATCAATGACTCGATCCATAAGTTCAGAGATTTAAAACATCATAAGAAAACATAAAAGAAACACAAAGATAAGCTTCCACGACAAGAAAAATGACATAAAACCCAACAAAACAACTCCCTCACACTTAAGATTTTGCTTGTCCTCAAGCAATCTCAACGATCCCTCACAATATAAGAAAATTTAGAACAAGCCATAATTGAAGCATGCATCTTCTCTTAACCTCTCGAAATACTTCAGGCAATGTGTTTCCCGATGTGATGACAAATCTAAAATCAAATTAGCATGGAGCATAATCTAAGCGAAAGTCATCCAATAACATGCAAATTTCAGCCGGCAAAATAACTCATGCAGTCACTTGCACGAACAGCCCTTGTTATTCAAAACACATTTAACAACTAGGCAACAATAGTGAGTGCTCAAGGCGGATTATAGGATGTTGGTCACTAGGTTAACCCCTCGAGTGGTGAACCCGAGTATCCTAATGTGATTTCTCGTACTCATCATTTTTGAGCTTCCATTAGAGAAGCAACATAACACGAGAGGAGTATAACCCCTTATTCCAAACTTAAGTTTACTTTATTCAGCATCAAAATTTGAACGACTCATTTTCATTTTTTTTGTTATCACTCTTTTCTTTTTTTCCCATGTTTTTAATAAACAAAATCAAAGTTAAAACGAAATAGGACACGTAAGGAACCTACACAAACAACTCATGACAATCAATTTGCATATCACTTCAAAATAGTTCAAATAGACATGTCCCACGCATAAATCGACTTCAAAAATCTCACCATATTAAGATCCACATAACCAAAGATTTCCAATACTCTATCAAGCGTGCATGATCAACGCATGATCAACCAACGACTTATCTGCCATTAACTTACATCACAAAACGACAAAGAAATATACTCCAAAGCCAAACAAAACCTAACAACAATTCAATCGAAAAAATAAAAAAGAAAACCAAAACACAACAAAGGAAAAACAGAAACTAACACCACAAACAAAACATATCCACAACCACCACAAGAGAACCCCTCCATACATACTTAAACTAAGCATTGTTCGCAATGCACACAAAACAAAGAATAAAGTGGTAAACGAAACTTTCCTGAAATGGTGGTATGGACAGGGCATGTCAAACTAGTGGTTATTCAGCGGTGACGAATGCTGCGACCTATGGGAAAGTATCCAACACCCCAGCTTGACTGCAAAGTGGCATTATGTTGTTCATGTGTGCTCTATCGGCCCTCATAGGAGTCTAAATGTTGATCTTGGGCGTCCCATGGGGTATTAAAAGAGGAGATACACTCATCAAGGGCTTCCCGACAGGCATCCTGAAGGAAAATCTTATTTTACCTTCTTCCCGATGATCTATTTTGGATGCTTAATTCACTATACATTGATTATATACCTAGCATGCATCTATATAATTAATTGCAACACATAGGTGTTTATTCGTGTTTTCCAGATTTGATCTTCTGGCCTGTATCTCGGATTTCTATTCTCCAATACTGAGAGAGAGCAATCTATGGAGAATACTGCAGAATTTTGCCTCCTATTTGCTTCTATGAGATTTTCAAAAATCTCAAACAAAATGATATGATTATTTTTTATTTTTTCTCACATTGTATTTATAATGTATTCCTAGAATCCTATTTAAATAGGATTCTTGCATATCTAATAAATACAATAATTATCTTCATATCTCTGAAGATAAATCATATTGAGAATAATTATCTCTTAATATCTAATAATATCTCTTGATATCTAATAATATCAGATATTATATATCTAGATATTGGAGATGTATTAAAATAATACATAAATCAGAACAGAGTCCCAGTTGACTCTTCATAGGAGTGGGCAAAATTTACAGCAGCAACAAGCCTTGATGGGTCAGCCCAGAGATCAAATGCAAGGAATATTAATTACAACAGCAACAAGCCTTGATTTAGAAAGGAAACGTTTGCCTTAGAAAAAGAAAATTATTATTAGCTTCTTTTATTATGCACGTTTTAAGCAGACATCTCTCTAGGTTATTACAAACTACCTCGTTAGAAAAATTTCTTCCTCGAAATTTCACGATGTCTAACGGGATGAGTCTAGTAAGGCTTCTTATAGCTCGGTCTTTATTCTCATCATCCTTCCTGGTTCTTAAAGTCTTTACAGAAATCACTAATTGTGTATCTTTACTTCTAAATAGTTAAATGGGTCTCTTAGTGGACCCAGTTAAGCCATTTATTCTTCGTTGAGTCACTCTGATCAGACTCCGTGATCACGGGTTGTGCAATGCCATGACTTCTTATCTCAAATAAAACCTGATCGTATGATATGATTAAGCTAGCGTCACGACGTGACTCTCTATTTGAAAAATCTCATAGCCCTTCGTGACCTAATATTTCATGTCCAGTGCTTCGTGACTAGTCGTGTATGCCTATCATTTCATAATCCTAGTCTTTCTTCGGGTTATGACTTCAAAGTTAAGTGTGGTATGTGGGGACGTGGGGTTCTTACTAAGGAGGATGGAAGAGGATAGAGTAAAAGCTTTACCTTAGTAGTACTAGGGTTGTCGACCGTCTTGTCGAGAAATATGAATCGAGGGTGTCAGTACAATGTAGAGTTCAAGAAAAGCTCGAGATAGCTAGGGTGAAAAGATTTTAAAAGATTTTCATCTTGGAATTTATGGTGATCATGGGCCACCTAATTTGAGCTGCAAGATCAGTGGCAACAAGAGGAGAGAGAAAGAGAGATGGGTTGAGCCACACTAAGATAAAAGGCGAGAGTTCTTGTTGAAAATAGAAATGGTGTGGTCTCGGGGGCATGCTCCAAAAAAAGTTCATCGAAAAAATAAAATCAAACCGAGGTCAAGAGATGAAGTTTCCCTATCCGACAAGGTTTATCTAGAGAACCAAAGATTTGTGATGTGCCGATGGGGTTGACAGCCGTTGTGGCATGAAAATTAGGGATGACCATGGATGGTCCGTTGTCATGGAAGAGTTTGTCTCCGGATCATAAGCTTCACGGGTTAAGGGTATGGTTATCCACCAGTGGCGATGACTCCGAGGTTAAATCCTTGGCGAGAGAGACGGTAGCGTGTTTGAAAGCTTTTGATGTGGAGGTGGTCAAAGGGGTGTGTCGAGAATGAGTTCTCGATCTAGACCTATACAAGGAGCAAAGCTATCGGACGAGCATCATAGATTTTTTTTTTTGAGAATTATGGGCCTAAGCCGGGGCAAAGGTCGTGATAGCAGTGCGAAGGATGAGTGTGAATATAGTAGAAAAGTGTCAACCTTGGAAATGTCTCGAGTCGTGACGTGGTGCAATCTGCTTTTTGGCTTGTGGGAAGTGGGTGGTACTCGTTATTGCACCCACCAGGTATTTGTAGATACGAACTCATTATGTTGTACGTATCATTCATATAAGAAAGGGTCATACACTGGGATAAGGATGAGGAGCTTATGCGATGAGGTAAGTAGTTAAGTTTGAACTTGAAAAAGAGGGATACGTCTTGTGATAATCTTATGCCATAATTTACATGTGTGCATTCAGGTTTGCTTAAGTCAGGATACTCTTAATAGCACTGGAAACAAACCGGGTTTTATGCTAACAAACTTAGGGTTCAGTTTCTATCGGGACATCAAGAGGTGTGGTCAAAAAGATCAAGACGGACAATATATATCTTGAAAGTATGAGCTTCCAAGTAGATTTAGAAATTACTCAGCACGATAGTGGTATCTCAATAAATCTTCCAATGGGGACTTAATCGAATGGGGTTTGCCTCACTCGAGGACTTCAAAAACCGGAGTTCATCCCAAGTGAGAATTTGAAAAACAAAAGGTTAGTAATTTTTTTTCCTATTACAAGGGAGGTTTGAACAACGAGAGTTCGAACAATGAGAAATTTCAATAGTTAAAGTGGCATAAGAATCATTTCAAAAGATTCAACGAAGTTTCTCAATTGATGCGGATAAGGCACTGAAAGTAGGGAACAAATTAGCTAGTTTAGAGATTTGTCACTTCAGAGGCTTGTTGAGTTTGTAAGAACTGCCTCTAGGGAGGACTTTTTCAAAGATGGCCCTACGACACGCCTTCAATGAGGACTTTAGTAAGATGATAAGCAAGAGTAATAAGCATGAAAGCATCGTGGAAAAAAATGCGATTAAATTGAAATGCTTCAGCTTTCAAAGACAAAAGAAAAGAATGAGTATAAAACTGATCGAAACAAGATAGAGTGATATGAGGTTTTAGACTAAATGGATTAGTGAAAGGGTAATGCTTAGAGGATGAGTGGATATAGTCTCTTGATCCTAGCTCAAGTATCCTTCTTAAAGTTTATTGTTGGGGCCATCCTCCCTGAGCTCTTCCTTTGTGTACTAGAATTGGTAGCTCGTTTCATTCTATAGATCCAAGATATGTCTTCTATAGGTCGATAATGCTTTAAGCATGGGGCTTCTTCTTTGTACGGTGGGTGGGTGGGGTTACTCCACTAGTCTTAACTACTTGTAGGCAAAGAAGATGGCATATTGTTTGGTGTCATTTTATGCTTATTCTTGGTATTGTTTTGCATGTTGTCTTCATTAGTTTATCCCATTTATACCGTTAGTTCGTTTATTATTTATCGTTTCGGACTTACTTGGTTCGTTTCAATGTTTTACAGAAAATCGGCATTAAATAGGATGAAATGAATCTACCAAGGATCAAGTATAATGAAGAGCATCGCGATAGGAGTTCATAGGTGAAAGTGGATCCTAATTCGGAGTTCGGACGAAGGAGAACGAGACGAATTGTTGAAGTCGCGCACGGCCCCGTCGCATGGCCGAACATCCGCGCGCACACACGCGCCGCCCAGCGCCCAGCGCCCTCCGTCGCGCCGCCCGCGCTGAACGCCAGCTCACTTCGAGCGTCGTTCCCAATTTCCCTCGCGCTCGGGTGAGCGCCGGCTCGCCGTGCACCTCCGCCCGTGCACCTCGCCCGCCCGCCCGCCCGCCCGCCTCGCCCGAGCACCTCGCCCGCTCATCCCGCTGCTGAACGCCGGCTCACTCCGAGCGCGCATTCCCAATTTCCCTCGCGCGCTCGGAGTGAACGCCGGTTCGCCCGCGCACCTCCGCCCGCGCCTCGCCCGCGCCTCGCCCTCAGCGCGCATGCTCGCTTTCAGCCGGCGTTCTGTTACCTTAATATATATACGTTATTTTAGGTTTTTCACTTCGAATTTTACGTTTTTATTATGGTTTTCTCTGGGTTGCGCCGCGGAGCCTGTTCGTGGATTTTCTTCAATTCAGACATTGATTCACGTTCTGTAATTGGTACTCTATTTCTTTACGAATTCTAGCAACATCAGTTTGTTTGATTTACGTATTCTAGCAATATCAGTGTGTTATTTTGGGATTTGATTGAAAGTAATTCCTCGGTTATTTGTTCCATTGTTCTTGATCGTTTCGTTTACGTATTGATTTATCCTGCTTTCGTTTAATTCCTGTTCTTGTTAGGTTCTTGATTAGTTCTTGTTTCCGGGTTTAATAATCTGAATTCTATGCAAGTGGTGTTGAACTTTAAATTCATGTTTAATCGTTCTTTGTTGAATTTCATTGATCCTTGTTTGAAGATCTAATTTAATTGCTTTTGATTTGTTTCCTGTTCCTGTGTTTGGTAGTTAATCATCTAGGGTTTGACAGCCTCTAGTTTAGATCTATTGCTTTCGTAGTTTAGCTCGGGATTGACAACCACAGCTTAGGTTTCTTTGTTTAATTCTCGTGTTTGATTCCTCGTATGTTTCAAAACCCTTATTGGTATTAGAGTGTTTAGGATTTAATCGTTTTCTGTGAGCAACACGAACATTAGGCCCTGTTAAGTTTTCCTTGAGAGACGACTAGGGTTAGCTTTCCCTACTATAACACCTCCTACGATTGCGAGTCAGCTGAGAGTATACTTTTGGTTGAACAAATTTTGGCGCCGTTGCCGGGGAAAACTTTAGGCGTATTGTTTGTGTTGTTTGTTTTCTGTGTTTCTTTTCTTTCTGTTTGGTTATTTTCTCCCTTGGTGCGTGTGATCTTGTTTTTGTTGTTGGTGTCTGTTAATGCAGGGTTACCAACAGTACGAATGTGGTCAAGCAGGCTGGGGGGAGGAAAGTTCGTCGTGTTGGGCAAATTCTTCTTATGAAGAAGGAGCCCAGTTCGATTTTTCTGAGGGATACCCGTCAAACCATGAGCATCAAGCCTACGATCCCTACCCTGAGCAACAAGCATACGATCCCTTCTGGGATCAACCACCTCCACCGCAGTACGAGGAACAAGCCTATAATCCATATTGGGATCAACCACCTCCACCGTACTATGAGGATCAAGCCTCCAATCCCTACTGGGAACAACCGCCTCCGCAACACTATGAGGATCAATCCTACAATGCCTACTGGGAGCAACCTCATCCTCCACCTCAATATGAGTACCCACAACAACCACCTCCACCTCAGTACTCATATCCACAATAGCCGCCTCCGCTTCCACCGCAACAGTACCCACAAGCCGTATCCACCTCCGAGGCCAGCTTGGGAGGATGAGTTAACTCAAAAAGAGAAGCTATCCATTCAAAAACGGATGCTTTAGTCCAAAGTTTGGATCTTTGAACGCCTCGACTTTGCGTTTGGAGACGCAAATAGGATATGTCGAGCACCTTGATGAGCTGTTGCGGCAAGGAGGGAACTTCGGATCAATCCAATCAAGTCGGTGGTCACTATTCTAGGAAGTGACCCAGTATTGAGAATGGGTGGAAGAGACATCGGATGAGCCGACTTTCCCACACCAACCCGATCAGCTCGACGGTCACTACTCTTGAAAGTGACCCAATTATTGAAGATGTGGTGGGAGAGCCACCAAGAGCATTGCAGTCGGAGGAGGTGGAAATGGTGGAAAAATGGGCACGTGAGGATGAGGAGCAAAATCGAGCCACAAGGAAGTTGATACTAGGGGCGGTGGCGAGGAAGAGTGGGCGTGCGAAGTTGCAAACATGCAAAGCCCACTCGGAAGTGATTGCACTACCTCGACAATTGAGTACGGGCTCCCGGAGGAGGACAAATCGAGGACAAAGGTTGAGGTAACATCCATGATTTGTCGACTTCCTAATTCTCCAAAGTATTGTGCTTTGGGAATTGAAATTATCTATTTCACTTTGGAGAATAGGATGTTCGACTTGAGCTTAAATGATTTGTTATTTTCTTTCTTTCTTGTCCTTTGTGCATATATGGTTACTCTTGATGTTCGCCGAGATGGTATTCCTGCGGTGAAGGACTATGGATAGTCCGTTGTTAGCCGGAACACGTCGTGCTCACGACGTTAAATCGAAATCTTGCGTGGGAGTTGACCCATGGATTTTTATTTGCTTTTCTTTCTTTCTTTTCTTTGTCTTGTTTTGTTGTTCTTGTTGATCTATCTGTTGTTGTTGAGTTTGTTTTGCTCGGATCTGGAAAGTCGCCGCCACGAGATGAAGCCGTGATGCTCCAACTCTGCGGTAGTGATAAGCGCACATTTACCGTTTATTGTTGATATTTAAAGATGAGTTTAGATCATTTAATGTGCGTTTATGTATCGATTCTTAATGTTTTATCTATTTCTAGAAGATACTGCTCTTGGGGTTTCTCTTTGGTGTTTTGTAGGCTTTTCAGGTGATAATCGATGCATAAGGTAAAGATGTAACCAAAGATGATGAAATGGATATGACAAGTATGGATGTGAAAAGTTTATAATGTTAAAGAGCATCTCGATAGGAGTCCATAGGCGCAAACGGATCGCAATTCGGAGTTCGGACGAGAGAGCGGAGCTAAAGCAGTGAAGTCGCGGAGCCGGCGGCGCGCTCGCGGCCGCAAAATCGCCCGAACCTCGCGACCGAGCTCGCGGCCGCGAGGCGAGGCGGAACCCCAAAATTAGGTTTTCAGCCTAATCTATAAATAGGGCTTCACCTCGCGCCCCGCACCCAGACCTATTTTGCACGTTTTCCTCGGTTTTCATAGTTTTCCATTTATTTTCGTTCTAGCTTTGATTTAGATTAATTCTAGTATTAGTTTTCCATCATTACGCAATTGTTCTACACATTGTTATCGATTGAACGTTTCGTCGAAGAATTCCACCGTTTTCAGTTTTCCGTTGGCGTTGGGTTTGAACCAACGATTGTTCTTGAGCGCCACCTACGGGTTTATCAATTTAATTTACATTTTATGATTATTTACGTACTTTATGTCGTTAATTATGTCTAGCTAATTTCTGTTCTAATCCTAGGGTTTGCATGATTCTATCCTATACGTTGTGATTCCTACTGTTGTTATTTACCTTCCAGGCATTGATTCATGATTCTTGGTGCTTATTTATATGTGTTGATTTCTGATCAATTTTGATGCATATCATAGTTGCCAGTTAATTACGTAACTGTTTTAATTGTCAATCGATCTTGAATGTATGATACGGATAAGCCTTGAGTAAATGGCGAGATAGGAACATTCGTGGGAAGCATATTCTTTGTGATCCTTTTGGAGTCGCTTATTTTCCTCTAGAGACGTAACGGTAATAGGAAAAATTAGTAATCAACTGTCACAATTGTCGTAATTGAAGTTGTTGGCTACATATGTGATCTTCCATCTTGTCTGGATTAAAATGGTTAGTAATAAGCAGGATAAACATCGTTGTGGATAGGATTAGTGCATCCCAGGGTTAGTCTTTATCTCTTATATTCATCTTTGAGTATTTATTGACTTTGTTTATTTTCTTGTTGTCACCCTTTGCTTTGGATTTAATATCGAAACTAAAATCTTACATCAAATTACGTGCTTGGATAATGATGAATTATTGTTGAATTAACTTCGTGTTTTCGGATTGCAATCCACAATGGATACGATACTTATTACCCATACTTACACTTTTAGTGTTATAAAGTGGCGATCAAATTTTGGCGCCGTTGCGAGGATTATTAAGATTGCGTAGGAATAATTTGTGATTTGGATTTATTAATTCAAGTTATATATTATACTCCTCAAATCCACCAAAAACGTGCATCGTTTTTGGTGGCACGGGTTTTAAGAAAACTGTAATGAGTGTAAAGTAGATGTGTATAAAAAGGTGTGTCATTGGGATAATAAATGAATATATTAATGGATTGTGAGTGTAAAGGTGGGCCATGAGTGTTTTTGTAAATAAGTGGATAAGTTGAGGTAAAAATGTAAAGTTGGTATTTCTAAAAAGGAAAGTGCACATTTTGGTGGACGGACCGAAAAGGAATTAAATGCGTTTTTGGTGGACGGAGGAGTATTATTTATTTATTGTTACGAGCTAAATTCTCTTTTCTCGGGTAGTTTATGCGTACAAGATCTGGGGACCTCTGAAATATTACTAGATCCGAGATCGAGCTCTCAAAGGAGAAGAGGACGAGAGAAGAGGCGGGCTGCAATGGCGGCTAATCCACGAGCAGGGCATTCCTCCCGAGCAAGCTGCACGCATGTTAGCCGATTTCGCGAGATGCAGCGCCGGATGGCGAATATGGGACTCCTAGTCCACCCCCTGCAGACGAGGCCATCGAATTACATGTACCGACCTCCCAGGCTGTTCAAGGAGGCGGATGGGGCCGGAAGTGAATGCTAATAACCCGAGTTGAGCCGGCCCTGTCGGCATTGTGCGAGGAGAGCGATTTGGGGAGGAGTCACGGAGGATCGAATGCCCATCTCGAGACTTACCTCGATATTTGTGACACCATCAAGCGAATGGGGTGCCACAAGACACGATCCGGATCGTATGTTCGGATTCTCTCTGCGGCCGGGCCAAAGTGGTTGAGAGCACAGGACCGAACCGGGATAGATAGTTGAAACTTTGCGAGAGTTTCTTTCTAAGTATTTTCCATGACCAAGCCCATAAAATCATAGCCGAGGTCTCCCACTTTTGCCAACAAGGAGGCAGTCGCTATTCAAGTGTGGGAGAGATTCGGGGGCTTCTTGAGGAAGTGCCCACAACACGGATTTTCGAAGAATGCGATTACGCAATTCTGGGTGGGCTAACATTTCACGAGGAGCATAGTAGATGCGTCGGCGAGGATGCTGCTGAATCGCCGAGTAGAAGAAGCCAACCGCATCATAGAAGAGATGGCGACCAGCGGTTATCAATGGCCAATGGAGAACACACGTGGTAAGCGATTCTTTGTTGAGAGTGATTAATCTGACGATCTTATGAAGAAGTTCACTCTGTTGAAGAGCAGATTGAGACAGAGAAAGTCGACCACATCAATCGGAGGAACAATGGAAATCGGGCATATCAACCGAACAACGAGAATCATCGAATCATCTTATACCAACCCCAGGTAACTTCCAACAACCACCAGCAAGTTTCTCCGTTCGAATGGAGTTATTCGAGAAGAAGCGGGGTGTAGAGGAGTTGATGCGGCGGTTGGTTGTGAGCAACCAACAAATGACGACAATCGAAATTCGATGGCCGCTGTGAACTCATTCATCAACAGACGACGCGAAAGTTGCACACACGGAATCCACGATGGCGCTATGGGAAAACACACGAAGATCTTTGGAGACTCAGTTGGTCGATAGCTGCAATGTGAATGCCTGACCAAGCGGGCGATTTTCGAGTAATGTCTGGAGGTGAACCCAAAGAATCGGTGCTTTGCTATCCGGTTGAGAAGTGGAAAAAGAATATCACGCGTCCGTCGTCCCAATGAGCACGCGGCGAGAAGGCGACGCGAAGGAGAAGCACCTCGCGGCCGAGCTCACGATCGTGAGCCCGCCGCGGCGACCACGCAGAGCTCGGGGAAGCCGCGACCTCGTGGCGGGCGTGAAGAAGAGCCGATGTATCACGGGACCTAGCGACCGCGAGCATGGCGCGAGGGCGCCAATCCGAGCTATCCGGCGTACACTCTCCGATCCCGTTCCCAGTCGGCTAGCTAAGTCGAAATATGACGAGGAGTTCGCGATTCAAAGAGATATTCAAAAGTGAACATCAATCTACCTCTTTGAAGCGCTCCGAAACATGCCGGGATATGTGAAGTTTCTGAAAGATGCACTAGCAAGCAAAAGAAATTGGGTAAATTTGAAAAATTAACCTATCCGAAGAATGCGGTGCCATCTTACAACGGAAGTTGCCTCGAGCGAGAAAGATCAGGGAGCTTCACGCTAGAGTGTGAGATTGCTGGAGCACACATTCCCCAATGTGTTGTGCGATTTGGGAGCAAGCATCAATCTGATGCCACTGAATGTATTCAACCGCCTGGAGCTAGGGAAGATGAAGCCAACAAAGATATCATTGATGATGGCTGACAGGTCAGTCACATACCCTAAGGGAATTGTTGAAGATGTGTTGGTAAGAATTCGGGACTTTGTCTTTCCTGCTGATTTTGTTATATTAGACATACCCGAATTCAAGCATCAACCACTAATCTTGGGTAGACCTTTTCTAGCAACTGGTCGTGCTTTGATTGATGTGCAGGAAGGTGACCTCACGTTTCGTGTCAATGATGAGGAGTTAAAGATTTCAATATATGGCGCCATCAAGCAACACGATAGTTGAGCACGAAAATTGCTATTCGATCACTCACTCTCTTGCTGGTCAAGTCTCACACTTGAAGACGGCAAACCCGGTCGATGAAGATCTAGAAAGAGGAGATGGACTCGGCATAAAAATCCGAGTGATTCGTTCAAATTCAGTGGATGCCATTCTTGTGCCAACTGGTGGGCTGCTGTAAATGCTAAATACAAGAGCAAACCGAAGTTTGGAAAATTCTCAGTTGACAAATCGCCTGATTGATGAGAGGTAACGTCGAGCTAGCGACGATAAATCCAGCACTGGTTGGGAGGTAACCCAACATTTTACGTGCTTTTTGTCTCTTGTTTTGTTTTTCTTGTTTGCGTTGTTTTCTTGTGTCTTGTTTTTTGTTTTAAGTCCCAATGTATATCATCAATGGTGAGGATTCTATCGACCGCGGGAGTAGCGCAACATATGAGTGCGGTCTCTCCCAATCACTCTCTTACGCAAACATTATTGCCTCCATTGCACTGCTGATGACAATAAGTTTGGGGAATAGTCGAGTGTGATGTGATTGAGAATCCTTGTTATGCTTTCGTCGTTTGTTAAGTTATTTTATGTTGGGGCTTTTAGTCGGGTCTTTTATCTTTCTTTTCGTGTTGTGTGCATCGATCAGCGAGTTAAGTGAAGTGTCTTAATCCATGTGGCCAATGTGATAGAAATTTTGGTGAAATTTAATAATAGTGCACATGATATGTTAGAAAATGGCGCATGAATGACGTGAGAGTGCTTAGGCTTGTTGTTTTCACCATTTGCTTATCTGTGAGACTTGAGCTTCACTTTGTATACATATCTTGATCTGATTTACATTAATTGTGTGATATCGTGCATGTGATTATCTTCTAGAACTTGCCGTTTTACGTATCGAGACCGCAATATGTGTTTCAATTTGGAAAGGATAAAGGCCATCTTTGTTAACCACATATTCACCCAAACACTAACCCGATGATGTATACCATTTGTCGCTGCTTTGAGCTTTTATTAAACTTATTCTTTCGATTAACGGATGATAGGAGGTGAGGATGGATATGGGAACCAAAGGGGTTGAAATTTTGATGTAGTTATGGCGAGAAACATTAGTTTTAGAGAAATACATACGTGGTGAAAAAAGGGTACCGTGTGAAAATAATAAACCCTATAAGCTCTAGAAAAGAAAAGAAAAAGCAATGATAAGTTCACTATGTGTTTTGAGCATAAAGGGTCGTTAATCAAAGTATAGGTACCTTATGAGGCATAAAGCGTCGATTTAGCACGTTGGGAAAGAAGAGGAAAATGGACAAAGTCCATATGTGTCGAAAAGTATAAATGGGGTGCTTGGAATATTTTGAGTCACTTAGCCATATATTATCCTACCTTAACCAATGTGCCTACAATATAACTTATGAAAAGACCTTTTGATCCTTATTTGAACACATTTGATGCGGTGGAGATATTAGAAAGCGGCAAGCCTATGGTAAGATGTTGCATTGCATTGATCGTTGAGTGTATACCGTTACGCATTTCTTTATGAGTTGAGTGTACCTATATTTTACACATGCCATTGTGAGGTTGAATTAAATGAGTTTTGCCCTCGATGGTTGTTTGTGTTGAGTTAGCTAACGTCGTCATGTGCGCTAATGTTTTGGCGTTAATATGTTCTTGAGGCTTATAATGGTTATCCTCTTTTACTACGCTCGTTGATCTTTCGTTTGTCTTTACATTACATTTTGTTTGAGGAAAAACAATGCTTTAAGTTTGGGGGTTTGATAAGCAGCATTTACGTTGTTGTTGATATTTAAAGATGAGTTTAGATCATTTAATGTGCGTTTATGTATCGATTCTTAATGTTTTATCTATTTCTAGAAGATCTTGCTCTTGGGGTTTCTCTTTGGTGTTTTGTAGGCTTTTCGGTGATAATCGATGCATAAGGTAAAGATGTAACCAAAGATGATGAAATGGATATGACAAGTATGGATGTGAAAAGTTTATAATGTTAAAGAGCATCTCGATAGGAGTCCATAGGCGCAAGCGGATCGCAATTGGAGTTCGGACGAGAGAGAGCGGGCGAAGCAGTGAAGTCGCGCGAGCCGGGCGACCGAGTTCGCGGCCGCGGCGCGACCGCGAAATCGCCGAACGCCCGAACCTCGCGACCGAGCTCGCGGCCTGAGGCGGGCGGCAGACCCCAAAATTAGGGTTTTCAGCCTAATCTATAAATAAGACTTCACCCTCGCGCCCCAACGCACCCAGACCTATTTTGCACGTTTTTCCTCGATTTTCATAGTTTTCCATTTATTTTCGTTCTAGCTTTGATTTAGATTAATTCTAGTATTAGTTTTCCATCATTACGCAATTATTCTACACATTGTTATCGATTCGAACGTTTTCGTCGAAGAATTCCACCGATTTTCAGTTTCCGTTGGCGTTGGGATTTGAACCAGCGATTGTTCTTGAGCGCCACCCTACGGGTTTTATCAATTTAATTTACATTTTTATGATTATTTACGTACTTTATGTCGTTAATTATGTCTAGCTAATTTACATTCTAATCTAGGGTTTGCATGATTCTATCCTATCGTTGTGATTCCTCTCATTGTTATTTACCTTCCGGGCATTGATTCATGATTCTTGGTGCTTATTTATATGTGTTGATTTCGATCAATTTTGATGCATATCATAGTTGCCGATTAATTACGTAGCTGTTTTAATTGTCGATCGATCTTGAATGTATGATACGGATAAGCGCTTGAGTCGTGGCGAGATAGGAACATTCGTAGGAAGCATATTCTTTGTGATCCTTTTGGGTCGCTTATTTTCCTCTAGAGGCGTATGATAATAGGAAAAATTAGTAATCATTGTCACAATTGTCGTAATTGAAGTTGTTGGCTACATATGTGATCTTCCATCTTATGCGGATTAAAATGGTTAGTAATAAGCAGGATAAACATCGTTGTGGATAGGATTAGTGCATCCCTAGGGTTAGTCTTTATCTCTTATATTCATCTTTGAGTATTTATTGACTTTGTTTATTTTCTTGTTGTCACCCTTTGCTTTGGATTTAATATCTGATGCCTAAAATCTTACAACAAATTTTGTGCTTGGATAATGATGAATTATTGTTGAATTAGCTTCTGTGTTTTCGGATTGCAATCCCTGTGGATACGATACTCTGCTTACCTTATACTTACGCGTTTTTCGTGTTAGAAAAGTGAGCGATCACGCACATTCGTCGATTATCAGGGAAGTATCATCCTCTGTGGTCATTTTGAGCTTTTAATGTTTTGAGCACTGGGGACAGTGCTCGATTTAAGTGTGGGGATGTTTACTCAGTTTTGTGTGCGTTTCTTATATATTTTCGTATGCTTAATGATGTGCCCTTGTGCTTATTTTGATTGTTTGGACGTAAGTTTTGTCTATGCGAGTAAGTTAGGATCTTGATTTGTGCAACTGAACTCTGTGGTATTGGTCAAACTGATTTTGAATTTCCGAGACTTTTGGTGATATATGATTTGAGTATAATATGAATTGACTAGACTGTGATTGATAGAAAATGAATAGGGGGAAATTGATGTGATTTGTCCGGCTAATGTTAGGGGTAGTGTTAACATTGTGGTTGCCTATATACTTGTTTCATTTATATATATATATTAAAAAAATGTGTGAAAAAGAAGAAGAAAATGAGGAGAATGAAAGCTCCAGTATCTTGTTGAGATTGTTGAAATGGAGGATGGGATTATGTCCCTCTTTCTCGAAATTTGAGAAATGGACATGGGAAACCACGTTAGGAGACTCGAGTTCATCGAGAGTGCACCTTTCGAATATTATTCCAAAATCTGTTAAAACATTCTTTGTGCTTTATAAAAGAAACTTGTTGCTAAAGGTGACCACATTAGTTAGTTCACCCCTAACGGAGAGTTGGGTCTGAGCAGAGATTACCTTTTTATTTATTGGAAGTCAATTGCCGTTCTTGATTTATTTCACATTATCTTTGAATTTGTAAACACCAAGTGTGGGGGAAATGCAATAAGGTTTGATTGATTAGAATAAGGGTTAAGTTGCATGAGTTATCTTTCGACTCTTATTAGTATAGACTTTGCTTGAGGACAAGCAAATGGATAAGTGTGGGGGAGTTGTTTGGTATGATTTTGTGATGATTCTTGGTATTGTTTTACATGTCATTTTCAGTTGTTTGTCCTATTTATGCCGTTGGTTTGATTAATATTTATCGATTCGGACTTACTTCGTTGTTTCGATGTTTTGTAGAAAACCGACATTAAAATAGGATAAATTGGATGTGCCAAGGATCAGGTATATTGAAGAGCGGCTCGATAGGAGTCCGTAGGCACAAACGGATCGCAATTCGGAGTTCGGACGAGGGAGAACGGATCAATTCTTTAAAGTCGCGCACGTGCACTCCGCGCGCCCGCTCGCGCACCGGCGCTGAACACTTTCAATGATTCTCATGAATAATCTCGAAGGAATCAAGGATTTTGTCCTTCATAAGAAGTAAATTACGTTGCGATAGGAGTCCATAGGAGAAAACCTTGCGCAAATCGGAGTTCAAACGAAGGAGAACGGGCCAAAACAAAAACACTGCGCAAAGCAGTGTCGCGCGCGCCCGCGCAAGCGCGCGCCCAACCTCCAAGCGCCCAGCGAACGCCGGTTCATCCTGAACGCCGGTTCACCTGCTCCAGCCACCATTTTCAGCGCGCGTTCAGAATATTTGAGTGCTGGTTCACCTGCTCAACTTCAGTGCCCAGCTCATAGCGCTCACGCTTGCGGCGCCCAATTCCTCGCTCGCTCACATGTCAGCCGGCGTTCAGCTCGGCCAGCTCGCCTCAACTGGCGTTCCTTCCAAACGCGCGCTCAGCCCATATTTCCCTCCAGCGCTCAACCCCGCCGGCGTTCATATTCAATTCAGATTGGTTTTTGAGCGCGCGCTCCATGTCAGCCGGAGTTCATTTCTAATACAGATTGTTTTCTGAACGCGCGCTCACTTTGCACCAGCGCTCACCTTTATTTTATATATATATATATATATATTCGCGCATTAGGTCAAAAGTCCGCTCTCAGTTTTTGGTTCTTTCAACGGCCGCGGCTACTGTTCACCAAGCTTTGTTCCCATATTTCTTCAGGCATCATTTCAGATATAATCATAGTTTAATTCCTGGTTTTATTCCTTTTAATTTATGCAATTCGTTTCTTAATTCATGTTGAACATTTACATGCTTTGTTTGGAGATTTTAATGGAATCAACTTCATGGTTTATTGTTTGATGAGTTTTATTGGATTCAATTCGTAGTGACAGTGGATTGTGTTCATGTTGCTTTAATCTATCATGCCTGGTCCCTATCCCACACCGCCTCTCCACCACCACCACCACCGCCGGACCAACAGTGAGGCTTCACTGTTGGAGAGTATGTATATATTTCCTTATTTCTTTTTGCTCTCGTCCTTTTTTCGGTGGTTCGTTGTTTTCCTTTTGTGGTTTGTTTGTTTTTCCTTGTCTTTTCTGGTGCTTGCTGCAGACTATCTTTGAACTCGATGTCCACCGACCTCCTTTTCTCACCGTTATTATCGAAGTCTCGTTCTCTTTGGCCTTATTTTGTTGTTTATGTTTAGAGCTCTGGGGACAGTGCTCATCTATGTGGGGGGAGTTGTTGATGATATGTTGTATATGTTGTGCTCGGGGTATGTGCATGATTGACACCATGGATCTATGCTTATTTTGTCATCTTGTACTCAAGTTTTGTCTATCTTGAATAAGTTAGGATTGTAATTTATGCACCTGAACTTTGTGGTATTGGTCAAACCTTGATGTGTTCTCTTTTATCGTGATGTTACGTTATTGAAGTGCAATGTGAATGAACGAGGTTGTGTGAATAAATCTTAAATCGGGGGTTATTGATGTGATTTGTCCGGCTAATGTTGGGGAGTGTTAACAATTTGGTTACCTATATACTTGTTTCAAAAAAAAAAAAAGTGAATAAGAAAGAAAAGAAGGAGAATGAAAACTCGATAATTTGTTGAGATTGTATAAATGGAGGATGGGATTACGCCTCTTTCTCGTAAATTGAGAAATGGGCATGGAAACCACGATAGGAGACTCGAATTCATCGAGACTTCACCTTTCGAACATTGTTCCAAAATTTGTTTATACTTTCTTTGTGTTCACAAAAGAAACTTGTTGCTAAAGGTAACCATTTTAGTTAATTAGCCCTAACGGAGAGTTGGGTGCGAGCAAAATAATCTTCTTATTTATTTGACATTCTCACAATCTTAGATTTGTTTCACATTAACCTTGATTATGTACTCATCATGTCTGGGGGAATTGCAAAAAGAGGTTTGATTGATTAGATTAAGAGTTTAGTTGCATGAGCTATTCTTCTATTCTTGCTTGTATAGACTTTGCTTGAGGACAAGCAAATGAATAAGTGTGGGGGAGTTGTTTGGTGTCATTTTGTGCTTATTCTTGGTATTGTTTTGCATGTTGTCTTCATTAGTTTATCCCATTTATGCCGTTAGTTCGTTTATTATTTATCGTTTCGGACTTACTTGGTTCGTTTCAATGTTTTATAGAAAATCGGCATTAAATAGGATGAAATGAATCTACCAAGGATCAAGTATAATGAAGAGCATCGCGATAGGAGTTCATAAGCGGCGGATCCTAATCGGAGTTCGGACGAAGGAGAACGAGATGAATTGTTGAAGTCGCACACGGCCCGTCGCATGGCGAACATCCGCGCGCACACGCCCGCCGCCAGCGTGCCCAGCCCTCCGTCCGCGCGACGCCCGCGCTGAACGCCTGCTCACTCCGGCGCGCGTTCCCAATTTCCCTCGCGCTCGGGTGAGCGCCCGGCTCGCCAGCATCTCCGCCTTGCGCCGCCGCGCGCCGCCCGCCCGCGCCGCGCCTTCGTCCGTCTGCCACGCTCACTCGGCGCGCGTTCCCAATTTTCTCGCGCTCGGGTGAGCGCGGTTCGCCGCGTACCTCCGCCAGCGCGCCGCCGCGCGCCCGCCCGCCCGCTCGCCCTCGGCGCCGCTCGCTTTCAAATGCGTTCTGTTACCTTAATATATATACGTTATTTTAGGTTTTTTCCGCAGTTCGAATTTTACGTTTTTATTCTGGTTTTCTCTGGGTTGCGCCGCGGAGCCTGTTCGTGGATTTTCTTCATTTCAGACATTGATTCACGTTCTATAATTGGTACTCTATTTCTTTGCGAATTCTAGCAACATCAGTTTGTTTGATTTACGTATTCTAGCAATATCAGTGTGTTATTTTGGGATTTGATTGAAAGTAATTCCTCGGTTATTTGTTCCATTGTTCTTGATCGTTTCGTTTACGTATTGATTTATCCTGCTTTCATTTAATTCTGTTCTTGTTAGGTTCTTGATTAGTTCTTGTTTAGGGTTTAATAATCTGAATTCTATGCAAGTGGTGTTGAACTTTAAATTCATGTTTAATCGTTCTTTGTTGAATTTCATTGATCCTTGTTTGAAGATCTAATTTAATTGCTTTTGATTTGTTTCACATTCTGTGTTTGATAGTTAATCATCTAGGGTTTGTGACCTCTAGTTTAGATCTATTGCTTTCGTAATTTAGCTCGGGTTTGACAACCACGGCTTAGGTTCTTTGTTTAATTCTCGTGTTTGATTCCTCGTATGTTTCAAAAACTCTTATTGGTATTAGAGTGTTTAGGATTTAATCGTTTTCTGTGAGCAACACGAACATTAGGCCCTGTTAAGTTTTCCTTGAGAGACGACTAGGGTTAGCTTTCCCTACTATAACACCTCGTACGATTGCGAGTCAACTGAGAGTATACTTTTGGTTGAACACATATAAGTAGGAGTTTGCAAGCCTTTTACTTTTCTGAGGTGGTCTTGTTTTTGGGTCGTCCTTTTTCTGGTGATCGATAGAATCCTATAATAGGGAAACGAGTGCTTTCAACAGTGGAACATTCTTCGGCTTGACAGGTCCAATTGGCTAGGGGTTATTTGGTTAGTATAGTTGCATTGTCGATGGTGTGGAGGCTCCGGGGTGTTGTCCATCTTATTAGAGTCGCAATAGTACTTTCTAGAAGTCATGACAGCTATCCGGATCGAGTAGAGATTACGACTTACTAGGTGTGAACTAGAACTGTCGATGTTTCTTCAACATTCGCTTCATGATTAGTCTAGTGGAAACCTGTCGGGGGTCGTGGTCGTTATCGTGTAGTTATATTCGTCCGAAGCTATCGGATTAAGATACTTGGTGTGGTGACCACTTCTTTGTTTGCAATTTAGGTGAGTTGACGATCAGGGTATAAGTTAACGGATATGAATATGGTTTACTGAATGTGAAAAGTTTGCGATTTACTTGGGTAAGGGTCGAAACTATTGGTTGGACACTACGAGGTGTAAGTTAGAAACGTCAACTAATCTTGGTTTTCTAAGGACCATGCCGAATATGTTTCGAAGTCAAGGCTTCTACATCGGTCGGTTAGGAGTTTACAGTGTTATGCATGGACTGGAAATGTAGCTGGAATTATCCATGACGATTGCCACAACTAGATAGTCGAGGTGGGTTGAAAATCTATAGCTATGACATCAATAATTGATGTGAGGTTATAAGAGTTTTGGGTGCTCAATCTCAAGTGTTGCACTAATCTCGTGTTATAGTTGCCAACTAGTGGAAGTTAAACTATTCTAACGTGACTTAGGGGTTGGTTGCTAACGGTAGCCTAAATCATCTTATATCCTCATTCATCTCCGTTTAGCTGGTAACCCATGGATCATCTTTGTTGCAACTTTGTGCTTTGGTAAACCGTCTTTCTCGACTAATTCTCATCCAATGGCAAGACTCGTAACATACTCCCTATTGATTCTTTAGAACTCATAGTGTAGCTTCTAAGGTAATAGTAGTGTCTTGCCACCCACAAGGCATAATTCTAGTTGAGCGCTTAGAGTGTAATCTTAGGAAGTCAGACTAGGTTGAAGAGAAAAACAACATAAGAGAACATAAGGAAATCTAGGTTCTCGTAACCAATATATCTCGACGGTTCTCATCTTAGTAAGATTCCTTAAATTCTAACAATTCTTGCTTATCAACTTGACTCACTGTCCATGATTACTTGTAAGATTTCATTTCTAAGTTCGAGGTCCAAATTAACTTGCTCACCCCGAAGGTGGAGTCAATAAGAAACTCTACTTGCTATCTCGGTTTCTTCTTTCTTTCAGTTGCCACTTCACATGTTACTAATATCTC
Organism: Salvia rosmarinus; assembly: GCA_036937905.1. Lineage (NCBI taxonomy): Eukaryota > Viridiplantae > Streptophyta > Magnoliopsida > Lamiales > Lamiaceae > Salvia > Salvia rosmarinus. The sequence goes on from CM072817.1 coordinate 46,075,514, forward strand.
ATTCGGGATCCACTAAGGTCTCACAGGCTCATTCGTCTGATTCTGATCATCCAATTATATCATATCAACCTGAAAATATTTTCTTAGCCCACAATTAACAAATGAACAATTTTCCCACCTCAAACATTTTCAAAATTTTCACTCCAATTAGGTATAAAACTTTTCCATGATACATTCACTTCATTTTATCTCAAATTAATTTGGAATCCATCAGTTCAAGAGACATACCTTTCTGAGGGCAGCATGGAAGAGAGAGACGACAAAAGATTTGACTGTCCTTAAAGAATCTAAAGATTGTATGGTAGTCAAAACGAGTTAACAAGTAAACGCTGCGGTTTACACTGAATCGAAAGGAAACAGTAGTAGTCAGAGCGAAGCCTGGGCTCTGATATCATTCGTAATATCCCACGACCAACCAGGTTGGGACAGAGGGATATCACGAGGTTATGAGTGGAATAAGGTAAGGACAAAGGAAACGAAGGAAGATAGTCACACATATAATATTATATATATTAAGGTAATATAACAAATATTTGTCAGAACAACAAACTTATGACGAGATCCTAGCGAATAGAAAAATTAAAAAGGGAATTAAATTCGAGTAAATAGTGAAATAGTAAAAATCTTGACGTAAAAACAGGGTGGTGCAAATTTCATCCCAGATATAGGGGCCTATGCGATTTTGATTAAGCAACTCGAAAGCGGAAAGCAAACACTTGACACAGTCAGCACCCAAGTTTATAGCTTCAGGAAGATATTGGAAACTAGACTACCAAGAGTTTTGGATGGATTTCTTGACGAGCCAATGTCCAAGTGTTGTAGTCGTCTCGCTCGGCCATGCTAGCTCCTCAACTTGAAAACATTTGAAAAGAGATTTGGGCTGAGTACTAGCGTACTCAGTGGGACCTTATGCCCCATTTTGAGAAATAACAGTTCATAAACAGTTCAAGAAAAGAACATGCTTAACACATATCATAGGGCAGGTTTTAAAAAGAAAAAGGCTAGCCCTATATATGCAAACATAGTTTTCTCCGTAGCTCGTATCGTGATACACTTCCTTGCTCATCACATATGTGCTACCTACTGGACCATAGGGGGAAACAATGTTCCACTAATGGCCTCATTCGCCATGACTAGGGAACTTGGCCAAGTTCACCTAGTCCGGACTTTCGTGTACACTACGTCAATCAGTACTTAGTTCGAGGTATGATCGTTAACTACTTCCAGCCGAAGCCGTAGCGGTTTAACCGCTCCAAGGTAAGCACCAAGCAATGATCATAAAAACAACATGCAATTCTCAATTTCAATAAACATCTTGGGGCTTAATAACCCGAAATACATTGTAAAAAATAGATCCCACATGTCACTGGTGGTACCAATAGCTTATCATACTCGTACACATCCACTGGTTGTCCTTAGATGAACCTTAATTAGTCCTACAAGATGAGTCTAGTCTTTGGGCATGATTATTTAATAATGGTTCCTCAAAACCCAAGTTTTAAGTTCTAGTTTTATCTATTCCCGGGTTTAGGATTTTGAGTCAGAATTCCCATAAGATCTCTAGATACATATTTCTATTCTTAATGCATGTCATGATATGGTATGAAATCATGTAGTCACGTAGAAATACTTAGTCACCTACTTGCGTCCAAGTCAAGCTTCTGTAAAAATACCATGTTGCGTTTACTTATCTAAATCATGAAATATTTAAGCATCGGAATGAAATTCGTGTCAAGGGGACACATAATTAGACAAGTAACGTCACATAATTAGAAAACACATTTTTTTGTGCGTGCAGCAGGAATTTTCAACACTTAGCTAAATTTTAAGTGTTTATCTTTTAGCAAAACTGTCCAAGTGGCCTACTTTGATGACTCATATCTCTCAATTCAAAACACTTAAGGATTCACAAAGACATGTCCCGCAAAGCTCTAAATATGCACTACAAATTCTTAGAATGAATCGAGTCCAAACGAGTTGTGGTTCAGAAGATATAAGGTCTCAAAGTGGGTACCTCAAAACTAACCTCTATACTTAGAATATTTTTCAGGATTTTCAAATTTGGTTTAGTGACGAAGGATTTTGCGAGGCTCGTAACTTTTGACTCACAATACCAAAATGGGATAGAGACCCCATTCTGGAAACCTTGTAACAAGAACTGCATATTTCATTTAGAAAGACTTGGAAGATATCCGACGTATAAAAGGATATAAAAGCTCAAAATAGACGAGTTGAAAACAGACAATTTTGGGTAGGTGAGTTTGGATGGATGAAAAGCATACTAAAAGGACTTGGGTTGAGATCAAATTTTCCAGATCACAACTATACATGGTAAGGAATATTTTTTATGAAGAGGCTGAAATCAAAATTGGACTAAAAATGGTTCGAACATCTCTTGCAAAATTCGGACTCGAATAGTTTGTTTAAAATATGAATTGGACTTAGGTAGTTTTATCAAGAAGATTCACTGGAATGCATTAACCTCAAAAATTCATCGAGGTTTTGTTAGGAAGAACCTATATATGAGACCTATCAATTTGGAAAGCCATTTGAGTTTAGTTCAGTGTGGAAAAAGCCTCATTCAAATATTTACACCAGGTTGGGAGCTAAAATTATTCTACTACATGAGTGGCAGATTTGTGCAGTTGTAAATACAATTATAAATAGTAAATGTTTTTATAAAAATCTGAAAAATTACATAATATTCTAGACACCCTAAATCGTGTTTCTGCAAAAGCTTATCATTTTCCCGCTTTCCAAACTCCAAGTGTAACCTAGAAACTGTAGGTGTGCAACATGGGAAAATTTCCAGTTTGTGTAGTGATTTTGTAAAAATCATTTGAAATAGTAAAACATCTTGGATTGAACTTAATTTAAACATAGTAAAATTTGCTAACTATCGGACCCCTAAAACCTAGTCAAATTATTTTATAAAGTTACTATTTTTGCGAAGCAACTCCCAGTTTTAGCAATAAGTTCATATTTTGGTAAATTTCTTTCATGCATTTCATCAAACACTTTATGTGCACAAGCAAAACATACAAAAATGGTGAATTTATCACCCCAACTCACATCTAAAATCATCAACTCAAGCATGCAATCCATCTCAACCAACACAACATGATCACAAGTCACGAATCTACTCACTAATTTAACATGCAATTACTTCCAAGTATAGACCCAACACAAATAAGCATATAAGCATGTATGAA